>OZ010788.1:318049917-319299917 GCA_963932465.1 Maratus speciosus
ATTTCACTTTTCGTAAAATCTTACCACATGCTTGGCAAAGGTCTTGATAATTTGTACGCGTTTCATGGAACCACTTCAGGTACCTTATGCATTGTATCCAGACATTCTTTTTGGATGTGATACTATATTGTTTTGCACAACCAACACAGTGATCCTAATCCAATTCTATTTACTCGGAATCGGTAGAATCTTATAATTTAAATGTATTTTGTTTTCTTAGCTACTATACTGGAATTATCGCGGGTTTTTTTTCTCGCGTTAATTGTAGGTTTATTACGTTAATTTAGTTTATTTATCAACTTTATCAGTTTCTGTTATGAAAGTTTCCGACGGTTTTCAGTATTTTCTGAAACGAATAAATCGTTATGTGTTATTATATTATCATTGTTATCATTAAAATATTTATATTAGTTAAAATTTAAATAATTATATCAATTAATATATTTATAAACGTAAACGTTATATATTTATTTTAAATTAGTTAAAATAATCACTAAGTATAATTTTGAAATGTTTATTAAAGGAGGCCATCTCTCCTGAAATTGAAGGATTGATGGTCGCCCCATTTAAAGCATCAACAGCCATTGTACGTCTTTGTTTTAGTCTTAGAAGTAAAGATTAGATTATATACGTGCCTTAAAAGTCCATATAGTAAATATATATATATAACGTTGCAAAACATTCAGATACTTAAGTCAAAGAAAATATTCAACCACTTATTTAATTGACATTAAAATTACACTTACTTTTTTATAATCGAAAAACACAACTGCACGTCACAATAAATAAACTTATTGAACTATTTCATACCAACAATGTCTATATTGCAATCTATGATCAAGTTTTGGAGATATTTAGACCGGCCATCTATGGCTTCTATGGCCATCTATCCTAGAATTACCCTAAATATTCTTTGCACCGTATATCCTACAAAATGCATATTTTAGTGCACTTGATAAATGCATACTAATTTTATTATGTTTGAAAGCATCTAACATCATTAAAAATCATTTTAAGCGATTTTTTCCCATAGGCCGTAATGTAACGGAAAACTTTTGACTGCCCCTGTAAATGAACTAAAACATTCTACAAACTTCATCTGAAACAGGGTTCGTGCTATGGTAAAGGTCACTAACATCTAAAAATTTCAGAACGATCCGAGTATATTTACGGGAGTTAGAGCACGGACAGACAGACAGACAAACCGAAGTCATAAACACTTTTCAACTTTGTTGGAAAGTGTTAATAAAAATAGCTACTTTACAATCTATTTTATAATTACTCTGACAAAAGATTGCAACACATTTATGCACCATTTTAAAAACTCTTAATCAGAAATGAATTTTCTCACAATAAAATTTCCCACAAAGCTAATGTATAGCGGCGCGGATGCATCTATACAGTGACGGTACACATTAAAAAGTCTCCCGATCTACAATTACGTCATACAATGGCGGATCCAAGGAAATGGTGATGGAGCGATCGCCCCTCCCTTACGCCAGTTATCCTTAAAAATCTATGAGGTATTCTTACGAAAAAAAAAGGATTTAAAGGACATTTTCAAACCGTTTATGTCTCGCAGAATGCAAATATTCAGCTAAGTTTTTCTCACTGCCTGATTCTGAAATTTATCGTTACGTTTCGATATTGAAGAGAGACATGTCGAAACATACTACTCAAAGAAACACCATCGACAAAGGCGTGCTCTGAATCGTTAGTTCTAGCTATGTAATTTTCCATGCATAAAATGGTTGTAAGCTTTTGACAGAAAATATACATATTGATATCATATTTTTGACCATATTTTATTATTAGGTGATGAAGTATGAAACTTACGATTACAAAAGGGCCATATTACCTACGGGGCAAACTTCCACTAGTAAAAAAGAATAGAAATTTTTATGTTATTAATGACAGTAATTTTTCATGAATATGGCGTGAAAATTCCCATTAAAATTTACTGGTGGAAGATTGTCCCGTTGGTAATCTGGAGCTTTTGTAATCACAAGTTTCATACTTTGGCCTGATAGAAGTAGAAATTTTTATATTTTTAAACTTAAACTTACACTATGTGCAAAATTACTTAAAAGATGACACATTATTTAAAAATTTATATTTATTTTTAACGATATTTAAACTCAATGTATTAATTATCATCATATAATAATTAATCATTAATTAAATAATTAAGTATTCATCGAAATAGAATTTCAAAACTAATCGTTGGGGGCCACCGTAATACTTACCCATCATGGATATAGATAATATAAAATATGAAAATAAAACATGTGATATTTGCTAATCATTGTACCATGTTACTTTTATTCATAATTTAATTTATTTGGACTCCCTTAAATATAATTAATGTAACCCCTTAAGCTAATATTACTGTTTGTTGCATTAAAATATCCCAATTTGTTGATTTTCTGTAAGCAAGTAATCCCGATAGATTTACAATGGAAGTCTATGGGAATTTGGCGAAATATTAGAGATATTGCCAAGTTGGGGTCACTTTTGGCGACTTATTTTGACCGCCAAATTTGGCAATATACCGCCAAGTTGGCGACAAACTTGGCGGTATTTGGTGACAGAATTGTGTCCTTCCCTACGGTAACTCCCTTATAGGTATGGAGAGGCATTAAATGCTTGACATTTAAAAGCCATTTAAAGCCATTATTGGCATTTAATCTTATAGTTTGGCGATAGTTTTTTGGTCGGCGGGATAATCGAGTAGTACCGAATTGCGTAAAAGAAACATCCTTATAACTCGAAAAATTATAATCCTATTAACTAACAGTTTACTGCGTCGGATTAAGCGTCTCATTTCCAATTAAAATATATCTTTGAATTGAAATTTGAATGAAATACAGGGTCATGGAAAATCGAACAGTGTGAAAAATAGAATTACAAATATCTCGGCAACTAAATTGTTATTAAATTTAATTGTTTATACATTATTATGCTTATTACCTTATAGATTTTATTACTCATTAAAGAAAAATAAGAATTTGCCATTTTTGCCGTTTATTTTCATTTTTGGAGATCGGATTATTAGTTGCCGAGATATTTGTAATTCTATTTTTCACACTGTTCGAGCAATTTTATATTTTTATTCATACATAATCCTGAAAAGCATATCTAAGCTCGTAATGATAATAAAAAAAGAGAGCTAGACTTTTATTGTTTTCATAGAAGATCGGTGGTAAACAATATTTCATGTTAGATATCTTATGAAGACTATCAATGTTAGATATGGAATTTCTTTATATTTTAATGAATACGTTTCCTACATGGACTTAGAGGCGGTTGAACAAACCCTCACCGTAGAAGGTTAACGGCTGAGATTCCAAGGTTAGTTAGTTAAAACTCGATTCGCATATTAAAATGCAACTAGTCTGCCACGTCATATCTTGTTGGAAAACACCTGCAAATCCGATTTTAGGTGTTTAGTGCTAGGTTTACCATTGTGTTTTCCTTTTACCAATCATCCATGTCTACATACCCTTAGGTGCAGGAAAACACAGTGATAAAACTATCGAACAACCACCAAAATGAGTCTACATGTGGTTTCGACCACAATATGACTTAGAAGACCAGTTGCCTTTTAATAGGCTAATCGAGTTCTGTCTAATCCTGCAATTTCTGTAGTCAGCTCGATGATGTGGTGGTGTGATTTATTTTAAAAAAATGTTTTAACACTTTCCGGTATAATTAAGAAGTGCTTATTCGGATTGCTCTGAATTTTTTTAAGGTTATTGACGTTTACTAGCACGATCGCTATTGAAATAAAAGTATGTAGCATTTATAGTTCATTTACAAGGACAGTCAAACGTATTCAGTTACGTTACGCTCAATGGGAAAAATTATTTTCAAGTTCATTTTAATGATGTTAGACCTTTTCAAACATAATGAAATTGATATGCATTTATGAAGTGCACTAAAACATGCATTAAGGTGCAAAACATTTACCATTCATTTACAAGGCCGCCGCCACACAAAAGAATTCCGTTACATAATGGTCTACTGGGGAAAACATGTTTGCAGCATATTTTAGTTTTGTTACACTATTTCAATTATAATAAAATTGATATACAATACAGAGGCTTACTACAAGATGCTTGTTGTATAGCATGATATGCGTAGCATTTGTCGTTCCCTTATAGGACATACAAAAGGTTCGGATACAGTACAGTATCTAAAGTACTGTCTATTAGCGCTAATTGCTGGAATTGTGATTTCATTTATGGTATGCCGATTTAAGTTTAACAAAATTTTTGCTTACTATGTGGCGTATATAAATACTATAGATTATTACAGGGCTACATAGAAGAATTCGTAAGCATTGCGGAATATCAGCGTGAAAGGCTTAAAGGTGGCTTTTAACTGAGTTATGCATTTTCAATTTAAACTATATTTAGTACTCGCAGACCCGCGCGGCGTTGCCTGGGGTTTGTAAATAAACACCTTAAACAAAACTCAAGTTTGTATGATTTTATATCTTTGAAATTCTTTTAAATGAACTTAATTTCGGAGGCTCCATTTCCTTCCGCAGCGTTATGTGTCTTCCCAACAAACTTCTTTCGCAACAAACCTGTAACATGAGCTCCCGCTACCTATGGCAGCATTTACCGGAAGTGCCGGAAACAATCGAAAACCAAGTTCCAAACCTCATAGTAATCAAGCCCATAGAATTAAAAAAAAAATGCACCATTAATGTTGGAAAATGTTGGTAACTGCGGTAAGTCTAAAATAAAATTTCGTAATAGAGAAAATAGCTGAATTGCGAATCGGCCCATTTTTAAGAGAGCTATAACAGGGGGTTCAACTGATAGTTGAGAGCAGGGCCCTAACATGAAAACATGTTGAAATGTTTTAGTACTTAGTATTTTAGATCTTCAATTAGTCGAAATTAAGCATAGGGTATGGATTAATCAATAGAGTAATATTTTAAAGAAAGCGATCTCCCTATAAACGGGTTTCTATTCATTTCTCTTTGATTGGGGAATTTTACGGAAAAATCAGCTGCTGTTAAAAGATACAATGGCATTTCAAAATCATCTAATATAAAATGAATTAAGCAAACAGAGTCTTTGTCTCCCGGTATTTTTTAACAAAGGGAAAAGAAAGTCCTTTTAAATAAGATATTTTAAATATATCGTTTTTAATATGACGTAATTTTCACCAAACTTTTCTTTCCCTTTTTAATATTCACGTGAAAATGCTTTTATTAGAAATGAAATATTATTTGCGCTGCCCAAAAAAAAAAAAAAAAATAGTTGAAAAATTCATCTCAAAATATCAAGTAAATGTCTCGCGCTATTTTTAAATTTATACTGTTTTGCAATATTATTTTGTGTTCATTTTATGTAATAACTGTAATGTGACGTAAATGTGATGTAATTTCTCCTATTTAAGACTTCTAACGCATGTTAATAAATTTATTATTTTACAATATCCTTTCTCTGTTAAAATTCATGTGTAATTATAGATGAAGTAATTTTCAATAAGTTCCTGCTTTTTATAAGTAATTATTTAATTCTAATTTGAAAGTTTTTTTCTGTTTATAATAGTCACGTGTAAATAAATTTTTAATTTGAAGCAAACATTATTGTTTCCGTTGTTTATAAAGTTGGCAACAGGTTAAATTAGTACAATTTTCTGAAATAAGAAAAAAATATCTCTCGAAATGCTGAAAATTTGAATTTAAAATAGAAATGAAACATCGAAAAATGAGTCAAATTAAAAAAATAAATTAATTCTGCATACCGGGAAATTATAACGTATAAAATGATCTAAAAATTATTAAATTCCGATGTATAGTTTTTGCTCCTATAAAACTTTTTTAGTGGAACGATTTTGTCCAATTTTACCATTAAATATCTCTTAAAATAATTCTTCGATTTGAAAACTGTCTTCATCAGCGTGTTTATCAAACATTTTTGTATAATACTACCGATTTTCATATTTTTGTATGCATTATTTTTCTTAATATTAACGAAGAAAGACCTCCGGTCACAAAAAATTCAAAACCGGCGGCGGCGGCGGCGGCGGTGACAGCGGTAGTTACTTTTTTTTAGAATAGAGAGACGATTTTGTCCAACTTTACCATTAAATATCTCTTAAAATAATTCTTCGATTTGAAAACTGTCTTCATCAGCGTGTTTATCAAACATTTTTGTATAATACTACCGATTTTCATATTTTTGTATGCATTATTTTTCTTAATATTAACGAAGAAAGACCTCCGGTCACAAAAAATTCAAAACCGGCGGCGGCGGCGGCGGTGACAGCGGTAGTTACTTTTTTTTAGAATAGAGAGACGATTTTGTCCAACTTTACCATTAAATATCTCTTAAAATAATTCTTCGATTTGAAAACTGTCTTCATCAGCGTGTTTATCAAACATTTTTGTATAATACTACCGATTTTCATATTTTTGTATGCATTATTTTTCTTAATATTAACGAAGAAAGACCTCCGGTCACAAAAAATTCAAAACCGGCGGCGGCGGCGGCGGCGGTGACAGCGGTAGTTACTTTTTTTTAGAATAGAGAGATACATCTTAATATTTCAAAAACTAGTTACACATGTTAATACTTCAATATTATTAGTTCAATACTATACCACCTTTGATTTTCATCTTAAATTTCTGCTTCAGTCAATTGAATGAACTAAAAACGAGTTAATCTATATCATGATATTTATTAAAATTAAGAGTTTTTCCTTATTTTGTTGTTATAAGATGTTTTTGAATAGCCGGCTTAGCAGGAAGCGAGTTACCACCTTTGCACGAGCCGCCGATGGACAATACAACTACAAAAAATCAAGAAAAGTATACAAAACTCGCTATCACAGAGCCCCTTTGCCGCGCGATATTTCCAAATTCAAGGAGGACCTGTTGGCCAAAGCCAAAAACATGCACAAACTAGTTGGATGTGCCAATCCCAAAACTTTCTTCTATCTTATACATCTTAATATTTCAAAAACTAGTTACACATGTTAATACTTCAATATTATTAGTTCATTACTATACCAACTTTGATTTTCATCTTAAATTTCTGCTTCAGTCAATTAAATGAACTAAAAACGAGTTAATCTATATCATGATATTTGTTAAAATTAATAGTTTTTCCTTATTCTGTTGTTATCAGATGTTTGTGAATAGCCGGCTTAGCAGGAAGTGAGTTCCCGCCTTTGCACGAGCCGCCGATGGACAATAGAACTAGGAAAAATCAAGAAAAGTATACAAAAATCGCCATCACAGAGCCCCATTGCCGCGCGATATTTCCAAATTCAAGGAGGACCTGTTGGCCAAAGCCAAAAACATGCACAAAAAATTTGGTTCAATTGCATACATATTTTATACAATTTTCGATTGTACAATAAAGAAAATGGTACAGACATCGTAATTATAGCGCACCCTTCCAGCGGAATTTTTCCAAATTCAGGGAGGACCTTCATGCCATGAACAAAAAGAAACACAAAAAATTTGGCTCAATTCTCTGCATAACTTCATACACTTTTCGATGGTATAATATTCAAAATGGCACGCAAATCGCTATTACAGCGCCCCCTACCCGCAAATTTTTTCCAAATTAAGGAAGGACCTGCTTGCCATAGCCAAGAACTTAAAATAAAAATTTGGTTCAATTCTATGCATAACTTCATACACTTTTCGATGGTACAATATGCAAAATCGCTATTACAGCGCCCCCCAGTGGCAAATTTTTTCCAAATTCAGGGAGGTGCTGCTTGTCATAGCCATAAACTTAAAATAAAAATTTAGTTCAATTCTATGCATAACTTCATACACTTTTGGATGGTACAATATTCAAAATCTCTGTTACAGCGTCCCCTACCGGCGAATGTTTTCCAAATTCAGGGAGGATCTGCTTGCAAAGGCCAAAAACTTAAAATAAAAATTTGGTTCAATTCTATGCATAACTTCATACACTTTTGGATAGTACAATATTCAAAATCGCACAAAAATCGCTGTGACAGCGCCCCCTACCGGCGAATTTTTTCCAAATTCAGGGAAAACCTACCTGTCATAGCCAAAAACTTAAAATAAAAATTTGGTTCAATTCTATGCATAACTTCATATCCTTTTGGATGGTACAATATTCAAAATCGCACAAAAATCGCTGTTACAGCGCCCCCTATCGGCGAATTTTTTCCAAATTCAGGGAGGACCTACCTGCCATATCCAGAAACTTAAAATAAAAATTTGGTTCAATTCTATGCATAACTTCATATACTTTTGGATGGTACAATATTCAAAATCGCACAAAAATCGCTATATCAGCGCCCCCTACCGGCGAATTTTTTCCAAATTCAGGGAGGATCTGCTTGCCATAGCCAAAAACTTAGCATAAAAATTTGGTTCAATTCTATGCATAACTTCATACACTTTTTGATGGTACAATGGCGACAGACACACGGACAGACGGACACACGGACAGACAGACATTTTCTATAAACATGTTTTTTGGGATCTCTGACCCCTAAAACATGTAAATCCGTCGGAAACCGGAAGTCGAAAAAAATTTCGATTACAATACTTTCTTATATTGAAGATAGAAGAAAGTAAAAAGTTGAAAATTGCACGTCAAACATAACAAATGATGTGCGTTCGTACTATAGCTAGTTTTATAAATATTTTTTGCACCGCATAGTGTGCTGAATGTATATTTTAGTGCACTTCAATAAGTGCAAATCAATTTCATTCTGTTCAAAAGGCTATAACATCATTAAAATGCACATGAAATAATTTTTCCCATTGGCCGAAATGTAACGGAAAACTTTGACTATCCCTGTAATTAAACTGTATGTCCGATTTTTATCAAATTTGAAATGGCTCGACAAAATATTGCAACAATTATATATTTAAAATTTCAGACCATTCGGTTGAGTAGTTTTTGCTCTGTTATATGCGGGCGGACGGACAAACAGACGGACTGAGTAAACGACAACTATAGGGTATTTATATAATTACGAACGCATCTAAAAAGGGGGTTAACCTACAGGCTTAATTTATTCAGTTACTATGATTCTTTCACTTTCGCTTTTTGTTAATAAAAAACAAAAATATAAAATTAAAATCCATAAATCCGCTATAAAAACAAATCTGAGATTGCTTGGTTGCAACATGCTTCTTCCGATCACTAGATCATTCATTTCATTTTCAATTCTTCATCTTTTGGAAAGTCAAAAGTAGCTATTTTAGAATTATGACATTTCTTATTTATCTTACAAAAATCATAAGAAAAATTTACTTATCACTGCCACGTAAAAATTCATGTTCAATAATTAAATTGTAATCTATACATTTGCATATCATAATGAAATGTTAAAGATAATTTTAAATTTTCAAACTGTTTCCTCCATCACAATTTTTAAACTAGTTGGATGTGCCAATCCCAAAACTTTCTTCTATCTTATACATCTTAATATTTCAAAAACTAGTTACACATGTTAATACTTCAATATTATTAGTTCATTACTATACCAACTTTGATTTTCATCTTAAATTTCTGCTTCAGTCAATTAAATGAACTAAAAACGAGTTAATCTATATCATGATATTTTTTAAAATTAATAGTTTTTCCTTATTCTGTTGTTATCAGATGTTTGTGAATAGAGGGCTTAGCAGGAAGTGAGTTCCCGCCTTTGCACGAGCCGCCGATGGACAATAGAACTAGGAAAAATCAAGAAAAGTATACAAAAATCGCCATCACAGAGCCCCATTACCGCGCATAGGCGTAACCAGCCTTTTGAACGGGGGGGGGGTGCCCACATTTTTTAACCTGAATATGTTGGATACAAACAATATCTTATATAGTAAAACCTGCTAAAACGGAACCCCATGAAACCGGTCGATTTTCCATTTTAGAGAGGTTTTCCTCTTAGAATTCATAATTGTGTGGTATTTCTTTTACAAAGGGCTCAAGCGCGATTTTTGTTTGCGTGAGGGAGTGTGAGAAGGGGTTCAAAACATCAAAACTAAATCTAATGGCCAAAAAAAAAAAAAAAAAAAAAAAAAAAAAAAAAAAAGATATGTAAATTTTCTTCCAGCAGTGAAATAAGACAATGACTATAAGTGTGGTCACAAGTCTAAAACCTTTTGGCACTCTAACTTCTTATAAAGATGAAACAAAAAAGATAAATCATGTGTCAAGCATAGATTATGAAACACTTTCCAACACATTCAGAATAATATAACAAAACTGCACCGTTTAATAAGTTAAAATATTATGTCTAATTCAACCCTATGGAAACGCATCACACATTTGGAAACCCAATTTCAGCTGTTCCCATCTACAATCGGAAAATGATCTGAATTCTTTGTATAGGATTAAAACAGTTGAATTTAAAAGCGCATGCTGAAATTGAAAACACATTTCAGCAATCATTACTCAAAGACAGTACTGTAACCGATTTCTTTTGTGTGTCAGGGTTCGTTGATATATCAATGGATATATATCATGATATATATCTTGATATATATCCGATATTTATTTTTAAAATATCAAGATTTTTGATATTTTCGATATTTTCAAATTCTTGATATTTATTTTCAAAATATCCAAGATGTTTGATATTTTGTATATTTGATATTTATTTTCAAAATATCATCGTCGAAGTTAATTTTGATATTTTCTACAGTCAAAGCAAGTGTAAATGAAATTTCCACCTGTTATTGACTGTGTCATTCTGTAGATAATGAACTTTTGCCTCTGGCAGTGATTTTTTTAGGAAAAAGAAGAAAACAAATCTTTTCCAAGCTTTATGTTAGAAACTTTTATTTGTAAATATAGAACTAATAATTATCTGAGACAGTTAATTCAGAACAGACATTGAAAGATAAAATGTAATTTAGATAATCATTTATATACAGCCCGGGTTCGTTGATATATTTCCGGTATTTATTTTCAAAATATCAAGATTTTTGATATTTTTGATGTTTTTATATAGTTGATATTTATTTTTAATGTATCAAGATGTTTCATATTTTCTGCATTTGATATTTATTTTCAAAATATGAATGTGTGCAAGATATTTTTGATATTTTCAGTCGTACTTTGTAATATTTCAGTGTAAATGAAATAAATTTTCAACTGTTATTGACTATAAAGAACTTTTGTCTCTTCTAGATGTGACTTATTTAGCCAAAAAAGAAAACAAGTATATTTTTAAAGCTTTAGATTTGAAACTTTTATTTTTAAATGTTGAACTAATAATTATGTGGGGCATAATTTATTCAGAACAACCATTGAAAGATAAACTGACAAATTTAAATAAGCAGTTATATACAGCTTCATTAGAAAAGAATTTTTTTCTCAAGCTTTGGTTCAGTTGAGTTTAAACTATACAACATGTTAGGAAATACAAAATAAGACATTTTATACTTACATTTATGTTAAAAATTTTCAATTAAAAAACTTTTTTGTATTTTCAATTTTGTTTTAAAAATGTCTGATTTTTTTCATACTTGATCTTGATACTGAATGCTAGCTTTCAGTTATGTTAGTTTATGTTAGTTTTTTTTTTTATAAGTGTATATAGCAAATTGTTACTGTTTTCGATTTTTTCATATTCAATTTTGTTCTAAGAGAAAAAAAAAATGTATTTTTAGAATATTGTTTAAGTTTTCATGTTAAGTGCAATATGTATTATTTCTAATCTATATTATGCTCAAAAACATTTATTATTAGCGGTAAGTTGGCTGCTTTGAAAATATCGGATATATATCGAAAATATCGGATATATATCGAAAATATCGGATATATATCAAAATATCGGATATTTTTGATATTTCCAAAAATATCATGATATTTACGAACCCTGGTCCCTGTAAATGAACGATTAATTCTATGGATACCCTATTCTGTCGTAATCATCTTGTAGTGAAATTCTGTGATTTATATCAGTTTAAAATACACTTGAAACAGCGTAATGTCATTAAAATACTCTGCAAACGATTTTCCCCCATATACCATAATGTAATGGAATTATTTTGGGTAGCCTTGTAAATGAAATATTAATACCAAATACTTCATATGCAATACCAAACATGGGTGGGTAACCCTAAATAAGGATTACCAATTGCATGAAAATCCGAGTACGTTTACGGGAGTTAGAGCGTGCACAGACAGACAGACAAAACGAATGCATAAACACTTTTCAATTTTGTTGGAAAGTGTTAAAAAGGCCTTTAATCATGCTGGAAACTTCTATACGCACAGGGGCATTGCATGAGACCTAACATTATCTATGTCAAAGTCTTGTAGATGAAGTTTTGCCGGATGATAAATCTCAGATAGTACCTGCTGTACACCAGTACATACCCACGAAAGTTTTTCAGAATGTGACTCCATAACTTCTTAGGAATCACCGGGAAGGGGTGGGGGTGGGGGGGGGGGCAAGAATTTTTGGAAGAAAGTGCATATAAACGATTATTATAATATTATAAATAATTACAATATTCATTAATAAGTTATGTTTTTACCTCAGAATGTGTCCAATGTATTAGGTAAAGCAGGTCATGATAATACAGTAGACGCTCGATTTTACGAACTCGAGTGGACTCATATAATGTGTTCATAAATGGGAATAACATTAGTTCAATGGGATGCTGGTCGGGACCAGTACATCAGTTCGTAAACACATAGAATTCGTAAAAAAGAGGTTTGAAAATCGAGCGTCTATTGTATACACTAAATTTTGTCAAGATGATAAAAATTATATTATCATGATGCGACTGTAATAATAAAGATAGGTGCTTGTCTGTCTCTAAATGTGCGTGTGTACGCGCGCGCGCTGAACTCTGAATAAACAATGCAGTCCTCACAGCCGCAAGGTTTGACAGGAAAATACCTGTTTGACTGAAGTCATGCATATCGAAAACAATTTCTGGAATTTTTAAATTAATTTTTTATGCGAATTTTTTCAAATTAGTAAAAAAGAACCCGATTTATATATTTTATCCAGTAAACTTTGTCTTCTTCTCAATAAAGTTTTTCCGAGATTCTTACAGCGATTTTTCAATTTGTAACAATTTTTTTATGTTATTTTTAGAGGGTTTTTTTCGCGTTCCTAAAAGAAGTCCGGTTTAAATATTTTACCCTATTAGTTAATTTCGTTCCCTGCTGTTTTTTAATCTTTTCCGAATTTTTAATGCGATTTTTAGCGGTTTTTTTTTTTTTTTTTTTTTTTTTTTTTTTTGCACTTTGAGGCGATTTTTTTACTTTTTTTGAAACAGAAAAACTCTCCGGTAATTTTTACAATTGCCGTGATTAAATTCGAATTGGAAGAATGTCAAATCAGTTCTTATACGAAAGCTGAAAATTTAATTTGGCTCGAAATAAAAAAAATCGCTATAATTCAGGATTCGTTTGTTTCGAGACGAAAGTGATCGTAGCTTGATTGGAGGTACGTTGCCGAAGGCAGCACCCCCCCCCCCTCCCGAAATCCTAGATTTCTTTAATTCTATGTTCGTTTTAAAAAAAGCAACCAGCGAAACTCCACTAGTAATGAAGTTTTCTTTGAGGGGCAGGGTTTGAAATAACGTGCGGGGTCGCGCGATTTGTGCACAGAAAAGCAAAGTCCCGCATAATAAAAAAGCTGTGCAGTATTTCCGCCCTCAAAATTCTTTCACAGATCTGTGATTCTTCAGGGAGTATTTTGAAATTTTTTTGAAGTCCGTGATTTTTATTTCTTTTGTGGAACTTCTCAAAATCAATTCGTGACTCGGTCCCAGTAAAATTTTAGAATTTGTTCAAACGATAGTGAAAAATATCGTGAATTTCGATAAAAGAGTGCAGAAAGAAATCGCGAATTTCGTCAAAGATTACGCAAAAAAATCACGAATTTCGATAAATGACGAGAAAATGTTGCAAATTTCGTCAAAAAGTCGCAGAAAAGAGTAGAGGATTTTGTTAATTGGCATGGAAAGATATCGAGAACTTTCCCGATCGGTCGCGCAAAACAGTCGCGAATTTCGACAAATGACCCCTGGAAAAAAATCAGTTTCGTGAATAGGTCGCCAAAAAAAATTCGTCAAAGGATCCCGGTAAAAACGAGAATTTTGTCGAAGGATCGCAGAAAGAAAATGCGAATTTTGTCAAAAGATCGCTAAAAGAAAAAGCGAATTTCGTCAAAAGATCGTGCAAAGAAAACACGAATTTCATCGAAGGATCGTGCTAAAAAAATCCCAATTTCGTCAAAATATCGCGGTAAAAAATGCGAATTTCGTCAAAGGATTGCGGAGAAAAACGCGAATTTTGTCAAAGGTTAGTGGTGAAAAGTGCAGATTTCGACAAAAAATCGCGTAGAAAGACGTGAATTTCGTCAAATGATTTTGGGAAAAATTGTGAATATCATAAAATGATTGCAGAATAAAATCGTGAATTTCGTCAAAATTTACTGCACTGGGCTAAAAGATTGAAACCGGGACTTTTTCCTAGTTTCAAAAGAACTCCCGCGAAACGAGAAGAAACTCCAAAAATCGCATAAAAATTTTCAGAGTAAAAAAATTACTATATTGACTTGAAAGACTGCAACCATGTTCCTTTTACGAATGTCAAAATATGGTTGCGAAACACGAAATTCAAACAACCAACCAACTCCAGATTAATTTTTATTTTCTGTGCTATTATTTCTCACTTTCAAAGGAGGCAGGGTCTGTGCACCCCCACCTTTCCCCAGGCTAATCGCATTTTACAATTACTGTTTCACATCTGCATTTCATTTCAAATTTTTTGATTCTTTCTAGACTTTAGACTACGAAATCAAAAAGACAAATAATTTCTGTTTCTATCCTCGTCAAGAACTTGCGTTAATTTCTCCTGAAATTGCAGAAACATGCAATAGAAAGAATGGTGTTAAAAAAAATCTCCCACAAAAAAAGACGTCAAAGTGGGATTATAAAACCTCCTTTTTGACTTACTATAACTAATGCAGATTCTTGTAAATATTCTAGTTTTAAAAAAGATAAAGACCATAATAATAATAAAAAAAAGAACATGGAATTCTTTTTTTTATCACAGTTCAAAACTTAGGCTGTTAGTTTTCTGAGCTAAACTAATTGAACTCCGCTTTCACTTCTTTTTTCTTTTGTAGATTTCGATTTTTTAAAAATTGTGTTTGAGTCTGCGCAAGCGGGGGGGGGGGGGGGGGTGCCCGGGCACCCAGTGCACCCCCCCTGGTTACGCCTATGCCGCGCGATATTTCCAAATTCAAGGAGGACCTGTTGGCCAAAGCCAAAAACATGCACAAAAAATTTGGTTTAATTGTATGCATATTTTATACAATTTTCGATTGTACAATAAAGAAAATGGTACAGACATCGTAATTATAGCGCACCCTTCCAGCGGAATTTTTCCAAATTCAGGGAGGACCTTCATGCCATGAACAAAAAGAAACACAAAAAATTTGGCTCAATTCTCTGCATAACTTCATACACTTTTCGATGGTATAATATTCAAAATGGCACGAAAATCGCTATTACAGCGCCCCCTACACGCAATTTTTTTCCAAATTAAGGAAGGACCTGCTTGCCATAGCCAAGAACTTAAAATAAAAATTTGGTTCAATTCTATGCATAACTTCATGCACTTTTCGATGGTACAATATGCAAAATCGCTATTACACGCCCCCTAGTGGCAAATTTTTTCCAAATTCAGGGAGGTGCTGCTTGTCATAGCCATAAACTTAAAATTAAAATTTGGTTCAATTCTATGCATAACTTCATACACTTTTGGATGGTACAATATTCAAAATCTCTGTTACAGCGTCCCCTACCGGCGAATGTTTTCCAAATTCAGGGAGGATCTGCCTACAAAGGCCAAAAACTTAAAATAAAAATTTGGTTCAATTCTATGCATAACTTCATACACTTTTGGATAGTACAATATTCAAAATCGCACAAAAATCGCTGTGACAGCGCTCCCTACCGGCGAATTTTTTCCAAATTCAGGGAAGACCTACCTGCCATAGCGAAAAACTTAAAATAAAAATTTGGTTCAATTCTATGCATAACTTCATACACTTTTTGATGGTACAATATTCAAAATCGCACAAAAATCGCTGTTAAAGCGCCCTCTACCGGCGAATTTTTTCCAAATTCAGGGAGGACCTACCTGTCATATCCAAAAACTTAAAATAAAAATTTGGTTCAATTCAATGCATAACTTCATATACTTTTGGATGGTACAATATTCAAAATCGCACAAAAATCGCTATATCAGCGCCCCATACCGGCGAATTTTTTCCAAATTCAGGGACGATCTGCTTGCCATAGCCAAAAACTTAACATAAAAATTTGGTTCAATTCTATGCATAACTTCATACACTTTTTGATGGTACCATGGCGACAGACACACGGACAGACGGACACACGGACACACGGACAGACAGACATTTTCTATAAACATGTTTTTGGGGATCTCTGACCCCTAAAACATGTAAATCCGTCGAAAACCGGAAGTCGAAAAAAATTTCGATTACAATACTTTCTTCTATTGAAGATAGAAGAAAGTAAAAAGATTAACCTACGGGCTCAATTTATTTAGTTACTGCATGATTCTTTCATTTTCGCTCTTTGTTAATAAAAAACAAAAATATAAAGTTAACTCATAAATCCACAATAAAATCAAGTCCAAGATTGCTTGTTTGGAACATACTCCTTTCCACTACCGTGCTCCTTCCGATCATTCCGATTCATTTTATTTTCAATTCGTCATCTGTTGAAAAGACAACAAGCAAGAAAACTCATGCGTTAAGCATAGATTATGAAACATTTTTCAACACTTCCTGAATGTTTTAACAAAGCTTCGTTATTTAGAGAAATAAAGTATATATAAGAGAACTAAGTAAACATTTTAGAAAAGGCATAAAACATTTTAAAAACTGATTTCAGCAGTTACCGTCCATAGCAAATATGTATTCCAATTCTTTTGAACAGCTCGGTATTTGAACTGTAGGTTGATATATATACAATGGGGAAATTTAGTTTCGCAAGAAAACACATAACAGGTTGAAATTTCTCTTTCAGCAATTTATATTAGAATATATACTTATAATAGATGGAAACATATTTGTGTACTTTTGTATGACCCTGTAGTTAACCTAGTACTTTTATTACACTCCACTATTTAGCTTAAGTTTAATTCAAAGTAAAACGCTCTTAAAACTACTGGAATCACATTTCCAGAAAATATCATTTATAGATGGCCATGTATCCAATTCTTTGCGTGATCCTTTATATCATTTTTTCTATGTTCTACAAACATTTCTTAGTAAACTAAACGCAGTTCAGTGTAAAAACGCATAACATATTTAAAAACAACCTTTAAGCAATTTGCAATCATACCCAGTAACTATTACGAATTCTTTTGTGTAGCCCTGTATATGAATTACAGCATTTATACACGCCATATACAATGCATAAATATAGTGAAACATAAAAGCACATAACATAATTAAAAAGGCATTTCCAGCAATCATCGCTACTGTACAGTACTTCGGAAACAATATAGTATCTGAAATCTTTTGTGTGTCCCTGTAAATGCTATGCACTTCGTATTATACATGAAATAAGTTATAGTAAACCTCAGCGACGTATATCGATTTCATTATACATGAAATAATTTAACATAATTAAAATACGCAGGAAAAAATTCCCTCCACCCTTATATTATTATGTAACGGAATTCTTTTTTGAGGCCCTGTAAATGAATAATAGGGTAACTCTAGGATAGATGGCCATATTTTTTTAAAGATTGCAATAAAAATTCTTAGAATGCAAATACAAGAAATATTGATGTATATTTAAAATTCTTATACATATACTCATAATATTTTATGCAAAAAATAATTAAACATTGAAAACAAAAAGTGTTAAACAAAATTGAAATTTAATTGACAGACGATCATCTCCCCTTAAAGACGAGGAGAGATAACCATCCAATAGAAGTAAGAAAAAGTTAATTTAAACAGCAAAAAAATAAGACATTTCATATAGTTATTCATGAAAAACATATAGCAATTTGTAAAGATGCAGTTATGTGATGGAAAATGAGTGAAGAAAAGTCGAAAAACAAAATTTGAAGCATAATTTCAATATTTCACTTTTCGTAAAATCTTACCACATGCTTGGCAAAGGTCTTGATAATTTGTACGCGTTTCATGGAACCACTTCAGGTACCTTATGCATTGTATCCAGACATTCTTTTTGGATGTGATACTATATTGTTTTGCACAACCAACACAGTGATCCTAATCCAATTCTATTTACTCGGAATCGGTAGAATCTTATAATTTAAATGTATTTTGTTTTCTTAGCTACTATACTGGAATTATCGCGGGTTTTTTTTCTCGCGTTAATTGTAGGTTTATTACGTTAATTTAGTTTATTTATCAACTTTATCAGTTTCTGTTATGAAAGTTTCCGACGGTTTTCAGTATTTTCTGAAACGAATAAATCGTTATGTGTTATTATATTATCATTGTTATCATTAAAATATTTATATTAGTTAAAATTTAAATAATTATATCAATTAATATATTTATAAACGTAAACGTTATATATTTATTTTAAATTAGTTAAAATAATCACTAAGTATAATTTTGAAATGTTTATTAAAGGAGGCCATCTCTCCTGAAATTGAAGGATTGATGGTCGCCCCATTTAAAGCATCAACAGCCATTGTACGTCTTTGTTTTAGTCTTAGAAGTAAAGATTAGATTATATACGTGCCTTAAAAGTCCATATAGTAAATATATATATATAACGTTGCAAAACATTCAGATACTTAAGTCAAAGAAAATATTCAACCACTTATTTAATTGACATTAAAATTACACTTACTTTTTATAATCGAAAAACACAACTGCACGTCACAATAAATAAACTTATTGAACTATTTCATACCAACAATGTCTATATTGCAATCTATGATCAAGTTTTGGAGATATTTAGACCGGCCATCTATGGCTTCTATGGCCATCTATCCTAGAATTACCCTAAATATTCTTTGCACCGTATATCCTACAAAATGCATATTTTAGTGCACTTGATAAATGCATACTAATTTTATTATGTTTGAAAGCATCTAACATCATTAAAAATCATTTTAAGCGATTTTTTCCCATAGGCCGTAATGTAACGGAAAACTTTTGACTGCCCCTGTAAATGAACTAAAACATTCTACAAACTTCATCTGAAACAGGGTTCGTGCTATGGTAAAGGTCACTAACATCTAAAAATTTCAGAACGATCCGAGTATATTTACGGGAGTTAGAGCACGGACAGACAGACAGACAAACCGAAGTCATAAACACTTTTCAACTTTGTTGGAAAGTGTTAATAAAAATAGCTACTTTACAATCTATTTTATAATTACTCTGACAAAAGATTGCAACACATTTATGCACCATTTTAAAAACTCTTAATCAGAAATGAATTTTCTCACAATAAAATTTCCCACAAAGCTAATGTATAGCGGCGCGGATGCATCTATACAGTGACGGTACACATTAAAAAGTCTCCCGATCTACAATTACGTCATACAATGGCGGATCCAAGGAAATGGTGATGGAGCGATCGCCCCTCCCTTACGCCAGTTATCCTTAAAAATCTATGAGGTATTCTTACGAAAAAAAAAGGATTTAAAGGACATTTTCAAACCGTTTATGTCTCGCAGAATGCAAATATTCAGCTAAGTTTTTCTCACTGCCTGATTCTGAAATTTATCGTTACGTTTCGATATTGAAGAGAGACATGTCGAAACATACTACTCAAAGAAACACCATCGACAAAGGCGTGCTCTGAATCGTTAGTTCTAGCTATGTAATTTTCCATGCATAAAATGGTTGTAAGCTTTTGACAGAAAATATACATATTGATATCATATTTTTGACCATATTTTATTATTAGGTGATGAAGTATGAAACTTACGATTACAAAAGGGCCATATTACCTACGGGGCAAACTTCCACTAGTAAAAA
Source organism: Maratus speciosus (assembly GCA_963932465.1). Lineage (NCBI taxonomy): Eukaryota > Metazoa > Arthropoda > Arachnida > Araneae > Salticidae > Maratus > Maratus speciosus. The sequence goes on from OZ010788.1 coordinate 318,069,925, forward strand.
AGAATAGAAATTTTTATGTTATTAATGACAGTAATTTTTCATGAATATGGCGTGAAAATTCCCATTAAAATTTACTGGTGGAAGATTGTCCCGTTGGTAATCTGGAGCTTTTGTAATCACAAGTTTCATACTTTGGCCTGATAGAAGTAGAAATTTTTATATTTTTAAACTTAAACTTACACTATGTGCAAAATTACTTAAAAGATGACACATTATTTAAAAATTTATATTTATTTTTAACGATATTTAAACTCAATGTATTAATTATCATCATATAATAATTAATCATTAATTAAATAATTAAGTATTCATCGAAATAGAATTTCAAAACTAATCGTTGGGGGCCACCGTAATACTTACCCATCATGGATATAGATAATATAAAATATGAAAATAAAACATGTGATATTTGCTAATCATTGTACCATGTTACTTTTATTCATAATTTAATTTATTTGGACTCCCTTAAATATAATTAATGTAACCCCTTAAGCTAATATTACTGTTTGTTGCATTAAAATATCCCAATTTGTTGATTTTCTGTAAGCAAGTAATCCCGATAGATTTACAATGGAAGTCTATGGGAATTTGGCGAAATATTAGAGATATTGCCAAGTTGGGGTCACTTTTGGCGACTTATTTTGACCGCCAAATTTGGCAATATACCGCCAAGTTGGCGACAAACTTGGCGGTATTTGGTGACAGAATTGTGTCCTTCCCTACGGTAACTCCCTTATAGGTATGGAGAGGCATTAAATGCTTGACATTTAAAAGCCATTTAAAGCCATTATTGGCATTTAATCTTATAGTTTGGCGATAGTTTTTTGGTCGGCGGGATAATCGAGTAGTACCGAATTGCGTAAAAGAAACATCCTTATAACTCGAAAAATTATAATCCTATTAACTAACAGTTTACTGCGTCGGATTAAGCGTCTCATTTCCAATTAAAATATATCTTTGAATTGAAATTTGAATGAAATACAGGGTCATGGAAAATCGAACAGTGTGAAAAATAGAATTACAAATATCTCGGCAACTAAATTGTTATTAAATTTAATTGTTTATACATTATTATGCTTATTACCTTATAGATTTTATTACTCATTAAAGAAAAATAAGAATTTGCCATTTTTGCCGTTTATTTTCATTTTTGGAGATCGGATTATTAGTTGCCGAGATATTTGTAATTCTATTTTTCACACTGTTCGAGCAATTTTATATTTTTATTCATACATAATCCTGAAAAGCATATCTAAGCTCGTAATGATAATAAAAAAAGAGAGCTAGACTTTTATTGTTTTCATAGAAGATCGGTGGTAAACAATATTTCATGTTAGATATCTTATGAAGACTATCAATGTTAGATATGGAATTTCTTTATATTTTAATGAATACGTTTCCTACATGGACTTAGAGGCGGTTGAACAAACCCTCACCGTAGAAGGTTAACGGCTGAGATTCCAAGGTTAGTTAGTTAAAACTCGATTCGCATATTAAAATGCAACTAGTCTGCCACGTCATATCTTGTTGGAAAACACCTGCAAATCCGATTTTAGGTGTTTAGTGCTAGGTTTACCATTGTGTTTTCCTTTTACCAATCATCCATGTCTACATACCCTTAGGTGCAGGAAAACACAGTGATAAAACTATCGAACAACCACCAAAATGAGTCTACATGTGGTTTCGACCACAATATGACTTAGAAGACCAGTTGCCTTTTAATAGGCTAATCGAGTTCTGTCTAATCCTGCAATTTCTGTAGTCAGCTCGATGATGTGGTGGTGTGATTTATTTTAAAAAAATGTTTTAACACTTTCCGGTATAATTAAGAAGTGCTTATTCGGATTGCTCTGAATTTTTTTAAGGTTATTGACGTTTACTAGCACGATCGCTATTGAAATAAAAGTATGTAGCATTTATAGTTCATTTACAAGGACAGTCAAACGTATTCAGTTACGTTACGCTCAATGGGAAAAATTATTTTCAAGTTCATTTTAATGATGTTAGACCTTTTCAAACATAATGAAATTGATATGCATTTATGAAGTGCACTAAAACATGCATTAAGGTGCAAAACATTTACCATTCATTTACAAGGCCGCCGCCACACAAAAGAATTCCGTTACATAATGGTCTACTGGGGAAAACATGTTTGCAGCATATTTTAGTTTTGTTACACTATTTCAATTATAATAAAATTGATATACAATACAGAGGCTTACTACAAGATGCTTGTTGTATAGCATGATATGCGTAGCATTTGTCGTTCCCTTATAGGACATACAAAAGGTTCGGATACAGTACAGTATCTAAAGTACTGTCTATTAGCGCTAATTGCTGGAATTGTGATTTCATTTATGGTATGCCGATTTAAGTTTAACAAAATTTTTGCTTACTATGTGGCGTATATAAATACTATAGATTATTACAGGGCTACATAGAAGAATTCGTAAGCATTGCGGAATATCAGCGTGAAAGGCTTAAAGGTGGCTTTTAACTGAGTTATGCATTTTCAATTTAAACTATATTTAGTACTCGCAGACCCGCGCGGCGTTGCCTGGGGTTTGTAAATAAACACCTTAAACAAAACTCAAGTTTGTATGATTTTATATCTTTGAAATTCTTTTAAATGAACTTAATTTCGGAGGCTCCATTTCCTTCCGCAGCGTTATGTGTCTTCCCAACAAACTTCTTTCGCAACAAACCTGTAACATGAGCTCCCGCTACCTATGGCAGCATTTACCGGAAGTGCCGGAAACAATCGAAAACCAAGTTCCAAACCTCATAGTAATCAAGCCCATAGAATTAAAAAAAAAATGCACCATTAATGTTGGAAAATGTTGGTAACTGCGGTAAGTCTAAAATAAAATTTCGTAATAGAGAAAATAGCTGAATTGCGAATCGGCCCATTTTTAAGAGAGCTATAACAGGGGGTTCAACTGATAGTTGAGAGCAGGGCCCTAACATGAAAACATGTTGAAATGTTTTAGTACTTAGTATTTTAGATCTTCAATTAGTCGAAATTAAGCATAGGGTATGGATTAATCAATAGAGTAATATTTTAAAGAAATGCTCAAGAAATGGGGTACATGATTAAAAAAGGGTCCTAGGGCCCCAATACAAATATGAGGGTGTTTTCCTAGGGAGAAGAGTCCAAGACTCAGTTTTAAAATCACGCAATGAGAAGGTGAGAAAATTAGGGGGTGAAAAATGGATGGCACACAAAAGGTTCAAGGGTCTCCGGATCGTTCACTACGGGACCCTAGGATGCTCCATGGTTTTAACAGGAATATAAAAACGGGAGAATAACTAATTGGAAAAATGGTTCCAAAAAGGAAGATCGGATTAAGAGGGCAATTTATTAACAATTTATGGTCCAAAAGCTTCAATGGGTGCTGTACCGGGCCCCAAGAGTTCAAGAACTCAAGTGAGATGTAGTTTGGTATAAAAATACTTTTTAGTAATTTTTAAAGTAATCAGAAGACGCTAGAACTATGTTAAAGAAAATTGCAAACAATTCGGATCATTTTAAAAGAAGCTGCACCAAGGGCCCAGGAAAGCGAATAATATTCAAAATTGATGGTAGCTGAAGTCTGGACTTTTTTTTGTTGTTGTTGTTGTTCATGTAGCAGCTGGAGAATCTAAGAAGTTGTTAGGAAAAAAAAGCTAGTGAATCGGACTATTTTTAAGGGAGCTATAACAGGGACCCAAAAGGGGCCAAATGATAGTTGAGAACAGGGCCCTAACATGAAAAGGTGTTAAAACGTTTTAGTGCTTAGCATTTCAGATCTTCAATTAGTCAAGATTAAGCATAGGGTATGAATTAATCATTAGAATATAATTTTAAAGAAATGGGCAAAAAATTGGAGAAATGCTTAAAAAAGGGCCCTAGGGCCCCAATAAGAATATGTGGCTGTTGGTCTAGGGAGAAGAGTCCAAGACTCAACTTTAAAATTATGCACTGAGAATGTGAAAAAAAAATTAGGGAGTGAAAAATGCATGACACAAAAAAAGTTCAAGGGGCCCTGGACTAGGCCCTACGGGACCCTAACGGGAGAATAACTAAATGGAGAAAACATCCCAAAAATGAAGATCGGTTTAAAAAGAAGCAATTTATTAACAATTTAGTACATTAAAACTTCAAGGGGCCCTGTACTGGGCCCCTAGGGTACCAGGGTCTTAACTGAAATGTAGAAAAGGGGTAGAAACTAAATGGAGAATTCGTCCCAAAAACGAAGAAGATCGGATAGAAAAGAAGCATATTATTAACAATTTAGTGCATAAAAACTTAAAGGGGCCCCGGCCCTTAAAAAATTAAAATTCGGAGCCTCGTGTGCATCAGAACCTGTCTTGAACTGTTCACACCTAAATTTTCAAAAAAAAGTGAGGGGAGGAGTACAGCAGCTGCATAATATGAATAAGTCGTCAGAGAGTTTTAGGTCTTTCCAACTATATGTCACATAAGGGGCCTCGATCTTAATGTATGAAAATGCCCTCCCCGTGCGGACAAAGTGGGGGGGGAGGGCGCGGAAGTTGCATAACGTGAGTAAGTGGTCACAAGCCTTTCCGACAACATGTTAGATGAGGGGTCTCGGGTAAATTTAGAAAAGGGCCCCACTGGGGGCAATGTGTGTGTGGGGGGGGGGGGCGGACACCGGAGGTGCATAACATCAATAAATAGTCACAGACCTTTCCAACGATATGTCAGCTGAGGGGTCTTGGCTAAATTTAGAAAAGTATCCCGTGGGGGGGGGCGGACACCGGAGGTGCATAATATCAATAAGTAGTCACAGACCTTTCCAACGATATGTCACATGAGGGGGCTTGGCTAAATTTAGAAAAGTACCCCTGTGGGGGTGAAGGTGCATAACATGAATAAGTGGTCACAGGCCTTTCCAATAATATGTAACATTAGGGGTGTCAGCAAAATTTAAAAAAATGCCCCGGTAGCAAAGTGGGGAAAGGGGCACGGCAGGTGCTTAATATGAATAAGTGGTCACGGGATTTTCTAATATATATCACATGAGGAGTGTCGGTAAAAGTTAAGAAAGTGCTCCCCCAGGGTGCCAACTACCGCACTCCCCGGAAAACAACCCCACGTTTTGAAATTTCATGTATTATAAATAATATTTATCGGATGGCTCCGTAAAAAATTCCGATCTAAAATTATGAAAATGCAAAAAAGTTTGAAAACTACCCCCCACCCCCCACAGAGGGGGAAAGATTAAGGAGGGGGGACAAAAGTCTCATAATATGAAAGAATTATCCGAGAGCTTTCCGATGATATATCACATGACGGGTTCAAAAAAAGTTTGAAATTTGCTCCTCCGACCCGGTCCCCCCCCCCCCTCTCCCGTGGGTCCACTCTTTCGCCCGGAATTCACGCAGAACCCACTTTCAAAATTTTTATGTTTAATAAATAATATTTATCGGAAGACTTCATAAAAAAAATCCACATATAAAATGATATTATAGAAATCGCTACGGTTTTAAAAATTTGTTCGCCCCCTCCCCACCCCCAAAATTCAATTTCGAGGGAAGAAAGATTCATAATATGAAAGAGAGGTCAAAAGGCTTTTCGATTATATGCCACAGGAAGGGTTCGGTAAAATTTTTAAAATTGCACCCCGCATGGGTCCACTCTCACGACCCCGAATTCACCCGACCCACCTTCCTCTTTGAAATTTTTATATTTAATATATAATTTTTATTGGACGGCTCCAGGTATGTGAGATCTTGGTAGGGCTAAAATAAGAGAAACTTTGAAAATTACGGCTTCATTTCGCAGCATGGGCGTACCCAAGTGGGGGGAGGAGGGCTGATGGAGCTACACCTACCCCCCCCCCCCCCGAAATTTTCGAAAGTGATATGAAAAAGTGCGGATTTTTTTTCTTTCTTTTGTGGAATTTTTTTTTCAATCATACAGCGGACTAACCATTCTCATTAGTCCCACATTAGTCCACACTGACACAAAAGAAGAGAAGGGGGGCTGATGGGGTTACAGCCCCCCCCCTCCTCCCAAAATAGTCGAAAAATTAAATGGAAATAAACAATTAAATTTAAAAAATCAAAAAACCCGACTGCGTAAAAAGCGAACTAATTAATTATTTATCATCAATGTGAAACTATTTTTTTTTTCAATTCCTACTATTAGCTCACACTCTCGCTATACATATCTTGTTCAAATTTTCAATCGTTAATAAAATACTTATTATTCATCCAATCAAGCTCAAATAATTTTTTTTAAACTTGTAGTGAATGACACTTGTTGTTAATCTAGTTTTTTTTCAAATATTAATTCATTAATTAAATTAAATTAATTAATTTTCAGTAATCGAGAGAGCCCTCTTCTTGATCAAGGTATTTTTAGACCGAGAAAGCCCTCTTCTTGATCAAGGCATTTTAAGCCCTACTCAACAGGAAAGAAGAATGGGAGAAAACAAAATAAATTTTCTTATTGACCTAAGTAGAAATTGACTTAAAATAATTTTTTTATATTACTTGTTTATATTACTTACCTATTTTTGTTGTTTACTGGTATTGATGACTTTTAAGTTGTGTTTAATTGTTAGTTCCTATCTATAAATACTGTTTTGATGAAGTCTATAGATGTCTATGATGGTTAGAGTTGCAGTAAAGCTAGAGATCCACAATACATACAAAACTTCCAGGTTGTATAGTATTTAAACGGAGCTTCTGACTGTAAAATAGTCAATGAAACATCGTCTTCATTTTGAAAGACCTATCCAATGATATGCCACTCAAGAGGGTGCGTAAATTGGTTTTTTCGTCACTACCGCCATTTTGTATTTTACGGCCGCCATTTTGAATTTATAAAAACAAAATCTAGCCTATAACCATCGAGCCATTAAGACGAATTGATAGTGACCTCATTCATTAAAATCCATTGATCCGTTGGTGTGTTTCCAGGGTATAAAGAAATCCACATACACAGATACGCATGAACACATAACCCTTCTTTTCAGTCGGATAAAAAGGTTTTTTCCTTACTCTTTTTAGATAAATCCCTTAATTTTTCTTCTGTCATACAGCAAAATAGCCATTCTCGTTAACACCATATTAGTCCACAATGACATCACAGCATACTTATGGGGAGGAGGTGATGGTATTGCAGCCCCCTCCTCTCGAAATAGGCGAAAATGAAATGAAAAAATAGTGCTGATTTTTTTTCTTTCTGTTTGAGATAAATTTGCAGTTCTCCCCCTATCATTCAACAGACTAGCCGCTCCCTTCGCTTTAGTTCCATATTAGTCCACAGTGACACCAAAGAAGAGAAAGCGGGCTTATGGGGTTACAGCAAGTCGAAAAATTAAATGAAAAAAGTGTTTTCCTTACTTTTTTAGATAAATCTGCTATTTTCTCTTCTGCCATACTGCAAAATAGCCATTCTCGTAAAACCCATATTTCTCCACATTGACATCACAGCATACCAAAGATGGGGAGGGGGCTGGTGGAATTACAGCCCCTTCCTCTCGAAATAGTTGAAAATGAAATGAAAAAGTGCTGATTTTTTTCTTTTTGTATGAGAAAAATTTGTATTTTTTCTCCTCTCATTCAAGAGACTATCCGCTGTCTTCTCTTTAGTTCCATACTAGAGATTGGACATTGAAGAAATGTCCGCCATTTTCTTTACAAAGTAGATGGAACGCCGTACAACGCAATGCATTTTCATCAGCGTCTAACACTTTTTATTTTATTAAAATTATGAAAATTTCATTTTATATGCCTTCTGAGAGTCTATCAGAACATAAATATGAGCACATTTCCGTTATAGTGAGTAAGAATTCCCAGAAAATGCATTTTTTTTCATTCTGCTGAAATGCAGGTTTAGCCTTTCAAGTCTGGTCGGAGAGCAGACGAAATTTTTGAAAGAGGTTGCTATATTTTAGAATTTTCACTTAAAATAAACATAGTTTATGCATAACACAAGAAATGCTAGAAATGTAATTTTATGCATTGTGGGTATTTATTTTTTACTTTCCTCTATCTAAATGTTCATTACTGTAGATCAATTAGGTATACTTTTCAACATAAATAAAATGTATTAGAGGAAACTCTTTTGAATTTTAAAAGAAAGTTAAAAATATATCATTTAATAGCAATAAGAAATAAAAAAAAAAACAATTACTGAAATATTCAGAAAAGTATAGATTTTCGAAATAGATTCCGTTACATCTTCTGTAATATAGTATTTACATTAATAAATTTAGATAGTTTTAAACAGGGGCGCCATTTGAGGGCGGCTGGGGTTAGCGATAGCCCCCCCCCCCCCCCCAAGGAATTTGATATTTCAGAAAATTTATCAAACATCAAATGCCAGACTCAAACATTTAAAAAATGTTCAAACGCTAAAATAACTGATCAGATATAATTACAATAAAAACATTTGCTTTAAATAAATGCTTTATACATAGAAATTAATAATTATATATAAAAAAATTCTTAAAGCCTTACTATTCGAACTTCCTCAAGGTGAAAATACATCTTACAAGGAAGGTCTCCATACAGGGCATACTCAGAATATGTTGAAAAAAATGCTAGTGAAACTATTCATGTATGCAATAAGGGATCAGTAAAAATTAACGCGGAATTTCAGTAGAAAGTCTGTAAAAAAATAATATACTTTGAATATTGGCGCGAAAATACGAAAGAGACACGCGATTTGGCGAGCAGGATTTTTCCTCGCCAAAAGCAAACGATTTTAATGCATCTGAAAATTGTTTATTAATTGTTTTTTAGAATGCACGGTTTTTGATGAATCTAAACTTAATCAAAGAAAAAGGTTATTATATATTTTTTATATTACATATATATGTTGCTTGTTGCTGTAGTTATTTAATTTTATCAGTGTAAAAATATTTTCTATACTTTGCAAGTTGCAAATATCTATTTTAAGTTATAGTCAGCTGACATTTGATTGCCATAATACATTTCCATATCAAAGACGAAGTCGTTTCCATAGCAACAAAATGAAATCGACAGTGTTCTATATGCCTAATTTTTTAGCTTGAAATAATTTAAATCAAATTAAATTTTGCTTTACATCGTAAAATATGACATTTAAATTTTATTATAATACATATAAATATATATGAGAAACTGTAGTTAAAACAAACTAAAAATGACAAAACTATAGTTAAAACAAATTAAAAATGACAAAACTAAAGTTATTTAAATTAAACTCATATAAACAAATTCAACATAAAAAGTTTTTCCTACATAAAAGCATATTTTATTTTCATCGCCAACCGGTGATAAATCGCCAAATAAACGAAAACTTCGTTATTTTTTTTACGGACGCTGTATCGGGGTTCCGCCAAAAAAAAATTTATAAACACTAGGGGGCTCGGCCCCCTACGAGCTACGCTCGCCAACCCCCGTCCTGACACCGCAGACTCTAAATGCACGCTAATTTGATCGACTTTAAAATGATTTCGAAAGATTGAATTATAATTTAAAAAACAGTGGCGATCTCCCTATAAACGGATTTCTATTCATTTCTCTTTGATTGGGGAATTTTAACGCCAAATCCGCTGCGGTACTACTACTTGATTATCCAGTAGACCAATTTCGCCAAATTATATAAATCGCCAAACCACTCGCCAAATTATACAAATTGACAATTTTTATTTTAAATGACGAAAGAACAAATAAATTAGTACAACATTAATAAAAATACAAATAAAACGTCGAAATAAAAATAACTTGATGGCGTAAACACGTGTAACAACATTTCAAAATAAGCAAATATAAAAGGAATTAAGTAAACAGAGTCTTTGTCTCCTCTGGTACTTTTTAACAAGTGAGAAGAAAGGTCTTTTAAATGAGACATTTTAAATTAATCGTTTTTAATCTGACGTAATTTTGACCAAGCTATTCTTTCTCTTTTAAATATTCACGTGAAAATACTTTTGTTAGAAATGAAATATTATTTGCGCTTTCCTAACAAAAATAGTTCAAAAGATCCTCTCAAAATATCAAATAAATGACTAGCGCGATTTCTAAATTGAAACTGTTTTGCAATATTATTTTGTGTTCATTTTATGTAATAACTGTAAAGTGACGTAAATATGACGTAATTTCTCCTTTTTAAGACTTCTAACGCATGTTAATGAATTTATTATTTTACAATATCCTTTCTCTTTTAAAATTCACGTGTATACTTTTTATAACGTAATTTTTAATAAGTTCCTGCTTTTTGTACATAATTATTTAATTCTAATTCCAAATGATTTTTTCTGTTTATAATAGTCAGTCACGTGTAAATAAATTTTTAATTTGAAGCAAACATTATTGTTTGCGCTGTTTATACATTTGGCAACAGAATAAATTAATACCATTTTCTAAAATAATGTAAAAAATATCTCTAGAAAAGCTGAAAATTTGAATTTAAAATAGAAATAAAACCTCAAAAAATGAGTCAAAATAAAAAAAATTAATCTGCTCTCCGGCAAATTCTAACGCATAAAATGATCTAAAAATGATTACACTGCCATGTATAGTTTTTGCTGCTATAAAACTTTTTTAATGGAACGATTTTGTCCAACTTTAGCATTAAATATATCTTAAAATAATTCTTCGATTTGAAAACTGTCTGCATCAGCGTATTTATCAAACATTTCTCTATAATACCACCGATTTTCATATTTTCGTATGCAATATTTTTTCTTAATATTAACGAAGAAAGACCTCCGGTCACAAAAAATTCAAAACCGGCGGCGGCGGTGGTGACTAGTAGTTACTTTTTTTTAGAATAGAGAGATATACAGCAAAACTCGGATATAACGCTCTTCCGGGGGCGCGGGCTAGAAGAGCGTTAAAAGCGGGAAAGCGTTAAATGCAGGAGAAGGTTTTTCGCATTTTAAAATTGGGGATATTAGATTATATGCTTTAAATAATGCAGGGAATATTTTTTGTGTATTATTTAAAATAGAAACTCCACAGCATAGGTACAAAAACGTTTCCTTCATTTAAAATATCACAAATTTACATAGTGTTTACAAAGTGTATTATTATTTCAAATCAGAATAAGCAAAAGAATTGTTAGCATTAAAACAAAAGCTACAAAATACATTTAACATTTCTAATAGGAACCTTTATCCTTATTTTAAACATAAAATAAAATTATGAAAGAAACTAATAATATATATATTTTTTAATGTAACATTTGTATTCTTGAGCACTACTATGAGGACTGTACACTTTCACTTACTGTTTATTCTGTTTTAGAGAAAAACTATTCCAGTTTCGTCTGACGGGTGGACGAACGACCACATAAAAGAGCATTTCCTGCTTTGTTTATGTGTCTTAATATATCTTCATGTGAAGCGACAGTATCTACTGAAGCGGTGTATAGACGGATAGGGCGAAAAGCTTCCATTACTTCAGCTATTATTGGGATGCGCTCTTGAACATCGCCATCAGCAACTTCATCAGGGTCTTCTTCTTCTGCGGTATCCTGTACAGTGTCCCCTATAATGTCGTCAATGCTCCTAACGTTGCTTGTGATAACTTCTTTATCAATGTTAAGATAGTTCTGAAGGCTTTGTGCGTTTTCTGCAAGATGCTCGCAAACAGCTTGCCAGTCCTCGTCGTCTATAGGATCCGACCCCTCTTCAGCCGCATCCATATCATCATCAGCGCCCGTTATGAATCCTGCCTTTTTAAAGCCATTTTGAATTATTTTAGGTTCGATTGCATCCCAAGCAGCGTTAAGGTAGTTCATGGCGTCGAGGAGAGTTACAGAAGATCGACTACTTTTAATTTCCATTTCATGTAGAGATCGTTTCACTATACGTTTGCGATAATGCTGTTTTAAAACCTTTATGATCCCTTGATTCATCGGTTGAAGTATGCTTGTGGTGTTTGCAGGTAAAAATTCCAGAGAGACGTTTGAAATATCTGGTATTTCTTGGAGATGCGCTGCGCGACTATCTACAAATAGTATGACATGCCTATTTTGCTCCCGCATCTCGACATCAAAATCAGAAACATATTTAATGAACTGGGGACCCGTCATCCAAGCCTTACGTTGATGTGCATAGTCACAGGGCAGTCGTTTGATGTGCTTGAAACAGCGAGGTTTGACCGATTTTCCAATCACCAGAGGCTTGCGTTTGTCGCTTCCATCGGCGTTGGAACAAACATGCACAGTCACACGTTCTTTACTGATCTTCCCTCCATAGCACTGCTCATCTTTTAATGTTAAGGATTTATCAGGCATCGCTTTAAAAAAAAAAGCCAAATTCGTCGGCGTTATAAATATCACAACTGGCATAATTTTTGATAAGCCTTGGAAGACTGTTCTTTTTTCAAAATTCTGCATTTTCTATGTTCACGGCAGCGGATTCTCCGCAAATTTTCTTGTACACAATGCCGTGGCGGGTTCGAAATCGCTCTAATCACCCATTAGACGAAGTAAAATCTTCAATTCTTAGCTTTTGGGCTACTTCAGCACCTTTTTCTTTAACTATGGATTCGCTGATAAGTATGTTACAGAGTCTTGACTCATGAAACCGCTCGTACATAACTTTTTCTAAATATTCATATTTTCCTGCTTTCACTCTCTTTTTCTTTGAGCCACTAATCGCAGCATTTTTTTCAATATCTTTTCTGTTTTGAAGAAGAGTCCGAAGAGACGACGGCGTGATATTCATAGATAACGCAAAATCTTTCTGGCTCAGAATAGGGGATTTTTTGTCATAATTTTTTAGAATTTCTAATTTTTTCGAAAGTGTCAGCGTCTTTCTTTTCATACTCTTAGCTTCCATGTTGCACCTAATTGGAGTCGGAAACGCTGCTACTTACTTATGTGTAAATGAAAAAAGAGAAAACAGTTTGTGTGAAGTACGAGACAGACAGGTGCTGCTGAGATGGACGGCATAAATTCTTTTGTTCTCTGATCCCAAAGCACCAAAGCGTAATATTCGGGATTTCTTTGTTCAAAGGACCAATAAAAAGCGCGTTAAAAGCGGGAAAGCGTTAAAAGCGGGAAAGCGTTAAAAGCGGGAAAGCGTTAAATGCGGGAAGCGTTAAAAGCGAGGAATTTTTACATTATTCTTATGAGTATGGTTCAAGGGACCGGGACAAATGAGCGTAAAAGGCGGGAAAGCGTTTTAAGCGGTGAGCGTTATATCAGAGTTTTACTCTATATCCATATGAGAAGAACATTCTGTAATTTTTTCAGATTTTTCTGAGTATGCCCGTATGGAGACCTTCCTTGTTAGCACTTTGGCTAATTTTAAAAATATGCGCGATAATTTTTTTTATCAATTGCTTCTCAGCTGTGTACAACTTGATCATAGGAAAATGCGTCTCCTCAAGGGCTAGAAATTCAAGGTTGAAGTTTTTTCATTTTTTATTGGGGCGGGCGAGGTATAATTCAGATTTTTAATTATCCGACTTTTTTTTAACTTTTATGATTATTAGTATCACATTTTATTTACTTCGAATGTAAGCAAATTATTTACTTATTTGCTTTATTAAATCATATTATATACAGTACACTCTCAAACATTTTCAACACCCAAGGCCGGAGTCTGTGCGTGCACCCTGCAAAACAATTTCTTCAACCCGAAGTAAAAGAAAATTACTTCATATTTTAACACATTTATAACAGAGTAGTCTATAATTTTATCCCTTATTTACAAAAATGAACACATGTTCATCCATTAATAGTCAAATATATAGTTTTTTTTTTCATTTGAAAAATATTCAGGACTTCCTTTTGATAAACCAGGTCATTCCGATTCCGACCGAAAGAGATAAAGCTCAATCCGAAAAGCTTAAAGTCGACCTCACCCACAACGAAGAAAAAACATTAACCTGTCCTGATGCAGGATTGTAATTTCATGTAAATACGAAAACCACTGAAAATATTTCCATTGAAAGGCAATCTGAACCGAAATGAAAGAAAATTAATCCATATTTTACACAGTTTTAAAAGAAGCCGACAATTATATCTTTAATATAAATTTTATCTTTTATGTAGGAAAACGAAGAAATGTATATAGTATTCATTAATGTTCAAATATATAGTTTTTTTCATCTGAAAAATATTCTGGATTTCTTTGAAAAATAGAATTAACACGAATCAAATTTCCTCAAAATAGTGGAAACACAATCCGAAATCATTAACGCTTCACCTTACCTTTACTTGCAGAAATTCACTTATGAAAATTTCGTGGGATGATTATCTCCTGACCGATTGAATTTCATTATTTTTTTTTTCGCTATCTGACTAAATTTACGATTTTTTCAGCGATCATTTCACGAAATTCACAATTTTTTTTTTCTGCAACTGTTATACAAAATTTATTTTTTTCTCAAATTGATTTTTTTTTCCATTTGTCGAAATTCACAATATTTTTCCGCGACCAACTGACAAAATTCCATATTTGTTTCTGCGATCTTTTGTCAAAATTCGCGATTCTTTTTCACGATCATTTACTGAAATTCGTGACTTTTATCCCGCCACCTTCTAATAATATTTGAGATTTTATGCGCGATAGTTAGACGATATTTTAGATCTTATTTCGCGATCGCTCGAAATTCTCAATTTTATTGTGTGATTGTTGGACTAGATTTTTGGGATTTCTTTTGAAATCATTTTAAGAAATTCGAGATTTTAGTTTGTGCAATCATTTAACGAAATTTGCATTTCTTTTCGCTATCTCTGATGAAATTAGCAATGTTTTCCACGGTGGTTTGAAGAAATTAGCGATTTCATAAGCGACTGTTTGAGATCTTTTTTTTTTTCAAAATTCGCGATTTTTTTCTGCGACCTTTTGACGAATTGATATTGCGGAATTCAAAAGAAAAAACAAATTGCGGACTTTTCACGAAAATTAAAAACGTTGCGGAATAATCACATGCCTATGAATGAAGTTAAAGAGACAAAATCATGCAGAGAATTTTTTATTGTGCGATGTGTTCATTTTTTGTGTGATTTGTACAGTTCTGCACGTTTTCTGTTCATCAAAGAAAATTTTTCCTCGTCCTTCGCCAGGAAACTTTTGAAATGGCGCTCTTGTAGTAAAACCTGAAAAAGGGGAATCGAAAGGGACTAGTAAAAAGTTCCAATTTAGACAGGTCTCCGTCTTAACAAGTATAATTGTACAATTTTTTCATCGAAATTTGATTCCTTCCCCTTCTAGATAGAATTCTGTTATAGACAGGTTTCGTTTTCACAAGTTTTACTGTAATACACCATTTTTCAGAGCTATACTATAGGGTTGATGGTTTAGTCTTTGAGGATACCTGTAAAAATGGAACAGTCTATAACAGCACCTGTCTAGAATTTTTTTTTTCATATTTAATATATTAAAATTTTACCTGATTAGACGGAAACCTGTCGAAAACGAAATATTTCATTGGTTCTTGAGTTTCCGTATTCTAAGTTTTTACTGTTTTTGTAAGCATGATTCAGTAAACGTTTCTCGTTCGGAAGGGGGGGGGGGATTAGACACCCGGATCCTACTCAAAAAATCTTTGCCCGCCCCACACATATGCTTAGTAATATTTATTTATGAACTTAAAGGCTCTCGGCTTTAGAGTTTATATATTGTACAAATCTTTGATTTGTATGTTTATATTTAGAATGACTGTCTGTGTACTTAAAAATAAATTTTTGAAAGATATTGAATTGCTAAAAATAGTTATTAAAAATAGTTAATTGAAATACTAAAAATAGTTATTACGTACTCAATAACTACAAAACAAACAAACAAACAAAATATCAAGAATTTAAAAGAATCTCTCTATACTAGTGATGGGCGATAACGAGATGTTTTTCTCGATTTTCTTGATTGTATGGACATCTCGATATTTTTCGATTGTGTAAATTTTTTCTCGATGACTACAGTTTGCAAATTTCTTTTATAAATCACATATTATGTATTATATACGTCATACATTTATCAAGAATCGTCTGCGGGTGAACTGGAATGAGTTGATGTTAATAAAGACTAGGTGACTTGGACCGCTAGCGGGCCCCTCCTTTAATCGGGGCCCCTAATTTATACGTAAATTTATACGATAATACATATCTTGTAATATGAAATCACGAACAGGTTACCCGCTATATACGGCACTGATATATGATAGCAGGCGGTTATGGTGTGCACGCACTACAAAATCTTGTAAAAAATATAATATCGAAACGAATGAACCTCGGACCAGATCTCTTGGGGGAGGGGTCAAAGCGAGCGGAGGAGCACAGCAGCTGCATAATATGATTAAGTCGTCACAGGTCTTTAGGCCTTTCCAACCATATGTCACATGAGAAGTCTGGATCTGAATTTATAAAAATCCCCCCCCCCTTGGGGGCAAAGGGGGGAGGGGTGCGGGTGGTGGATAACATGAGTAAGTGGTCATAAGCCTTTCCAACAATATGTCACATGAGGGGTCTCGGCTAAATTTAGAAAAACACCCCCGTTGGGGAAAAGTGAGGGGGGGGGCGGTCACCGGAGGTGCATTCCATCAATAAGTAGTCACAGACCTTTCCAACGATATCTCACATGTGGGGTCTTGGCTAAATTTGGAAAAGTGTCTCCCGGGGGGGGGGCAAAATGGGGGGATGGACACCGGAGGAGCATAACATCAATAAGTAGTCACAGACCTTTCCAACGATATCTCACATGAGGGGTCTTGGCTAAATTTGAAAAAGTGTCCCCGGGAGGGGCAAATTGGGGGAGACTGTCACCGGAGGTGCATAACACCAATAAATAGTCACAGACCTTTCCAACGATATCTCACATGAGGGGTCTTGGCTAAATTTGGAAAAGTGCCCCGGGGGGGGGGGCAAAATGGTAGTGGGGACACCGTAGGTACATAATGACAGGCAGGTATGCGAGTTTTTCGCAAGTTAAGTGTGTATAACTTATTTTTAATCCTCTTGCCAATACCTTGTCCCGAGCTACGAGCAAAAATCGTTTGCATCCACACATTGCCGGTTTTCCAGCTCTTTTAGTCAGTCACCTCGCATTCTGCGAAGTCTTCGTGTACGGCTGAATGCAGGGAGTTTTTCTTCTGTTACTGTTTATTTACAGCATCTTGCTTTATGCAAATTTTTCGGCAAATGTGTGGTATGACGTAACGGTTTAACTGAATGTATATATTGTGTGGTCGTGCTGTATGAGGTGGCTCTGTTTTTCCTTTTAAAATGGATTATGTAAGTTTAAGCCGTTTAAGAGCATGTCGTTAAATATTTAATGTGTTAAGTTTTTCGACATCGAAGTAATGATGTTTGTTTTAGTGATTTTAAATAAAATTATAAAAAGTTCGACGTGTCTTCAGTATATAATCAGCTGGTAATGACTGTCTACACTGCGTTTACTCTGCTCTGGCTTGAATTTAAGTTGTTTAAGCTAGATGAATTCTCACTGGTTATGGGCCAGAGCAGTTATTATACCAGCTGTAATATGGAATATAAGTTTTATATTCCCGCTGAGTGCTGTGGCTCCTGTTCCTGTTTTATATGAGTGGTTCCTGCTACTGACGACTTTGTGATAGTGAACGCCTTTATGGACTATTTCTGGATAACAACTCCGTGTGCTTCCTATCGGTGACAGAAAGGAATTTTTCACCTACTTATGAATTGGATTAGAACAAGAGTTTCACTTCTACAGATTGTATGTAGGACTTTTAAGGACTGGACTTTTGAACTTTAAATGCATAAGACTTGCCATATGAGAGTGAACGTAATAAGTAAGAATTTTTGTTACTTTTTACTTTCTTGAATGTTTTCTTAATATATTGTATATATATATATTTATCTCAGTAATTAATCTTGTTTTTATGTATATATTATAATGGATGAGATTGAATTTTTGACTCCAGACAACTATGCAACATGGTCCGCGGACATGAAAGTCCTCCTTATGGACCGTGGTTGCTGGGGGTTTATAGATGGTACAGAAAAACCACCTGATGATAGTGTAAAATATAAGAAAAAGCCTGACTATAATTTACGCCGTGATAGAGCATTTAGTTCTATATATTTAAATGTATCTCCTGATCTTAGACCACTACTTGCAGAAACGACTGATGCTAAGAAAGCATGGGATATCCTCCAGGATAACTATCGCCCTAAAACTAGAGCTGCAGTAATCTCCCTCCTTGATAAATTTTTTGCTGCCAGGTATGAAGAGGGGGAAGGGATTGGTTTGTTTGCAGCTAGATTACGTACAATTATTAAACAATTGCAGGAATAAGGTCATCCATTAGAGGATCTTTATCAGGCTTTCCAGCTTATTCGTTTTTTACCTGACCAATTTTCTAGTATAGTTCTTAATATTTATCGTTATACTGACACTGATTTTAAATTTGATCCCATATTGAAAGGACTACTTTTAGAGGAAAGCCGCTTGCAACAATGCAATCTAGATAAATCAAATGTTGCATTTAAATCTAAATTAGAAAACCTAAAGGCAAAAATATAAAGCAGTATAGTAGAAGTAGCAGTAAGGATAGATCTACTCTCTTGAAACGCAATGCTATATGTAGCAAGTGCAAAATGAGGGGTCACATTGCACCAAATTGTACTTTAAAAATACCCAGTAAAGAGATAAAGAGAAGGGGGGGGGCATTTTCCCAAATAGTAGTTTTGCTACAGATATGCTTGAAGCTAATCAAAGCTCTGTCAAAGGACAGGAGTGGCTTTTTGATACTGCTGCATCCACACATTTTTGTAAAGATCGAGGGCTTTTCTCCACATACAAAACAGTTAGGGGGACTGACATGTCTGTTGCTATAGGGGACATTAAATGTCCAGTTTTAGGCATCCGAACAGTAGAGATGTGTTTTTATGATAAGGGAAAGCGCCAAAATTTGGAACTTAAAAATGTCATGTACACGCCTAAACTTAGACGAAATTTAATGTCAGGTTCAGCCCTTGACAGCATGGGAATGTCTTTTTCATGTAAAAATGGTCGTTTGACTTTATTATCGAAAAACGGAAGAAAAATATTTACGGCTATTAAAACAAACGGTTTTTTCATTTGCAAACCAACATATCCCAACGTAAAAGACAAGAGGGCTTATTCAGCACAGACTCAAAAGTGTGGTGGTGATCTAAACAAATGGCATCGAATATACTGTCATATTAATACAAAGTACATTTTAAACACAAGTAAGAATGATGCAGTTCATGGTTTGCCAAATTTCAAAGAAAAATACATTCCAACTTGTGAAGATTGTAAGATCGCTAAGTCCCGAAGGGTCTCGTTCAAGCCAATGGGCAAAACACGCTCTAGAGCTCCCCTCGAATTGATTCATTCTGATGTATGTGGACCCCTTCCTGTCAAATCAAACGGAGGAGCTAGATATTTTGTGAGCTTTATTGACGACTATTCTAAAAAAGTAGTTGTGTACCCACTTAAACAAAAAGGCGAAGTTTTTGAATGCTTCAAACGGTTCCAAAAAAAGGGCGGAAAGATTTCTAAATCGCAAGATCATAACTCTTAGGTCTGACCATGGCGGTGAATATGAAAATACGGCTTTCAGTAAATACCTTGAAGATCAAGGAATGCATCATGAATTCAGTAACGAGTACACTCCCGAACAAAATGGAACTGCGGAAAATTTCAATTGTGTGGCCTTAAACGCTATAAAAGCTCTCTTACATGAGAGCAAGTTAAGAGAAAGTTTTTGGGCAGAAGCATTACTAAATTTCGTTTATACGTGGAACCGGGTCTGCCACGGTAATCAGACAAAAACTCCATTCGAATTGTATGGAGGGAGAAAACCATCGGTAAAACACCTGAAACCCTTCGGCAGTACTGTTTACGTGGGAAAACCTAAGCAGCTGAGAAATAAATTTTCAATGAGAGCCCAGAAAGGTATAATGGTCGGATACGCACTTTTCACTAAAGGTTACCGCGTATGGTTACCCCAGGAACGTAAAACGATAGAAACTATAAACGTTACTTTTCCAAAAGAAGAGCGCAGAGGAATCATACTGGGTTCAAAGCGAAATACCTACAGCTCATCTGATGAATCTGAATCGGACTCTGATGAAGAAACGAATGACGAGGGTAAACCCGAAAAAAATCCAAAGGAAGAAACGGAGCCAGAAGATATGAGCAGCGTTCCATCTCAAAGCTCGTTTCCTAATCAAGAAAATGTCCAAAATGGTTCTATACCTGATACGTCTAAAAAAGTTCTTTTTATGCCTGGATCTTCTAAACCCCAATGGGAACGACTAGCTGTAAAACGAAAAGAAGAACCAAGACATGACATTTACTATCGTATAGTTGGAACTAAAACTAGGATAAAATCATGGATAGAAGCCAAAGCTTATTGTGAGAAACACAATATACCTTTTAAAAGAACAGATTTTGATTTTCGTATTTCTAATACTTATTCAGGTCGAGTTAAAATACCTAGGGACGAAGAGTCTGACAATGAAACAATCGAAGCTAATTTTGTAGATATTAAAATACCTTTAAATTATAATGAAGCTTATAATTCCCCCCAGAAAAGAGAGTGGTTTAAAGCTATGGACGACGAGATACAAACAATGAAAGAAAGAAAAGTCTGGACTTTAGTCCCTAAACCTGACAAAACTACAATTGTTAATAACAAATGGGTTTATACTGTAAAACGTAACGAGGATGATAAAATCGTCAGATACAAGGCACGATTAGTTGCTCAAGGTTTTCGTCAGAAAAAGGGATAAATTACGATGAAGTGTTTAGCCCAGTTATAAATTTTTCAATCATTAGACTTTTCTTTACCGTTTTAGTTTGTTTATGCGGCTGGTCACATTGTCAGCTTGACATTAAAGCAGCATACTTATATGCTAAATTAAATAATGAAATTTACATGTATCAACCTCAAGGATTTATTGATAAAGACTATCCTAATCATGTATGCAAATTAAGTAAAGCTATCTATGGTTTAAAGCAATCTGGAAGGGAATGGTTCTTTGAAATAAATTCAGTTTTGATAGAATTAAGATTTAAACGCTTAACCTGGTGTAACTGTGTATATGTCTTTAATGAAAATTTGGTTCTTCTGCTTTATGTAGATGATATTGTTCTGTTTGGAAAAACCCCTCAAGATATAAAACAGGCAATAGACAAACTACGAAATAAATTTGATCTTAAAATCCTTGGGAAAACTAAAAGACTTTTAGGAGTGACATTTGAGGAGGAAAATAAAACTTTATGTATACATCAATCTGACTATATTTCAGAAGTATATGAAAGGTTTAGCAAGTTTAATATTCCAATAACATCACTACCAATCGCAAAAGGAATTGTTTTATCTGAAACGGATTCGCCAACTACCGAAACCGAAATTCAAGAAATGAGTAAAATCCCGTACCGTAGTTTAATCGGATGTCTTGCGTACATAGCAAGTCGCACACGTCCTGATATTAACTTTGCAGTTAATATATTTTCTCAGTTTCAGGAAAACCCTGGCATGGTTCACTGGAATTACTTATTAAAGTTATTGGGTTATGTTAAATCTACGCAACACTATAAACTTAACCTTTCAAGTATAAAAAGTTTAAAACTTTCATGTTACAGTGATGCAGATTTCGCATCAAATCGAGATGACCGTGTTTCGATGGGGGGGATTATTCTATTTTTAGATGAGGCTCCTATAATCTGGCGCACGTTTAAACAAAAATGCGTACCACTTTCTACAATGGAGTCGGAATACATAACTTTAACGGAAGCTGCTAAAGATTTACAGTGGGTAATACGTATCATTCAGGAATGTATAAATTTAAGCATATTTCCAAACGAAGTCAATTTTTCAGCTCAGCTCTTGTGCGATAACCAAGCTGCTATAGATTTTTCACATTCACCCATCGAAAATAACAGGACAAAACACATTAGTGTTAGATATCATTTTCTAAGAAATTTAATTTATGAGAATATATTCACCCTCAAATATGTAAGATCAAAGAAAAACGTTGCTGATATCCTAACTAAACCTCTCCCCAAAGAAGGGTTAAAGACTTTTGTAAGGAAATGTTTTTTAGTTTAAATAAGTACAAAGACATTGTGAATTCTTATATTCATATATAAAAAGTTTAGAATACATGTTATATATGTATTTGCTAATGTGAACTGTTTTTTAATGCATTTTTGTATAGCAAATTTAATCTAATATTTTTTAACTTGGTTATTGTATAAATGTAGTTAATGTGTTGTATAAAGGTATTTTCGTTGTGATCACAATTTTTTATTTTTTTATTTTTTATTTTTCCGATAAGTGCACTTATCAACCTCCCCGCCCCCCCCCCCTTTATTTTTTTGGTTAACAAATATTTTACATGTTGTATTGTAATGCATCCAAAGGATGATGGTTTAAATGGTTAATTGATCATTTTTTTTTTTAATATTTGAAATGTATTAAAGTTATGTGTACATATATTAATGTTTGAAATTGTGTTTATATTTGAATGTTTTTGAAAAATACAGGTAGCGCAATGTTTTAAAACCTTTTCCGCCTATTTGTGTACATGAAAATGTTTATATGCTGAAATATATTTTTGTTTTAAACTGAAAAATTAGATTTTCAGCTTTGTCAAATATGTATTAAGTGAAAGGTTACCTTGTTGACGAAAGTGTATGTAGAAGTTTGATATTTTTTTATTGTTGCAATTGTAATTATGTATAATGCATCTGATTCTTTAAACTCTTTTGTATGTATGAAAGTTAAATTTTATACAGGAGTATGAAGTTACATCTCCTTTGAAAATCTAAAGGTTTGGAGTTTAAAGGTTAGTTTAATGTGATTCTAAACTATGTATGCTCGTAACTACGGGAGGGAGGGCAATGACAGGCAGGTATGCGAGTTTTTCGCAAGTTAAGTGTGTTTAACTTATTTTTAATCCTCCTGCCAACACCTTGTCCCGAGCTACGAGCAAAAATCGTTTGCATCCACACATTGCCGGTTTTCCAGCTCTTTTAGTCAGTCACCTCGCATTCTGCGAAGTCTTCGTGTACGGCTGAATGCAGGGAGTTTTTCTTCTGTTACTGTTTATTTACAGCATCTTGCTTTATGCAAATTTTTCGGCAAATGTGTGGTATGACGTAACGGTTTAACTGAATGTATATATTGTGTGGTCGTGCTGTATGAGGTGGCTCTGTTTTTCCTTTTAAAATGGATTATGTAAGTTTAAGCCGTTTAAGAGCATGTCGTTAAATATTTAATGTGTTAAGTTTTTCGACATCGAAGTAATGATGTTTGTTTTAGTGATTTTAAATAAAATTATAAAAAGTTCGACGTGTCTTCAGTATATAATCAGCTGGTAATGACTATCTACACTGCGTTTACTCTGCTCTGGCTTGAATTTAAGTTGTTTAAGCTCGATGAATTCTCACATAACATCAATAAGTAGTCACAGACCTTTCCAACGATATCTCACACGAGGGGTCTTGACTAAATTTGAAAAAGTGTCCCCCGGTGGGGGCAAAGGGGGAGGGGACTGTCACCGGAAGTGCATAACATCAATAAGTAGTCACAGACCTTTTCAACGATATCTCACAATAGGGGTATTGACTAAATTTGGAAAAGTGTCCTCCGGGGGGGGGGGGCAAAGTGGGGGGCGGCCACCGGAAGTGCATAGCATCAATAAGTAGTCACAAACCTTTCCAACGATATGTCACATGAGGGGTCTTGGCTAAATTTGGAAAAGTGTCCTGAAATTTCATATATTATAAATAATATTTAGCGGAGGGCTCCATAAAAAAATCCGATCTAAAATGATAAAAACGGAAAAAACTACCCTCGCAGTGGGGGCCAAATTGGGGAGGGGAGGAAGAAAGTCTCATAATATGAAAGAGTCGTCCGAGAGCTTACCGATGACGTATCACATGACTGGTTCAAAAAAAGTTTGAAAATTGCTCCCCCTCCCCCCGTGGGCCCACTCTTTCGCCCCGGAATTCACACAGCCGCCGCTTTAAAATTTTTATGTTCAATAAATAATATTTACCGGAAGACTGCATAAAAAACCCACATCTAAAGTGATATTTAAATTTATTATAGAAATCGGCTACGGTTTTAAAAATTTGTTCGCCCCTTCCCCATCCCCCTTTGGGCGAAGAAAGGTTCATAGTATGAAAGAGTGGTCAAAGGGCTTTTCGATTATATGCCACAGGAAGGGTTCGGTAAAATTTTTAAAATTGCACCCCGCATGACTCCACTCTCACGTCCTCCTCCCTCGAAATCAGCCGACCCACCCTCCTCTTTGAAATTTTTATATTTAATAAATAATTTTTATCGGAGGGCTCCAGGTATGTGACATCTTGGTAGGGCTAAAATAAGAGAAACTTTGAAAATTAGGGCTTCATTTCACAGCTCATTGTCAAGCCTCTTTCTCTATCTCGTCCCTTGGTACTCTCGATAAATTTTCTTACTTTTCTTCTCTGTCGAGGACGAGAGAAATCCTCGAAAAGCTTCTCATAGCGAAATGTTGAAAAGCGCGAGAGAAATCCTCGAAAGGCTTTTCATTGGGAGATTTCGAAAAGGACGAGAGAAACCAGCGAGAGGCTTCCCATCGGGAAAGGTTGAAAACGGCGAGAGAAACTCTCGAGAGACTTCCCATCCCGAAAGGTTTAAAACCGCGAGAGAACCAACCATCGAGCAGCTTCCCATCTGGAAGCGTCGAAATGCTGGAAAAATCATCGAGAATCATTTGCCGAAATGCGAGATGGAAATGAAGCTTTCAGAGTCAAACTTACCGCATTTCTGGTTTAAGTCATAATTTCTCAAAGGAGTCCATCTGCTTATCCAATCTCTTTTTAGCTCACAGGCTATCTAAGCCTGAGAGCTAATGTACCCGTCGGTTCTGTGTGTATGCATGTACATACGTACGTACGTATGTATGTACGTAACGCGATAACTCTTGATTAAAATGTACGATTTGCTTCAATTTTTTTATGTTCATTCTGATAAGGCGTTCCGCTGATTAGTTTTGACGGTTCATTGGTTAAGGATAAAGGGAGAAAAGGGGGGCTGCCCCCCCTCCTTAATTTAGATAAATAGGTTTTTCATGCAGAATTATTCGATTTCCTCCAAATTTCGTATACCGGTTTATTATGTTAAGGAGCTTCCCTGATTAAACTTGGAGGTTCATTAGTTAAGTATGAAGGGGGGAAAGGGGGGTAGACCCCCTCCTTAATTTAGATAAATGGGTTTTTCATGCAGAATTATTCGATTTGCTCCAAATTTGGTATACCGGTTCATTATGTTAAGAAGTTGCCTTGATTAGATTTGGAGGTTTACGGGTTAAGTATAAAGGGGGAGAAGGGGGCTGGACCCGCCCCCTTAATTTAGATAAATGGGCTTTTCATGCAGAATTATTCGATTTGCTCCAAATTTGGTATACCGGTTTATTATGTTAAGGAGCTTCCCTGATTAAACTTGGAAGTTCATTGGTTAAGGATAAAGGGGGAGAAGGGGGGCTGGTCCGCCCCCCTTAATTTAGATAAATGGGTTTTTCATGCAGAATTATTCAATTTGTTCCAAATTTGGTATACCGGTTTATTATGTTAAGGAACTTCCCCGATTAAACTTGGAAGTTCATTAGTTAAGTATAAAGGGGGAAAGGGGGGTAGATCCCCTCCTTAATTTCGATAAATGGGTTTTTCGTGCAGAATTATTCGATTTGCTCCAAATTTGGGATACCGGTTTATTATGTTAAGAAGCTGCCTTGATTAGATTTGGAGGTTTATGGGTTAAGTATAAAGGGGAGGGGCTAGTCTCCCCATTAATTTAGATAAAAGGGTTTTTCATGCAGAATTATTCGATTTGCTTCAAATTTAATATACCGATTTATTCCGATATGGCGCTTCCTTCATTAGATTTGGAGGTTCATTGGCGAAAAGTGCGAAAAGGGGGCAAGTCCCTTCCCCTTAATTTAGATAAATGGAGAATTATTCAATTTACTTTAATTTTTTTTTCTATGTTCGTTCTGATAAGGAGCTTTCCTGATTAGATTTGGAGGTTCATTAGTTAAGTATAAAAGGGTTAAATTGGTTAGACCACCCTTAATTTAGCGATATGTTTCTTTTTTTCATGCAGAATTATCTGATTTGCTTCAAATTTGATATACTGATTTATTATAGTTAAGGAGTTTCCCTGATTAAATTTGGAGGTTCATTGGTTAAGTATAAAAGGGGCAAACGGGGGATATTTCCCTTCATTTATTTTTTGAGGGACATTAATCTTTGAAATAAGAGTATAATATGCAATTAATGTGAATAACCTGTGAGCTCAATGCCATCAGTAACTGGCACTTATCTTTTTATTGCTATTAACCGATGTGGGTTATGAAGGGTAGTGGTTTATGTATTCAGTTCTGTATAGTCCTAGTTTCAAACTTTACTGTTAAATTTAGTGTCATTTTGCCCCGAATTTTCAATGTTTCTCTTATTTTAGCTCTGCCAAGCTGCCCCATACCTGGAGACTCAGATAAATACTAT
Organism: Maratus speciosus; assembly: GCA_963932465.1. NCBI lineage: Eukaryota > Metazoa > Arthropoda > Arachnida > Araneae > Salticidae > Maratus > Maratus speciosus. The sequence continues at coordinate 318,096,390 of OZ010788.1, forward strand.
TTATTAAATACAAAAAGTTCAAAGAGGAAGGTGAGTGAATTCTGGGGGGCACGAGAGTGGACAAAGGGGGAGCGGGTAATTTTCAAACTTTTACCAAACCTCTCCTTGACATATCATCGGAAAGTCCTTTCACCATTCTTTTATATTATGAACCTTTCTCCTCCCAGAGTTGAATTCCGGAAGGGGGAGGGGGCGGGGCGGGGGTGAATTTTTTTTTTTTTAATTGTAGAGATTTCTACAATAAATATCATTAAATCAGGTTTTTTAATGGAGCTCTCCGATAAATATTATTTATTAAATATAAAATTTTAAAAGTGGGGCTGCGTAATTTCCGGGTATATTCTGGGATAAAAGAGGGAACCCACGTGGGAGGAGTAGATTTCAAACTTTTTTTGGATCAGTCATTTGATATATCATCGGAAAGTTTTCGGTTATCATCGGAAAGTTACTCTTTCATATTATGAACCTTTCTTCTTCCCTCCCTAGTTTGGCGCCCCGAGAGAGGCACTTTTCGAACTTTTTTGAAATCGTAGCGTTTTTAAACATTTTAGATCGGATTTTTTTACGGAGCCCTCCGATAAATAATTTTTAATATATGAAAATTTCAAAGAGAAGGATGTGCAGGGTATATTTCGGGGGTCACGATAATTGGAATCCTGGGAGTTGGGACTCTTTTCTATCATTTGCTGACACCCCTCATGTGATATATCATTGGAAAGCTCTGTGACTACTATTTCATATTATATATCGCCCGCGCCCCTCCCCTTACTTTGCCCCCGCGCGGGGGTACTTTTCTAAATTTAGCCGATACCCCTCGTGTGACATATCGTTGGAAAGTCCTGTGACCACTTATTCATATTATGCACTTTCCTTGCCCCTCCCCCCTACTTTGCTCCCCGCGGGGGTTCGTTTAATGTATTCCAGTCGAAGACTTTCTAAAAATGGGGAAATTAAAGATCCAATCTCAAATGACGTAGAAAAATCAATAAAAATTTTTGATCCCTTTTATCATCCTTTAGTTCATGTTTTTGCCACTAGGGGTGCTTTTGATTCTTATTTTTTGGCCATTTTAGTGCTAATTGCCGAAAAATTCTAATTTTTGATACTTAAACTCCCCTTACCGCTTCATAGCTACTCGCGTTTTTTCAGCTTTTTTCAACCAGGGGCAACCTTACAAGACTTTTCCAGTCTTGTGGCTCCTTTATAGCCTCCCTTTGGTTTGTTGTTTTTTTATTCCATCTGTTTTCAGTTACCCTATATTTAATAAAATCTGCCTTATATATATATGTAAAAACAATGATTTCAATAATCGATTCAAGAACATCTCCTTTGTAGATTCTTGAAAGTAATCGATGACTGTATCGATTGTGTATTTTACGATAACGATTTTTTTCGATTGGTAAATTTTCGAGAATCGCCCATCACTAATACCTATCACTACTATAAATTGTCGGCCAGAATAATAGCTAAGTTTTCCAATATAACTGTTTTTAGCTTTTCTCGTTATAATCGATTGTAAAACATCTCGATTGTAGATTCTAGGAATTAATCGATGGCTGTATCGATTGTGATTTTTTACGATGACGATTTTTCTCGATTGTAGAATTCTCGAGAATCGCCCATCACTACTCTATACTAAAAAAAGTAACTACCGCTGTCACCGCCGCCGCCGGTTTTGAATTTTTTGTGACCGGAGGTCTTTCTTCGTTAATATTAAGAAAAATAATGCATACAAAAATATGAAAATCGGTAGTATTATACAGAAATGTTTGATAAACACGCTGATGCAGACAGTTTTCAAATCGGAGAATTATTTTAAGAGACTAGGGGGCTCGGCCCCTACGAGCTACGCTCGCCAACCCCCGTCCAGATACCGCAGACGCAGACACTAAATGCACGCTAATTTGATCGGCTTTAAAAAGATTTTGGAAGATTGAATTATAATTTGAATCTGACAATTATAATCTGACGTAATTTTCACCAATCTTTCTTTCTCTTTTTAATATTCACGTCAAAATACTTTTGTTAGAAATGAAATATTATGATCATCTTAAAATGTCAAGTAAATGTCTCGCGCAATTTTTAAATTAAAACTGTTTTGCAATATTATTTTTTGTTCATTTTACGTAATAAGTGTAATATGACGTAAATTCTCCTATTTAGGACTTCTAACGCATGTTACTGAATTTATTATTTTACAATATTCTTTCTCATTTAAAATTCACGTGTAACTATAGTTTTTATGACGTAATTTTCAATGAGTTCTTGCTTTTTATATTTTTTGTTTATAATAGTCACGTGTAAAATAAATTTTTAATTTGAAGCAAACATTACTTTTTGCGCTGTTTATACAGTTGGCAACAGTTTAAATTAATACAATTTTCTAAAATTTGTAAAAAATATTTCTCGAAATGCTGAAAATTTGAATTTAAAATAGAAATAAAACCTCGAAAAATTATTCAAATTAAAAAACTAACTGCAATCTGCACACCGGGAAATTCTGACGCATAAAATGATCTAAAAATGATTAAATTCCTATGTACAGTTTTTGTTCCTATAAAACTTTTTTAATGGAACGATTTTGTCCAACTTTGGCATTAAATATCTCTTAAAATAATTCTTCGATTTGAAAACTGTCTGAATCAGCGTGTTTATCAAACATTTTTCTATAATACTACCGATTTTCATATTTTTGTATGCAACAGTTTTTTTAATATTAACGAAGAAAGACCTCCGGTCACAAAAAATTCAAAACCGGCGGCGGCGGCAGCGGCGGCGGTGACAGCGGTAGTTACTTTTTTTTTTTAATAGAGAGAAGAGATATTTAATGCTAAAGTTGGACAAAATCGTTCGACTAAAAAAGTTTTATAGGAGCAAAAACTATACATCGGAATTTAATAATTTTTAGATCATTTCACACGTTATAATTTCCCGGTGTGCAAAATTCATTAATTTCTTTAATTTGACTCATTTTTCGAGGTTTCATTTCTATTTTAAATTCAAATTTTCAGCATTTCGAGAGATTTTTTTACTTATTTTGGAAAATTGTACTAATTTAACCTGTTGCCAACTGTATAAACAACGGAAACAATAATGTTTGCTTCAAATTAAAAATTTATTTACACGTCACTATTATAAACAGAAAAGATACTTTCAAATTAAAATTAAATAATTGCGTATAAAAAGCAGGAACTTATTGAAAATTACATCATAAAAAGTATACACGTGAATTTTAAAAGAGGAAGGATATTGTAAAATAATAAATTCATTCCCATGCGTTAGAAGTCTTAAATAGGAGAAATTACGTCATATTTACGTCACATTACAGTTATTACATAAAATGAACACAAAATAATATTGCAAAACAGTTTCAATTTAGAAATCGCGCTAGTCATTTATTTGATATTTTGAGAGGATCTTTTGAACTATTTTTGTTAGGAAAGCGCAAATAATATTTCATTTCTAACAAAAGTATTTTCACGTGAATATTTAAAAGAGAAAAAATAGCTTGGTCAAAATTACGTCAGATTAAAAACGATTAATTTAAAATGTCTCATTTAAAAGACCTTTCTTCTCACTTGTTAAAAAGTACCAGGAGACAAAGACTCTGTTTACTTAATTCCTTTTATATTAGCTTATTTTGAAATGTTGTTACACGTGTTTACGTCATCAAGTTATTTTTATTTCGACGTTTTATTTGTATTTTTATTAATGTTGTACTAATTTATTTGTTCTTTCGTTATTTAAAATAAAAATTATGTAAATTTGTATAATTTGGCGAGTGGTTTGGCGATTTATATAATTTGGCGAAATTGGTCGAGGGGATAATCAAGTAGTACCGCAGCGGATTTGGCGTTAAAATTCCCCAATCAAAGAGAAATGAATAGAAATCCGTTTATAGGGAGATCGCCACTGTTTTTTAAATTATAATTCAATCTTTCGAAATCTTTTTAAAGCCGATCAAATTAGCGTGCATTTAGAAGTCTGCGGTGTCTGAACGGAGGTTGGCGAGCGTAGCTCGTAGGGGGCCGAGCCCCCTAGTATAAAAAAAAATCATCAAATATTTGAATTTTGAAAATTTATATATTTTTGCAATTGTCAGAATCTGCGCTATTTTTAATGCGGAAATTGAAAGTTCGAAATGCTTATATCTCCTCTGCCTTTAAATTCAGCGGACTTTTAAAAAGAAAATAATATTAAAAAGAAATAGTTTAAGTATTTATAATTTATAAAATTTCGTATTTTAAATAGGGTGCACTACATACAATTTTATTATAGATTACGCTCTTCAAATGAATATTTCAAAATGTAAACAAAATTCATTGGCAACAACGGATGTCAATTATCGTTAACTATCAAATTTCGAAAGTCGAAATTATTTACACGTTTTGCTTATTCCCTACGCAAACATTTAAATAAAAACCAGTTTTTAAATATAAACCAACAGACACAGAAATGTTTTTTTTTTTCTATGTTACTCGATTCGACTGTTGTTATTAAAATAAAACTGTTTAAAATTGACAACATACACAGCAATTGGCCTCAGACAATTTAAAATGTGTTACAAAGTAAATAAACATTCCTAAATAATAAAAAGTAACTCTAAAAACAAAACCAACTTAGCTATAATCAGTATAGCAAGTTTTTATGCGATATTTAAAATGCTGTATCTTTCAAAAATCCAAATTTTCTTCAGAGTGTACTAATCAGTAATCACATATACGAAAGGTGTAACTTAAACGGCGGATTTGTTAAGTCTGTCGGTGCCGCAATGTCAAATCTCTCTCTAATGTAGGATATCTATTCCATTATACTAGTGCACAGCGACACCACATTATACTCAAAGAGGTGAAAGGGGCTAATAGTGTGCATCCTCCCAAAATAGTCGAAAATGAAATGAAAAAAATGCTGATTTTTAGGTACTACCTATTGCAGTCGTTACCATGGTGCGACTTTTGAAAAATTCCTTCATAACTTTTCCTTACATGACCCCAGGAACCCAAAACCACCCCCACCTAAAAAGTTTATATATATATATAGATATATATATATGTATGTATGTATGTACTAAATTTTGTCCGCACAATAAAAGTTGCAATTAATGCACGGATCGTCTTCAAACTCGCCAACAACTTTGAGATGGCTAATATCTCGGCGGGGATTGAAAATTAGCAAAATCGGCCCAAGGGAATAGAAATGGGAAGGGTTCAAAATTTTGAATACCGTCTTAACATGATTCCGATAAAACCAGCTCTTACACAACAATGGCAGGAAAAAATAAATATTTTTCGTTATAGCGATTGCCAACAATTAAAAAAAAAGAAATAAAATCCTCATCACAACAATTGCTTCTACTATTGCAACTATTGCAAGAATTTCACGTGAAAAATTGAATTAAATAAACAGTTTGACGAACTGAAAACAAATTGAATATTACGTCATAAGTTTTCAAGAGCAAGATTTCAGCATGAAAACTCAAAATGAAATAAATAGTTTGACGAATTAATAAAAAACAAAATATTGCGTCATATTAGAAATATAATGGACCTCAGCAGGCGAATATGTAACGCCATGTGAGTTTGAAGAAACGCATTAAAACATGATAAAAACCCAACTATGGAAATATTAACATATTTTAACACTTTGAGATTCTCTGAATTTGTTTTAGCCATTTTTAAACCTATTCCATATACATGCGTGTGTGTATTCGTGTATATTAGAATTTTCTCAAAACGTTTAGCTCCCTAGAACTCATTCTTAGTGAAGGAACTGGGTTCATCTCTAATCTTGATTTAATTTTTGTTGGTGAATTTAATATTTAACTTCGAAATCTACCTCCGCCTGTAGGCCCGAGCCAGCAGGGTTTTTTTTTTTCCTTCTTGTTTGAGATAAATTTGTAATTTTGTTTTCTGCAGTCCTTATTTTTTTAGATAAATCTGTAATTTTTCTTCTGCCGTACAGCGAAATAGCCATTCTTGTTAACCCCATATTAGTCCACATTGACATCACAGCATACCAAAAGAAGGGGAGGCTCACGAAATAGTCGAAAATGAAATGAAAAGTATTGCATTTTTTTTCTTTCTGTTTGAAATAAATTTGTATTTTTTTCTCCTATCACTCAACATACTATCCGCTCTCTTCTCTTTAGTTCCATGTTAGTGCGCAGTGACACCACATTATACTCAAAGAAGTGGAAAGGGGGTAATGGGGTTACAGCCCCGTCCCAAAATAGTCAAAAATGAAATGAAAAAAAAAAATCTGATTTTATTTCTTTTTGCTTGAGATAAATTTGTAACTTTGTTTTCTGTAACTAGGGGGCTCGGCCCCTTACAAGCTACGTTCGCCAACCCCCGTTCAGACACCGCAGTTTCTAAAAGCACGCTAATTTGATCGGCTTTAAAAAGATTTTGGAAGATTGAATTATAATTTTTAAAAAAGTGGCGATCTCCCTATAAACGGGTTTCTATTCATTTCTCTTTGATTGGGAGAATTTTAAGGAAAAATCAGCTGCTGTTAAAAGATACAATGGCTGTTTTCGTCTTTGATTAAATAAATCAGTTAAACATTTCAAAATAAGCTAATATAAAAGGAATTAAGTAAACAGAGTCTTTGTCTCCCGGTATTCTTTAGCAAAGCAAAAAGAAAGTTCTTTTAAATAAGACATTTTAAATGTATCGTTTTTAATCTGACGTAATTTTCACCAAACTTTTCTTTCTCTTTTTAATATTCACGTGAAAATACTTTTGTTAGAAATGAAGTATTATTTGCGCTGTCCCAACAAAAATAATTGAAAAGATCATCTCGAAATATCAAATAAATGTCTCGCGCAATTTTTAAATTTAAACTGTTTTGCAATATTATTTTTTGTTCATTTTATGTAATAAGTGTAATGTGACGCAAATGTGACGTAATTTCTGTGACGTAATAAGTGTAATGTGATGCAAATGTGAAGTAATGTGACTTCTAACGCATATTAATGAATTTATTATTTTACAATATCCTTTCTCTGTTAAAATTCACATGTAAATATAGTTTTTATGAAATAATTTTCAATAAGTTCCTGCTTTTTATACGTAATTATTTAATTCTAATTTGAAAGGTGTTTTTTTTTTTTTGTTTATAATAGTCACGTCTAAATAAATTTTTGATTTAAAGCAAACATTATTGTTTGCGCTGTTTATACAATTGGCAACATGTTAAATTAGTACAATTTTCTAAAATAAGTCAAAAATCTGTCTCGAAGTGCTGAAAATTTGAATTTAAAGTAGAAATAAAATCTCAAAAAGATTCTGTTTACTTAATTCCTTTTATACTAGCTTATTTTGAAATGTTGTTACACGTGTCTACGTCATCAAGTTATTTTTATTTCGATGTTTTATTTGTATTTTTATTAATGTTGTACTAATTTATTTGTTCTTTCGTTATTTAAAATAAAAATTATGTCAATTTGTATAATTTGGCGAGTGGTTTGGCGATTTATATAATTTGGCGAAATTGGTCGACGGGATAATCAAGTAGTACCGCAGCGGATTTGGCTCTTAAAATTCCCCAATCAAAGAGAAATGAATAGAAATTCGTTTATAGGGAGATCGCCACTGTTTTTTAAATTATAATTCAATCTTTCGAAATCTTTTTAAAACCGATCACATAAGCGTGTGCATTTAGAGTCTGCGGTGTCTGGACGGGGGTTGGCGAGCGTAGCTCGTAGGGGGCCGAGTTCCCTAGTAAGTAAAAAATATCTCTCGAAATGCTGAAAATTTGAATTTAAAATAGAAATTAAACCTCAAAAAATGAGTCAAATTAAAAAAGTGAATGCAGTCTGCACACCGGGAAATTCTAACGTATAAAACGATCTAAAAATGAATTAATTCCCATGTATAGTTTTTGCTACTATAAAACTTTTTTAATGGAACGATTTTGTCCAACTTTAGCATTAAATATCTCTTAAAATAATTCTTCGATTTGAAAACTGTCTGCATCAGCGTGTTTATCAAATATTTCTCTATAATACCGCCGATTTTCATATTTTTGTACGCAGTATTTTTCTTAATATTAACGGAGAAAGACCTCCGGTCACAAAAAATTCAAAACCGGCGGCGGCGGTGACAGCGTAAGTTACTTTTTTTTAGAACAGAGAGATACAACGAACTAGCCATTCTGATTAGTCTCATATCTGTGCACAGCTACACCACAGTATACCCAACAAAGGGAAGGGGGCTGATGGTGTTACAGGTCGCCTTTCGAAATAATCAAAAATGAAACGAAAAAAAATGTGCTGATCTTTTCCTTTCTTTTAAGATAAATCTGTAATTTTTTTCTGCCGTGCAGCTATTCTCGTTAGTCCCATATATTAGTGCGCAGTGATGCCCCAGCATACGATACCCAAAGAAGTCAATTGGACCGGTTTGAGATTACAGCTCCATTTCCCCTCTGAAGAGATCGCAGTGAAATGGGGGAAAAAAGGCTGGTATCGTTTCTTTTCTTTTGAGATAAATTTGTTTTATTTTTTGGCATGCCATGAATTTGTCTCTTTCGTTAATCCAATATCCTCCTCGGTCCTGCGAGCAAATTTACTTGAGACCACAAAATCTATTTTCAAATGACTGAAAAATAGCCCCATCCCTGTTTTACTGAATAAATGAATACATGTATGCTCAATTCAAGAGACCTACAAGCAGAGTTGTATAATATAGACACACGCGCATACGCCATGCGCGAAAAAATTTTTGAAAAGAAAAACATTTTATTTTTGTAACATTTTTTTTTAAATACCAAAAAAATAAAAATATTCTCCAATTTTATGTACGATTTATTGACTGCTCGCGCATAATTAAAAGCAGCGGTGATTCTGTTTCGAATTTTCCGAAAATTCAAAAAATTCACCAGTCCGAAAATTCGAACACAAAAAAGTCGCGAATTTTGACAAATGGTCGCCGTAAAAAATCAGTTTGGTCACTCGTTCACAGAAAAAAATCTCCGATTTCTCCAAAGCATCGCGGAAAGATTGCGGATTTGGTCAAAGTATCGCTGAAAAAAAACACGAATTTCGTCGAAGGGCCACAAAAAACACGAATTTCGTCAAAGAGCCGCGGAAAAACGCTAATTTTGTCAAAGGGCCGCTGAAAAAACGTCAATTTCTTCAAAGGATCACGAAAAAAGACAAATTTCTTCAAAAGATCGCGGGGAAAACGCGAATTTTGCCAAGAGGCCGCGAAAAAACGCGTATTTCGCAGAAAACCCTTGCGAATTTCATCGAAAGATCGTGAAAAAAGCGCAAATTTCTTTAAAGGGTCGCGGAAAAAACAAGAATTTCAACAAAAGGTCGCGAAAAAGACGAGAATTTCATCAAATGGCTGCAAAAAACGCAAATTTCAACAAAGGACTGCGAATTTCGTCAAGCGATCGCGGAGAAAAATGCGAATTTCGTCAAAGGACCGTGTAAAATGCTCCCCCCAAACTTACTTTCCTGTTCCATCCTAACTTTGCAGCTACTATTTTTCATCAGGAATGGTTTAAAGTCATTATTATTACTTGTGCAATGAACAAATAATAAACAGCCGTTATTTTATATAAGTGTATAAAAATATTTTGTGTATACAAAAAATATTTTGTGTTTATTACAATATTAATTTATTGTTATACAAGATCCGCAGCCAAAATTTAGTTTCGGGGATAGGAAGAACAATTTTATAGATTTTAAGCTACAGTGACTTTCTTTTAAATGAAAGTATATTAAAAAAAAAGTCACACTTTTCAACTTGTTTCGACGTGGGACGGCCCCAGGATCGGACACGTGCCTCCCCGCCCCCCATGATTGATTCTGAGTTTTTAAAAAATATTCTGAAATTCACAGCAAATTTTCTGAAAGCAGAGTGGGGAAAGGCCTTCCCGGCGCTAATTATGTTTCTTGCAGGTTGGGTTAACTCTGTTTTCCTTTCAGGTCAATATCAGGCTGAATGTAGATTCCTGCAAGTTGGGTTTGGATTAGCCAGATTTTTAAAATATTAGTTCAGCATATTATTTCAGTTTAAAAACTATACCTATAATAATAAACACAGATGTTTGTAGTACGTACGCGTTTTTTCCTCGACCCTTTGATGAAATTCAGGTCTTGATCAAGACGCTTTGCCGAAATTCGCATTTTCCCCACGACCTTTTGATGAAATTCGCTTTTTTACGCGGCCCTTTGACGAAATTAGTCTTTTTTCCGGGGATTTTTGACGAAATTCGCGTTTTTCCGCGGCTCTTTGACGGGACGTGTGTTTTTTTTTTGCGATCCTTTGTCGAAATTCGAGTTTTGTTGCGGGTTTTGTTTGACGAAATTTCCCTTTTTTCCGAGGTCCTTTGACGAAAGTCACGTTTTTTCCTGTGGCCCTTTCACCAAATTCGTGTTTTTTCCGCTTCTTTTTGACGAAATTCCCGCTTTTTTCTGCGTCTTTTTGTCGAAATTCAGGTGTTTTCTGTGTCCCTTTGACGAAATTCGCGTTTTTTTGCGATCCTTTAACGGAATTCGCATTTCTTCGCAGAACTTTGACGGAATGCGCGTTTTTTAGCGATGTTTTTCGAAATTCGCGTTTTTTCCGCGGCCTTTCGATTAAATTCGCGTTTTCACTGCGGGCCTTTGACGAAATTCGGGATTTTTCTGTGCTCATTTGACGAAATTCGCGTTTCTTCCGGGATAATTTGACGAAATTTGCTTTTGCTCTGTGGTAATTTGACGAAACTCGCGTTTCTTCTACGATCATTTAACGTAATTTGCATTTTCTCTGCGATCATTTGCCGAAATTTGACTTTTTTCCGATTCTTTAACAAAATTCGCATTTTATCCTCGGCCCTTTGACAAAATTTGGGTTTTTTCCTCGATCCTTTAACGAAATTGGAGATTTTTTTTTCTGATTGACGAAATTGATTTTTTTCGGCGACCATTCGTCAAAAATCGCGATATTTTTTTACGTCGGAATTTTTGAAATGATGACCGAATTTTTTTAATGTTCGAAAAAGTCAGAACAAAATCACCCCCTGCCTGTTAAGATAATAACTTAATCAGAAGCCGATTATTATAAGCATAAGTAAAGTTTTAATTAAGATTAGCTAATTCACGCAAATGGCGGTACTACGACATGATATATCACATTTCACAACATCGCATAAGCGTTGCCAAACTGTGTACACTAATATAAAATTACAGTTACGGTTACATGTATACAATACGGTTACAACATACACCAAGGAGTAAGTGTGATTACTTTCAACACCCTCCCTTAATCGCACATTATTTTACATTTATACCTTAAATCATGTAATTTAGGTTTAGGTAGACATTTTGTGAACATATCGGCTAACTGATGTTCAGATGTGACATACTCAAGATTTATGTTATACAAATTTATAATATCCCTAACATACTTCAAATTAATATCTAAGTGTTTCAGTCTAGCACAATTGCTTTCATTTAATATTGCCTTAATGGCTGATTAATTATCTTCGAAAATATAAATATTAATGTTTTCACTCCCTAAGATTTCTGTAGTTACATTGTAAAGAACAATTAAATCCTGAACAGCTTTCGCTAAAGCTAAAATCTCTGCCTCGGTAGAGGACAGAGCAATGGATGTTTGTTTCTTTACAGACCAGGTTCTGGACATGGACAATCATTAAAGAAAATAATATACCCTAAAATAGACTTTCTATCATGTGCATCAGCTAGAGTTGCAAAAAACCCGCAGTTTTTGGGAGGTGGGAATAAACACGGGAATTTTTGGGGGAATAAACCCGGAATTTTGGGGAATATTGGAAATTTTGAAAGACTTTTGAAGCTAAACAGAATCAGCTTTTTTAAATTTTAAATTATTTTTAAGAAATGTCAATCACTGTTCTGAAAAGTTTAAGGTAGTTTTTTCTTTATGAATTCACAAATCTTATGATTTGGTGATCTAAGTTTTTATAATTTATTAAGACTCATTAGTTTTATAACAATGGCGACCGTGAATTGGTGAGGATTCGAATGTTTCTTCAGAAATTAAAATTGTTTAATTTCTGTTAGCTGGCATGTCTTCGATTCGAACATATATTCTACATTAATTTTCAGCGAGTTGGTATTTTTTGATTGATTTCTTTTAATTTTATTCATTTTTTTTGTTGTTGTTTAGATTGGCTGATTCAGAGAACAGGCAAGAGAAATCTATCACCTGCCTTTATCACATTTTACTTACGACGATTAAAATATAAAATTACTTATGATATCTTAATTTCTGTTATTTATTATTTCTGAAACTTAAGCATTTATTTTGTTAGTTTTCAGGCAAATTGTGCTATTTTTCTGTATTTATGTTATTGGTATTGTTAACATTTCTTAAAAAAACATTTTGTTCACATTGACAAAAATTAAAATCGTTAAAAAAATTACAAATAATACATTACAATTTTCCATGCATATAGGCACTTTCTAAAAACTCCTGGGAACTTTTAAAATTTCCTTCCCAAAAAACCCGGTTTATTTCCGGGAATAAACCAGGTTTTTTCCACCCTTTGCAACTCTAGCATCAGCCCCCCAATCTGCATCAACATAAACATTAATCATAATACTGTCACTATCGGATTTACAATACATCAATTTGGATTCAGATGTCCCTTTTAAATAGCGAAGTACTCTTTTCAAACCAGCCCAAGCAATATCAGTCGGCTGCTCTTGAACTTGGCTAAGGCAGTTGACAGAGTAAAGAATATCAGGACGAGTCATCATAGATAAGTAGAGCAGAGCCCCTACAAGCCCACGGTAAGGACCATAAAAACTTTTTCCTTTCACAAAATCTGCTGAAGTTAACTTTGGCACAAGAGGAGTGTCTGATGGTTTACACTCTGCCATTTTAAACTTATTTAGAATTTTCTCAACATAGGCCTTTTGACCTAAAGAAAGTTGATTTTGGTAATATTCTATAGGTATTCCTAAAAATTATTCAGCAATTTCAGCTTTGGACATCTCGAACTCATTTCTAAGTAGTTGAATCACAACTTTAACCTCTGAATCATCAGAACCAGAAATCAACAGATCATCCGCATACAATACGATGAAGATTTCATTCTGTTCAGATCTTCTTACAAAAACACACTCTTCACTATTTAGCTGCTGGAAGTTTAAATGAAGAATGAAATCTGTGAAACGTTTGAACTACTGCCTGGGTGCTTGTTTGAGCTCATACAGACTCTTAAGTAGCTTGCACACACGGCCACTATTATCATTGTAACCCATGGGTTGCTCCGTGAAGATTATTTCATCGAGTTCCCCATTCAGAAAAGCCGTTTTGACATCTAATGCATAGACTTTGAGATCTTTTTTGGCAATGATGGCAAGCACAAGTCTAAGTGATGACATACTGATAACAGGAGCATAGGTCTCAAAATAATCAATTCCTGGCTTCTGTTCGAAACCACGAGCAACCAAACTGGCTTTGTAACATTGTTTCTTTTGATACGTAACACCCATTTACAGGACACTGTCTTTTATTCCTTTGGAAATTCAACTAGTTCCCATACTTTATTTTTATTCAGAGACTCCATTTCTTCATTCATAGCTCTCTTCCATAGGACTTGCTCTTCTTCGGGCAATTTTTCGACATCATCAAATGATATAAAATCAACAGATGTCGCATTAGCTTCATATACAAAATAATCGTCTAGTCTGGCAGGTAATTTAGCATTTCTCCTAGGTCTGACATTCTCTTTAGGACTTTAGTTTCCACATCACCTGAATCAGGGATCACTTCTTCATTAGCAGGATCTTCAATTTCTATGGAATCATCTTGAATAAAATGCATTATGGATTTCTTTTCTTCGTTGAATTTAACGTTGCGAGAAATCACAACATGTTTTGTGACTGGATCTAACAAACGGTAACCCATAGTTGAGTATCCTATGAAAATCATCTTTTTGGATTTTGGATCAAGCTTCTTTCTTAAATTATCTGGAATTCTCATGTATGCGTCACAACCGAATACTTTGATAATGCTGAGATCAGGTGGTTTACCATATTTAAGCTTAAATGGCACATTTCCAACAGTTTGATTTCGAATTCGATTTTTGAGGTATGCAGCTTTCTGCACAGCATAGCCCCAACAAGTTTTAGGCAACTTGGATTCGAATATCAGGTCACGCGCCTTCTCTAAGAGATATATGTTTGTCCTCTCGGCAACACCATTTAAAGAAGCTGAATACGGCGGAGCTGGATCGATCAAGGCACCACTTTTCTTACAGTGACGGGCTAGTTCGCCTGACACATACTCTTTGGCATTGTCACACTTAATTTTGTAGAGCTCAGGGTTTTGCTTGATGAGCAGTTTAAAAACATCAACAATATCACTTTTGTGTTTTAGAAGATGTACTTCAATAAACCTTGAATGGTCGTCTATGAGGGTAACAAAATATCTTTCACCCTCCCTGGTAGGTGGATCAATAGTGCCGCATATGCCACTATGAATCATTTTCATTGCCACATGCTCTCGACTTCTAGGACTCTTGCTCACTGGAGTGTTAGAGTGTTTTGCAGTAACACACTATTCACAGAAATTTGATGAAGACTCTGAAATTGGCAAACTCATTTCTTTTAAAACTTTGTTAGATGGATGCCCCATCCGTCTATGCCACAGTTCTGCACTATGATTCACAAGATATGTTGAAGCTTTAACAGGTTGAAATTCACTTATGTACTGTCCTTTCTCATTAAGCCTAGCAATTTCAAACTTCTCATTGCATTTCTTAATAACAGCGAGGTCATTCTCAAAAGTTACACTGCACCCTGCTTTTTGAATGTTTTTAACTGATATTAATTCACCATTCAGCTCAGGAAAAAATAACACATCTGCTAAAATTATTTTCCTACCATGTAATGATCCAGGTATGTTGCCGATACCTTCTATCTTCAAAACATCATTTTTGGAGGCACAAGTGACAGTTCCAGAAAGCTGTTTCATTTCTTCAAACCACTCACTTTTGCTGCACATATGTGTGGATGCTCCAGAATCCAGTAGAAAACATTCAACAGGCTCACCTGCTCTGAATACTACTGCCGCTGTTTCTCTGGAATCTGCTTTTAGAAGAACTCTACAGTCCCTTTTGTAGTGTCCAGGGCGTCCACATTGAAAGCAGACCGTTTTCTTTTTACAAAATCTGGCAATATGGCCTTTGGTTTTACATTTATAACAAATGATATCACGCTTATCTGCACTAAAAGCTATGTTGTCATTTGAAACAGGGGCACGAACATTATCGGGATTTCTTTCAAATTTTAATGCCCCAGCATTCAAAAGTCTCCTTAACAAAATCCAAAGTCAGTTTCATTTGGCTGGTTTTAAATCGTAGCTTTAACCACATCATATTCTGCAGGTAGAGACATTAACAAATAAATAACAACGTCCATGTCTTTTACTACAGCGTCAAGAATACCTAGTGTGGAAATATGCTATCCAAACAGTGCCCTTAAATGTGCGACGATACTGCTAAAATTTCAAGTGTCAATCGCAGCGACATCTGCGGGATTTTCGTATTACTAGTATTACATTGTATAGACTAGCAATATCTTGCAGTTGTAGAAAATATCCTGCAGATGTCGCTGCGATCTGTATATCGCAGCAGCATCATTGCACATTTAAGGGATACAGAATTTTAGCACTTTTAGGTAGATTTCGTAAGAAATACTACCTATTGCAGTCGTTACCATGGTGCGACTTTTGAAAAATTCCTTCATAACTTTTCATTACATGACCCCAGGAACCCAAAACCACCCCCACCTAAAAAGTTTATATATATATATATATATATATATATATATATATATATATATATATATGTATTATGTGTGTACTAAATTTTGTCCGCACGATAAAAGTCGCAATTATGCACGGATCGTCTTCAAACTCGCCAACAACTTTAAGATGGCTAATTTCTCGGCGGGGATTGAAAATGAGCAAAATCGGTCCAAAGGAATGGGAATGGGGAAGGTTTAAAATTTTGAATACCGTCTTAACATGATTCTGATAAAACCAGCTTTTACACAACAATGGCAGGAAAAAATAAATATTTTTCGTTATAGCTGTTGCCAACAATTAAAAAAAAAGCAATAAAATTCTCACCACAACAATTGTTTTTCTAATGCAATGTTTTCACGTGAAAAATTAAATTAGATAAACAGTTTGACGAATTGAAAACAAATTGAATATTACGTCATAAGTTTTCTAGAGCAAGATTTCTGCATGAAAATTCAAAATGAAATAAATAGTTTGACGAATTGAAAACAAATTGAATATTACGTCATAAGTTTTCTAGAGCAAGATTTCTGCATGAAAATTCAAAATGAAATAAATAGTTTGACGAATTAAAAAAACAACAAAATATTGCGTCATATTGAAAATGTAATGGACCACAGCAGGTGAATATGTAAGTCATTGAGTTTGAAGAAACGTATTAAAACATGATAAAAACTAGAGTATGGAAATATTAACATATTTTAACACTTTGAGGTTCTCTGAATTCGATTTAGCCATTTTTAAACCTGTTCCATATACATGCGTGTGTGTATTTTAGAATTTTCACAAAATGTTTAGCTCCCTAGAGCTCATTCTTAGCGAAGGAACTGGGTTTATCTTTAATCTTGATTTAAGTTTTGTTGGTGAATTTAGTACTTAACTTCGAAATCTACCTCCGCCTGTAGGCCCGAGCCGGCAGGGATTTTTTTTAAGTATTACAGGGATAGCCGATTTCCACCCACTATGTATTCTAGTCGCTATACTTTTACTTCTGCACCTGAAAGTCTTAATTCATTCACGATAGCCAACAGTTCATTAATATGTTGCTGCATGCTGCATTCCCGACGTTTCTGCAAAGTTGCGAGTTTCTTTCGCCCCAAAATTTGACTTACCGCACTGGTTTTCGAGTATATATTTTTCAGATTAATCCATATTTGACAAGCAGTTGTTTCCGTAGCCAAAGTCGCTAATACCGTGTCATCCAAAAGGGTTTGCAGTAAAGCATGTGCTTTCTTTGATTCTTTAACTTCCGCTTCTTTAGCTGGATCACATTCTTCATTTAAATATTTATCGAGATCCTTAGCTGCAAAGACATCTTCAACACGTCGCTTCCACAGCACCAAATTTTTACTGCTAAACGATTCAACACAGTACTTGATATTTTCATCACGTGCCGCCATTTCAACTTTCAAATCCGTGTGATTCAGTTCAAAGCAACAAAACAGTTCACTTTCAGACAATCCTAAGATATTAAAAAGCAGTAAACCAACATTTAAAATGCACAAATAATGCGTGAAAAGCAGCAAACAGCTGTTTCGAATCTACAGCGAGATTCTTCTTCAGTGCAAGATAGGGAAAAAAGAACAGCGTGCTAGAAAAAGCAAGGCTGAGCAAAATGATAGACAGAGGCGTGCTGCCTTATATACCCTATGCGGGTAGCGAAAGCGCCAGAAACAACCAATGAGAGAGAAGCAGTGGAAACGACTGGGTGGACAAGTAGCGACATCTACCGGAGAAGGAGAGAAAAAGAAACCAAAAAAGAGGAAATTAAATTAATGCTTTCGAAATACTTGGAAAATCTGGAGTACTAGATAAGTCATTGACTAAAGAGTGAGACTTTTTAATGATGTGGTAAGCTTCCCAAAAATCAAAATCAAGGTTCGAAGAACATTTTTGGATAATGGTGGCTGAGGAAAAATCGAACCTATGTTGAGAAGACCAAGAATGTTGAGCAATAGAAGAACCTTAGAGCTCCTGATTTTTAACATAACCTTCATACACTTTTAAACGAAATCTAAGAGCACGTTTAGTCTGGCCAATGTAAAAAAGGCCACACTGGCAAGAGATTTGGTAAATACCCCAGTTATCTAGGTGATCAACGGGGTGTTTGAGATTTGAAAAGGTGATTTTATTAACATGAGAAAAAATAACATTAAAATCGAACTTTCTTAAGATTTTAGCAACTTGCTGACTGATTTTAGAAAAAAATGGTAACACAACTGAACTATTAGAGTTGGAATTAGAAAGCTTTTCAGAATGGACGGGTTTCGTCAATTTCTTATAAATAGAATGAATAATATTAGAGGAATAACCACGATCAACAGCAATAGCTTTGAGGTAGTTAAGTTCAGCACTAAGTAACTGAGGAGTGAAACAAATATTGGTAGCCCGAAAAACAAAAGTATTGAAAGCAGCGAATTTCTGGTTAGGGGGATGAGAAGAATGCCTGTGAGGTGGGAGACTGACAGCAAAAGGTTTACGAAAGACGGTAGTCTGAAAGCCATTTTCACAACGAATAACAAGGACATCGAGGAAAGAAAGACAGTTATTGATCTCAATTTCAGAGGTAAATTGTATGCAGGGATCAATGTAATTCATAATAGAGAGAATATGATTAATATCCGAATTTATTTCAACCAGGACATAAACATCATCAACATAACGAACATAGAACAGAAATTTTAAAATTTCAAAAAGTTTGACCTCAAAATAGTGCATATAAATATCGCATAAAATTGGACTAAGAGGATTACCCATAGCCAAACCATCAATCATGCGGAAGAAATTACCATTGAAAACAAAAGTATTTTGTGACAAGCAAACGCGAGTGAGAAGGATAAGTTCCTCGATTTCAAAATAAGAGGAATGGAATTCACAGAGCCTCTTCTTGAGGCAATCTAAAGCCCCCTCAACCGGAACGTTTGTAAATAATGATTTAACATCAAAAGAAACCATCATGTGACCCTGCGGCTTAAAATTATGAAGTTTTTTAACAAAATCAAACGAATTCTTAACAGTGAAACAGTTACTGCTCAAAAGTCAGGAAAAAACAGAAACTAAATATTATATAACTAGATTTAGTTTCTGTTTTTTCCCCATTTTTGAGCAGTAACTGTTTCACTGTTAAGAATTCTTTTGATTTTGTTAAAAAACTTCACAATTTTAAGCCGCAGGGTCACATGATGGTTTCTTTTGATGTTGAATCATTATTTACAAACGTTCCGGTTGAGGGGGCTTTAGATTGCCTCAAGAAGAGGCTCTGTGAATTCCATTTCTCTTATTTTGAAATCGAGGAACTTATACTTCTCACTCGCGCTTGCTTGTCACAAAATACTTTTGCTTTCAATGGTAATTTCTTCCGCATGATTGATGGTTTGGCTATGGGTAATCCTCTTAGTCCAATTTTATGCGATGCACTATTTTGCGGTCAAACTTTTTGAAATTTTAAAATTTTCGTTCTATGTTCGTTATGTTGATGATGTTTATGTCCTGGTTGAAATAAATTCGGATATTAATCATATTCTCTCTATTATGAATTCCATTGATCCCTGCATTCAATTTACCGCTGAAATTGAGACCAATAACTGTCTTACTTTCCTCGATGTCCTTGTTATTCGTTGTGAAAATGGCTTTCAGACTACCCTCTTTCGTAAACCTTTTGCTGTCAGTCTCCCACCTCACAGGCATTCTTCTCATCCCCCTAACCAGAAATTCGCTGCTTTCAATACTTTTGTTTTTCGGGCTACCAATATTTGTTCCACTCCTCAGTTACTTAGTGCTGAACTTAATTACCTCAAAGCTATTGCTGTTGATCGTGGTTATTCCTCTAATATTATTGATTCTATTTATAAGAAATTGACGAAACCCGTCCATTCTGAAAAGCATTCTAATTCCAACTCTAATACTTCAGTTGTTTTACCATTTTTTTCCTAAAATCAGTCAGCAAGTTGCTAAAATCTTAAGAAGGTTTAATTTTAATGTTATTTTTTCTCCTGTTAATAAAATCACTTTTTTAAATCTTAAACACCCCGTTGATCACCTAGATAACTAGGGTATTTACCAAAACTCTTGCCAGTGTGGCCTTTTTTATATTGGCCAGACTAAACGTGCTCTTAGATTTCGTTTAAAAGAGTATGAAGGTTATGTTAAAAATCAGGAGCTCAAACGTTCTTCTATTGCTCAACGTTCTTGGTCTTCTCAACATAGGTTCGATTTTTCCTCAGCCACCATTATCCAAAAATGTTCTTCGAACCTTGATCTTGATTTTTGGGAAGCTTACCACATCATTAAAAAGTCTCACTCTTTAGTCAATGACTTATCTAGTACTCCAGATTTTCCACGTATTTCGAAAGCATTAATTTAATTTCCTCTTTTTTGGTTTCTTTTTCTCTCCTTCTCCGGTAGATGTCGCTACTTGTCCACCCAGTCGTTTCCACTGCTTCTCTCTCATTGGTTGTTTCTGGCGCTTTCGCTACCCGCATAGGGAATATAAGGCTGCGTGTCTCTGTCTATCATTTTGCTCAGCCTTGCTTTTTCTAGCACGCTGTTCTTTTTTCCCTATCTTACATTGAAGAAGAATCTCGCTGTAGATTCGAAACAGCTGTTTGCTGCTTTTCACGCATTATTTGTGCATTTTAAATGTTGGTTTACTGCTTTTTAATATTCCTGCACAAAGGCTTTAATTGCTATTTTAATCTTAAGATAATTTTACTTCTAGCTTGTTCAGTTTCGGAACCACGCTCTGCTGTTAAGATAATAACTGAATCAGAAGCCGATTATTATAAGCATAAGTAAAGTTTTAATTAAGATTAGCTAATTCACGCACATGATGGTACTACGACATGACATGTCACATTTCACAGCATCGCATAAGCGTTGCCAAACTGTGTACACTAATATAAAATTACAGTTACGGTTACATGTATACAATATGGTTACAACATACACCAAGGAGTAAGTGTGATTACTTTCAACACTGCCTTTTCCCTCCCCCCCCCCCCCTCTGGCTACGGCCTTATTATCAAAAAAGATTTCTGTTTACAACAAAATTCAACGTGTTTCGTAAGATTTAGAGCATTATGGAAATTTAAGTCACGCCCCGAAATAAAATCCTGGGTACGCCACTGTTTCGCAACTCATTGTCATGTCTCTATCTCGTCCCTTGGTACTTCTCGATAAATTTTCTCACATCTCTTCTCTGCCCAGGACGAGAAATTGATTTCTGGTCAACGTATGAAATGTTGAAAAGCGCGAGAGAAATAATCGAGAATCTTCTCATAGGGAAATGTTGAAAAACGCGAGAGAAATCATCGAGAAGCTTCTCATCGGGAAAGGTTGAAAAGCGCGAGAGAAACCATCGAGAAGCTTCTCATCGGGAAATGTTGAAAAGCGCGGGAGAAACCATCGGGAAGCGTCGAGATGCCAGAAAAATCATCGAGAAGAGATTTGCCGAAATGCGAGATAGAAATGAAGCTTTCAGAGTCAAACTTACCGTGTTTCTGGTTTAAGTCATAATTTCTCAAAGGAGTCCATCTGCTTATCCAATCTCTTTTAGTTATTAACCGATATGGGTTATGAGGCATAGTGGTTTATGTATTTAGTTCTGTATAGTCCTAGTTTCAATGTTTACTATTGAATTTAGAGTCATTTTGCCCCAGATTTTCAATGTTTCTCTTATTTTAGCTCTGCCAAGCTGCCCCATACCTGAAGCCCGCATATAAATATTATTTATTAAACATAAAAATTTCAAAGAGGAAGGTGAGTGGATTCCGGGGGGCGCGAGAGTGGACCGAGGGGGGGGGGGGGGGGGATTAATTTTCAAACTTTTACCAAACCTCTCCTGTGACATATCATCGGAAAGTCCTTTGACCACTCTTTCATAGTATGAACCTTTCTCCCCCCGGAGTTGAATTGCGGGAGGGGGTGCATTTTTTAAATGGTAGCGATTTCTACAATAAATATAATTTTAGATGTGGTTTTTTTGATGGAGCACTCCGGTAAATATTATTTATTAAATATGAATATTTAAAAGTGGGGGCTGCGTGATTTCCGGGTTATTCTGGGAAGAAAAACCCTCATAGCATGCATGGTCACAGTGACGTCATTGTGACGTCACTGTAAGTCACTGTGGTCACGTCACATCTGTGACCAAAATGCCACCACTCAGTGATGTCACATTGTGACTGAGATGTGAACTTCTTAGAAAACTTAAAAAAATTACAAAAATTATTAAATCATGTTATTTACTATAAAAAATATTTTTCTGCCGGATTTAAAATTTTTTTAAACCGTGGTCCAAGTTGCCTCTGTACCTCTAACCAAAACTTTTTATTTTCATATAACATAAAATGTAATTAATTCATCAGCGACACAAAAATATTTCCTAATTATGCGAATTTCATATTATTAAAAAATTGGTTTAGGTAAACAGACCCCGACTTATCTTTTATAAAGATTTTTGTAAATGATCATCTGTTATAGTAGAAGTTTCTCAAAGAGTAGTCGAAACATTTCTGTGGTTTCAAACTAAAAACTTTCTATTACAGTTAAGTCTGCAGCTTTTAATGAGCACGCAGAAAGCGTCTTCAAAGTTTAGTCATATATGCATTTCTTGCTTTATAATTTGCATTCAAGTCATTTTTTTTCCCTCCTAGTGTTTCACTATTTTAAGTAACTTTTTTTTTTAATTCTACTTCTTTCAGACGTTTAAAATAAAATTGACATTTTCCGAATATAAAATTAATGTACAAAATTTAGGCAAAGCCCATGACATAATTAATTATTCATATTTTATTTTTTGTTTTCAAAATATATCTTTAAAAATTATTTTACAAGATGTTTTATTCTACAGAAAATTAATATTAAGATAATGACAGATTGGCAAAGAAAAACTCATCTCTTCTCGATAATCTTGTTGTATTTTTTAAGAAGATATTTTGTATATATTACCTGTGATATAAATTTTACTTTTAAAAAAAGGAGGGGGTCATCATTATTACCATTAAATTAATTTATACACATTTTGAAAAATTAAGCAATATTTTATCTAGTAAACTCTAATTATGGATAATATTATTATTATAATTTACGTAAATGAAACTTTACAATTCAATAAAACTGATAAAAATAAAAGGTGAAATACAATAAAACATTTTCAAACAGGAAATTGAATTAGAGACAATTTGATAAAATTATTACGCATTTAATTTCCTTCCGAAACTGTTGTATAGAAAAACAAATAAAACCGAAAAAACATCTGCTTCGAACTTCGAAACTTAAAAATCGTCTGCATCTGCACTATTTCAGTTGTTACGACTCACCGCAGAATAACGGATAAAAGTAACAGTGAAGCTTTTTAGAATAAACGCGGGAAGTTATGTGGACACTGGGCAGCATAGACGTGTTGACACGGATTTAAAAAGTGAAACAAGAACGTTCTCAGGATCCAAGTTAGTTCAGCTAACAAAATATAAACCCGAGAAAATTACGGTAGCTTTGACTTGTTGAAGATGATTCAAGTCATTGCTATGGTACTTATTATCGGATTTAATTGGTTCCCCAAAATCAAAGTATCACGTACAACGTCAATGAAATTAGGTAAGTAAAAATATTATTTTCCCTGTTTGCTTTTTTTTAACCGCAACAATTTTAGTTAACTTCTCATAAACATGCTGTAGAACATAAATATTTCACTACATTTATTTTTTATTTTGTTGAAATATCTAAAATATTATTTTCCCTGTTTGCTTTTTTTTTAATTACAATGATTTTAGTTATCTTCTAATAAATATGTTATAGAACACAAATATTTCATTACATTTATTTTTTATTTTGTTAAAATATCTAACTTCCTTTTCAACAGCTTTGATCAGATTATTAAAATTAGTGATTTAAATTGCATTTTAATCTGGTTTATATTCTTATTTAAATATTTGGTTAAAACCACATAGTGTCCTAAATATGAAAGTATATGGATAAGTATTATAATCAGTCATTAATATAATTAATAAACATTTAAAGATAATTAAGTTTTTTTAAAAAAAAGTCTTTTTATGGAATAAAATTATTGGCAAACATATTTTTTTAATTTTGTATTAAGTGATGGTCTTAAACAATTTGAATTGCATGTTTTTATTTTAAAAAAATTGCATCTGCTCAGAAGAGGAATTTATAAAAAATAAGACACAACGGAAACGTATACTATTAAAAGAGATCGTAGATATGTAATGTTAAGAAAAAAAAATGATTATTTAATGTATTATTCAACCTGAGAAATGTTTTAAAATCTATAAAGAAATAGTCATAGCGGGTGAAAGCTTTTCAGTTGTTAAACATTCTTACTGAAATGTTGTCTGTTGGCAAATGAAAATATAGAAGTTACGCAATCAGTAAGTGTTTAAATATGATTTTACTTTAAAAATAACGCAAATACTTGAACGGTATGAATCTAAAATGTAATAATCATCTTTTATTATTTACTTTTTTTTCTGGATAATTTTATCATTTTATCTCCTGAATGATTTTATCGAGATAAATTTCAAAGTATCGATATTATACACTCTTTATAAACAGCGTGATTAAAATGGATTTCTTATTTATAATTACCATAATCTTGTAAATAAAATATTAATAATAATAATGAACCTATGTGTGGCTCTATTTTGTGTTTATGGGCTCAATTTTTATACTTTATTTACATTAAAAAGTAGTTAACCATTTGATACTGAGTTCATTATTTTGTTTTATTGTGTCATATAAAAATAAATATGATTATTTGTAATTCTAATACAATATATACAGTAGAACGCCGATTGTCCGAACAAGTCGGGACCGACCCTAGTTCGGATAAACAAAAGTTCGGATAAATGGGCAGACAGTTTAAGGGATGTTCCTGACTATTCTAAAACCTTCACACTTTATCTAGGTTTAGGACTGACAGCACCAGTTAGTACTGGAGTGCTTAAAAATTGTTTTGTTTTTTTTAATTGTTTTTTTTTTACTTATTATTTAATTTTTTTTTCTTTTATCATTTTCTACACTTCAGAGATTATAATTTAAGCAAAAAATAAATTGGAAGTTAGGTGTTTTTTTTTCTTTTTTAGAGCGACAAATATTTGGATAATTGAAAATTCGGTTAAAAAGAATTCTTTGAGAGAAATATGCTGTTCGGATAATTGGAAGTTCGGTTAATTGGAGTTGCAATAATCGGCGTTCTACTGTATTTATAAAACTTTCACCAGACTTTATTCTAAAAATTTCGTTGTAGATTCTAATCTGTTTGTACTATTTATGACACTATCAGAGTTATAGATGTCATGGCAACATATATCCAGCCAGATAGATCTTTGGCAAAACATAAAAACTTTCACATTAGACGCAAAATAGAGTAGCTGTGTTTTATAAACAATAAGGTATTATTGTTTTAAAAAATCATAGATAGTAAGAGTTATTTTTATAATATATAATTTCATAAATAAAAAAGTAATTTTGGCAATGAATTATTAAAGTTATTTTTTAATAATCAAAAAGTTGTTTTATATATGGATTTTACTCCAAGCAAACCCTGATGTAAAATAAATTAACCCTTTGTATCACCGTTCTATGCATACCTAAAAGTTTTATTTACTTTTACAGTGAGCATAAAAATACGATTTTATTTATTGCTGCTATCTTCCAACATAACGATTATTGCCGAAATTGTTCTCAGAATTCTCAACATAATGATACTGGTGATACTCAGTTAATTTTCTATACCAAAGCTGTATTTTTCATTTGAGTAGTTTCAAATGGTTATTGCTAAAATGTACTTCGGAAATTTTGTAATGCATGTATGGGGCATAAAAGACGTAAACAATACGTATATAATGACTATATGGCACATGATGAGCGTTTCGAGTGTATATATATATATATATATATATATATGTATATAACGCATGCATAAACTTCACAATGATCTTAGCAATGTCGTTACTGCAATTTTTGCATAATCAAATTTATAGGGGCCTCTATAACAAAGAAGTTTCCTATTTTCTCAGCCCGAACTTGTTTGAATTACAATCATATATATATATATATTATGGTAATCAATATCATAAAACATATAAAATTTAATTACTTAATATCGGTATTTCTTTTTATCTTTCATTTTTTTTTATTATAAATGTTGTGTAATCGAAAAAAATTCAACCTCACCAGTGACTTTGAGTTTGTAATGCGTATTAAATGAAATAAATTAATTTCATTCAGTATTTTCTATAGTTTAAAGAATATAAAAAGTACTGTATATATTATAAAATATTATATTTTCAACACAAATTTTATCTTGATAAAGATTTGAAAATTTAAACAAATTGTTTCTTTGGTAATTTTAATGCTTTTAACAAATAGCTAATTTTGAAAAAAAAATGTGATAGATCGATCATTCAGTTGTCCTCAATATTCTCATTTATTGCAATAGGAAAGAAAGGTGCAACAAAAATTGAATTCTGCGGGGCATTGCATTTTGATTCAATAAAATTCTTTTGGTATACCCTTGTTATATCGGCCCCCAAGTTTTAATTGCGATGTATCGCCGAAGTATATTAACGCTATAGATGTAAATGATTTTACAACATGCATAATTATGACTATGTGTGACATGCATACGTGTTTACAACTGTACAAGTATGTCATAGTGTGACTTCACAACATTGCCGCTAGTCATATATTCGTCACAACGTTAATGACAAAATTGTCACAAATCACACAATTTTCACAAAATTGTCACAATGTGACTTCAAAGCAGTGTCGCTGTCGTCACAGAATCATCACAGTGTTAAAGACAATTTCGTCAAAAATGACACATATTTCACAAATTGATCTCAATGTGACTTTAAAGCATTGTCACATTCGTCACAAATTCGTCACAAAGTTAATACCAAAATAGTCACAAATGACACACTCTTCACAAATTTGTCACACCGTGACTTCACAAAGTCGTCACAATGTGACGTCACAAAAGAGCTCTAAAACGGCCATAACGACCTCACATTCTAGTCACAGTGACTTCACATCGACGTCACGTGACGTCACATCGACGGTCACAATGTCACAGCGTGACGTCACAACGACGTCGACGTGACGTCACCATGCCTTACGGGAAGTAAACCCACGTGGGAGGGGTGGATTTCAAACTTTTTTGGACCCGTCATGTGATATATCATCGGAAAGTTTTCGGACCATTCTTTCATATTATGAACCTTTCTTCTCCCCTCCCTAGTTTGGTGCACCGGGGAAGGCATTTTTTGAACTTTTTTGAAACGTCATGGCTGACGTCACATGGGTAAAGTCTATAGCGAGTTACACATGCAGTGAAATTTGATTGGTCGACATGATTTTAGACAGACCCATACATGTTTTTAGTAATAGTTATATTTCAGAATTTTTATGCAATAAAGCATAAGAAAGGCAAATGTATCCATTTTAATCGCTTAAGGAGGGCATACTTCTCTTAAAGCCTCAAAAAATTCGATTTTTCAACGAACAAGCATACAAAAGAGAAAAACGAAAGTTTTTGAAATTTTTAACATTTTAGATCAGATTTTTTTCGAAGCCCTCCGATTAATAATTTATAATATATGAAAATTTCAAAGAAAGGGATGGAATCCTGGGTGTTGGGGGTCTTTTCTATCTTTTGACGACACCCCTCATGTGATATATCATTGTAAAGCTCTGTGACTACTATTTCATTTTATATATCACCCACGACCTTCCGCCTACTTTGCCCCCGCGTGGGGACACTTTTCTAAATTTAGCCGACACACCTCATGTGATATATCGTTGAAGAGTCCTGTGACCACTTATTCATATTATGCATTTTCCTTGCCCCTCCCCCTCATTTTGCTCCCCGCGGGGGTTCGTTTAATGTATTCCAGTAGAAGGTTTTCCAAAAATGGGGAAATTAAAGATCCAATCTCAAATGACGTAGAAAAATCAATAATCCGATCTCAAATGACGTAGAAAAATCAATAAAAAATATTGATCCCATTTGCCATCCTTTTAGTTCATGCTTTACCACTAGGGAGGGGGGCTTTTGATTCTTATTTCTTTGGTCATTTCGGTGCTAATTGCCGAAAAATTCTAATTTTTTTATACTTAAACTCCCCTTATCGTTTTATACCTACTCGCATTTTTTCAACTTTTTTCAACCAGTTGCGCCCTCATATGACTTTTCCAGTCTTGTGGCCCCATTATAGCCTCCCTTTGTTTTGTTGTTTTTTTATTCCATCTGTTTTCAGTTACCATATATTTAATAAAATCTGCCTTATAAATATGTTAAACCAATGATTTTAATAATCGATTGTAGAACATCTCGATTGTAGATTCTCGAAAGTAATCGATGACTATATCGATTGTGTTTTTTACGATGACGATTTTTTCGATTGGTAAATTTTCAAGAATCGCCCATCACTAGTTGATGGCTCGGATTACGGTGCCTCACTTAAGATCAACTTAGAGACTTACGATATAAGCAAAACGTAAACGGCATTACGGTGCCTCGCGATCTTACGACAGCTTGGAAGCAGCCGTAAGATAAGACGCAAGTGGATGCGCGCGCAACCACAACAAATGTAACTGCGGCCTCCGATTGGCTGACTACAGGAGGACTTACGCCGAAGCACGAGGACTTACGCTGAGGCACCGTAATACCAAGTTACGATCGATTGCAGGAACGCCCATCCTACGATCCAGCGTAAGATTTAAGATATCGAGGCACCGTAATCTCAGCCAAAATATTCTTTTAAGCATTGCTTGCATAGGGACCACTGGATTCATTTCTAGTTATAATTAGCGTAATTACAGAAATTTCCTTATGAGGTTTGTTTTAAAATGAGCAGAAAATGTTTCTCTTTTGTATGCTTGTTCCTTGAAAAATCGAATTTTTTGAGGTTTTAAGAAGTATGCCCTCCTTAAGCGATTAAAATCGATACATTTCCCTTTCCTATGCTTTATTGCATAAAAATTCTGAAATATAACTATTACTAAAAACACGTATGGGTCTGTCTAAAATCATGTCGACCAATCAAATTTCACTGGTGTAACTCGCTATAGACTTTACCCATGTGACTCAGTCGTGGATAAACAGAAGAAAAACACCAATGGGCGTGAAGAACATTTTAACACTGCTCCCACTTCGTCCAATAAACGGTCTTTTTCGGAGAGTTTTTCGCTGCAGAGGTGTGGCTGTTGCCATTCGTGGGTAAAGTTCATTCTGATAATTAAAGATGTTCTAAAATCCCTCCCTATCAGCCCTATCTTTCTGTAAAGCAGTATTAATCAAGCTATATATATATATATATCAGTGGCGTACCCAGGATTTTATTTCGGGGGGGGGGGGGGTGACTTAAATTTCCATAATGTTCTATATCTTACGAAACGCATTGAATTGTGTTGTAAAGAGAAATCATTTTTGACAATAAGGCCGTAGCCAGAGGGGGGGGGAGGGATGATTCTGTTCCGAATTTTCCGTAAATTTTAGGTATGAGGTTCCAATTAAAAAAAAAAAAAAAATCGGTCATCAGTCCCAAAATTCGGACTTAAAAAATGTATCGCGATTTTTGACAAATGGTCGGATAAAACATGGATAAAACAAGGGCAGCAGAAAGAAAGCTGACTTCGACAAATGATCGCGAAAAAAACACACGTGCTCCGTCAAAGGGCTGCGGAAAAAAATGTGAATTTTGTCGAATGACCGCAAAAAACCCGTGAATTTCGTCAAAAGACCGCAGAAATAAATCGTCAAAGGACCACGGAAAAAACGCAAATTTCATGAAAGAGACGCAGAAAAAGCGCGAATTTCGACAAAGAATCGCGAAAAAAGCGCGAATTTCGTCAAAAAGCCGCTGAAAAACGCAAATTTCGACAAAGCATCGCGGAAAAACGACAAGGTATCGCTGAAAGAAACGTGAAATTCGTCAAATGGCCGCAGATAAAACGCGAATTTCGGCAAAAGACCTCGAAAAAACCGCGAATTTTGTCAAAAAGGAGCGGGAAAATGCAAATTTCGACAAAATATCGCGACGAAAACGCGAATTTCGTCCAAAGGCTGCAGTTAGAAACGCGAATTTGAATCGCGAAAAAAACACGTATCTCGCCAAAGGGTCGCGGAAAAAAGCGAATTGCGTCAAAGCATCGCAAAAAAAAATTCCGTCAAAGGACAGCGGAAAAACGCGAATTTTGGTACACAAATTCGAAAAAAGCCGTAATTTCAACATAAGATCGCGGAAAAAATGCAAATTTTGACAAAGAATAGCGGGAAAAACGCAAATTTCGACAAAGCATTGCGGAAAAAACGCGAAATTTCGTCCAAGGGCCACGAGAAAAAATGCAAATTTCAAGATAGAATCGCGATAAAGGAACGTATTCCGCCAAAGGGCCGCTGAGAAAAACGTCAACTCATCGCAAAAAACGCAAATTTCGTCAAAGAGTTGCGGAAAAACACGAATTTTCTCCAATGGCCTCAGTTAGGATCGCGAAAAAAACACGTATCTCGCCAAAAAGTCGCAGAGGAAAAGCAAATTTCGGTATAGGATCGCAAAAAAACGCGAATTCCGTCAAAAAGACGCAAAAAAACGAGAATTTCGACGAATGATCGTGGAAATAAATCAAATTTCTACAAGAGATCGCGGAAAAAAAGGAAATTTCGACAAAGGATCGTGGAAAAAATGCAAATTTCGACAAAGGATTGCGGAAAAACGCGAATCTTGTCAAAGTACCGCGGGAAAAAAATGCAAATTTCGTCAAAAGGAAGCAAAAAAAACGCGTATTTCGACAAAGAATCGCGAAAAATACTCAAAATTTCGTCAAAGGTCCGCTGAAAAAACGCGAATTTCGTCAAAAAGCAGCGGGAAAAGCCCAGATTTCGACAAAGTGTCGCGAAAAAGACGCGTATTTCGACAAAGGGCCTCGGAAAAACGCGGATTTCGTGATAGAATCGCAAAGAAACGGGAATTTCGTCAAAGCATCGCAAAAACGCGAATTTTGTTAAAGGGCCGCGGAAAAACGCGCATTTCGTCAAAAAAAACGCGGGAAAAGAGGGAATTTCGACAAAGGATCGAGAAAAAACGCAAATTTCTCCAAAAGCCACGGAAAAAACGAAAATTTCGTCAAAGGATCGTGGAAAAAACCGGAAATTTCGACAAAAGATCGCGGGAAAACGTGAGTTTTGTCAAAGGGTCGCGGGAAAAGCGCAAATTTCGCCAAAGGGTTGCAGAAAAATGAAGCGAATTTCGTCAAACGATCACGGGGAGATGCGAATTTCGTCAAAGGGTCTTCATAAAAACCTGAATTTCATTAAAGGGTCGTGGAAAAAACACGGCAGTCTCTTTAGAAAACGGCACATATACAAACAACTATGTTTATTAATACAGGTATAGTTTTTAAGTGGAAATAATATACTGAACTAACGTTTCAAAAGTCTGGTTAACCTGAACCCAACTTGCAGGAATGACACTCAGCCTGAAATTGACCAGAAATGAAAACCCAAGTTAATGAAAACCAAGAAACAGAGTTAACACAAACTGCAACAAAAATAATTAGTTCCGGGAAGGGATTCCCCGTTACCCCCTCTGCTGCAACCTTTCAGAAAATTTGCTGTGAATCTCAGAATTCTTTTTAAACTCAGAATCACATACGGCTACGGGCCCGATCTTGAGGCCTCCCTACTCCGAAATAAGTTTAAAAGTGTTAATGGGTTTTATTTTATATACTTTCATTTAAAAGAAAGTCATTATAACTTAAAATCTATAAAATTGTTCTCCCCACCACTGAAAATAAAGTCTCCTTCACCTTCTTTGGGTATGCTGTGGTGTTTATGTAGACTAATATGGGACTAACGAGAATGATTAATCCGCGGTAAAACAGAACACTAAATTACAAATTTATCTCAAACAGAAAGAAAAAAAAATCAGCACCTTTTTCATTTCATTTTCGACTATTTCGAAAGGGGGACCTGTAACCCCATCAGTCCCCTTCCCTTCGTTGGGTAAACTGTAGTGTAACTGTTCGCTGATATGGGACTAACCAGAATGGGAAGTTCTTTATATTGCAGATAACAAAGTTACAAATTTGTCTCAAACAAAATGAAAAAAATCAGCATTTTTTCCCCATTTAATTTTCAACTATTTTGAGAGGAGGCTGCAACCCCATTACCCCATTCCACTTCTTTGGGTATAATGTGGTGTCACTGTGCACTAATATGGAACTAAAAAGAAGAGAGAGGCTAGTCTGTTGAAGGGTAGGGTATAAAATACAAATTTATCTTAACCATAACGAAAGAAAACACTATTTTTTTCCTTTCAATTTCGACTATTTTGGAGGAGGGGCTGTAACCCCCATTAGTCCCTTTCACCTGTTTGTGAATAATGTGGTGTCGCTGTGCACTAATATGGAACTAAAAAGAAGAGAGCGGCTAGTCTGTTGAATGATAGGGGGGGGGGGGATACAAATTTATCTCAACGAAAAGAAAAAAAATAAGCATTTTTTTTTTCATTTCATTTTCGACTATTTTAGGAGGGGGCTGCAACCCTATTAGCCCTCTTCCATTTTTTTTAGTATAATGTAGTGTCACTGTGTACTAATATGGAACTAAAGAGAAGGGAGTGGCAAGTCTGTTGAATGATAGGAGAAAAAAGGCAAATTTATCTCAAACAAGAGTAGGAAAAAAATCAGCACGATTTTTTCATTTCATTTTCGACTATTTGCGAGATGAAGGGGCTGTCATTCCATCAGCCCCCATCCCCATCTTATAGTATGTTGTGATGCCAATGTGGACTAATATGAGGTTAACGAGAACGGCTATTTCGCTATATGACAGAAGAAAAAAATTACAGATTTCTCTAAAAAGAGTAAGGAAAAAACACTTTTTTCACTTAATTTTCGAATATTTCAGGAGGAGGGGGGGGGGGCTGTAGCCCCATCAGTCCCCTCTCTCTTCTTTGGTGTCAATGTGGACTAATATGGGACTAATGAGAATCGCTAGTCCGCGGTATGACAGAATAAAATTAAAATTTTTTCCAAAAAAGAAGGGGGAAAATCAGCAATTTTTTCATATCATTTTCGAAAATTTCGGGGGGGGGGGGCTGTAGCCCCATCAGCCCCCCCCCCCTTGGGTACGCCCATGATATATATATATATATATTATGGAATTTCTTGTATTGAGGTTTAAAAACACCTATAGAGGACGCTAATCGCAGCTGTCCGTACAGGAGAATCGTTCATTTAACTAATGCTAAAGTGTCATTAAAATCATTATAAAAGCATTTGAAAGTCTTAGATATTCAAATTCGGATAATTTTTACCTTGTCATACAACACAAGACACTAATGTCACATGAAATCTGAAATTGTGCAAAAAAATAATCTGCATGAAATTTTCCTGAAGCCAGAAGTTATATTTTTTTCCACCAGATGACGTGTGCTTTAATCGCAAATTTTTCGATTCAGTTAATCGATATTAGTTGGATTTCGAAAAATCTTTAAATTCGAACTATACGTAAATATTTATCCAACGCCTGAGTTACATTTTCTTACTGCCTTTCTGCTAAACTTCCTGTAATATGTGTGTCTAATGCGTATCTATTCTTTTAAAAGGTGGAAAAAATACTTAAGAATTATGAGTACTGTAGCTGCTAAATATTTTTGCCAAATTAATAAAGGTTCTATATTTTTTAATACCCCGTGCTCTATATCATTTGCTCGTGCATTTTCAAGTAAACTTCTAAAATCGGAATGTCAAATCAGAACTCCCCATTCTTTGACATCGTTTTCTTCAAGTAACTTAGTTAGTAAAATGAGTGGAGAATTTTCTCATAAACGTTATTGTCACTATAAAGCAGCAGTTTTGAAAAAACTTGGTGAAAAATTAGAAATAGTTGAACTTAAAAGATCAACGAAATTAAAAGATAATCAGGTATTTCATTCAGTGTAAAAATTTGCTGTTTGTTTTCTGTTTTTTTTTTTTAGATTTACCCAAAAAATTATTATTTTTTAGTCGTAAAATAGAATTTTTCTTTATATCGATTATTACTTTATATTTTTCTATTTAAAAAGGAAAGAAATGTATGTTGACATTTTATGCGATATTAAAAGCGCAATTTTTATTTGGTGAGTTTCAAATGAACATTTTACTTTCTAAGCAAAAAAAAATTCCGCTAACTTTATATTAATAATAAAAAATATGTTAATACCAAGACAACAAAGTTACATGAAAATTGTAAAATTACTGTGCTTGCTAAATACCAAACAGACCAGCGTTTCCCTTCACGTTTAAAAGAGGGGGGGGGGGAGGGGTGCTTCTCGTAGGAAAAGGTACTTTTAAAATTCTTCAGACACTTTTAATATTAAGTCGGGACACTCATTTGAAGACACAATGAGTCTATTGTTACTATGGGATCATTCCATGTCAAATAGACAAAGGAAATAATATTTGATGTGACTAGGAAATTCACTTTTGCTTGTCATGATTTCCAAAAATTGCCTACTTGATATGCTCTTGCTTCTTGCCTTCTAGAGTTGCACCTTCCGGAAGACACTACACAAAAGCACAAAATTCAAGATTGCGACAACAGTAAAAATAAAGCCAAATCGTATCATTATTGTACAGATGTCTTTCGTTTGAGTAGGTGTTTACCACATTTATATGATAGTGCATGCAAATAAATGGACAGATTTGTTTAGGGCTCTACAAGTTGAAAAAAAATCTGGTAACTAGCAAAAATTTCTGGTTGACAGAAAAAAATATTTATCCCTTCCCCACCATTTTATCTAATCATAGATTTTTCGAAAACTACTAAAATTATTTTATGAATTGATTGAAAAAGTATAATCATGAGCATAGTAAAATTTCTTGTTGCATTGTTAAAATGAAATGGATATGTGAAATTAATAGCTCTTGAAAATTTCAATGACCATTGCAGTATTCGTCGAGTTTCTCCAAGGAAAAGGAAAGTTATCAGTTGCATTACTATACGTCATTCATGTTCTTTAGGATTACTAGTTCTTTTGGTTAAATTTTAATTTTAAACATTTCAAAATTTATAATGTTGAGTTTAAAAAGAAAAGCAAGAACAGATGTGTTTGTGGTCCGCAGAAAAAATAAAAAAAAAGGCCAAATTTTGGCGATGAACTGTTATTTGTGGCAACTCAGATTTATGGCAGCCATAGCTTGCTGTATTATTTCAGAAGGATTATAAAATTTTTCCATCATGTTTTTCTCTTTTTTTTTAAAACCCTGTATATAGATATTTTTACATTTAATTCTTTAAAATCAATTCAGGTTTTTTTTTTTTTTTTTTTTTTGGGGGGGGGGGGGTGTCTAAATCTGATAGGTACTCAACTTATTTTTTAAATTGGTCTGCGTAATGTAAGTAATATTTGTGTGTTTTTGTTATTTTATGATTTGAATTTCTATATTTAGATGCTAAATTTATTAAAATCATAGCTTACTTTTGTCATTTTTAATATATCTTTAATTTTCAATTGTTTTTGTATGCTAATGTGCTTAAAATGTCGCTATTGAAATAGATCGTAATTATGAAACTATGAGGAAATTTCATTATTGAAATTGATCATAATTACGAAAATATAGGGAAATTTTGTTTTGAAATATGGTGATCACTTTCAAAACTTTAAAACAATAATTTTTTAACACTTACCAACAAAGTTGAACCTACCAGTCTGCCCATGCTCTAACTTTAGTAAATATAGTCCGATTGCCATGAAATTTAGCTTTATGTTATTGAGAATCAGTATAACATGTTCGGTATTGAAAATGAAGTGTGTGTGGCATTTACAGTTCATTTACAGACACAATCAAAAGAATGCTGTTACATTACTGTCTATGGGGAAAAATCGTTTGCGGTATATTTTAATGATATTACATTATTTTAAACATACTGAAATGTATTTATAGTATTTAGGTGTACTACACGGTGCTAACTGTAGAATAGGGTGTGCATAGAATTTATCATTCATTTACTGGGACACACAAAAGAATTTGGCAGAAGGAATTAAACTATTTAAGCCTAGGACAATAAATGAGGGAAGTATGTTTTCAGTTGTGACATGCGTTTTTAAATTAAACTATTTTTTTAAATATTACTTGGTATGTATAAATTCTACAGATCATATACATGGCTGCACAAAAGTTCTCAAGTACATTTCCGTTTATTCACGGAAATTGCTGAATGGAAAATTTCAACTGTGCTATTTGTTTAACTGAACTAACTGTTAGCATACTAAGTCGTACACATAGTATAAGTATACTATAGATTATATACAGGTCTGCACAAAAGAAAAATGATGTTTTTCCAACTATTGATTGTATTAGTAGAAATTGGGTTTTCAAATGTGTTATTCGTTTTTCAAATTGTTTATTTAGACATTATATTTCATCTCAATAAACTGTGAAGTTTTGTTACTTTATTCTGAATGTTTTGGAAAGTGTTACATAATCTATGCTGGATGCATGATTTTTCGTTCTTGTTTAAAGTGCCAATAAATTCACTTTAGTTTTGAAAGTAACCACCATATTGGTTATCTTTGAGTTTCAGATTGGTGATTATTACCAAAAATGGCATTTTGGAACCTTTTTGGAAAAAAAATTACCAAGTTCATTCTGAAAACCACAAACTCATCTGTTCTGAAAAACTTTATCAGTTAGTGAGAAAATATTCATTTTTAATGAATTTCAGCACAGGGTTGGCATTTTTGCCAGGACAATGGCAACAACTGAAAAAAACCAAGGCAAAAATGGCAAATTCTTATCTTTAATGTCTAATAAAATCTATAAGCTAATAAGGATAATAATGGTATAAACAATTAAATTAATAACATATCATATTTAATATTTTTATTTCATTTGCTAATTAATAAATATAATCAAATATTTTTACATATTTTAAATCTGTATAAATTAAGTGGGATTTAGTCTCTAATACTTAGGAATTTAAGAATCGAATTAAAAATCTGATATCTAATTTTTTATTCTTAAGTAAAGTATTTGTCAGCTATTAATATTTTTTTAATTATCGAAAGGTTTTACATAACTTTTCTATTTTTGTTTTATGTAATAAGTCTTAAAAATATGTAAATATTTAAGTCTTTGGTATTAATTTATAATTATTTATCTAATGAAACTTGTCAATTACAGATAAAAAAGTAATTAAATTAAATTGAAAAAACTCTCTGTTATGTCTTGTTAGGAAACTAGAATTTTTTTTTCCCTCCCTCTTAACACTCCAAGAAAGGGACAAAAAGTTACATTCTTTACTTTCAGTAAGTAGCCTGTACCCATTTTATCTTTTTGTACTGTATCCCGCCCCCCCCCCCCTTCCCAAATTCTCTTCTGAAATTCTCAAATCCAACAGTCCATTGTCAAATGATCATGAGACAGAGTTAACAAAATACCAGAGCATTGCACCCTGCTTTGTAGTTAGCTAATGGAAAAGTAAGCCTTCAGGTACACAGGTTTCATTTATAATTTTGTCATAAAAGTTAGTATTCTTTCATAAAATGCATAATTTATACTTATTTAACTTAAGAGTTCAAAAATGAATTTAAAATATTGATTATTATTGAAATTAAAACTAAGTATTAAGTTCTTTTTTCTTTCATGAAATATTTTTTTCTCTTTTTCTGGGAAAAAGAATTAAATGGAAGCCTATTTTTGCCACCACTTTGGCAAAAACCTATTTTTGCAGGGACAGTTTTAACCAGGTTTTTTCTGTGGATTTTTCCACTATGGCAAAAACTTACCAACTTTGTAAATCAGTGGGATAAAAAGAATTCTGCAGTGTGCAAAAAATATGGGCTCTAGCATCATCAACACTTTCAATCTGTGTGGAAAATAAAGAAACTATTTAATCTGCTTCTGAAAAAAATCTTTTGAAGTATCAAGACGAATCCTACTTTTGTGTGTCAAAAACAGCCTAGCTATTTGAACTGTAGAGTAAAACTAATGAACACAAATATGAGAAAAGTATTACCCTTTTGGTTCCATCTTTATCAGTTAGTAAAAATGATAATACTTGTTGAGAAAAATTTTAGAATTTTAATATTGTAATTTTTGCTTTGCATATTTTTAATTAAGGTGTAATATATTATCTTTTTTATTAAAAAATTTGGCTACTTTTCGGTTAGCCGGGCGCCAGTGTTATATATACATATTTATATACATACATATATGTAAATATACATATATATTTACATAACCAATAATTAAACATAACCTACCACCATCAAAAACCATAATATTATGAATTAAAGCTGTAAGTATATATATAAAAAAAAAGATAAAATATTTATAAGAATATTATGGAAGAAAAATAAGAAAGTGGACACCGACAAATAATGGAAATGCTTATATATTGAATTACGTTTTCAAGGGCACAGAATTCAATGATATAAGCAAAATGGTTGTTTTCTGTGGGAAATATAAGCTAAAGCTAAAAGTTATTTTCCCCTGTGCCCTAACAACCATTAAAATCAAGTGAATTGATTAAAAATGAAAACAGAATAGAAACAAATAATATGAATTGGAAAAAACAATAAAACCTATTTAAATATTTATAGGATATAAAATGAAATAATAAACACCATACCGATTAATATTTTAGAATAAATCCACGCTCACATGGCACCCATATCGTAAAGATTAAGGTTAATAAAACAGTTAAGAAATCACAGTAATTGATACCATAGGACACAGTTAATACATATTGAAATAAATGTTAAATAACTTTTAATATAATATAAAATAATATAAATAGAAAGTAATTACATAATTAAAATGCACTATTAAATTAATTAAAAACCGTTAAACAATATCGTCAAAATTAAGCTAAAAATTATATATATATGTGTATATATATATATATCAGGGTTGACAAGGTTTTTCCCACCCCCTGTAAATACCATGGTAAAAACCGGTATTTACCGTCCTGGGAAATACTATGTTTTTCCCACATGGGAAAAACTGATTATTAAAAACATAAATATAAATTGAAAAGAACCTTTAAAAATGTCAAAAATGAGTTTTAAGTAAATAGCTTGAAAGGTTTAAAAAAAAAAAAAAAAGTAAGATCTGCAAAAACAGACAATGAAGTGCATTTATTTAAATATATATACACCACACATATTCCCAAACATTT
Organism: Maratus speciosus; assembly: GCA_963932465.1. Classification (NCBI taxonomy): domain Eukaryota; kingdom Metazoa; phylum Arthropoda; class Arachnida; order Araneae; family Salticidae; genus Maratus; species Maratus speciosus. The sequence goes on from OZ010788.1 coordinate 318,135,375, forward strand.
ACCAATCATAATCCTATTCTTCGTTTGCCCCTTCCACATTGGATTTTAGCATCATATAACAAAATACTAATTTAGAGGCTTTTTGTAAACAGAGTTTATTTCTAATCTTGTTTTAGATGAAAAAAAAATTAGAAAAAATACACTCCAGAGATTTTGATGATGCAGGACATCCCTGAAGATGATCCATTAATTGGAGAAACTCTGCATCTATTCCAGTTTTACTTAAATCCTTCCACCACAGTGCAGGTGAAATAGTGTTTGTAATGTCTTCGGAAAAGGTGCATCTTCTCACTTGAATTGTATTGTGAGTACTTTGGATTTAAAGTCTGTATATATTCACGAGCAGATTCCCCCTGATCCTGTGATAACTTTTCACCTTTATATTTCAGTTTCATCAGGTGTGCCAAAAAATGGACAGGGGTCATTGCTTTATCAAAGTTAGATTTCACTTTGGTGAAATGTGGATTGAGTTTTTTATTTTGAAGAAGCTGTATGTAAATTTCACAAGCATCAGCAATATTGGCATTATTATCGAGTTGCAACTTTGTAAGAGCTTTTGGAACTGGTTCCATTTCGTTGTACATATTTTTCCCTTCTTTATACAGAGATTATTTACTAAGCACTTAAATGTTTTTATCAATTTCATCTTCGTGATTATCGACAATTTGAAGATAAAAAGTCCTGTCAGTAGTAAAAGTTTTTAAACATGCTATTTGTGAGTTTCACCTGGAATTTGTGGTTTAACTGAATTGGCATACTCTTTCAATAAACTCCCAGGGTTATGGTGATTTCTAAAAAAATTCTGAATTTTGGCAACATTAGCCACAACAGAATCAGTAGTCACATTCTTGCCAAGAATATTTAAATAATGCGATGCAGATCTGTATGTAACTGGTATAATATCTTCCGTTTCAAGATTCTGCCTTATTGTAAGCATTTTCTGTTCATTATCCGAACCAAAACTTTTTACAGTGCATCCATATGTAGCTGCTGCTGCAATTTTTGCCCCACGAGCAAGATTTGTACAATACTCTCTTGTTTTCTTATTTTTCCCTAAATCTATTGCAGAAAGAAGCATACTTTTTCCATTACAAAATATGGAATTGGCTATAAAAGGGTCATTATGGACATTACTCCATCCAACTTGCATGAGAGTAACAGTTCTCCCAGCTATTTTCTCTACAGCAGATTCTTGAATTTCTGCTTTATTCAATAATTCTTATTTAATTATATTCTTTTCCTACAAAATAATTTTAAACCTAAGAAAAATTTGTAATAACTATGTATTTCTAGCTTTAATTTTACACATCAGATTCGGAAAGCCAGAATATTTCTTACATATTGTCATTTGGAATTTTTTCCCGGTATTTACCAGTTTTCCCCAGTATTTACCAGTTTTCCCCAGTATTTCCCAGTTTTTCCCGGTATTTACCAGTTTTTCCCACTGGGATGGGAAAAACAAGTTTTGGACGGGAAAAAGCCAACCCTGATATATATGTATATTTACATATATGTATGTATATAAATATGTATATATAACACTGACGCCCGGCTAACCGAAAAGTACCAAAATTTGTATACTTCTATTGTAAAAATTACAATCTATTATTACATTTCTGTTGCTAGGTGCTGATTAAAGTTCACTGTTGTGCTGTTAATGTTGCTGATACCTTGATTTGTTCTGGAAAGTACGATCACAATCCAAACCTTCCATTTACACCTGGTAAAATTTTCACAAGTTACATTTTTATGTTTTATTTATTGTAATAAAAGCAAAGCAAAAAGTAACTGAAAGAATTACCATTTGTAACTATGCAATCCTTTCTTATTTTTTCTGAAGTTATTATTGTAGTACAATAATCTCTCACTTATACGTCGCCTCTTTTATGCATATCCATTAGTTATACATCAATTTTTTATAGTCCCAGATAAACATATAGCGATGCAATGTTAAATTTTTTTTGTTTATGTGTCGCAACATTAAATGCATCTCTCATTTATGAGTCGGAGGAATTTCAAGTATCCATTTAAAATATCTTCCTATTTTATACATGTCCTTTAAAAAAAAAAAATCATAGCTTGTAAAATTGAAGTCAATTGTTTGACTTCAACTTTTTTTTTTCTAAACAATAATTGGAAACTGCATTCCTTGGCCACACTCCTTCACACCTGTTTCTTCTAGAGTAGGGGGAAGGGTGAGAGGTGCTTTTTTTCAGAAATGAAGCAATTGAAATATGTCTTATTAGCCTGCACATATTAAAAGTCTTTTTTGTTCTCAAATTTCTGCCCTCGCTCAGAACGCTGCAGTGTTTTTATTATTATTATTATTATTGAAAATGAGTAAGTGAACAAAATTACCGATTTCTTTTAAAATGGAGGTTATTAAACTGTCCAAAGAGATTAGCAGAACAATTCAAAATTCCTGTTACAACTTTAAAAGGCATTTTGAAAAACAAAGATGCAGTTGAGGCAGCCCACAAAGAATGTGGAATTTATTCTAAGAAACCAAGTAGAATCAGAGTGGAAAAATTGATCAATTGGAAAAAGCTTTAAAGCAATGGTTTACAGAAGCTCGTACCTCCAAATTACCAGTCAATTGTCAGTTATTAACCACTTCACCGGCAACAGGTATGGGGAAACAGTGCTTTTACTCCCGACTTATCTCGGGGCAACCGGTGAAGTGGTTAAGAGAAAAGGGAATTGATTTAGCATAGACTTTTGGAATAGAAAATTTCTCTTCGTCCCAAGGATAGATAGAGAAACTTAAAATTGGGCAAATTAGACATACTCATTATTCTGCTTTGCTATAATGCAGATGGTTCTGAGAAATTATCCCTTTTGGTTATTAAAAAATCGAGAAAGCCTCATTGTTTTAAAAACGTAAAAAAAAAAAAAAAAAAAAAAAAAAAATTGCCATTTGAATACAATAATAGCAGTAAAGCATGGATGAATGCTAACATTTTCTTTTAATTTCTTCAGCGATTTGATGCAAAAATAGAAAAGGAAGAATGAAAAGTTATTTTATTCATTGACTAGCGCCCTGCTCAATCTTCAGACTTCTCAAAGTTCAGCGCTACAAAAGTTGTTTTTTTCTCTGAAAACTGCACAAGTAAACTTCAAGCATTGGATTTGGAAATTATTCATTGTATGAAAGTAAATTACAGAAAAATTTTTATTCAAATAATTCTTGCATTACTTCAATTAAAAAGTGCAGTAAATAATCTAAAATAGTGTCCATACTTGATGTAATAAATATGCTATGTTCATCATGGAAAACTATCAATGAAACATGCATACAAAATTGTTTAAAGAAAGCAGAATCTATTCTGAAGGATAGGATGTTGAAAATGATTTATATTCTTCAAAAATCAGCTATTGTTAGATGAAGAATGGGATGCCTTGTCTTGAGGAATAATTATTTTTAACGATTTTGGGGATATTGATGTAAATGTAACCAGGGTTCTGTCCAGACTTTACTCACAGGGTCCTGTTTTTGTGAAATTGTGAAGTTTTTCTTATTTTTGTGAAAATTCTAGTCATAATTTTGTGAATTTTAAATTATCGATGTCTTCATGTTCCATCCTTCATACATAAAAAGCTAAGTAATATGCTCTTTGGTGAGTTCAACTGCTTACTTGCAGGCCAGATTTTATTTTTAAATGACTAAATTTGTGAGAAGTTCAATTTGAAGGTGAAAAAATTCTGTGAAAGGTCTATTTAAGAGACAAATAATTTTGTGAAGGGTCCTGTTTTGGGATAAAATGTTTTGTGAAGGGTCCTGTTTGGGGATAAAAAAATTTGTGAAGGGTCCTATTTTAAGATAAATTATTTTGTGAATGGTACTTTAAAGGACCTAAAATTTTCCTAAACATATCCCTGGTAACAATGGCAGAAATGAGAGACATACAAGAAATAGGTACAGAAATTCAAGGAGACGCTAATGTAGATGAATCAGACAACGAAGAAAATGTAGAAACACATTCACCTACTTTTGCAAAGGCAATAGGATACCCTGGAAACTCTTCGTTACTACATTCATCGAACTGATGCATCTGGTTCTACATATTCTTGTTTCAAGGAACTTGAAAAACCTATTTTTAGGAATAGACTTCAAGCTCGTAAACAAACTTCGATTTTAGACTATTTAAAAAAGTAAGGTAAGAAATTAAAATTACATATTTTAGATTTGGATTAGTAAATCATTTAACAATCTAAGCAAATCGTATTTTTTGTTATTATTCTGCATTTTATTTAACCACTTAAAGATTAATATTGTCTTAACATTATTTATTTTGAATTTAATTTTTACATGAATTTCATTTATGCGTCTCTCTCATGTATGCGTCATTTTTCATCAGTCCCTTGCACCGACGTATAAGTGAGAGATTACTGTATTGCATTTGCAGGATCTTTCAATAGAACACGCCAGACCATAGTATTAAAAATATTTAATTGGCATTCAATTCCTGATATTTGCATACATCTTGTTAAAATTAAAAAGGATTTTTATTATGTTGTCACTATTTTGTATTATTTCAATACCTCTTAAAGAAATACATGTTTTGCTTTTTTATATTTACTTTTATTTTATTTTTAATTCTTATATGTTATACTAGCACTTGTTTTCTTTAAAAATCTTAGTAAACATGAAAAGTTGCCAGTTTCTTCACAGTACTAATCTTACTTGTGTTTATGTTCTGTGAACACAAGAAGTCATTCTTCACATCACCTGACATAGCTACAATGCGTGTGAATATTTTAATCTAAAAATATTTATTCAATTTTTTGATAGACTTTTTCATGCAATTGCAATATTCTTCCCAGATTTATCAGGTTGTAACAAAACTTTTCTATCAAAAAAAGTTCTTAATAAAGTTAGAAAAAAAACCTCATGAAAGCAGTACCTTTAGTGCATGTTGTAAACACCAACCGAATCTATGATTTTCTGCCAACGTTTTGGTAGTTTTTCAAAGCCTTTTGCCCTGAAACTGGGGGGTCGTGAGTCCAAAAACAGATCAACCTCATTTCAGATGTCCTGTGCAGAATTAAAGATAGCACCAGCAAGATGTAGTTGCAGGTGTGAAAAAAGATTAGAAGTCCGAAGAAGCGATGTCAGGGCTATATAGTGTGGTGGCAAAAGATCCCATTCGAGTCCATATAGAGTCCAGCCGATGAATGCAGATACATGTGATCTAGCATTATCTTGATGAAACATTACCTTCTTTCACTGGAACTCATTTTGATGTTTTTCCTTGATAGCAGAATCAACACGGACCAGCATCTTGCTGTACACCTTACTGTCCGTGGTTTTACCTTTTTCCAGATACTCTTTGTGGATAATACCACGGTAATCCCACCAGATACAAAGCATTATCTATTTGTAAGTCAAATTGCACTTTGCAATGCTGCTGACGGGCTCACCAGGCGCAGACCCACCTCTTTTTTGGCTTGTGTTGTTGAAGTAAATCCACTTTCTTAGCTAGCTGTCAAGTGGTTCAATACTGATATTATTCTTCCACAAGCTCTCACAGGCGGCCTCTTTAACAGCAGTAGGCTGGCCAGAGCATCTGACTTTTATCTTGTATCTGACTTTTTGCAACAGAACTGGAAGTAAATGCTGGTTTTTATCTGGTAGTGTGATTGTTCCATTTCAGACACCCTGTACTTAATGATAATTTTTTTACAAATTTCACAACACAGTGTTATAAAACTTTTAAATGCCAAAAATTTTTTGACAAAATCTGAGCAAACACGTCAACGCGAACTGTTTGAAAAGACGATATTAGCTGTGACGGGAAACTTTCATTACAACCTGATATCAGCGAGCCTTTTGGAAATAAATTTAACTCTTACAAGGATCAAAATCAAAGTATTTCTAAAACCAGGCATTTAAAAATATATGTCCATTAACATACGATTTTAAAATTGTAGAAGTCAGACAATTTAGGACAACATTAAGCAGGCTTGACTGTAAAACTCTGTCTAATGCAGATTCTGTGTAAGACAAAAATCTATCTAATTTGAAAAGATTTTAAAGTCCCGGTGAATCCACAGAGTAATAGTAGTAATCCATAAAAGTATAGTACTATCCATAGAGTAAAGTTTTTCTAAGGTGAAATTCTGCCTACAACAAAAAATTTTCTCAATTGCAAATGATTCTGTGTTAGAAATTTTACTATATTAAAATTGCTGTGCTAACAACTTACATATGTTTAATAATCTTATATTTTTATATAAATAAAGTGTCCAATAGAACCTCATTTTTTTCTGTAAATCAAAAAATTTGCTTTCCATTATCTTTTTTTACATGCCTTCTTTTAACTTATAATTCTGTTTGTATGTGGCAGTCAAATCTTGTTACTCATTTTTCCCCTACTTCCTGTTGACATAGAGTTTTGAAATTTGGAATATATATGTGTTTTTGAGGGCAATACAGGAATTAAACATTGATTTTTTAAAATTCTGTCCCTAAGGGAGAGGGGATGAGGGGCAAATTTAAAATTTAAAAAATCACGATACAGTAATACCTCGACTTATGTCAGCAGTTCATTCCAAGACTACTGATGTAAGTTGAAAACTGCATAAGTCAAGGTACATTTAAAGGGAAAAAGGATAAATAATAAGAATTGAGCAAAATCTAATAAACATATTCTACTGTATTAGGGATTATGTTACATACATTTGACATTAACAAAAAAATGTATTTGCAATACAAGAATTTGGATTAAATCATTAAATTGTTAACCTACAGTTTATTGTTCTTCTAGCTGCCCCATTCGAGTCTTTGAGCATGTGAAAAAATCTTGGAATGAAGTTTGAACCGACAAATTTTTCTCTTTAGGTAGAGTTCGTATGAAATACTACCTATTACATTCTCCCCTGTGTTGGAATTTCTGAAAAATTTTTGCAGATCTACACCGATCATGAGCCCTAGAGCCCAAAACCACTCTAAAAAACTTTATATATCTATATATCTATCTGGCTATATATATGTATATATATATATCACCTTCTTCTGGACACGATAACTTCCACAATTCTGCACAAATCTCTTCCAAACTGATACATAAAATCTTGGTCAAGTTTGTTAATGGGCAAAATCGGGCGAAGGGGATGGAAATAGGGAGGGGTTTTGTGAAAACAGAAAAACCCCATAACTTCTTAATTTTTGTACATATCAAATCAGTTTAAAGTTTTTATTACTTCTAAAAATAGGGCCAAAAATTTATGTATAACAGATTTTTGATAAAATTAAAAATGGGCTCAAGGGGCGCAAAAAATAGGATTTTCAGGAGAAAAAAAATCATAACTTCGTCAATTCTCAAGATATCAAATCCAATTAATTTTATTATAATTAGGGAGGGGTTTTGTGAAAACAGAAAAACCCCATAACTTCTTAATTTTTGTACATATCAAATCAGTTTAAAGTTTTTATTACTTCTAAAAATAGGGCCAAAAATTTATGTATAACAGATTTTTGATAAAATTAAAAATGGGCTCAAGGGGCGCAAAAAATAGGATTTTCAGGAGAAAAAAAATCATAACTTCGTCAATTCTCAAGATATCAAATCCAATTAATTTTATTATAATTCTCCTTAATATTATCTACAACTTTTATATTCACAAGTTTTTGATAGGACCAACTCATACCACAAAAAAAAAAAAATAAATAAATAAAAAAATAAAAATAAAAATAAAAAACGAAAACAAAAAGGGGGGAGGGGGGGGGGGGTTGAAGAAGAAAAAAATCCATAACTCCGTCAATTCATAAGATATAAAATCCCCACAAATTTATCATATATCTTCTTAATATTGTCTACAACATTTATACAGACAAGGTTTTGATAGGACCAATTCTTACAGCAAAAACAAATTAAAAATACATAGCGGTTGAAGAAAAAAAACATCTTATTAAGGGTGTATTCAAATCCAATGCTTATTTTCTTACTCATTTTTAAATTCACTAGAGGGCTCTGCCCCCTACGAGCTACGCTCGCCAACCCCCGTTCAGGGACACCAAAATCCAAAAAGCACGCTAATTTGATCGGCTTTAAAAATATTGAATTAAAAAAAAAAAAAAAAAAAAAAAAAAAACAGTAGCGATCTCTCTGTAAACGGGTTTTCATTCGTTTTTCTTGGATTGGGGATTTTTAAGACCATATCTGCTGCTGTTAAAAGATACAATGGCTGTTTTCGTATTTAATTAAAAAAATTAGTTAAACATTCGAAAATAAGCTAATGTAAAATGAATTAAGTAAACATTGTAACATTAAGTAAACAAACAGAAAATTTCAAGTTGTTGAGCATGGAAAAGTATTTTTTTGAATACCGCCTTAACATGATTCTGATAAAACCAGATATTATATAAAAGTGAAATAAAAACTCGTGAAAAGCGGCCTGATAAAATTGTTAAAGTAGGTTTATCTCTAATCATGATTTAGTTTTTGTTGGTGAAATTAGTATACTTAACTTCGAAATCTACCTCCGCCTGTAGGCCGGGCCGGCATGGATTTTTTTATCTTAGAATCTCTTTGTAACAGTAGAGTGAGTTTTCTAAGCTTTCTCTAGTTGTTGCTACTCTTTGCTCGTCCCAATCAATATCTTCAAGAACCGTCATTCCAGCTTCAATAAAGTTTAGTCTTTTGGTTAATTTTGCAACCGCCATAAACTTTTCCATAGGCTCAAAATTTTCATCTATTTTTTATATAGTACATTGTTTCTATAATTAAATTGATGGTTCCAGATCAGATGTATTTGGGTTCAACATCTTCAACATCCATCTTTAAGCATCTCTCAGCATCCATCATTTTCGACAATTTCATCAATTAGGAAAGATTCAGAATCACAATTTTCAGATGTTTTCTTAGTCTCTGCAAAGAAAAAGGTGCAGAATTTTTTCCAAGCATCTCTCATTGTTTTTTACTGATCTTCACTCCACGAATCTTCTGTGACTGCATCCAAGATGTTAAATTTCTTCCAGAACTCTTTCAGTCAATTCTGTAACTTCTGTCATTGCTGCATTCAAATTGAAAAACGAATGCCACATAAAATATGCTTTAAACATAATGATCATACCCTGGTCCATGGGTTGAAGTAAACAGGTGGTATTTAGAGGCAAAGAGATAAATTTTACTCTTGAGTCAAAATTCAAAATTTCTGGTGAGTGCCCAGATGCGTTATCGATAATTAACATCACCTTAAAGAGTAAATTTTTGGAATAGGCAATAACGCCCAGCTTATGGGATAAAATTTTCAATAAACCAGTCTTCAAAAAATGAGGTGGTTACCCAAGCTTTGGAATTTGATTTCCAAAACACTGGAAGTTTAGACTTTCAATTTTCATTACAAGGTTTCTTCTTCCACTGTATTTTAAGAGCTTGTGGATTCTCTAAATATAAATCAGAAGAGGCTTTAGTTTGCAATCTCCAGCTGTATTTCTGCCAAAAAGTACAGTTGATGTATCCTTTGACACTTTAAACCCAGGAAACGTTTGCTCCTCCCATGCAATGAATGTTTTTTGAAACATTTTTTTTTCCAAAAAAGCCCTGTTTCATCAACATTGAAAACAGTCTTAGGTCAACATCTCTCCTGTTCTATCATCTTTTTTACATGGTTGGGGAATGAAAAGACTGCTTCCTTATTAGCACTTCCTGTCTCTCCAGATGTTCAAATGCTATATGGAAATTATACCATTGTGTGAATCTAAGAAACCACGCTGTTACTAGCAACAAAAGATTATTCACTCGTTCCATCTGATTTTTCTTTCAGTTTTTCAAAAATGAACTTGGCTTCATTAGATATTATATTTTGGTCGATAAGACAATTATTGGCCATCACCAGTGTTGTAGACTAAAAAAATCAGAAGGTATACGCTAAAGTCATGAACATCATGCCTAAAGTACACGCTATAGCTTTGCTTGAGAAACGGGATATACCGAGCTTCTAAAAAAATCCAGAAGGTACATGGCGTATACCGTCAACTGCACCCCTGGCCATCACCTTATTCTCATACCATATTATCAGCAATGATTCATTTCAGAAACCAAGCCGTGTTGATTGTGAATCATCACCATATTCATTAGGCGAGCCTTCTACACCTCGGCAAGTTTATCGTTCTGTATCTTTGATCATTGTTCTTACAGTTGTAAGGGTGAAATTCATCTTAGAAGCAATTTCATGTATCTTCATCCCTCCTTTATAAAACTTGATAATTTCATGTTTTGCTTCCAATTCAAATGTTTTTAGTTTTATTTTTTCTTCAGATGTTGAATCACTAATTTTTCACTAGTCATTGTCAGAATATGACCGTCACGTCATACTACATGAAATAAGAATGAGTAAATTTTGACTGTGTTTTGTGCATAGCATACAAAATAATTTTTCTGCTCTGCGACTTTGCACATTCTCCGTCCTCCTAATGATAAAATCAGTTATTTGTTGATACAAAGTATTTAAAATTAATTGCTGCCGTAAATTATATTCTTTTAAGTTTTTTTTAAGAAGATTTAAATCGAAAAATCTTATTTTCTTTTAGGCAAAAATTAAATATTTTGTATTTCTTTTCATCCCATTTATAAGGTTTTTATCTAATAATAATAAAAGTAATTTAACTTTTAGGTAGATTTCATAAGAAATTTTCGACTTTTGAAAAATTCCTTCATAACTTTTCATTATAGGAACCCAAAACCACCCCCACCTAAAAAGTTTATATATATGTATATGTATGTATGTATGTACTAAATTTTGTCCGGACGATAAAAGTCGCAATTATGCACGGATCGTCTTCAAACTCGCCAACAACTTTGAGATGGCTAATATCTCAGTGGGGATTGAAAATGAGCAAAATCGGCCCAAGGGAATGGAAATGGGAAGGGTTCAAAATTTTGAATACCGTCTTAACATGATTCTGATAAAACCAGCTCTTACACAACAATGACAGGAAAAAAATATTTTTCGTTATAGCAGTTGCCAACAATTAAAGAAAAAGTGTTAAAATTTTCACCACAACAATTGCTTTTCTATTCCAAGATTGTCATGTGAAATACTAAATTAAATAAATAGTTTGACGAATTGAAAACAAATTGAATGTTATATCATAAGTTTTCTAGAGCAAGATTTCCGCATGAAAACTCAAAATGAAATAAATAGTTTGACGAATTAAAAACAAAAACAAAGTATTGCATCATATTGGAAATAAAATGGACCTCAGCAGGTGAATATGCAACGTCATGTGAGTTTGAAGAAACGTATTAAAACATGATAAAAACCCGACTATGGAAATATTAACTTATTTTAACACTTTGAGGCTCTCTGAATATGCTTTAGCTATTTTTTAAACCCATTCCATATACATGCGTGTGTGTATTTGTGTATATTAGAATTTTCACAAAATGTTTAGCTCCCCAGAGCTCATTCTTAGTGAAGGAACTGGGTTTATCTCTAATCTTGATTTAAGTTTTTTTGGTGAATTTAGTACTTAACTTCGAAATGTACCTCCGCCTGTAGGCCCGAGCTGGCAGGGATTTTTTTCTCTCGTGTCTGTCATTATCAATTCTTTTATGCTTCTGCAGATAAAATAAATACAACAAAACAATTTCATTTTTAACATTTCTCTATCTCTGGCACCTATTTCAACATAATACAATCAACAAAATAAGATAAAATTCGCTTTTCGCAAAATGAATCTTAAAGTTACCTAGGCACATATATAGTAGTTTTAGGTTTGCCATTTACTTCTTTTATTTGCTCGTCACTATTACGGCACTGTCGTGGGCAATTTTCTCTTCATAGGACCAAAAGTCTTCAAAAAAGTTCAATGTGGTACGTCTTAAAGAAATTTTTTCCCAGGACAGATGGCGTAAATGCAGGGTTATGTAAGTCGGAATACTATTGTATCTTATAAACCACTAGAAATAAAATCTTGAAACTTAACCTGCGTATAGTATAACTAAAATTAGTAAACATGTGTTTTGGAATTTTTCATCATAGTTTGATTTCCTATGAAGAAATCAGTATGAGCTTCAACAATATTTGTTGAAAAGTACTAATGGCAATGTTACCACAATAGCGGCAAATTTTGGCCAACTTGGTGAAATATCATCAAATTTGGCAGTGCATTTAAATAATATATATCTTTCTTTTACATTTTAATGGAAGCATGTTTTTTTTTATTCTTATACAGTAGCTTCCCTCTTAACCGGAACTCTGCTTTAACCGGCTGGCTTTTTTCCTCAACATCAGGGAAAATTCAGGGATGACGGCCTCGGGAACTTAGCTTACACTTTTGAGTTGAAGTGTAATCCCGAGGGGACGGAGGCAAAATTCAGAAAGGAGAGCGTCGGTTCTAAATGTATACGTGTTAACCTTCATCAGTGTTGAATTCAGGGTGTGGTGTGGGGAGGGGGCAACTCCACCCACAAGAACAATGAGATGTGTGTCGTCATCTCCCCCCCCCCCCCCCCCACACACACACCTTGAAGATTTGAGATTTTGTGTTTTTAATGGTCAAAATTGTAATCCCCCCTCCCCTTCCCCATCTCAAGCATGAAACATTATTGGACGAGGATATAATAAGGACTGTAACTGATGTTGTTCAGTACGAAGACGATGCTGATGATGATCCAGTTGAAGTTAAATTGCTAAAATTCCTCATACGGAAGGGGTAAAAGCGTTAGAGTTATCGCTACGCTATGTTAAGCAGCGGCTAAGAGCTTCCTCGGATGATGTTAAAGAGATGGAGAGATTCTGCTGTAAAATGTCGAATATATTGCCTTCAACAGAAGAAGGTCATTGATTACTTTATGCTCGATTAACTTAAATATACGTAATGTAGAACAAATTCAACTTCTTATAAAAAAGGTGTGACACGACTTTCAGCAATTTAATTTGTGTTAAATATTTTTCATTATTTGTTATCAGCGATAATTTTTCTTTCAATTCAGTTAATTATAACTGGTATTCATTTCACAAAATATAGAAAATATGTACTTTTTTAAAACTACACAAATTGAAAAACTAAATGCATTGTACAGGTTTAATTAATTAAATTACGCAGATACTTGTAATGAAATTTTTTATTTCTCCACTTTAACCGTTTTTTTCTTTTAACTGGCTAATCTTCGGTCCCGTTTAGGCCGGTTAAGCGGGAGGCTACTGTATTTATATTTATTTCTTTAGAATTTTGAAATGTAAACTTTTACATTGCTTTGTAATTAGATTTTCAAAAAAATTAATTTTTGTGAATATATGTACAGTAGAAGATCTTTATAACGCAATTCCCCATATGACACACAACTTCTCAGATGTAAACAATGATTTTTGCAGTTAAAAAGTACCTGCATTTTCACATTATAAAATATTGCTACTCTCTAGATGACTAAATGTGATACATTAGTTCAACTTTATCTTCTAATTTAAGACCTTTTTACTGAAAAAAAAAATGCTATTATTACAATATATATTTTTGAAAATGTCTAATATAAGAGATGGTTGTGTCAGTTATGTTTGGATCATGTTTATAAAGTAAATTTAATAATGTTTGACCTATATTATGCAAAAATTTATAATTTGGGTAACTCTTGGTAACAAGGAATGCAGCATAAAGATATTCTAATGTATTTTGATATGTTTCAGACATATTTGGCCATATTTACAAGGTGAATTTAATGATGTGATCCATATAACGCAAAATTCTATATAACGCACAACTTTGCATTTTTAGGTTTGCAATTTAAAGATCTTCTACCAGGGTTGCAAAAAAGCCGGCTAAAATTAAAAAAAAGCCACGCCGGTGGCTTTTATTGGTTTTAACCAGCTTTTTTTGGCCAAAATTGGCCTTTTTTGGCCATAACTGGCTTTTATACAACGAAGCACTGTAATTATAAACTATATTTTTTAAAAGTGTTTTTAATTAGTTTTAAAGACATTTAATTGATTTAGAGTTTAATAAGTAACCCAATTTCTCAATTATAAAGACATTAATACTGGAATAAAACTAGTTTTGCTGGTGGTTTGTAGTCCAAATAGCAAATATGTCAGCTAAATTTTAAAAGGGCCATACCAACTGCTTTATCTGCTTACACTGACCTTTACCCCCCTCCCCCCCCCCTAATTTTGACTGCTTTATAAAATTAAAGAGGACAATGGTTATTTAGTTACATGTTTTATTACTTAATTTTAAGACCTATTAATATACAAGTCTTTTTTTATTTGTAGTAAACATATAAAATTATAAGCACATAGTCATTTAATAAAAACACCATTTCTCACTTCTAAAAACATTATGAATAGCATATGCATGAATATGCTTAGCAACAAGCTTTTCAAAATTTTATTTAGATAATTTATTTTTTCTTGTTTAAATGCTCCATTTTTTATGCACTTATGTACCAAACTCTCCTCAAATATTATATCTTTTCTAATTTCTCTTTTAACATTTATAACTTTATCTCTCCATATGGACACATAAGAATGTTTCCAGAATTTCCATGGTGTGCTACATTTTGTCATTGTTTAATTAAATATAATCTTTAAAATGTGTAGTGTATGTGTAGCTGTATAATATGTAATTTCAAAACACCAATTTGGAGTCTAACTTATATTCTTTTCAATATTTATAATTTTCTTTCACACATAATTGCTTTCACAGTTGTTATAAAGACTTATTTATTTGACAAAAATTAATAATTTTTTTAGTAGAAAATATTTTTAATTGTATTAAAAATCAATTGATCGAAATTTAAAACGAATTAGCTGTAAACCAACTTTTAAAAATAAAAGCCAGCTTTTTTTAAGCGGTTAAAACCAAAAAAAGCCGTCCGGCTTTTTTTGGCCTGGCTAAAAGCCGGCAACCCTGTCTTCTACTGTATTAATAATACTGGTATACTAAATCTCTTATATTGTAACACTTCAAATTTGAGAAATAACTTATTTAAATATGGAAACTATACTTTAAAAAGCATATAAAATGATATAATTCACCAAAATATCCCCTACAACTCTTATTAATTTTACAGTGGAAAAAAATATATAAAAATGTGGAATTTACATTTAGTTGTATAATGTATTTGCATCTGAAGTTATCCAGATTTTTTAATTGATTTTAAACACAAAGTTATCATTTTAATGTTCAGTCAATGAAAATCCAAGGTATTAAAAGTAACATAGTAGCAGAGTTGGGCAGTAGGGTAGTATAAAAAATACATGTATTTGAAATGCATTTTCAAAATACATTTTTATTTTGTATTTTAAACCGATAAGATCAAAGTATTTTTGTAATGTATTTTCTGATGGTTTTACCATGTATTTTGTATTTTGAAAATACTCAAAATACATTTTTTCCAAATTTCAAACTGCCATGTTCAACCGCACAGAGAAAAGCTGTGATTCACTAAAAGGAAATACATGACTGTCTGTTTCGATTAGTTTTTAAATTCTGTTCTGGAAGTTAATATAAACACACTTTTCGTCTGTTGTTAAGATAAGGAGGTTGATGAGCTTGTTATTTAGCCGCAGCAAACGTGTTCTTGCTGATTAGTTACAAAAATAACTTTTATATATCTTAATGCTGCTGTGGGAATTACAAGGAAAAAAAAAACATGTATTGTGATAGACCGAAAAAATCTTTCAGAGTTGCATAGGTGCAGCACTTTATTACCGATAGATGCCCATTGACCACAAATATAAGGAGCTCATTTTTTTTTCTGGTCTAGTAGTTTTATTTAAAAAATATTGAAATAAGATTTCTTAAAAATTCACCTGTTTCATTAATTATATAAATTTTGTAAAAAATGCATTAGACTGTAACCATAAGACAATTGTTATAATGAACTTTTAAAGGAACGATTTGACTATGAAAAAATGAAATTTATGACTTTACAAATTTTGCATTAGAATTATTCCTACTTTTTATGAATATTTTATAAGTGCTTTCTTTTCACGAATGTAAGAGCTTTCATACTTTTTTTGCTCTATATTAAAAGTTTCAAGGCTTTCATAGTAAGCCCAACTGATTTCTCATTTCTTTGCATTTATGTATGGTTTGATATTTTACTTGAGTGGTTTATTTTTCAAATTACTTTATACAAAGAACTTGTACTTTTGTTAATAATAATAATTCAACTTGTGTTAAAAATTATCTAAGTTTTTCATTTCTATTTTTGCATTCCGTGATACATATTTTAAATTTCGTATACATTATTTCTAAAAATCATCATAATCAAAAAATTGTGCCTCAGATATTTCATTAGTAGAAGGCCTAAAAAATCTTGCATAGTTGGGAGCTCTTATTAAACACACATGCATTATATATAAAAATAAAATACATGTAAACAATTTTATTCGGTGTCATTGTATGTATAAGATTTTTATAAAATGTGTTCTTTTGTAGACATATACTTAAAAAGACTGATTTGTTTTTACATTCTTCTAATACATACATAAGAAGAAAGTATTGCAATCGTGAACATTTTCAACTTTAATTATTTGCTTGATTTACACGTTCAGAATGTCCTGAATGCAATTTAACTATTTTGGGAACTGTGTGTCTGCCTGTTATTCTGTGTGAAATAATATTTTTTGGGGCCCTTCTATCTCAAGAACTAATGCATGGAGTTTAATAATCATCAAACTTCAGATTAAGATAGACTTAGATATAACTTAGCTTTGGGTTTATATCGCCCAACAGGTGGCACTGCTATGCTTAATTATTTTATTCCGTGATAGCTGTATTTTAAGAACCAATATAGAGAATTTCACCAAACTGCATATAGACCTGAATAAAAATACTTGCCGATTAGTTTTTAGTGTATATCACTCAACAGGTGGTACTGCTCTGCTGTGTTTTTCATTATTTCCGCGATAACTATATCTAAAAAACTAATGGACAAAATTTGATCGAATTTCATATTATTTTAGATCTTCAAATAAATTAATGCTGATAAAATTTGTGGTTGCATCGCTCAAGAAGTGGCATTGTTATGCTGTGTTTTTATGATTACCGTAACATGTATGTAAAACTCTTAATTTTTTTTAAGTCAAAATGATCATATTTGTAAATCAAATTGAAATGAAATAAGTACCACGTTGATAAAAGGTACCTTTATAAAATAAATTTTCTGGGTAGTAGTGCATTTATTTGATTAAAAAAAAATTCTGAAGTTGACAGGTGTGCCATGAGAACTATATCTCAAGAGCTAAAACACTGAATTTCATCAAATTTCATCATGTTCAGTTAGTATGGATGAGATTTTGGTGCATATCGTCCTACAGATGATTTTTCTTTTTGTGCTGTGTTTTTTAGGATTTTTGAGATTTTTATATCTCAGTACTTATTGAATAAGAATTGCACTAAACTTTTTATGCTTTTTTTTGAAAATCAATACTGTCTAAATTTTGGCTTTGAACACCCGGTAGCGGACAGTGCTATCCTATGCCTTATCGGATCCACAATCAATTGATGCAGTTATTCCTAGTGAACCTTTAAAGGGTTGTTTATTCATTATTAATTATTCTTGTAACTTTTATATACTTTTAAGCACATTGTTGCTGCAATCTTTCAGTTTTCTTATCTTTCGTTGAGTTTTAATTGATTTTGCTTCTTTATTTGGAAATTTATAACTTCAAAAAATTTAACCTCTTCACTCCCAGGATGTACACTGCATGCGTCCTCTCATTTCAGTAATCAGCGACCGGGACGTACACTGCATGCATCCTCTCATTTCAGTAATCAATCAGCCCTGGTATATAGCCCTTCACCAGTGAAATTAAGCCTGGGAGTGAAGTGGTTAATTAGTATTGCAAACTAGCTTTGCATTTGAGTAGTGCAATTTAATGCACAATAGTTTTTAATTTTTTTAAAATGTATTTTGTATTTTAAATGTATTTTCAAAATACATCTATTTTGAATTTTTGAAATTTGGAAAGTATTTTGTACTTTGTATTTTAAGTTGTAAAACCAATGTTTTTTTTTATTGAAAATGATTTTTCGATGTATGTTGCCCAACTCTGCTTCTGCATAGTAGCATCATATTTTAGGAATTCTACGAATGATTAGAATAGAGGGAAGCTGATGATTAATAAAGTTTTTGAAAATAAACAGTTTGTGTGTGTTGTATATGTGCATATGCAACCTAATTGTATAAAGTACTTCGTCGAATTAATTTGAACAATATACAATTTTAACTGATTGAAATTCTTTCTCTTTCTCAATACTAGGTTATGAGTTCTCTGGAGAAATTCTCCAAGTTGGACCTCATGTGAAAGATTTGCATAAAGGAGATAAAGTGATAGGTTTAAACAAAGACAATTTTTCTGCTATGGCTACAGAGTGTATTTCTGAATCCAGGGTAAGATTATACATGGATTAGCATATTGTTTGTGTTTAAAAATTTCCTTGTATTAGAAATTTTTTTGCTTTTCTATTATAGCAACACCATATCAAAGGTATGCTACTGCATCATTTAATTGAACCTTGAGCTTGCAAAAGATTTTTATTACAAATTGTGTCAAACATCGTGATTTACTGTTTATGGAACATGAATCTTTTTTTATTATTATTTTTATTTAATCATAACATTGCAAAAGTCTTAATTTGCAGTATTTTGAAGTCAGAATATTTATTATTAAGTTATAACTTACATTTACTCTGACTCTACTACTGACTCTGAGATAGATTTTATCATTTGGCAGTTACTTGTTGGTGAGGAAGCTATAATAAAATTGTTACAGAACTTTGGCATTATACATAAAAAAAGGTTTTGTTCAAAAAACCATGAAATGAAATTGGATCTGTTCGACATTTTATACACAATGGAGATGTAACTTATGATCATGCTGAGAAAGCATAGGAATGTGAAAGAAAACATGGTTTGAAGCATCATGGTTGCCTTTTCTTAATCATTTGAGATTTATATGTTTTTGGTGCCAAGAGTTGACTTTGATTGAGTTTTGTGAGCTTCAACTCAAAATGAACCACAACACAGCAGTGGATTGGAACAGTTATTTGAGAGAAGTATATGCCAATGCTTTTTGTGTTCACATTCAAAAGGAAAAATTGGTGCACCTAAAAAATTGTAGAAGTACATGAAAGTCCAATCACCATAGGCGTAGCGTGACCAGAAATTTTGGGGGGGGCAACAAGGTCGTGCTAGGTAAAAACGGCGCCCCGAGCGAATTTTCAATTTTGCCCCCCCCCCCCCCAAAAAAAAAAAAAAAAAAAAAATCTTTCTTTTTGTGATAGGTGTAATAAAATTGATAAAGTGCAGAAACAAAAATAAATTCTATCGAATAAATATTTCGCGTTTATTTTGGAACTTTAAAAGGTTTAATTTTAATTTAGGAATTCAGAACAACTAAATAGCATAAAAGAAAATTGCACTTATTTCTTAGAGAATTCATGGTGTTTAGCGACAGGGGAAAAAACCGATCAAGAGAGACAAAGAAATTGCAGCGTAAATTTAATGCCTGGGGTGACTGCTTCTTTAGTCCGCTCTTTGCACGTCCCTGGAGGGCACACTAGGGGTCTGCACAGACCCCAATTCCAAGGCCCAGGCTCAGCCCGGCGAGAAAATTAAAGGTTCCACCCGGGCCCGGCTCATTTATATTTTTACAGTTTACGACCAGGGCCGGCTCGTATAAAAATCAGTGAAAACAAGCCCGGCCCGTGAAAAAAATCAAATAAATCAGTCCCGGTTCGGCTCGACACAATTTCTCAACAAAATTCCGATTTTTCTTAATATAAAATTGCAGGGCCGCCACTTGCTACTAAAAGCGACTATTTTCAGCATCCGGTGGCTATGACGACTATTTTCAGCCGAAAATTATTAAAAAGCGGCTATTTCAAGAAAAAGGCGTCTTTTCCGGATTTCAGTGACTATTTTTACTGAAAATATTTTATCTTTTTCTTCAAAGCACCTATAAAGTCATCTTCCCAATCACACTTTTTCAACGGTTGTTTGGAGAGATTCGCGATTTTTTCCGCGACGAATTCCAAAATTCTCGATTTCGCCCCCTCCCCTTCCAATCTATTGACGAAAATACTTACTTTTTTTCAGAGATCTTTTTATACAATCGTTGAAGGAGATTTTGCGATCTTTTCCGTGATCCTTTGCCAAATGTCGCAAATTTTTCTACGTCAGATTGACGAAATCGATTTTTTTCCGCCACCACTTGTCCAAATTCGCGATATACATTTTCTGCGACCGATTGATGGTAGTGACTATTTGTTTTAGAGATCTTTTGACGAAATTCCCGATTCTTTTCCAGAACGTTTGTCAAAATTCGTGATTTACTTTTCATGACCGAGTTATAAAATTCGTGATTTTTTGCGCGATCATTTGCGCGTGATTT
The DNA here is from genome assembly GCA_963932465.1 of Maratus speciosus. Taxonomy (NCBI): domain Eukaryota; kingdom Metazoa; phylum Arthropoda; class Arachnida; order Araneae; family Salticidae; genus Maratus; species Maratus speciosus. Next base: position 318,155,721 of record OZ010788.1, read on the forward strand.
TTTGCGGTTAAATTCTCAATTTACTTTTACCAAATTTGCGTTTTTTGCCCGCGACCATTTGACGTAATTTGCGATTTTTTTGTGATCGTTAGACGAAATTCGCAATTTTTTGTCCATTCTTTTGACGAAATTTGCGATGATTTATCCGCGACCGAATGACGAAGATTGCCATTTGTTTCCGTAACATTTGGTAAAATTCAAGATATTTTTTACAGTTGTTTGAGGAGATTCGCGATTTTTTCCGTGACGAATTGCAAAATTCGCGATTTTTTTCCCCATCGATTAATGATAATAGTTATTTCTTTTCGCTATGTTTTGCTACGATCGTTGAAGGATATTTCGCAATTTTTCCTATGACCTATTGCAACTTTCTCAATTTTTTGGGAGCGATCGTATCACGGAACTCATAATTTTTTTCCGTGGATCCTTTACCAAATTTCGCGTTTTTGTTTTCGGCGATCGTTTCACGGAATTCATGATTTTTTTTTATCGCGATACTTTGTCAAAATTCGCGAATTTTTCTGCGACAAACTGGGGAAATTTTTTCTCCGCCACCACTTTCGAAATTCGGGATATGTATTTTTTCCGCGACTGATAGTATTCGCTGTTTGTTTCAGATATCATTTGACGAAATTTGCGATTCTTTTCCGCGATAGTTTATCGAAATTCATGATTTTCCTTTTAAAACCGACTTATGAAATTCTTGATTATTTGTTTGAATTCTCGATTTTTTACGCGATTATTTGACCAAATTCGCGTCGTTTCAGGGGTGATTCTGTTCTGAATTTTCCGAAAATTTGAAAAAAATCGGTCATCAATAATAAAATTCGGGCATAAAAAAATATCGCGAATTTCGGCAAATGGTCGCCGAAAAAATCAATTTCGACAATCGTTCACAGAAAAAAGTCGCCAATTTCTTCAAAGGAATGCAGAAAAAACGAATTTCGCCAAAGAATCGCAGGAAAAAAAGCACAAATTTCTTCAACGGATCACGAAAAAACGCAAACTTCGTCTGGGAATTGCGAAAAACACACACATTTCACCAAGGGATCGCAAAAAATGCAATATTTATCAAAAGATCACGGAAAAGCGCGAATTTCGTCAACAGATCGCGATAAAGAAACACAAATTCCGTCAAAGGATCGCGGAAAAACGCGAATTTCGCTAAAGGACAGACAAAAAACGCATAATTGGAGCCGGGAGATTTCCACCCTTTCCCTCCTCTGCTGTAACCTTTCAGAAAATTTGCTGTGAATTTCAGATTTTTTTTTATTACTCAGAATCACCCCTGTCGTCTTTTTGACCGCGACCATTTGACGAAATTTGCAATTTTTTCTCTAGGTCGTTAGACGAAATTTCGCGATCTTTTCGTCGACGAATTACCAAAATTAGCATTTTTTCCACGATCGTTTTATGGAATTCACAATTTTCTTTACACGATCCTTTGTCAAATTTCGTGAATTTGTCTATGACCGATTGACGAAAATGATATTCGGTATTTGTTTCAGAGATTTTTTGACGAAATTACTGATATTTTTCCACGACTTTTTGTCGAAATTCGTCTTTGTCGACTGACTGAGGAAATTCAAGGGCAAGGAGGCAAAAAGAAGTGAAAATAGGGGGATAAAGGCAGGGACAACTGTATTAGCCATGGCACCCTGTGGGAGATTTTTTATTGTACCACTGCAGATGCTATACTAATTTTTCTTTCTCTTAAAGGGTTTTATTAAAGCATTTTACTTTGTGCACTCCTTCCAGGGCCGAAACTAGCTTTATTTTCACCCGAGGCAAACATGGATTTTGGCGCCCCCCTCCTTCCTCCACAAAGTAAATTTACGAAAGTTTCTATTAGTGGACTTATTTTAAAATTTAAAATGTGTAACAGTAAAATACGTAATAATGTTGAAATATATAACCAGCTTTGTCAAATATTTATTCATTAAAACCTGTGAAAGAAATCGAAAGGAAACGGAAATAATTCCGCTTTATACAGGTTTCCGTCTCAGAAGATATAACTGTTGGTATTATTTCTGTTGGAACCATGCAGTTTTTTTTCATTTAAGACAATATTCTATTATAGACATATTTCATTTTTCTAGATTTCACTGTTGTTGTAGCATTACAAATTATTACAATTGAGGTACTTTAATGTCATTGTGATATGAGTCACATTGTTTCAGGAACTAAAAAACCAGGATTTACTTTACGCATAAAAATGAATTCCAGATTGTAAAATATCTTCCTGTACTATCTACACCAATTTTGTGGAATTATCACTTATATCACTCTTCTTATTTATAGATTGATATGTCTACATACTTTCCTCAACTTTTCAAATTTAATTTTCAAAGCTAATTTTCAAATTTATATATGACTCAAAACAACAACAACAAAATTATTAAATTTTTACTTTTATTTTGTGAATTTTTGACCGCTTGGTTTTTATTGTCTCAGTCAGTCACCTGACCTCACCCCATCTAAGGCCAGATATGGTGATATGCATGTAGAAAAGTAATTATAAGAAAAAGAATTTATTCATTTGCTGTCTTGTATATTGTAGGAGAGTCTTTTTATCTATTTGACAATTTTAATGCACTTTACTCAGCTTTTCTTTTTGTTTTTTCATCTAAAAGAAATTTTTTTACACAAATTTCCCGCGCACATATGTATATTGTATAAAACGGTAAACCAAATTTTCATCTGGCGCCCCCTTCGCGTGGCGCCCAGGGCACGGATAAGGGGCATCCCTTATCCACCCCAGGGCACATGCCCCCTCTCCACCCCTTATTTTCGGCCCTGACTCCTTCTCCCGTTAGTTTTTATTGTCCCGGGCAGCCTGAGTGGGGCTTGTTGAGCTAAAGCCAATTGGTAGGCCTCTCCACCTAGCCGAACTTGTCCCGGGCAGCCACCCGATCCCGCCCATATCAAGACAGGAAAAATGAAAGCTCAACACTACTCAGGGAGAGAGAGAGAAAAAAAATCGAACAGTCTTCATGGAATCTTTTCATCAGAAAAGTCAGAGTCAAACAAACTCTTCATTTGGCGCCCCCTTCGCCTTTCGGTACACTTAGAATTGGAGAATGAATAATGCCTAAAAGAAAAGATCTTTTTTCCAATTCATTTACAGTCTTCTATCAAAAATGAATCTTTTTCATATATTTGTAAATTTCAATGCATTTGGTTCAGTTTTACTTTTGGATTTTCCGGCTGTAAGACATTTTTATGCAAATTCAATATAAATACGTATATATTTTTGTATGTAAAGACAAAAAAAAATCTTCATTTGGCGTCCCCTACGCTTTCTGTTTTGGCGCCCGGGGTGTAGAAGGTTGGGGGGCACACGCCCACCCGTGCCCCCCCGACGCTACGCCTATGCCAATCACCTGAAGAAAAAGCAATGTTGGACATGTTTTTCCACCTCAATGGGTATTAGGTGATTTATGTCATGAAACACAAGAATGTTTCCTTACTCTTCTATTCCCGATCACACGGCTAAAACTTTAATGGTGGCAATCAAGAAAATTACATCTGATGGGAGTATTATCTTTTACAGATTGCTAGAGAAGATATAAAACTGTTGAACTGCGAAATGCTAACTACGATCATTTCACAGTAAATCACAAATATAACTTTGTCAACCCTGAATGTCATACTCAATCTGTTGAGAGCTTATGGCGTATGCAAAATGGCATAGTAAAAGACATTGGGAGCTGCTCGTCATCATTTAGAATTGTATCTCATAGAGTTCATGTGGCAATGTCTTCATTCAAAAAATGGAATGTTTACTGCAGTGCTAAGAGACATTTTACAATTTAATGCCTGCAGTTTAATATGTGTTTTATTTTATTAAAAAAAAATATTTTATTTTAAGTGTATATTTGTATTTATTTAATAAAATAGCTCTTAAAGGCTGTAATTTTCTTTCAAATGTTATATTTTTTAAATGCTCACTTTCGCACCAACAATGTTATTATTTTTATTTTTTTCAAATGTTTTGTTTCTCGCAAAATTCATTTTGCGCCAACTTTTATAATGGGTGACAGTGGCGTTGCTATAATTGAAATTTTTCTTTTGGAAATCAAATTAATTACGATATTAAAAATTTTAATTAATTATTCTGCTAATTACGTCATTGATTATGTCACTAAGTTTACCATCAACCCTTAAAAGATAAATTTTTCTAGTTTATTACCTTTATTTTTTATGTGAATTTTTCTTATGTAAAATGAGCATTTTCCCCCCGTATAATAGAAACCTATGCAAAATATTTTATGTTATTTTTCTTATGTCATTGCTTGAATTATTTCTTACATTTTTCATGTAATATATAATTACAAAGGGAAGTCGAAAAAAAATTTTCCCCTCTACCTTTTATTTTTCAAGAAATTTTAAAGCAATGGGGCAAACAAGAAGTCTTTTTCTGCAAGAGGGATCTTCTTATTAATTGGTGACTTATGGCCTAAATTGTGTAGATAATACTATAGAGAATAACTGAAAAGCAGACCTTCTGTGCCTGGCAGAATGAAGAGCAAATGTTTTTTGCAGCTGTAAACAATAGTGCTGTAAAAGTAACGACTAAATGAACACCCATTTGTATTCATTACTTTCAAACTCACTACCGGTTAGAAAGTATTTGTTACTCTTTAGAATGGATTGTTAACAGATATTAACAATCATCGTTACTACATTTATATTCAATGTATTTTCTAATTTTTAGAGGATTGTATCAATTGTAATTAGCTTTAACTATTTATTGAAATAAAAGATAAAATATATGTAGATACCTGCACTGATTTCACATTTCATAAAATATAAAACTAGGCATTTCAAATATACTACTTGTGAAATACAATTCATATTCAAAATGTTAGAATAATTGAGAAAAAGTAATAAGAAAAAAATATTTTTACATTTATTTATTTTTCATACTAAGTAAATGCAATAAATTTCTTATAAATTAAATCTGGAATGTTTAAATAAGATTTTAACATTTACGAAATATAAAATACAGTACAATAAATTAGGTATACAGCTTTCTAAAACACATCAAAATATTAGAATAAAATTTATATTGGTTCTAAATATTAGAATATTTTATTTTATGCAATAATATTACCTTATGAATATGAAGTAAATGGTAGTTAATATTTTGTAGCATCCCCTTTAGCTTTCATAACAGCGTACAATCGATCTTGCATACTATGTACAAGGTGTTTACAAACATTTCTATCAATATTAGCCCAAATAGACTTTATGCATGCCACTAACTCAGTTTTACTTGAAGGGGTATTTTCTTGGAGTTTTTTCTTCATTATACACCATAAGTTTTCATTGGGATTAAGGTCTGGTGAGTTTGGTTGGCAAGGAAGTACCTTAATGTTGCATTGGCAGAACCAATTCTTAGTTGACACCGAGGTATGCAGTGACGCTTAATCTTGTTAAAAAATGAAATCTTCAAATAAATCTTCTGATGATGGAATCATGTAATATTCCAAAATTTCTTGCTATATCTGAGAGTTAACCTTTTCATAGATGATGTATAACTTTCCAGGTCCTTCTGCACTCATGCAACTCCAAACCATGACACTAGCAGCAAATTTTATGGAATGTTTAAGGCATTCTTTATCAAATGCTTCTTGCTTCATTCTCCAAACTTGAATACCTTGATTACCATATGAAGCACAAAACATACTTTCATCATTAAATAATATATTTTTCCAATCTTCTTCGCTCCATAAACGTCTTGATTTACACCAATTCAATCTTATACGTTTTTGTTTTGCAGTCATGTGAGGTTTTGATCTCTATATACGAGATTCAATCTTAAATTTATGGTGACGTCTTAATGTTGTCAATGTAGAAACTTCAACTCCTTCTTCTTTCTATTTTCGGTGCAAGAATCGCACACTTTTTAAACGGTTTTTCTTAACTACACGCTTCAGTTTCCTGTCATCTGTAGCAGAGGTTTTTGGTTTTGGCTGCCATTTCGGCGATTATTTTGAAATTTTCCATTTTTTAATATTGTGTTGGTATTTTACTAATGCTTGATTGCTAACAATGTAAATAATTCGCTATATAACATTGATTTTTACCGTGCCGATACAAATCAACCATACAAAGTTTAATAGATTCAGGAATATCACTCACACAACCATTTTAAGATGAAAAAGCAAACAAACTGCAAAAAGAATACTGATTTTAAATAAAATCATCAGAATTTAATCAGTGATGCCACCAGTTATGAATTGGTGATAATTAAAGGAGAATTAGAAATATTCTAATATTTTGAACCACTTGAATAAATATTCTAATAAGTTTAATCAACAATAAGTTCTTAATAAAAATATCGTTTCCATCTTTGCATTAAAAGACATTATATTAGCAAACGATATTTTCAATTTATAAAAAAAAGTAATTATTCTAATATTTTGAATATGAGCTGTATATAGTCACAAGACTGCAAAAAATCTAATTATATAGGGTAAGGGAGTACACAGTGAGACAGCAGCCACTTTGACATATAGTTGTAACTTTTTCTTCAAGCTGGCACACACACATAACGACCTCATCTTATGCAACACGTGGATGTAGTTTCGGTACTTCAGTTACTCGTCTGACAAAATAGTAAATAATTCTTTATTTAATAGTGGTTAAAGTTTCATAAATGTCTAATTTAGAGTTTATTTCCTTCAATATGATATATATTTACTTAACCAAACTTAGCTATATCTAATAATAGACTATTTCGGCAGAACAACATAAACTTTTTAAAGCGATGAAATTGATGTAACAGATGTGGCATCCATTTTGTTACAACGTAACGAAAGTTCACAGTGAGACACACAGTTGTGGTACACAGTGAGACGTGTCTTATTGTGTACCTACTATGTGGTTCTGATGTTAAAAAAGTTATTTATTAATAAAAGAAGGTTTTTCTCTCTCCCTCCCTTTCTCTCTGTGTGTGCGGGCGTGCGATAGCTAGGGAAATTCACTAAACGTAAGAGGCTGAAAATTTGCATGAAGGTAGCCCAAGGTCTGACATTGTCCACCCGAGGCTCATATTTTTAATATTTTGAAAATATAGAAATATTAATTAGAAATCATAAACTGCTTAAAATTATTGAAAATATATACATTGTCTCGCTGTGTACTACTTGTACACAGTGAGACAATTTTCGATACTCCGTTATGCTGCTTCTGTGCTTTTATAAATAACTTTTTTAAAACCATTTATACATTAATGTGTAGCGCATTTGTGTAGCTTAAAGATGCACCAAAATTTTTTTCAAAAGAATAAAAATCATCGCCATTTGTTAAGTAATAATAATTTTCGTCTCACTGTGTACTAACCTCCCCTACTGTTCATGGGGTCTTTGCAAGAATTCGTTACTGTTACCTAGAGCCATAATGGAATTTTGTTTTTACGAAACTTTTTTGAAGCGGAAATCTACATAAAAGTCTAAACAATTACAATATAATAATAAATAAATAAAACCTGTGAAAGTGGAAATTTGCCTTGAATAGAAATATTCCAAGCTCCATTTCCATGAAAATAATAATAATACAATGAAATCCCATCTGATAAGACGGAAAATCTATCTGAAACTGAATTTTTCTGTGTTTCTCGCGATTCCATCTTAGCAAGCATTACTATATATATTAAAGAAAAAAATAATAATTGAGTATTTTTAATAGAAATTTCCGCTGCAATGTGCGACAATAGAACCTGTTTATAACAGAAGCTAGCATTAACCTGGTTCTCAAAAGCATGTTTTTCCCTCACTCAACATTGCAAAACTTTCTAACACATTCATAGACTCAGTCTAATACATAAAATTGACAGTCATGACAATGTAAATGATATGGAATCGAATAGTGTTTTTCATTTTTTGATAAGTGTATTACAGTCCAAATTATAATATAATGTTTTAATATGATGACCCTTCAATTACTGTCTCACCCAAAAATTTGATTCAAAAAACCCATTTTGACAGTATCTTCTAAAAAATCATTTACATTTAATGGAAAAAGAAAAATGTTAATCGATTTTTTAATTTCTGATCAAGTGCACCTGCTAATTTTATGCATTTATGAGTAAAAGTCCATTTAAAAAGTTATATTTCATAGAAATACTTTATCATTCCTTAAGTACAGCTACGGCGAGTTCTACTATTATTCTACTATAAGCTTACATTCATTTTACAGTAAAATTATGAGCAATTTTAATGGATTAAATGCATAATTAATATTAAATCGGCCTAATTAAAATCTTAAAAGATAAACACTTTTTTGTATCACTATTGCTTGAATCCATATTTCCTTTTTTAAAACACATATATGGAAATTTTATTAATCTCATAGTCAGTCAAAATAATCAATTCTTCTACACATGTTTGAACACCTCATATGTGTGCAATTAAAAAATACAATCCGTGAAAGAATAATTGATCTCATAGAAATCGTTTTTCTAAAGGCAGTTTGTTCTGCTATTGACCATGTAACTTCAAAAACTTCAGTACTACTTTATTATCCCATCAACCAATTGCACCAAATTATATAAATCGTCAAATTATATAAATCGCCAAATATTACAAATTGACAAAATTTTTATGTTAAATAATGAAAGGACAAATAAATTAGCAGAATATTAATAAAAATACAAATAAAACATCAAATTAAAAATCACTTGATGACATAACAAACACATGTAATGTGTTTAACGTAAGTGAATGTTATTTTTACGTTAAGTCATTATTGACATTTAATCTTATAGTTTGGCGATAGTTTTCGATCGGCTGGATAATCAAGTATTACCAAAACTTCCTTCCAAAATTCATATGAGTATTTTCGGAGAGTGAACATGTCTTTACTAAGCTAGTGCTAAAGTAATGAAACGACTAAATAAACAAACACCTATATGTGATACTGATATGGGAACTAATAGTTCCAAGTCTAAAGTCTGAAGAACTGTCACCTTTTCTCATCAGGCTATCCGGCTCCATTCATGAATCAGGGAATGAAGGTAGCATTTGAAGTTTGTCTCATTTAGTTCTGCAGTATGTTAATGTAATAACAAGTCATATTCCAAAGTAATGATTTAGTACTTCATATTAGAAATAATACCCATTACTTTGTAACGAATACATGTGGTTTGCAACAGCTCTTGTAAACAAAGGAGTGCCATTGTTTGATATGAATTGGTCTGTGGAACATTGGATACTGAAATTTATAAATGGCTCAGGAAAATGTATGGTCCAAGCCTCATTTTGTTACTCTGTGTTGAGGGTGCTTAAATGGCTCAGGAAAATGTATGGTCCAATTGTCATTTTGTTACTCTGTGTTGAGGGTGCTTAAATGGCTCAGGAAAATGTATGGTCCAAGTGTCATTTTGTTACTCTGTGTTGAGGGTGCTTAAATGGCTAAGAAAAATGTATAATCCAAGTGTCATTTTGTTACTCTATGTTGCGAGTGCTTTGCTCATCTTGCCTACATTTCAGATCTAGCACTAAGAGACTTTCACTTTCAGCATTAAAAAGTCTTTCAAAAGGGGTCAATTTGGCACTAATAAAGACAGCCATTAAGCAAAACGTTTTTTTTTTTTTTTTTTTTTTTTTCAAGCATCATTAAACTTTGTTAAGAACTACGGCAAATGCATCAATATCTTCAGTGATTACTTTTTTGTTTACAGACAATTATTTGTTTTGAATAAAAACTCTGTCCATATTAAAATAGTAAATCTTATTTTTAGACTTCTGTTTCTAAAAACTTAAATTGTAGATTTTCATGAGTAACAACTGATTTTTGTTTCAATTTATTTGAAAACAAGAATTAAATTTTGAAATATATAGAAAATAAATTATGTCAATAGGTTTGTTTTCATTATTATTATGCTCATTTATTTATTTTAGGACTTGTGGAAAATACCCCAGGATGTATCTTTTAAATCTGCTGCAGCATTGGTTGATAGCTATGCCACTGTTTTGATTGCTGCTAGAAGAGCAAATTTATGTGAAGGGTATTATTATTATTTGAAATAGTAACATGTTGTTATTATTAATACAATTTTATATTGTATATATTTTTATAATTAGGAAATCTGCAGCTTAGTGCCTCAATATCAATTCCATAAATTATTTTTTAAGAATTCCCTTTGCATGATATTTAGCATCCTACAAAATGTAATTTAATTTCTTAAATTATATATAGTATATATATATTTATAAGTAGAAATCGACTGAAAATTCATTTTCGGCCCAAAATCTGAGTTTTGCCGAAAATACGTTTTCGGCGAAACGAAATTGCTGCACGAAATTCGGCTGGACCGATACTACCTATATTCCAAAAATCTTGTTTCTTCCTTCAGAAATTTTTAACATTACTCATTGATTTGAGCGGCTTTGGTTCAAATGAGACACTCTTTATTTATCATTTTGAATTTCGTTGTTTATAATTTTCAGTCGTGACTGACTCAAGACGTGAGTACAAATTATAAAGCAAGCAATACATATGTGATACTTTTCCTCATCTCATTAAAAGCTGCAGATTTAATAGTAATAGAAAATGTTTAGTTTGAAACTGCAGAAGTGTTTCAAATGCTCTTTGAGAAAGTGGTATACATACCTAAAATATTTTTTAATCAGATGAAATTTGTATAATTAGAAAATCATTCCGTGTCATAGATGAATTAATCACATTTTCTTTTATATGAAAATAAAAAGTTTTGGTCTGAAGACAGAGTCACAGAGAGTCAACTTGGACCACATGTATAGTTACATGTTTAATTAATTAATAATTCTGTATATTTATGTATGTATTAATTACGTAAAAAAATTTTGGACATTTTCATTTTTGTTTTTCAAGTACAGTCAATTCTGTGAAATCCGCACACTTAGGGACCAAGGGTTTTGTGGATTATACATTTTTGCGGATTATAGATCATCCCTTTGTTTACAGTTTATTTTTTAAAGTCTGACTTTAAATTAGGAACAACTGCACAAAAATTACAACGGAAAAGAAAAACATAATGCAACACTGGCTAATTATATTTAATAACTAAGATTAAAGAAAATTTAAATCATATAAAATACAGATTTTAAACATTGACACAACACCAGGGTTCGTACGGGTGCTTAAATTTCATGACTAAGAAATTCTTCAGTACTATTATTTTCTTATGGAAAATCTTCCCTGAAATAATGCAAAATTTCATCCATCTGAACTAGATTTATTTTTCTATAAAAAAATTCTGATATCGGTCCTTGAAAATAACGGTACCCATACAAACCCTGAACACAATAGTTTTTTTTTTTTTTTTTTTTTTTTAAGTCTATGAACATTTATTACTTCTTGCACAGAGATAAAATTTTGTTACTCAAGAAGATTTAAATATTTATATCCAATTTCTATTTAAATATTAATTGGAAAATTGATTACTGAAAAAATATATATACTAAATTTAACTTTGAGTTAAATTGTTAATGACAATTTTCATTGTTTACATTCCAAAGCATAGTGCGGATAATAGACGTTTGCGGATTATACATCGGCGGATTTCACAAAGTTGACTGTATATAAGATTTCTCAAATATTCAAGAAATCTAACTTTTAAGAATATTCACATTAAGCACGATTTATGCAATGATGTTGTGAAACAGCTTATTTGTGTAGATTTTTTTTTTTTTTAAATAAAAAGTACATTTTTTGCAGGAGGGCTCTGCCCTTCTGAACTCCCCTCTCCACCTCCATGTCTCATTAATTGTAGGTATGCATTTTCCATTGTGCTATTACTTGATTTGTGTATATCTATAGATGCATTCTACACTGTAATTTCATTAATATAAGGATTTTGTTGTACAGGAAATTTACATTATCTAAATAACAATACTTATCTTTCAGCTACAAAACATGAGCATGTGTTGCAAAAGATGGATGAAATTTCATAAAACAAAAGATACTTATGCAAATATAAACATGTCAGTGATATATATCTAATTTAGCGGCCCAACATTTTTTAATTTTTGCTTGAAGAAAACTGTTTTCAGTAGTCATTCTATAGTAATTGAAACAGAGCTCTTATCTTAATAATTCCAATACATTTTGATAGAAAAGCACACCAAAATCACTCCAAAATAATATTGCATTTTTAATTTAAATGTTCAAAATAGTGTGATTTTCTTTTTTTGTTTTACAATATGAAATACAATTGTTAGGCAATGGTTAAATGAAAGAGGAAAAAAATGTTTTTAACCCTCCGAGCGTCTTGCAAAAGGGTAAAATTGTAATGTTGTTTTCTTTGCATTTTGTTTTAAATGTTAAGAAAATATGATTCTTTCAAGATTATAAAAAAATCTCAATTAGAAATATGAATGTAATCCTTGAGAGTATTAATCATTCTTCAATGTATTTAAAATTCATTAAATTTATAGAATTATACTGTCTTAAATATTGCTTGTATTGCAGTGAAACCTGGAGCTTAGTGAACGGAATAATACGCCCCAAACACTTAGAGGGTTAAAAAGTGAAAAGTTTTATATTTTTTGAGCAGATGCATAAAATTTCACTAAACATTATACAGCTAATTATGAATGTCTGACAAATATATTGGAGCATTTTAAATCAGTCAGATTAATTTAAAATCTCCATATTAAAAATTTAGCATTTAGAATGTAACAGTTAAATCATTTTATTCAAATGTACCTTTTTTTTTTTTCAGTGAATAATAAAATTGTAAAATCTGATTTCACATAGAAAAGCATTAAGACAGGAAAGAAAATTTTCTATTTTTTTTTAATGTATCAGCCAAATGAAACCAAAAATTATACAGCTAATTCAGTGTACCTCACCAACATGTCTACTGAATATCAAGCTAATTGGATGCTTTGCAATAATTATTGTGGAACATACATGAATATATGGCAGGGTCGGCGAACCTATGGCACGCATGCCACTTTTGGCACACGAAAGAATAATTAAGGCACGGCACGGCATTGTTTATGTCTCTACATCAGGATACAGTGATTTTACACAAAATATATGAATTTAGACGACCTGATTTAATTCTAAATTCGATTAATTGAAAATTATAGAATTTTAATCGTATTCAATATAGTTCGAAAATTTATCAAACAAAGAAAATATTTGTAAACTACCAAAAAGAAAATATTATTATATGCATTAATAAAAATACCGATGGTAAATTATGGCAACTTGAAAATTAATTTGCGAACTATTTAAATATAAACTGCCTTTTTTTTCATTTTAATATTTTTTCTTTCTATTTATACCTATGTGTCATTATTTTCTCAAATGAATAATATAAAAAATCAAATAGAGAACAGTTGCCAGATAAATCCATTTTAGTTTGCATTCTGTTAAAATTAACTGAGCATTAAAATGATATTATTTTTCATCCAAGATACAACACAATGAATCACATTATTTTTTGTTATTAATTTCACAAATATAAGTGTTTCTATAATTATTTCAGTGTAATACTTGCATGTATATTATCCATATTAGGAAAAATCGTAAGTATTTTTCTAGTAGTTTTGATTCATTATTTTCAATCCACTAAATTTGCTTTATAGTTGGCACGTCAAGGTCATGTAAAATAAATTTTGAAAAAAATTGGCATCCGACTATAAAAAGGTTCGCCAACCCTGATATATGAGGCATTCTCACAATTTTTGAGTTCCGTGAATTAAAATCTGGTGAAATTAAACTTGCTAAAAGAACATTTTAATCAGGTAGACAAATGCCTTAACCCTCCGAGCGTCTTGCAAAAGGGTAAAATTGTAATGTTGTTTTCTTTGCATTTTGTTTTAAATGCTAAGAAAATATGATTCTTTCAACATTATAAAAAAAAAAAAACTCAATTACAAATATGAATGTAATCCTTGAGAGTATTAATCATTCTTCAATGTATTTAAAATTCATTAAATCTATAGAATTATATTATCTTAAATATTGCTTCTATTGCTGTGAAACCTGGAGCTTAGTGAACGGAATATTACGCCCCAAACACTTAGAGGGTTAATGATTCAAAATAAAGAAAAAATGGTCAGTGGCGAAAAATTTTTTATTTAACTGAGGTTTAAGTAAAACTTGCAAGTTTATTTTCCTTACCATTTTATTACTATAACTTTCTATTTTCTTCTAAATTTTTACTTAGAATGAATTTGCATAGTACCCACAGGACATTCAAATAAGAAATAATAACAATGTAGTATTTTTAGTAGAATATTTTGGTATAATATTGTCTTAAAGGGGTGTTAAAGAAGGGACGGAAGGTAAAATAGGGGATGGTATAGGAATAAACTTCCTTAAAAACCTGAACAAAAAATGACGTCATGCTTTAAAAAACATTCATTTTTTCCTCAGTAAATCAATGCTTTTCATTGCGCTGATGCTGAGTTTGAGACATAATTAAATAAAAAGAAAAGTGCCCAGTTAAACTGATGGCATTGAGCTCACAGGCTATTCACACTAATTGTATATTATTTTCTTATTTCAAAGAATAATGCCCCTCAAAAAATAAATGAAGGGGGATTAGCCCCCGTTTCCCCCCTTTATACTTAACCAATAAACCTCCAAATCAAATGAAGGAAGTGCCATATCAGAATAAACTGGTATATCAAATTTGAAGTAAATCGAATAATTCTGCATGAAAAGCCCATTTATCTAAATTAAGGGGAAGGACTAGCCGCCGTCCTCCTTTTATACTTAACCCAGGAATGCAAGTTAGTCATTTTTCTCACTTTTAGTCACTTTTTTAAAAACTTGTCACTTTTAGTCACTATTTTTGAAAAAAGTCACTTTTAGTCACTTTTTTTGACTGAAAGAGATGAAGTCTCTAAAAGTAAGCAAGCTGCAAAAACTGGTTCGCTCACTTTTAGTAAAAAAGTGTAACTAAAATTGACATTTTTATCTTTCAGATTTCTCGATATCCTCAGCATCAATAATGATTGGTATTCTTGCACAAAAAGCCATGTGTAAATACAGTCGAACTCGGTTAATACGAGACCCGCTAATATGAGGACACAGTTAAAACAAGCAATTTGGACATTAAGAAAAATTCACTTAAACTGTACTATGCTTTTTTCTCTTATTATGAATTACAAAAGTAGGATATATGAGCAAAACATCGTTCGGTTGCATTTGAGTTTCATAGAAAAGTAGGGTAGAATTAATAAAGGAATTCCGTCACATGACTGCAAGATCCATAGTGTGCACACTCTTCATTGAATTTCAGTTTCAGTCACAATTCTATCTTTATTTTTTATATGAGATATGCCGAATGTTCTAAAAAATTTGCCCCCACCTTTAACCCCTTAGGTGGAGAATTTCTAAAATCATTGAAAGACGTGTTTAAATTTTTTTTAGTAGATGTACTTTCTGGAATTTCATGCTCCTACCTAAAATGGCTGCTGAGATATGCCAAATGTTGTAAAATTTTCAACCCCCTCCCCTCCCCTTTTGAACCGCCTTAGGGAGGGATTTTGTAAAATCGCTGAAATACGTGTTTAAGTATTTTTTAGTAGATTTATTTTCTGGAATTTCATGCTACTACCTAAAATTGCTGCTGAGATATGGCCAGCAGTTCTAAAAATTTTTACCCTCTCAAAAAAGGGGGGGGGGAGGTTAAAAATCCTTAGTGCATGTGGCGGTAAATAAATGGTGTTGTGGTGTGATCGTAAAAGGGTTAAAGTACACGCTGTGAAGTTCTTTTAATAAATTACTATTGATTGTTAAAGAAATAATAAAACTGGAGAGTTCTTACTTGAAATGTAGACAGTGAAGAGGCAAAGTGGTGAAAACAAATATTCTTTATTTCTTTCGTTAGTAGCAATAGAAGGTTATGAAAATACTTGCTTCTGGTCACCATTTTAAAATAGAAGAACTAATCTTTTAAGAAGAAAAATAGCAGCCAACATGGAATAAATTCATGGGATTCCTTTTAATGAGAGCAGCACAACTTTAAAGGATTAAACTTTGAGAAAAAAACACATCCACGAAAATAAAATATCAAACTCATTCGGCCAAAAAAATACGGCACGGCATTCGAACGGCCGGCCAGCGGGCTGGCGCTCCGCTAAAACTACGTTAAAAGACTACATCTTTTTCAGACAACGTCAAACCAAATTCTGAATTGAAAATTAACGAGTTTTAGTTTTTAAATGATGAATACGGGGTTGACAAAGTAATTAAAAGGCAAAATTTAAATTGATTAGCTAAATTAACATTTACAGGAAATTAATGAAAATCGAATTACAAGCTGCAGAATTCAAAATGTTTCACTGATTGGAAAACGAAACCAAACAATTCTCCTGTCAGCGATCGGCGTCAAAAGAGGGCGGCGCATAATTTCAATGACGTCATCATAATGCAAGCTGTCTCCATCGATACGAGAGCTCCAGAAATGTGCTCCTAAAATACAGAGTGCGCATGCGCAAGCTGCCGATCCGCTCCCAACGCAGATATGAATATCGGCGGTGAAAAATGAACTTGCTTTACGGCGAGAGATAAAAGCGTCAACATCGCGGCGTAAAGATTGAGTTTAAATAGACATCGATGCAAAAAAAAAAGGCTGAAAGGGAATAAAATTAAACCAAATTTAAATACTGTGAGAAGTATTCTCACAGTGCACGCTCATGTCATAATAGGTATCCCCCTCAACCAATTTTCATGCTTTGAGGTTCTGTAGTGTGGTCTGTGCATTGATTACGAGTCAGTCATGACAAATTCTATATATATTTATATCGATAGATAGATAGCCCACTACGCTGGTCTGTTTCTCTAAAAGAATTTTTATTAAATGAAATATAATAGCAAAAATGAAAAAAAAAAACTTTTCCTTTATGTCTAATCAAATATCCATAATTGTTGTCTTATTCGTGTAATCTTACATTATCCAATTCAAAGTCGATGTTGGCAACATAATAGACAAAATAAGTCTAAAATCACTGAAGTACCTGTTTTTAACTATGTTTTTAGTAGGTTTGTTATCTTGAATTTCCCATTTCTACCTAAAACTGCTACTGAGATATTGCAAAATGTCCAACATTTTCGACCACCCCCTTAATCCCCTTAGGCGGGAATTTCTGAAATCAGTGAAATACATGTTTATTTTTTTAATAGGTTTGTTATCTTGAATTTCATGTTCCTACCTACCACGGCTGCTGAGATATGACTAAATGTTCTAAAATTTTCTACCCTATATTAGAGGGGGGGGGGGGTGGCGGGTTCTAAAATTGTTCAAATACTTGGTATTATTTTTTAGTAGATTTATTTTCTAGAATTTCCCACTCATACCTAAAATGGCTGCAAAGATATGACCGATTTTTTTTTTTACTTTTCTTTAACCCCCATAGGGAGGGAGGGCTTTCAAAAATCGTTGAAACACTTGTCTAAATATTTTTAGTACAGTTATTTTCTGGACATTCAGGCTGCTACTTAAAACGGCTGCTGAGATATGGCCAAATGTTCTAAAAGTTTCGACCCTCCCTTCCTTTAACCATCTTAAAATTACTGAAGTACATGTTTAATTATTTTTTAAGCATGTTTAATTTTTTTTTTTTCTATTTCATACCCCTACCTAAATTGGTTGCTGAGATATGGTGAAATGACCTGAAACTTTCGATTACCTATTTAACCTGCTTAGAGGGGAGTAGGGTGATTTCTGAAATTTCTTAAATACATGTTTAATTACTTTTTTAGTAGATTTATTTTTTGGACTTTCATGCTTCTGCCCAATACGGCTATTGAGATATGGCCAAATGTTTTAAAATTTTCTACTCTTCTTTAACCCTTTTTTTGGGGGGGGGGGGGGGGGAAGGAATTTCTATTAATTCCTGAAATATGTGTTTAATTATTTTTTAGTAGATTTATTTTCTGGAATTTCATGCTCCTTCCTAAAACGGCTGCTGAGATATGGCCTGGAGTTCTAAAATTTTCGACCTCCCCCTTTAACTCCCTCAGAGGGGGAATTTTCAAAAAATTTTTCTTAGTGCACACTTATGTCATAAGAAGTATTTTGTCCCCAATTTTCATGCTTCTAGGTTCAGTACTTTGGGCTGTGCATTGATTATGAGACAGTCAGGAAAAACTGTTTTATAAATATAGATGTGTGCATTTTATTTTTTATTTTAGCATTTATTTTTCATTTGGTACATTTTATTTGTGCTTTTCTAAGAGTTTTAATTACTTACTCGATGTGAATTCAGCAATAGAATTTTAATTTTTCTTTATTTCCATCATTTTTTCTTAAACATCTAGTTTCTTGTATAGTTAGTTGCAGTTATAAAATGAAGCTTGTCATAGAAAATATTGCAAGGATCCTACCAGTGACCTATTTTAATATCACTATTTGCCGACAAAGGCAAATGTTGCAAATGTTATAGAAATAAAATGAAGATTGTTCTTTAGAAATAGTGGTAATTAAAAGGTGATAAGTAAGACCCCTGTAATTTTTTTGTGACAAACAACCTTACTATTTATAATTCAATTTTAAAAGTTTATTATAGTAACATTGTACTTTTTGCTTTATATGATTAAATAAAACTGAGGTTTTATCTTATCCATCATTTTGGTAGAATATTGTCGTCTTAAAAACAAAAAGGTGTTTTATTTACATAATTTAACTTGCAAATTGATTGAAAAAAATCATTGTCATGTATCATTCATGCCACTTTTTTTTCTTGTGCTTTAGCCCCCCCCCCCCCCCCCTCGCCTCTTTTTTTTTTTTGTTACGCTTTAGTCACTTTTTTGACATGCTTTAGTCACTTTTTTGTCAATTATTTTGATCTTTTTGTCACTTTTCTCACTTTTTTGGAAGCATTATTGCACTTGCATGCCTGTTAACCAATAAACCTTCAAATCTAATCAAGGCAGCTCCTTAATATAATATACCGGTATACCAACTTTGGAGCAAATCGAATAACTCTGCATAAAAAACCCATTTATCTAAATTAAGGGGGGGGGGGATCTAGCCCACCCTCTCCTCCCTTTATACTTAACTAATGAACCTCCAAATCTAATCAGAGAAGCTCCTTAACATAATAAACCGGTATGCCAAATTTGGAGCAAATTGAACAATTCTACAGGGGGGGGCTAACCCCCTTTCTCCCCTTTATACTTAAGTAATGAACTCCCATATCTAATCAGGGAAGTTCCTTAACATAATAAACCGGTATACCAAATTTGTAGCAAATCGAATATTTCTACATGAAAAGCCCATTTATCTAAATTAAGGGGGGGGGGCTAACCCCCCCCCCTCCCTTTATCCTTAAACTATGAACCCCCAAAACTAATCAAGGAAGTGCCTTATCAAAATAAACCTAGAAAAAACATTTGAAGCAAATCGGATATTTCTGTCAAGAGTTATCGTGTTACATCCAAAACACGTACATACATCCAAAACAGACGGGCACATAAGCACTCAGGCTTTGATAGCCTATGAGCTAAATAAAAAGAAATGTGCCCAGTTAAACTGATGGCATTGAGCTCATAGGCTATTCACACTAACTGTATATTATACTCTTATGTCATAGAATAATGCCCCTCAAAAAATAAATGAAGGGGAATTAGACCCCCTATTTCCCCTTTATACTTAACCAATGAACCTCCAAATCCAATCAGGGAAGCTCCTTAACATAATAAACCAGTATATTAAATTTGAAGCAAATCAGATAATTCTGTATGAAAATACCGTATCGCTAAATTAAGGGGGGTCTAACCCCTTCCCCCCCTTTATACTTAACTAATGAACCTCCAAATCTAATAGGGAAAGCTCCTTATCAGAATGAACATAGAAAAAAAATTAAAGTAAATTGGATAATTCTGCATGAAAATCCATTTATCTAAATTAAGGGAGGAGACTTGCCCCCTTTCCCCGTTTTATACTTTACAAATGAACCTCCAAATCTAATGAAGGAAGCACCATAATGGAGTAAACCGGTATATCAAATCTGAAGCAAATCGAATAATTCTGCATGAAAAATCCATTTACCTAAATTAAGGAGGGACTACCCCCCCCCCTTTTTTTTTACTTAACCAATAGACCTCCAAATCTAATCAAGGCAGCTTCTTAACATAATAAACCGGTATACTAAATTTGGAGCAAATGGAATAACTACATGAAAAACCCATTTATCTAAATTAAGAGGGGGGGGTCTAGCCCTCCCCTCTCCCCTCTTTGTACTTAACTAATGAACCTCCAAATCTAATCAAGGCAGCTTTTTAACATAATAAGCCGGTATACCAAATCTGGAGCAAATCGAATAATTCTACATGAAAAAAAACATTTATTTAAATTAAGGGGGGGGGGTCTAGCCCCCCATTCCCCCCTATATACTTAACTAATGAACCTCCAAATTTAATCAGGGAAGCTCCTTAACATAATAAACTGGTATACCAAATTTGGAGCAAATTGATTAATTCTGCATGAAAAACCCATTTATCTAAATTAAAGGGGGGGGGGGGGACTAGCCTCCCTTTTCCCCTTTATATTTAACCAATGAACCCTCAAAACTAATCACAGAAGCACCTTATCAGAATGAACCTAGAAAAAAAATTTGAAGCAAATCGGATGTTTCTATCAAGAGTTATCGCGTTACGTACATACATACATACATACAGAACCGGCGGGCACATTAGCTCTCAGGCTTTGATAGCCTGTGAGCTAAAAAGGAATGGTAATGGAAAAAAAAGGGATGGGATGGTAAGGAAAATTACCACTATTTTTAGGCAAATCATGTTAGATTAAGTGATAGCCACAATGTTTATTGATTTTTAGAAACAGTTATTTACATTGGATTAAATTAAAAAAAAAAAATTAATTTACCTCGAAAAGTGCAGGAATAAACCTTGGGGACGGTAAGACTACCAATAAAGCCACAATGCTTGAAATTGACATTTAAATGCTGATTTAAATTCTGCAGTCAATTTCTTGTCAAAGAATTTTAGAGATTCTTTCTCTAGCATACTTCTGCATGAGAAAAAACTTGAAAAAAATTCTGCAGCTGCGTCTGAAGTGATTTTCTGTATAAGTTTAGCTAGAGGGATGACAAGGATCTAAAACCCAGGGACAGACTTTGAAAAATACTATCAACCGTAAAAATGTGTGCAGGTTAATTTTTTGCCACATATTTATATAAAACAATTGTCCCAGTTTCGGAAAAAAATTACATTGAATTACTTTTATTGAAAAAATTTTATACAGACAGCTCCAAACTTAAAAATCAGTATCAGGGACATGGGACGGTATAGGAGTTTTCCTGGTATTTGGACCCCAACATCGTCACAAACTTATTTATCTCGTTAATATTGTTATGCATCATGCAGTGGGATGTTCCCCAGTATATGAAATTTAAAAAAAAAAAAAAAAAACACACAAGAATATGTACTAAAATAAAAATTATTATTCAGGGACATAAAAATCAAAAGATTGTGAGAATGCCCCATATACTGATAAACACCAAAAACTTTTCATCTTTAAAGTAAACCTTCACTTGATATTTTACCATTTAATATGAATCTGTATTATAAAGCAAAAATATGCCGTTTGTTGACAACATATTTATAGTGGCAGTGATCTCAACAATAAATTTGCTTTTACTGCAATTTTTAACTTCCAAGCATTGCCAATTTCAATTTTTACACCATCATATAGGGGGAAAAAATGTACATTCAAATGCAATTTGTTTTAAAACTGTATTTCAGTTTACTGATTTTTATGGTTTTTAAAACAACTGTCAAGCAAAAATATTTTTAAATCTGCATAACACCCAATTACAAAAGATTATCCCATTTGCTTTTAAAACAATGTAAATAATTCAGCATTTGTTTGTTTCTGTGGAATATTCTATAGCAAAATTACGAAACGAAATTAAAACTTCACAAATGTATACCAATAAAAGAAAGATGTTTGTCCATGTGTATGTCTGTTCAGAATGGCTAGGAAAATCTTTTGCACATAAAAGTCTGAAAATTTAGAAAAGGATAGACGAAGGGAGGTCCAAATGCACCTGAGGCACAGATTTAAAATCTTCTGTTTTAATTAACCGAGATAATAATTAAAAACATAATGAATATTGCAAAATGGTGCACTGTCGCAGTTGTCTGGCCCTAAACACTATTTCCAAAAATCTTCAAGCAGGGAAAAATGTTCTGTTTCTTTTACATTTTGAAGCAGTTGCATCTGCTGTTCGGACCAAAATATGAAAAAAACAAAAAATGGATTTGAATAGATTTTCCTTTAAAAATATAAAATTATACAAATTTGAGGATGTATGCTGCAGACCTGCCAACTGCTACGAAAAAATCGTAGTTGCTACGATTTGGACCTATAAACTACGATGTTACGAAAATCGGTCTTAAACTACGATTTTTTTGCAAAAAACATAAATGCACTTTTTGTTTCTAGTTGCGATTTTTATCCCGCGCAACATATTTTTCAAGAGTAATTCTGTTCCGAAATTTCAAAGTATTTATTTCTGAAAGTTTTAAAAAATTGGTCATTAGTCCAAAAATTCAGACATTTAAAAAATGCTCATGCCGGAAAAAAAATCTATGTTGCGAAACAAACTTTTTTAACGTAAAACCCTCTTTATGTATATATTAACCACGAGTGAATCGTGTTTCTGTAAATATTTATACAAGAATTCCCTTCCTTAGAAACAGGGTGCCATCTTAAGAATTTCTGGATGTGGGGAGCTGGTTCTTTGAGGGGCAAGGTTTGAAATAGTGTGCCAATATGAAATAGTCCTGCATAATGAAAAATGCTGTGCAGTATTTCTCCCTGAAAATTCTTCCGTACATACTTATGATTCTTTTGCGAGTATATTTTGAAATTTCTTGGAAGTCCGTGATTTTTTTTTTCTTTTATGGAATTCCCTAAATTAATTCAGGAATCAATCACGGAAAAAGTTCAGAATTTCTTTAAATGATCGTATAAAAATATCCGATATTTCTTCAAAGATCTCAAACAAATAGTAATTAGTAAAACGAAATTATCTTCAATTGGTCGTCGAATAAAATCTCTAATTTCGTTAAGAGTTTAGAAAGAAATTGCGAATTTCGTCTAAAGATTGCGCAAAAATCACGCATTTCGGTAAACTATCGAGGGAAAAATATTGCAAATTTCGTCAAAAGGTCGCGGAAACGAGTAGTGAATTTTGTTAATTGGTCGAGAAAAGATATCGAAAATTTTGCTGATCGGTTGCGATAAACTCCCACGAATTTCGACAAATGGCCCTGTAAAAAAAATCAATTTCATTAATTGGTTGCAGAAGAAAATAAATTTCGTCAAAGGATCGTGGTAAAAATGCGAATTTTGTTCAAATATCGCAGAAAGAAAACGCTAATGTCATCAAAAGATCAGTAAGAAAATGCAAATTTCATCGAAAGATAAGTAAGAAAACGCAAATTTCATCGAAAGATAAGTAAGAAAACGCAAATTTCACAGAAAGATCGCGGAAAGAAAACGCAAAATTCGTCAAAGGATCATGGTAAAAATGCGAATTTCGTCAAAAGTTCGTGGTAAAAAGTGCGGATTTCAACAAAGAATCGTGATAAAAAAATGTGAATTACGATTGTGGGAAAAAACTGTGAATATCCTGAAATGATCGCGGGAAATAAATCGCGAATTTCGTCAAAATTTATTGCACTGGGCTAAAAAATTTTAAACCAAACTCCTTTTACAAATGTAAAAAAAAAAACACTTCGAAACGAAAAGAAACTCTAAAAATCGTGTGTATAAATTTTCAGAGGAAAAAATTTACTATATTGAGTTGAAAGACTGAAACCTTATTCCTTTTACGAATGTCAAAAGGCGGCTGCGAAACACGAAAAACCAACCAACCTCCAAATTAATTTAAATTTTGTGTGCTACGATTTCTCATTTTAAAAGGTTGGCAAGTCTGATGCTGCCAAAGACAGTGCCCACCTCCCTTCCCCAACATTTGGTACATTCTGAAAAATGTTCATTTAAAAATATATAATCAGAATATATTGGGGCATGCATAGCATGCCCATTGTACACTGTTGAAGG
Organism: Maratus speciosus; assembly: GCA_963932465.1. Taxonomy (NCBI): domain Eukaryota; kingdom Metazoa; phylum Arthropoda; class Arachnida; order Araneae; family Salticidae; genus Maratus; species Maratus speciosus. The sequence continues at coordinate 318,179,767 of OZ010788.1, forward strand.
CAGTGTGATTCCCAACACTAAGTTCATTTGATATATTTTTATTTAAAAATATAAAATCATACACATTCCAGGATGTATTTAACCCAGCCCCAACAGGCAGTATGGCCCCAACATTAGCTTAGTTTGGAAAATTTTTCATTCAAAAATATAAAATCATTTAATACTGATTGTAAATATGTTTAAGATTATTATCATGTGCCCTGGCAACACAGCATGGGTCAGCTAATAGATAAATAAAATGCAAATTTAATAGATACATAATGGAACTATGCATTTAAACATTTAAATAATCAGAATCCCCAAGATTTCTATAAATAGTGAAACGTTTGAGGATTGATCACTGGTATGCTGCTAATATGCAAATAACTTTTGGTATAACTGATGAGCAATCTAAGAAAATATACTAAATTAAAATAGCTGTTGGTGTTTTCTATTAAAAATTGTTTTCATCTATGCTGTACACCACTATAATTAGACACCTTTAACCCAAGTTGGATAGTTTGGTATTTATAAATATTCAAATAAATATTTAAAAAAAAATATTGTATATATCTCCCATATTTTTGTTTGTCATGTGCAAGGATACTGTACTTGTAACTCTAACTGTATCTGCTGGTGGTTTAGGATTAGCAGCTGTTGATCTTGCTACAAATTTATTCAATGCATAGCCAATGCCCTGGCAACGCCACATGGATCAGCTAGCAAATAAATAAAATACAAATTTAGCACATACATAATGGAACTATGCACTTAAACATTTAAATATCATGATTTCAGAGATTGCTATAAATAGTGAAATGTTTCAGGATTGACCACTAGTATGCTGCTAATATGAAAAAGATTTTTGGTATAGTTGACGAGCAATCTAAGAAATTGTACTAAATTAAAATATCTGGAGTGTCCAATTAAAAGCTGTTTTCGTCTATGCTGTATACCGTTGTAATTAGACATCTTTAAATTGGGTTGGATTGCCTGGTATTTATAAATATTCAAATAAATATTTTTAAAAATTGTATATATATCTCCCATATTCCTTTTTGTTATTTAGAATCATTTGTTGTCAATCTGTTGCAGGGATACTGTACTTGTAACTGTATCTGCTGGTGGTTTAGGATTAGCAGCTGTTGATCTTGCTACAAATTTGTTCAATGCAAAAGTGAGATAACATTTTAATTATTTTTGTCCATGATATTTATTATATTTTGTGTTTTAATATAAAAAGTTTGAAAATACATGTAATACTGATAATAATAAGTAGCCGATTTTTCCCTGTCTAAACGGCCATTTTGCGGAACCTCAGAAAAATCATAATTACATTTGATTTCATTTGAGTTACTATCTGAATGCCGACCACAGTACTAATTCAGCATTTTATTGCATCGTTATCCAAAAATAAAGGTGTAATCTTATTCTGTCATGTGATGAGAAACTTAGTTAATTTGGGGAAGTACAAACAATACATTTTCATAACACACAAACTATGCTTTAAAGAAATTTGAATGAATTAATTAAAACGTAAGTTTACAAAATGTTTTAGCTTTTGTTTTAAAAATGGTCTTTGTATCATGTATAGTGTTTGGTTATGGATAGTATATTGGTCAATATAACATTTTATGTAGACATGTCAAAATTGTAATGTACAACTGTCTACTGTGCGCCAAACAAGCAATGCTAGTAGTAATATGAATTAAATTGAATTATGAAACCAAAAGGAATGGGTATCACAGAAAACACTGTTTTGCCAAACCGCTCAAGCTAATAATATATGCTAACTGGCATGCAATAACTAAATTTAAAACAAGAACAAAAAATCATACATCAAGCATAGGTTATGAAACACCTTTCATCACTTCCAGAAATGTTTAATGAAACTTTTCTGTTTAATAAGGTCAAAAAAATATATCTAAGTAAATATTTTAGAAAGGGCGTAACACATTTGAAAACCAGATTTCAGCAATTATTGCCCACAACTGAAAAAGTAGTCAATTCTTTTGTTCAATCCTGTATTTAATCTACAGATTTTTATATATTCTACATAGTATGCTAAAACAGTTTAGTAAGAAAATCCATAATAGGTTGAAAATTCATCTTCAGAAATTTGTACCAATATACAGAAACATACTTGAATTCTTTTGTACAACCCTGTATAGTGCCAACAGAATTTTATGCATGCCACTTATTAAACTAAAATTTAATTTAGACTAAAACATGGTTAAAACTACAGAAATCACACTTCCAAATATTATCGACACTAAGAAACCATGTATCCAGTTCTGTGTGTGGCACTGTATATGCTTTTACTTATGTTATACAAACATCTCTTAGTATACTAAATGTAGTTCATCTTGAAAATAAATAACTCAATTAAAAGCTGCCTTTAAGCCATTCATACTGATACTCCGCAATGCTTATGAATTCTTTTGTGTAGCCCTGTATATGATTTAATTGGCATACCATAAATGAAATCACACTTCCAGTAATTATCGCTAATAGACAGTACTTCAGATGCAGTACTGTATCTGAATCTTTTGTGTGTCCCTATAAATAAACGATAAATCCTATGCACAACATGTTATACAAGAAGTTTCATGTAGTAAGCCTCAGTAATGTATATTAAGTACATTATATTCGAAATAGTGTAACAGAACTAAAATATGCTGTAAACAGTTTCTGCTCGTAGACCATTATGTAATGGAATCCTTTTTTGTGGCCTTGTAAATGAAGAATAAATGCTTTGCACTGTATATTCCACAGAATGCATGTTTTAGTGCACTTCGTAAATGCATATCAATTTCATTGTGTTTTAAATGGTCTAACATCATTAAAATGAACTTGAAATAATTTTTTCGTTGATCACAATGTGACAGAATACTTTTGACCAGCTCTGTAAATGAACTATAAATTTTATGCACGTCATTTTCAATAGCGATCTTACTATAGTAAACGTCAATAACATACAAAAATTTCAGGCCAATCCATATATTTACGAGAGTTAGGTCTTGGACAGACAAACTGAAGTCATAAGCACTTTTCAACTATGTTGGAAAGTGTTAATAATTGGCAATTTCTTGCATGAATGTTTTTGCACAACTATAAAGCCTTGAGTTAAAATGTTAGGGAACAACCTGTGAACTATGTTTTGTTTTTTCTTTAAACGTTGCCTGTTCTCTAATTTTATTAATTCTATTTATTCTATAGATGTAATAACTGTACTATGTAAAATTTTATACTGTGTTTATATTTTATAATTAAGAATATTTTTTGTTCCTTAAGATATTACTTACATTTTGTAGGTTATTGGAGCCTGTGAATCTGAAGACAAAGCTGATGTTTTACGTGAAAAGGGAGCTTTTTCTACTATCAACTACAATAAGAAAAAGATTGTTAAAACCGTATTAGAAGAAACAAACAACCAAGGTGTCAAAGTAGTGTTTGATGCTGTTGGGGGAGATGTTTTTGAAGATTGTCTTCAAAGGTATAGTTGTAGCTTTTTTTTTTTTTTTTTTCCTGTGTCATTTTTATTGAATAATGTACCACAAACTATATTAGCTGGTTTTATGTTTTTTCCTAAAAGCATGTGGAATTTACATTGTATTCAAAGGATTTAATTGTAAAAAACTTACATTTAAAACTATTAAATTATAATATGCTATTTTATAGTAACAGTGATACCCTGGCTAACAAAACAATTTCTTCCAGAATCACATTCATTAGCTGCAATCTTTGTTAACCAAAAGTGATTTCTTGACCAATTAAAATGCAACATGGCTGCATAATGTTAGTGCATACTTCCAATAGAACATTCATTTGCGGAATTTGTTGTCAAGTTAGAAAAACATTTAAAAAAAATATTCATTAGCTGAAATGTTCATAAGCATAGGTACTCATTAGCCAAGGTATCAGTGTACTTTATTATTATTATGGTTAAAATTGTGCTTTTAGTATGATTAAAAATAAGTGTGACGTAATTGATAAGAAAATTTATTGACAAATAAATTATTAAAGGCGAAAATGTTTTAAGGGGATGAGGGATCTTTAAAATCAATTTTTTATTTTTTGTAAATTTCACTTTAAATATTATTCAAGGGTACATTATATGCATTATGGCATACATTTGACACAAAAAAATAAATAAAAATTTTTGAAAAAAAAAAAGAATTTTCCGTAATATTTTAGAACTTTTAAAAATGCCCCATGCGAACTGCATATCAATGAAAATCCCCAATATTTTTTATATGAGTTTGGTTTATATATATAAATAAAACTGTACATCGAATTTGATATATTTGAATATATAGGTAAAAGAAAAAATATTTTCTAAATTTTTTGAAATTTTGAGCTTCAAAATTTCAAAAGAAAAAAAAAAAAAAAAAAAAAAAAAAAAATTACCTACCAGCCGTAGTTTAATATTATAGAAATCTCTCTTATTTTCTTTTTAATTTTCAAATTCAGTCATTTCATTCATGTTACCACAACCTAAAAAAGGCACAAAAAATAAAACAAAAATGATAACATATGTAGGGAGGCCTTGTACTTTGGTCCTATTTTGAAATTTTAATTTTTAATTTAATTAAAATGTGTAAATAATTAAATATAAAGGTATTTGCTAATTATTTATCATGTTCTGCATCCCTCATAATTTTCTTGGACTCTAATTTTAGGCTTATAGTTTTTCTTTTAATTAAAAATATATTAGAATCAAGGTTTAGAGGGAAAATGGGGTTGATAATTCCAACCACAATAAATAGTATTTTATCTACTTTATTGTATTTTTATGTTTTTTATACATGTTTATTTTATCATGCTGCAAAATTAACAAAAAACAGTTGCCTAAAAAGCTAAGATTATTTTTCAAAAACTGATAATATATCAGGAAATACATAAAGAATTATTCTGTCTCTTACAATAAGACTATGTTCTGGCAAAATGTTAACGATTTGTTCGCAACTGATTGGAAAACATATTTTCCTCATGTATGAATTCTATTGCTATTAAAATGTTTCATGGACATAACAATAATCTGTTCTTCACCATTGTCATCATTTATGCATATTTTTTGTACACAAGTGGTGTACATATAGGGTTGAGTTTTGGATTCCTTGATATTATTGCCATCCTTCCCATTAATGATGCAAGGACAAACTTCCATGAAATAACATTTCATTTGTTGACTTTTTAATAGAATAATATGCAATTATGTGGTACTTTGGACCGGTGCAAGGTACAACACTATTGCTATGTTCAAGGTACAACACTTAGTGACTTGAAAAATAATGACTTCTTACTATTTTCTAGTTAGGCTTAACATAATTTGAAACTCATGTTCATAATGCACTATAAAGACTCTTAGATGTATAACTTTGAATTTAAAGCTGTTGGTAACGAGATATAATGAAAAGTTGTAATTTACTTTTTGACAATCAAATCATTTATTTAACAATTGTCTACAACATGTGCTGACTATGTTAAAGTGACCAACTGCAAACTGACATCTAGTAGTATATCTCAAAACTACATTGATTAGTTTTATACAAATCCAATTGATAGAGCTAAAAACTTTGTAGGTCCAAGGTACATATATGTTCAAGGTACACCACTCTTTTCCTTACTTTGTTTTTATCTTTTTATTTTAGCATCAGAAATTGACATCATTCAAACAGAAAAAAAGCAATTTTTCATTATTAAAAATAAAAAGATTTACTATAAGTGCATTAAAATGACGTAGTACCTTCATTTAAACATATTTGAAGTTAAAACATCTATTATAAAATAGATATTTCAATTCTAAAATAGAAAATTAAAAAATTGCTAGATATGGTGTCACTTTCTGTTAAATGCTTTCAATGTGACATCAGATTTGAAATAACTGGCTGCTATGTTTTATTTCCTATTTTTATAGCTATATGTTATAGCTAAGTGTTTCAATACTTTAGAAACAGTGGTGACATTTTCTACAATTATTTTAAAATAGAAAATTAAACTTTTTTTTTTTTTTTGAGTCTGTTCTTTTTTTTCCCCCCAAACAAAACTGCATGACAGACATCACAACTGAAATCTTTAATTTAGAAACTGATGTCATTTTCATCTAATCTTTGTAGATTTAGTTTTTAAGAATGGAAATGTAAGTTTCCATTTAACAATTATGCCTTAAGAAATGTAATTTCACTAAATGTTATTCTTATTGTTGCATTAATGCCTTATTGTCGAATTTTTTTTTTTTTTTTTTTTGCACTTTTCTCATATTGTTAAAGAAATTGTATGTTTTTCTTTACCCTCCCACCCCCCCCCCCCCCTTCCAAAAAAAAAAAAACATGCTCTCTCACCTTTAATTGATTTTTTACTTACCTGGCATGTTAGTTTTAGAAATTACATACATAGATGTGTTTTTGATCTCAATACAAAGTATTAATATTTTAATATAGAATTTGACCGAATATTCATTTTTGGTAAAAGTACTGCCAAATATTGTGTCAGGAGCAAAACTAACCGAAACTATGTATGTTCCTAAAATCTTGTTTCTTCTTTGAGAGATTTTCAACATTACTCATTGATTTGAGTTGGCTCAAATGAGACCCTGTTTATTTATTGCTATGTACTTCACTTTTTATAATTATCAGTTATCACTGACTCAAGACCGAGTTCAAATTATAAGTAGTACATAAATGACTAAACTTTGGAAATGCTTTCCATGTGCTCATTAAAATCTGCAGGCTTAAGAGTGACAAAATTTTTTAGAGAATTAAATAGCTGATGATCATTTACAAAAGTCATTATAAAAAGTACTGTAAAATCCCGAAGATAAACCACCACCTGAATGTAACCAGTATGTATATGGCCAAAGTGTTTCGAACACACTCTGAGAAATGTGTAGAATAAAAGTAGAGAATTAACCAGCTGATGATCATTTACAGAAGTTGTTTTAAAAGTACTGTAAAATTCTGAAAATAAGCACCCTCCCCAATTTTAACAAATTTCATTTTTGGAAAAAAAAATCCCATTTGTAAGCCCTCCCCCTCCAATAAAATCTTTGGTTAGAATGTGTTTTCATCGACTCCTTCACGACACAATTTTTTTACGGTGCAGATAAATATGCCAAGGTTAGTTACTTTGTTTTCATGCTCCCAAGCGTTTGATTTTTTTTTCAAAGGGTGTCGCATGCCGTCCTTTTTATTTTAAATGCTGATGGGCTCTCCCTTTTTAGACATAGAAAATATATTCTGCCCATTTTCCATGTCACTTATTTTGTTCACAAAATTGTAAATCAATCAACTATTCTGTTTGATATAGATAAGTCTTTCTTATGCTCAATTATAAGGTTCTTTTAATTCATAATTCCTCTTTTTTTGCCTAGTATTTCTGTTGAAGGCTGTATAGTTGTCCTAGGATTTTCATCTAGAAAAATACCTCAGATTCTGACTAGCCAGCTACTGCCAAAGTCATGTGCCTTAATTGGAGTCTCTCTTACTCATTATCAAAAAATGATTAATGAAACTTACAGAAGTTCTGTGCAAGAAATAATAGATATGTATCTGGAAAAATTTATAGATCCTCATGTTGCAGAAATATTTAAACTAAAAGATGTAAGTAGTTTTGAATTTTAATTTTCTTAAGTATACAACAATACATGATGATTTTTTAACTTTTGCACTCTAGGTATATATTTTTGCAAAGTTTCTCTCAAACTCCATTTTTTCTTCCCTTAAATGATTACTTTTACTTTCTAACTGCTTTTAAATAAAAATTGCTGGGTAATGGAATACTTGTTGTTTGAATTGTTAAAGGAATACATACCTGTTTGTATTCCAGGAATTTGATAAAATGTGTCCCAGAAATTGCAGAGTTACACTGTGACTCATCAGTCATGCTTTTTCTTACTTTTGTATGAAGCTTTCGACTGGATGTTCGTAGCTGGGAAACTTTGCTCAAAAGCAACAAATCACAGTGAATGAGCAGAGAAGCCAATGTGTAGAAAAGCAAAACTCTATTCTTTACCACTAGTGGACTCTGATTGGTTACTTGGGAACTGAGCTTCCTTGCTGCTAAGCTCTAGTAGCTTTCGTTCTGAAAGAATCTGATAGATTGCATTAAAATTCCTGTGTTCTCTTTCAATCTCCTCAATGGGTGGGGCTATCACTCTTTTGCATATATCCAATAATGGGAGAAGATAAAATTTCGCCAGAGAAGGAAGGGATTGAAAGACCAGATTTTAATGCCAGTCTAGTTTGCCTTCTTGCGCAGCTGTATTATTTATTGTTTGTGGCTCTCTAGCCAGTAAATGAGAGATACCTGATGCGTCCATTGCTGAGGTTCTGTGAGCATGTGCTGTGGAATTTTTATGCACTAATTTGTTAGCTTTTAGTGTGCTTAATCTAACAGGAAATTTCTGGATATAAGTTTTGATTTGAGTGAGTTAGAAGGTGTGAGGAATGCTTTTCACTGGAATTGGCTGGAATGTATTGACTGCAATAAAGATGCCATTGCCAAATGGTGTAAAAAAAATTATACTATGGGAAAAGCATAAGCATGTACTGTATTTCTACTCTGAAATATGGTGGAGAAGATGTAAAAGTTCTAACAAATCATCCAGAAACTGCATCACAAAAAAAAAAAAAAAAAAAAAGATTCAAAACAGATTAAAAAATCGATGCTGTTAAGCCATTACTGTGGTGCAAAAAGTGTCAACAAACTTATAGCAGTAGACTATCATTCACTGTATATTATCAGCTGGAAAGCACCTCAGGAAGTGCTTATTTCATCGTTTATCTCTGATAATAATTTGTTTTTTAGCTTGTCTCTCAAATTGAGTTGACTCAAGCATTGTGTCAAGATTCAACTGCATTAAAATCCTTGGCAATGAATTGCGAAATTCCTTCATACAAATTAAAATATGGAATTGCCAAAAGATTAAAAGAAAGACTTGTAAATACCCTGAAAATTTTTTTTTTTCTCTAAATGTGGATGAAAGATCAACAATCATTTTCGGTGATCTATCTTCCTGGTATGGATAATACATAAATACCAAATTAATTAATGATGTGTTTTGAAATTTGATTCATTAAATATTATTACATGAGTTGGCTTTGTTTACATTTCACTTCATCAATAAAAGATCCTGAAGAAAGTTGAGTTGTACAGCACTTTACCTAACAGAATGATGCTAAACTTTGATTGGCTTACCTGACAGGAATTATTTTTGCACTGCATAATTCATCGTTGGAGAATTTGCTTTACAAAGGAGTCAAGTCAGGTCAACGCGGGTGCTTAAGGAGTACTTGCAGTGGGTTAGAGTCCGCGGCCCCTGTTAAACCTCCATCGAAAGTGCAAAAACATAACAATTAAAATTAAATAAAGTCATCATAAAACTACATAATTTGGATACTCGGGTGGAGTATGAAAAAAAACCTAACTTCCTTTGATGCATTCCCGAGTTGGGAGCACCAAGGTTAAATATAACCCCCAGTAGCACAATGACTTTCTAAATTTTAGAAAATCATCACTTCGTTGACAGACTTAACGGTCGAGATGGAAAAGGTAGGCATTGGAGGTACCAACAGGCCTAGAAAAAGTTCTATTATGTTGATGAAAACTCAAAAACAAAAGCCTTACACCAATGCAGTTTTTTCTGAGTCCCTACAGAAGTCGTCATGCTTCTGTTTATCTCATTCGAATTTGGTGGGTCAAATTTGACAGAGTGCTTCGATGTTATGCATTATGAATTCCTTACGAATTCTGGAGCATTGGGATGGTAGAAGTAGCCAGGGATCGTGGGGAAAGAGGAAAAAAAAAGCCCCAGAGCCATACATTTTATATATATATATATATATATATAAATTAGTTATATCAAAATAAAAAGATAGAAATCGAAAAAGTTAATAAAAATAGAAGTTGGCACATAAAAATAATGAATTTTGAAAAGAAAACGGCAAGGATTTGATGGCTAACTTCGTCAGCCAATGAGGAAGCGAAGTGCATCGAATCAAAACTGCCTAAAAAGATCAGTAAAGAAAAAGGATTGAGACACCAAAGAACTGGATGTCTGAGAAGACTATAAATGAGCTTTGCCAATCAGCAAGTTCTGTGCATTACTACGTCAGAAACAGGTGACGAGCAGGTGGGAATGGGACAAATCCTCAGGATTTGACGGCAAACTTCAGCAGCCAATCAGGAAGCGAGTTGCAACAAATCAAAGTCCTTCGTTCCAAAAATGAGGAAGGGTGGGCATTTTGCTCTTCATCGGAGCAGGAGCGATGAGAAAACATGAAATAAGATAAATTAAGTTAATTTGGATAGAAAGTGGATGAATATCGGTGCCAAATGCATAGGCAGGAACAATGTCGAGGAAATAAATTGAAAAATAAGAGAATAGAGTTTAAAAATAAAGGAAAAAATTAAAAAGAACATGGTTGGAATTTAGAACAAAAGCCTTGTGCCACATATTTGAAATAAAAGAAGTTTAGGATAGATTTTTCTCCCCACAGAAGTTTCCCTGAGAGTACACGTGATATGTAGCCATGACAACGGCTCTTTGTACCCAGCAGTTTCACAACCGCAGAGAGAGTGGTGATGGTGGTGAAGTCCCTTCACGCTATATATGCAGTGGGAGGGGCTAGAGCAGTGAGGTATAGAGATAGAGGAGGAGTATAGTTTGTTTTGGAAGTTTTCATAGCCAGAGAGGACAGGCGAAAATGGGACGGTGGGGCATCAGTTAGTTAGGGCCCTCGCTGTAGAAAAATAAAAATTGCCAATTAAAATCGAAAAAATTGGTAAAATAGATTGCAGACAGTCAATTTACATACAATAAATAGTAAATTAAACAACTTTCTAAATAATAAACTGATGTAATTTATGAGATACTGGGAAAATAGCAAGGAGCCTTTTTCTTTTTTTACTTGTTGCAGAATGCTTATATATGCATCTAAAAAGGATTTTTCAGAATATTGCTACGACCGGGGTGCCAAAGCTAGGTGAACAACTGTGTTCAACCTAGGGGAGAGTTAAATTTTGAGTGTGAATTCTTAGTTTACAATTCAGAAATTTTCTGAGTCAGGTGAAACCAGAGGGATTTCTCCGTGAAGTTTTTGAACACGGTATGAAGTCGTCGTCCCGCTGGAGAATGGCAAGGGGCCTTTTCTACCCCTGCCAACCCTGGCATCATAACCAGTGGTATAGTCCTGGGAAAAAAAGTGGGGGGACGCTCATAGTTTTGAACATTAGGGCACACGTTGACACACAAGGCAAACTTTATTTTGAATCTTTCTTTTAATTTTCAGTTGCAGAGAAAAGTAATTGAAAAATGAAAATTAAATTTAAATTAATTTAATTAGTTTCTTTTGGATGCTAAATAGATTGTTATAGAATTCAAGAATTTAAAACCTTGTTTCATGACTGAAAATTTTTGGAATAGAATTCGTAATTCAGTAACACTAATTCAAGCAACAAAATTTTTATTAGAATTTGTGTTGCATTATTTATTTTGGAAATAGTTATAAAATAACTGTTTTCAATTGAGAGCATTGAAAATTATTGCATTTTTACTTTATGGTCAGTGTAAGGAATTTATTGTAATCATGGAAAAGAAAAATAAGACTATGAAATTTTGGTATATCTTTACTTTTTGAAGCCTCTTGAATCCATTTAGTTTGTTTTTACAATTCCCCATGTATGTGCATATACATGTGTATATGTTGGTATTTCCTTAGTCTTTTTTTCCCATGTGTGTTTGAACATAATAGTGTTCAAACGGTGTTTTCGACTGGGCTCAGATTTTGCAACTGAAGAAATTATATATGCGACTAAAAAGGATTTTTCAGAATATTGCTATGACCAGGGTGCCAAAGCTAGGTGAACATCTGTGTACACATTTTTCGCATCTAGGCAATTTTTAAACTTTTTTTTTTACCTTTTTTTTTAAGGCTGAAGATAATTGATAAATAATGCTTTTTATTGGCTCGAAGAATATGTTTAGTACCCAAATTGATTTTTTTTTAAATGTGAATTTTAGAGAGTGGAAATAGATAAATATCCTTTTACAGAACATTTCCAAAAATTGTGTTTCATCAAGATTTCTTTAAAAAAAAATTCAAATGGAAACTTTAAATTAATAAGTATATGTTACTTCTAATGTGTAAATGCAATACTTGATTTTTTTTTTTTTTTTTTTTCAAAAATTAGAATTTTAACGGTGTGAAATGCGGAAAGAAGATTCTAAAATTTCAGTTTCATCACGATTTCTCAAAAAACGTAAAACATAGCACTTATGTATTTTCAGGACTTACATGCTTGCTTAAAATGTTTTTTTTTTAAATTATTATTATTAATATTTTAATACAGTGAATTAGAGGTCTGCATGGTCCGAAATTTCTAGGCCCGGGCCCGGCCCGGAAAAAAGTTAAAATCTCGGCCCGAGTGAATTGCTACAAAACATTGATTTTTACGTCGATTTGGTTAAAAATTTAACTCTTACGAGGAGTTCTGACCAAAAATATTTATCTTAACTTTTTTTCATGTTTCTAAACTTCATTTTTATATACCCACTCATTTATATATTTTTCTAAGTGTCGCAGGCTGCGATATTTATTTTTTTAATGAATCGCTATTTCTTCTATGTAAATGTTTCAGTTATCATTAATATTGTTAATCCATATTCAATGCATTGAATTGTTAAAAATCTGAAAAATGCTATACAGTAAAATCTTCTAAGACTCAATTACATAGAAAAGAAAAAAAAAAATGCGTTATAGACAAGTTCCCTTCTTAGCAAATGTAAATGTATTATATATTCGTTTCTTCCGTATTAGTATATTAATTTTGCATGGATCAACACGTTTTTCAGTTTAAAACAGGATTCTGTCATAGGCAGGTTCCTTTTCACACATATTTACTATATTTTAATTAGTGTAGAAATTTACTATTCTTTAAAAAGAATAAATATTAATGTTTAATTGTAGAATAATGGCGATTCAAAAATGTATGCATATTTTGCAAAAATCTTTGGGCCAGGCTTAATTTTATTGACCTTTGAATGAACAGGTCATGCCGAGACAATGATTTTCATATGGCTTGGTTCAAAACTAGAACTGAAAATTTTGGGCCTTGAAGACTAGGAAATAAACCAGTCCCATCTTTGTACAGAAAAAATAAGTTAGGCCCGGCCCGATTCTTCCGGAAAAAAGTAAGGCCCGGCCCGGTGCGAGCCTTCAGAAAAAAGTATGGCCCGGCCCGTGCAAATCTCTACGGTGAATTGATGTGAAAGTTCTCTAAAATCGCCTCATCACAATTTATCTGAAGCTATTTCCTACAAGGAACTGGAAAATAAATATAGTAGTATAGTTATTAACATGTAGATGCTCACAAAGAATGGCTTTTAAAAATTTTGAAAGTTTAAATGAGGAAATGAGCTGAAAACATTTTAAAGTTGATATTCTTCTGAAACTATCAAATAAGAACATTAAATTTGACATAGAAGTTATTTTTAATGCGTAGTTATTCTGATTGACAAAATTAAATAGGATTGAAATTTGGATGTGGGAATCTACACAGTGAATGTTACCACATTATTAATAAAAATAAAATCTACTCTAATTATTAATTTATTTGAATTGATGGCATTCTGTAAAGTGATTAAAGAGTCGAGCAGACATTTTTAAAAGATAGCTTTTTGAAGTAGTTTCGATACCAAATAACACTTACATTTGTACTAGATGAGTTGTTTAAGAAGCATTTTCCTAATAAATTAGTTTTGAAGTTTAAAATAAAAAGTGTTTCAAATTAATTTTAATTAAATATTTAAATAAAATTGAAAAATGGTTTTAAAACAACAGCAATATATTTAATTTTGTCACAATTTAATAATATGCATTACTTTTCCTCTGTCAGAGAACTTTTCAGAAATTCTTGCTCTCATAAAAGTTCTCAACTCTTTATACTTTTCTAGATTACATATCAGTAGCCATTCTATGATTTTCCATTTTCCAAATTTTGTGTAAGCCTGTGGTTTTAGCTTGGAGTAAGTAGTTTTTTAATGATTTTGTTGCAGCAGATATAAATTTTTCTGGCAAATTTTGAATAGAAGAGTTGCATAAAAGTTTTTAAAAAAATTTTATTCATTTTTTTAATTAGTGAGAATATTATTTCACTGTCATAATATTTCAATATTATTTTATTATCTTATTTTAAGCAATTTTATAGTCTACATTATCTACTTATCTCCAAAAGGTATAAAATTAAAGCGCATATCAATCTTTATAGTACACCCTGTATACTGGCCAATATATTAATTATTTACAAATGTTTGTAAAATTAATTTTAGAGCAATAATGTATGATGAAAAACCATGTGTAGCATTTTTTATCCAAAATAAAATTTCGTTTATTTTAATCAAACATCAAACAATAATTGTTTATCAATGGTAAAATATTCATTTGAATTATTTTTAGTGGCCTTATATAGAAATTAATAATTACATGCGCATCACATAACACACTAAAATTTAAACCAGCTGCAAAACGCATTTCAATAAATATCCAGCCATAGTCTTTCTGAATTTTTTTTGTGTTACTCTGTATACAAATATCATTTACATACCTCATTATTGTTTTGTTCACCATAATATAAAATATATATAATGTATAATGCAGAGCTCTCAAATGGTACTCTTTCACCCTAAAGTTCCCTTTTTAGAAAAGCGTCCCTTTGGTCCACTTCATCCTTTTACAGTGACTGAAATTTTTTATTTTTTAAATTTACTAATGTGGAAAAATCGCCACAAAATGTAACAAAAATTTACTATATTAAGCTAACAGAAAATTGAAACCGAATGACAAAAAATTGCCTCAAAACACAAAAAAACTCAAAAATTATATAAAAAAATTAGAAAAAAAAAATAAAAAATCACGGTATGAATTCCGAAACAAATTTATTGAAAAGAGGACGAAATATGTTAAACTGCAGTAAAAGATTGGAACAGGTAAAAAAACTCTAAAAATTGCGAAAGATTCAAAAATCGTTGTGCGAATTCTGAATAAACTTTATTGAAAAGAAAACAACATTTACTGTAATGGGGCTAAAAAATGTAACCAGGATTCTTTTTACTAATGTGGAAAAATCATGGCAAAATGTATAAAAATCACTAAAAATTCATAAAAATCACAAATTGCGGAATGAAAAAAAAAACTGTAAAAATCGGCAAAAATTACAATCTGAGGACACAATTGCAAAAGGACAAAATTTATTACATTAGAGCTGAGAGTTTGAAACCAAATTCCTTTTTTGAATGTCATAAAATTGAAAAGAAACACGAAAAAAAAAAAATCAGAAATTCGCATAAAAAATTCTCTAAAAATAAATCACTATTCAAATTCTGAATAAACTTTATTGAAAAAGTTGAAAAGAGGACAAAATTGGCTACTATTAGACTAAAAAATTGAAATTGAATTCCTTTTATTTGAATAAAATCATCGTGAACGATAAAGAAAAAAAAAAGTTAAAAATCGCAAAAAAATTAAATTAAAAAAAATCCAAAAACTGGCTTCGAAGTGCATAATTTTAGACATAAATGTACATCGCCTCCATCTTGTAACTGTATGTGCAGCAGTCTTTTCAGCGCATAGACCACATACACCAAACTCTGTCTTTATTATTATAGATTTAGTTTTGTTTTCGTTTTTAAGTAGAAGCATATCCCTTTTAAGGGAAATCTTAGTTAAAATTTATTCTTGTTTTTGTTATACTTCTTAAATATATATTTTATCAGAAGAAAGCATTGGAATCTTTTTGATGGATTTACACGTTTTAGGTTGACCTGAATAAGATTTGAAAATTTCTCTTTGTATATGATACATATTTTGTAACCTAGCCACTCTCTATTCGAAACACTAAAGCATAGAATTTAATCAAATATCATATTTAATTAGACCTTAGCACATACAAGTGCTAATCAGGTTTTGGTGTATATGGCCCAACAGGTGGCATTGCTATGCTGCAATTTTCACAATTTATATATTTATATCTCAGCATCTCTGGTATGAAATTTCACCAAATTTCACATTCACTTAACCCTTGACATAAATTGATGCTGATTAGATTTTGGTGTATTTCGCCCAACAGGCAGTGATACTGTGTCGCTTTTTTAATGATTTCATCATAGCCAGACCTTTGCATGTTTGGGATGAAATTTCATCAAATTTAATATGTAAGATGATTATGAATAACTATTGATCCAATATTGGTTTTGATCACTCCCCAAGGGGCATTACCATACTATGCTTTTTCTGATGAACATCATAGCTTATCTCAGTTTTTGTGCAGAAAAGAACTAAAATTTTAATTAAAATTTTTTAATGTTTAAGGTTAATAATCAACAATATATATGTTAAACTAATTTGAAATTTTAATAATAATTTGAATTAAAAGTTTGTGCTTCTTTAAGGACAATTATGAAGGTGAGTGCTCAATATTGAACACTTTCTATCTTCTTGCTGTAGAATATTTAAGTATGTTTAAATAAAGCTGCGTACATTGCTTAATGACTATCTTTATAAAGATAACGAATTGACATATTTTCTAGTGTATTTTTTGCAAAAATTGCTTGCATATTTAGAAAAACTATAAATGGTTCCTTGGAGTTCCTTTTTTAAATAAAAATGACCAGCTTCATACTTTATACTAAAATGTGTTGCAGGCCTTATAATATAATTGAAAACACGTTTCAGACTGAACCTGTAGATGACAATGTGATAGATTCTTTTGTCTGGTCTTGTAAATGTACTATAAATGTTTCGTGCACCGTTTTCCATACTATCGCATTTCCCATAGTTTTCCATGCATTTCAAATAATTATTATTAAAGAATCATGGCATTTGGAAATATTTTTTAACGTCCCTATAAACAAATGATAAATGCTATTTCCGATAGGGAACATATAACAAATTTCAAATGTCATTTTCATTATATTTAAAATATTATAACTTCATTAATGTCTATTTCAAACAATTTCTGCCAATAAAGCATAATATGAAAGAACTCTCTTTTTGTTTTCATGTAAACGAAATACTGATGATATACACATCATTTACAATAGTGATGTTCTACATTGAACTTCAAAAATATGCATAAAATTTTGCCACAATACAAACAAACTTATGGAAGTTAAAATGTGAATATGCGAATCAGCACAGTAAACACTTTCAACTTTGTTGAAAAGTATTAAAAATCAATACCTTATTTCTAAAATTGTTAATTTATTGCTGTGTTCATTTAAAAAAAAAAAATGAATAAGTTTGGAAAGTCTGTATCCTCCCGCACCCTTGAAAATATAAAGCTAGGGGACGCTCGAGAAAAAATAAAAAAAGGTGAGGGAACACCGTCCCCCTTGACTATACCACTGATCATAACTCTGTATTGTGTTCAACTCAGAATTCTGCACTAGCGAGACAAAATTTTGAAAATTTCTAGTGAGCTTTTTAATTTCGGCAAAAATAGGGCGAATATTTGAGTCTTTATGAATTTGGTTGTTACGAACATAGCGAGTCACACAGGTAAATCTATGCAATTGCTTATTTTTGAATACTTGAATTCTTTTTAGTTGGGTTTTAGCAGCACATCCAAAAATCACAGAACCATAAATAATAATAGGCCTGATCATGGATTTGTAAAATTAGACAGGCAGCTATTCCAAGCTAAAAGTGAGTAAAGTGCTTTCGGTCAGCCTTATCCAGAATTTCTGAAATATGCTTGCACCATGTTAATTTTAAATCCAGGTGTTTATATTCTAACTGCCAGGGAATAGGTTCGTTTTTTTAATTTAAGGTTAATAAATGTGGTAAATTTTTTAAATGTAAACAGGATGGCAGCACTTTTCCTTGGGTTGACTTTAATACGCCATTTTTTTTAACCAATATGAATATTCGTCCTGATAATCTTGGAGTGTTTCAATCACTTTGACTGGATTGTTGTCTGTAAAAATAACGACAGTGTCGTCGGCGAATTTCTTTAATTTAACTCCAGGCTTGCGAGGAATGTCCTTCACATAGACATTACAAAGAGTTGAAGAGCTGAGTGCCTCTTGGGGCGTAGAACTTAGGATAGGATGAGGTTTAGATATGGAATTTCCCACCCTCACAATGAAGGATCTGATATTAAGATAATCGGCACAAGTTTTAATAAGTTGTGCAGGGGCGCTATCCCTAATGAGTTTATAAATCAAGGCAATGTGCCAAACTTTATCAAAAGCCTTTTGAACATCTTATTCCCATCACTCCGCCCTGCCAAGGCCAGCATGAATGAGTTCAGTGACTCACCACAGCTGATGCTGTGTGGAATGACCTGCTCTGAAACCGAACTGTTCTGGTATAAACAGGTCATGCAAGTTATAGAATTCTTTCAGACGATTGACGAGAACATGTTCATGAACTTTATATAGACAAGAAAGTAGTGAAATATGTCAATAGCTTTCGGGAGCGTGTATGCCCTCACCGCATTTCGGCAGTTGGACTAGAATTGCCCTTTTCCAGCTATCGGGAAAAATATTTAAGGAAAGCATGCAATTATATAGAATTGCAAGATAGAGAATAAAATTTAAGGGTAAATTCTTGAGCATATTAGTAGAAATATTATCCTCTCCAGGAGATTTATTTTTTTTCAAGCCTGAAATATAATTCTTTGTTTCAGAGGAAGTTGTTGGTGGAAGCGTGTTTGGTGTCTCCCTCTGTAGGTAGCTATTGACAATGTTGTTTAAGGTGGTCGCACTCCTAGGATAAAAAATGTCTGCATATGGTGAGAATTGGTTGCTAAGACTTTGTGCGATAGCTTCAGCTTTTTCTGAGTTTGTGATTGCTGTTCCATTTGGGCTGTTAATAGCTCAAATTTGGGTTCGTGTCTTATGAATATGGGAAGCTGCTTTTTAAATGGCGTTATTTTGTGTAGTGGGTGATTCAACATAATCATTGAATCATGATTTACTGTACTTCATAACAGCAGCTCTAACTCTCAAACTAAGGTTTTTGGTACTATGTCGCCTTACATTCATGTTTAATCAGGCTGCGTCTTTACTGACTGTGTCTTTATACTACACATTTTTATCATAACTGTGGCTTATATGAAAAAAGTGCAAATATGATTTTTTCAAAATTGGCATTGACAGTGAGCTGCAGCCAAGAAGGGACCCCTTGTCCTTTTTCATGCTCAGTTAGAAGCACTTGTCAAACCCTTTTTCATACTTAAAAACATATTAGCCTTTTTTGGTGCTCGTCAGAGCATTTTTTAATACTAATCATTTAAATTTTTTGATAATTATATATTGAATATAAATAAACCTGAGTTGCTTTTAGATATTCCCAATACTTTTTTCTTATTTCGCACGATAATGCACTACTTAACAAAGTAATGCACATTGTTTTAAGAGGTTCAAGATTTTTTAATCAAATTCACGTTATTTTTATTCATAATTTAATTTACTTGGGCTCCCTTAAATATAATGATATAATTCCTTAAACTGATATTAGTTTTTGTTGCATTAAAATATCTCAATTTGTTGATTCTCTCTAAACATGTAAACCCTATTTGTTTACAATGGAAGTCTATAGGAATTTGGCGATATATCGCCAAGTTGGTGACAAACTTGGCGGTATTTGACGACAGAACAGGGTCTTGCCTATGGTAACCCCCCCTTATAGGTATGGAGATACATTAGATGCTGTTCTATAACCAATGAGATGTGTTTCATTCAAGCGTTGCCATTAAACAATTAACAAACAATCGGTATTTCTGTGACACATATGATAGCGTAATATATATATATATATATAGATTATCGTGGAAATCGAACGTTTAGGCCACATCATGTTGTTTAGCTAGACCGGTTATACTAACATCGTTCTCATGTTTTGCTACAATTTCTTTTATTGAACAGCAATTCGCTTAAGCTTCTTACTACTGCTATCACTAAGCACTTTTTCATTCTTAGAAGCCACAATGAGAGCTAAAATTAGCGCAAACCTGAGTAAAAGTAAAACAAAAAGTTAATTTTTTTTACAGTAATAAAGGTACACAAAGCACTCTGATATGCACACCTTACTCCAAACTTGACTAATAACAAGAGTTATGTGAGGTTTGCCAACTGAACTATTCGGCAGCCTTGGTCGTGAACCGAGATATTGCATGCCAACCGAGTCAAATTTTGATCACCGAAGTTGGACACAAACTGAACTGGTCATAAACAGAGGCGGTCGTGAACCGAGGTTCCACTTATATTTTGACATATAAGTTTGCAAATATGGCATTACAGTACAGGACCTATTATCCGGAATCCTCGGGACCGAAGGCTTTCTGGATTTTAGATTTTTCTGGATTTCAGGTCCTCCCAAAGTTCGCATTTTTTCCGCGATCCTTTGACGAAATTTGCGGGCTTTTTCATGATTGTTTGACAAAATTAGCGTTTTTTCGAAATCATTTGACGAAATTTGTGTTTTTTTCGTGATTCTTTGACAACATTTGCATATTTTTTCTACGATCATTGACGAAATTAGCATTTTTTTCGTGATCAAAAAACCAGACCGTGCTCAGAAAACCAGAGGTTTTCTGAGCGAAATATACTGGCTGGTTGTCGGCCCAGTTAGCTTAAATGGAAAAGCATTGACCTTGTAAGCCAAGGATCTGGGTTCGATTCCCAGCCTGGGCATTTTTTCGCTCAGTTGGAAATATTCAATTCGTATGATAACTTTACCAATCAGTTTGATTGTGTTAAAATAATAGTTCATCTACGTATCCATCGTTTATATGGAGTTCCTTTACCTGCGGTTTATTCTGTTGAGCTGTCTACATGACAGACCAGATGTTATTACCAATAAGGTTTTCTGAGCGAAATATGCTGGCTGGTTGTCGGCCCAGTTAGCTTAAATGGAAAAGCATTGGCCTTGTAAGCCAAGGATCTGGGTTCGATTCCCAGCCGGGGCATTTTTTCGCTCAGTTGGAAATATTCAATTCGTATGATAACTTTACCAATCAGTTTGATTGTGTTAAAATAATAGCTCATCTACGTATCCATCGTTTATATGGAGTTCCTTTACCTGCGGTTTATTCTGTTGAGCTGTCTACATGACAGACCAGATGTTATTACCAATAAGGTTTTCTGAGCGAAATATGCTGGCTGGTTGTCGGCCCAGTTAGCTTAAATGGAAAAGCATTGGCCTTGTAAGCCAAGGATCTGGGTTCGATTCCCAGCCTGGGCATTTTTTCGCTCAGTTGGAAATATTCAATTCGCATGATAACTTTACCAATCAGTTTGATTGTGTTAAAATAATAGTTCATCTACGTATCCATCGTTTATATGGAGTTCCTTTACCTGCGGTTTATTCTGTTGAGCTGTCTACATGACAGACCAGATGTTATTACCAATAAGGTTTTTTGAGCGAAATATGCTGGCTGGTTGTCGGCCCAGTTAGCTTAAATGGAAAAGCATTGGCCTTGTAAGCCAAGGATCTGGGTTCGATTCCCAGCCTGGGCATTTTTTCGCTCAGTTGGAAATATTCAATTCGTATGATAACTTTACCAATCAGTTTGATTGTGTTAAAATAATAGTTAGATACATATTTTTAAATTACTTTCTATGATTTAAATAAAGAAATAACAATAAATAATGAAAAGTTTAATTAATAACTATAGAACAAAACAATTTATATAATTTAAAAAAATAAAAAATAAATAAAAAAATAATAAATAAACAACAATAACTCAGTTACCGTACCATGCAAAATGACGCCATTGTGCCAGTTATATACTCTGGTGCATATATGGCATCTCTTCCTTATTTAAAATAGATGGAATGCTATTTTTTAAGGTATGCTTAGTATGCAAAGTATTTATATTACTGCATACCTATCGCTTGTGTAAGTCAGGATGTTATGATGATAATTAAAAAAAACTTACATTTAGTTCCTGAACAGAAGCTTGGGATTTACCCTGTTTTTTTTCCCTATCAACTCACTTGTGCTCCTTTGTGTCTATTACTCCAGTTCAAAATATTAATCAAGAAAGTTTATACATATATTTATGAAAATTATGCATTATCTGCTTAGGTTGACGTCGGTTTCAAAAATACAAAAATTTATCAGTTGAATTTCAGTTTTTATTGACTTATAAAAACAAAAGTACACGTGTTATCCTTTTTTTAAAATTATTGTACTGCTTTTTAGGGAGTGGCAACACGAAAAAAATTATTGAATTACAAAATTAAAAAATGAAAAGGAGAGATTGCTATAATTTTATGGAGACATTATAAAAGACAAATTTGATTTTCTCAGCGACCGTCAAACATACAAAGATGAAAAAAAAATCTATTTTAAGTCTGAACAAGAGGATCAAAATAAAACAAAAACGAAGTTAATCCACCCACTGAAACCTTAGCTACACTATGTTGAATTTTGTGTCTTCATTTTTTCGTTTAAGGTTAAATAAAAAACTACTGAAAGCTACAGTAATTTTTTTAATGGTATCAGTTTATTCATCTCGTCGAGTTCTATCTTTCAAAAGAAAAATCATTGTCGTATGTCAACTGGTTCGCCAGAAATTTAAGAAAGTCGTTTGTATTTTCTATTTCTTAATCATATTATAGCTTAACGCTGCCGCGTTTGCTATAATACTTATATTGTTAATTAATTTTTTTTTTTTTTTTTTTTTTTAATGATCTGTCATTCTAATTCAATTTTTATCAAACCTAATACCTTTTTTCACATGAATACAGTCTTAACACATATGAGGTTCATGGAACATAACCCTCATGAATGTTAAGGCATTACTGTACTGATAATTTCTTTTTGCATAATCAGGAAATAGGGATAGCAATATTTTTATGGTTCTTATAGTTGAAAAATTATATGATACTATCTAATTTTTCGTATTATGTTGAAAAATTATGACAATATTGTTAACAGTGAATTCGCTATTCCCCCTTTATCACATTGTTGGAAATATTACAGGCATTTTAAACATTGTTTATAAATTTCTATTATTCTGCACCGAGTAGCATCTTAATACTTGCGATACTTTTATGACTAAGACGCTGATATATAAAGCCTTTTTTTAGCATCATGTGAAATTTTACTATTTTTTTTTCCTATTATTATTATGTCTCAAATACTGAAAGTAAAGAAAGAAATTTTGTATTGAAAAAAATCTAGATTTAACTAGGCTTCTTCTGGTCAATGGTAAAAAGATAATAAAACTTATAAGAAATTTTGGTAATATTGCAAACTGCTTGGCACAGTTTGCAATAGTGTTCTTTTCATGGTCAGGATTGAAATAAATGCCACATTCGCATACATTTTGGCATAACAGAAAAATAACTTGGTTTTTTTAGTTGAAAATTTAATGAGTTACATGGCATGTGTGAATATTATTTGTTTTCTCAAGTAATTGTCATTAATTTTTGCAGGTAAATGATGCTATAAAACACGTTGAAGAAAGAAAATCTGCTGGCAAAGTCATTCTTTCACTAGATTGAAAACAGAGACTATTTCCATTGTTTATAGTTATTTTAATGGTGTGCTTTAAATTAATAGTTTGTATACATTTACGCTCGTAAAAAAGTCTTTCATTGTAAAACATACAAATAAAGTATTTCATTCAATAATTTAAGTTTCAATTAAATTATAACAAATACATAAAAAGAAATTCAGAGTTATGCAGCCTTTCATATTATTAGTCATCTTCAAATGATATATAATAAAGAATGCAATCAACTGATTTAAAAAAAAATCTTTTATTAAAATCATAAATTTTCTAAATGACATTATTATAAGTTTTCAAAAAGCAAGTTTTTATCTGAGATAAAAGCATTTCATTTAAAATTCATATTTATATCTAATATAACTTGCAATGTCATAATTTCCTTTTAAGTGATCAAATTATTCATTCTTTTATATAAAATAAGCATAACGAGTATAACAAATTTCTAAAAATAAAAGAATAAATAGTCAGTATCTCATTTTCTCATTCTACTTTTGCAATAATAAATTTATAGCAAATAGGAGTTAAAGAAGAATGACATCTGCTCAATAGTTATTGCAAAAAAATGTATAAGAGAAAAAGAACTCCATGGTATAAAAATGTTAAGCACAGCAAGAGCTTTGTAAGTAGAGGTTGAATAAATTTTATTCATTTTTTTTTTTTTTTTACTTTTGAACTCATACACACCAAATAAAGAAATTAGTTATGGATTGAAAAGACAGCAAATCTTTTTTTTTTTTTTTTTTTTTTTTTTTTTTGGAAATAATGTGCGCTAATAATTCTCTGCTGACAAGTAAAGGTACCAGAGTCCTTGGCAGTGAATTTAGATTTTTATAGTTCATTCGATTCATCTTGTTGAGCAGGGCCGTGCAAAGAGAAAACCGCACCCGGGGCAAAATTTTGATTTGGCGTCCCCACCCCCTCCTTCATTTTGTATCAGGTGTCAAAAAATTGATAAATTGCAGAAACAGATATAAATACTATTGAATAAATATTTCATGTATATTTTGGAACTTTGGCAAAGTAAAAATTGCTAATAACTAGGTTGGAAAAAAGTGTTTTTTTTAATGGATAAAGTAATGAAAAAGCAAGCAAAAAAATCCTGCAGAACATACTATGAAAGATGAGAGTAAATTGTAATTTCAATACAGTAATTAAGGAAGAAAATGGATACAATGTTTTAATTAACATAAAATAAAAATATATTAAGCAGATACATATATTTTAATTTTCTCGCTTTTAGAAAACCGTCTATTATTTTTTCTATATCAAAAGACTGGATTGCGTTGAATTCAATGTAAACTCAAGTTGCTTAACTACTTTCAGTTTACTGAAAGACTTTTCTGCTGGAATGCTCAGAGAAAAATCCTGTATGTTGTCCTTGCGTTTTTGTAATTCCATGTTAAGTCAAAATTATGGAGCAATTGAAGTATTTCTAAATGATTCATTTTATAAAAGTTCTCGTACAATGATGGGAATAATGTTTTGCACTAAAACCTCTCTTTACAATTCAGGTCCATTTAAGTCAGTAGTATATTTATTCGGAATTATTTACTTGGCAATATTTGGTTAACAGATTTTTGGTAACTGATTTTAGATTTGCACCAGTCAGACTCTCAAAATTTTGTGACACATTTCGCAGTTTCACGAACTACTAGTTCAGTTGCTCGATTATAGTGTCAATAGCCTCTATGTATGTAACACAGAATTTTCCACTTTCATTTAAATTGACACTTTCATCAGGTGCTTCATAGTCAAATTCAGTTGTTTGCAAATTTTATGTTTCCTACTTTGCTCAAATAAGGATTCTGTATTGACGGACATAGCCAAATCTTTGCTTTCTTGCTCAATAATTTGAAATTTTCACCTTGTTGTCTGAATTGTGTTTCTCGGTTTGCTAGCAGTCAAAACATTGATAGCTTTACTAGGCTACAAATAAAGTGAACATTTTTTTGTTCTTTATTAAGCTTTATGATCCCAAATAAGTTTCCGGATTTTTCTTAATTTTTCTAAGGTCTGCCAGAACTTCTAAAATCCGTAGCAATTGTTTGTAAACTATAGATATAGCTTGGTTTTCTAGTGGCCATCAAGTATCATAAATTTTCTTTGAAGAAACTATTAAAGGGGACACAAATATATCCCATCTCTAAGTAGAAGAGGAGAAAAAGACAAATTTTGTACAGTTCAAGAAAATGTCTTCGTTACGGACGTACAGAAGCAGCATGAACTCCAGCTAAGTTTAAGCTCCAGATAGATATATCATTCTACATGTGTTCTCTTAGTTCTGGTCAAGCGGCGTTTTATTGTGGTCACACAGCGTTTTTAATCTTTAATGTCTTTAAAAGGCCATAAAATTCTCAGAAAGTAGATAAAACAGCTGGAAATCCTTCAGGTGGGGAGAGTTTCCTTTAAGTTCCATCTAATCTTATCTCCTGACCCATTGTTAAATCCATTTTGATTCTCCCTGTCCTTTTGTTAAAAACCACATTTCATTGCTTTAGCATGAGCGTGAACACTTTTCCTTTCTAAACGCAGCGATAGATAGCATGCAGAAGATGGTAAAAGATAAATTAATTTATTTACTTCGACAATTCAAGGTGCACCCTCTTATGTTTGGAAGCCATATTTGCACCATTATCATAGTATTGAGCTCTGCAATTGTGATTGCAGATGTTGTTGACCATTAGATTATCTAAAATTTCTTTCGCTATTCCTTCTCCTGTTTTTTGTTTTGACTCAACGGAGTCAAGAAACCTTTCCTCAATTGAAGAATTTCCATTTTCGGTTATCTTCACGTATCTTGTAATTTCCATCATTCGTTCTTTAGGGATATATCTGGAGTGCAATCAAATGAAATTGAAAAATACTTTTTTTTATGGATTTCTTCTACAATCATTTTTCATACTTCATTGGCAAGAAAGTTAACAACTTCATTCTGGATATTATTCAAAATTAAAATATGCGTCTTCCTGACTGTGTTACAGTCTCGATATGCTTGGAAATTCCTCTCCCATATTTTACAATTAATTTAATAGTTTTCGAAAGAATTCCGCAAACTCTTTTATTTATATCATTTGACGTGTCTCTTAATGCTAAATTTTTCACAGCACAATGAAAGATAACAGTTATTGTAGCTTTTAATATATTTCGTCATTTATTTTTTCCCCTTTTATACAGTCTATTCATATTCGCTGTGATTTTATTTTAACCACCTCTCAAGTTCCTTCCTTTTATATGCATTCCTGTGTTCAGGAGCATTTTAATGCTCAGGAAATTTAGGATTTAACTTTTTCGACTTGGAAAACTTACAATCCGCATTAGCTAACTGTGGAAGGGGATCATGATAATTGCCGAATAAAAAACAGGGAAAACAAAATAGTGATCCCTTAATTTGGCTATACATAAGCCAATCATTGTTGATTATTTCTCCTTAAAGCATAGTTTTATTGAACCATATCTTGGAAAATTTTCATCATTCTGCACCTGCAAATCTCATATAATTGGCATCATTGTCCTGTTCTGGACCTTTTTTACAAAACTTTTTTAAGTAATAACCGAATGCTCCCATGTAGTTGTAATGCAGAAGGTTAGCAATTTGCCTTTGATTTCACTTTTTTGGTTTTTTTCGGCAGCTGCAGTAAAAATTAGATTAATGGTTCGACTCTGATAATTTATAATGCATTATTATTATCCTGTTTTGCTCAACAGCTTTTCAATATTAGAGACTAAGTTTTGTTTCTTTTGTGTTTGGGTTGTTATTTACCCATTTTTGCCAAGCAAATTGTTTTTTTCTTGTGCTTCTTTGCGCTATTTTCTTAATTTATGAAGGTGAGCCCCAGATTTTTTTTTTTTTTTTTGCCATGATCCTTTT
The DNA here is from genome assembly GCA_963932465.1 of Maratus speciosus. Taxonomy (NCBI): domain Eukaryota; kingdom Metazoa; phylum Arthropoda; class Arachnida; order Araneae; family Salticidae; genus Maratus; species Maratus speciosus. Next base: position 318,207,137 of record OZ010788.1, read on the forward strand.
AAGGATGCGTACTAAAACGTAAGTAGATGATCACTGAAAGCAAAAAATAAATAGGGTAATTTAGAAAAATTGCAAAGCTTGATTAAAATATTAAATTATTTTTTAAATCTTAAAATTTTTTAAACATAGTAATTTATTTTATTTGACATTAAACAGCTAAATTGTATTACCCTTGATCTCTACAGCGCAGTTGAGATGTATCAAACTCATTTGGGGCTGCAGGTCATTTTTCATATCATTACACCATACTTCATGCGCAGTGGCATAGTCAGAAAACAATTCAGAGCGGGATAAATTTTTTATTTTATTTTCTAATTTTTTATTTCTTTAAGAAAAAGCCTCCCATAAACTTATAAAATTCATAATCGCTGGGAGTCGGTGAGGTTAGCAACTTTCCTAGATGACATAAAGTGGAGCGAATAGGCAAAAGTTTGAGAACCATTGCAATAAGATATCATAAAAGTATATTATAAAATAATGAAATTTAAAGAACTTAATGAAAAGAACTTAATAATATAATACAAGAAAAACTGTACATCCAATAAGTAATTGATACATATGAATGAAGAAGAAAGTTCTGCTAAAAGTCAGTTATATATTAAAATCAAATAAAATTTGAATGTGCAGAAGTAAGAAGCAGAAATTCTTTGCGTTTGTATGATTCGAATAGCGATATCAATTGACCAGTAATTCTTTGCAACATACTGTTACAGGACAGTAGAAAAACTGAAATTTTTGGATCTAGAAATATTAACAAGGATGTTTTACGTAGGATTTGCAGCTTCATCCTGTTACCCATAAAATCCTTATAGGAAAGGCAATAGTTTGGTGTGCTTATCGCTTCTTTGGCGTGCATTTTCTTTGATATTTTCTTATTTATTTTAATATTTGATTGATTATTTTGTGTTTGGTTACGATCTATTATCTATGCGAATGATAAATTAACCGGTGTAGAGAATATAATATCAAATAAAGAAAAAGGAATAGAGATCAGAGTTTCAAAGTAAAACAGCGATATCTTTCTGAAAAATTCTAGGACAGTAGATAAATTGATCACTTTACAAACGGTAATCAACGACTATGTGCGTGGACGTTACAGCCTATGGCAGAGTCGGCGAACCTTTTTTTTTCCGTGTGCCAAATTCAATCAAAAAAATATTTTACTTGACTATGGCGTGCCAACTAAAAAACAAATTTAGTAGGTGGAAAAATAATGGTTTCAAATTAGTTAAAATTCTCTATTAAGATTTAAAAAATATGAGGAACTTACATGTAGGTATTACACTATAATAATTATGGAAACAAATATATTTTTGAAAATAATTTAAAAAAATTAATACAGTGTAATTTGATTTCTATAGCTGCATCTTAATATCAAGTTAATTTTAATGCAAACTGAACCAAATTTATCTGACAAGTGCTTTCAGTTTCAGTTTTGATATTATTCATTTGTGAAAACAATGACTCGAAAGAATAGATAGACAGAAAAACCTAAAATAGCAAATGCCAGTGTCTTTGAAAAGCTCTGAAATAAACTTTAAGTTGCCACAACTTTACCATCGGAATTTAGTAATGTCTAAAAACCAATTCTTATCATAGTTTTCAAATATCGTATTTGGTCGAATAATTTTTGAGACCATAATTAATTAGATTGGAATATAATATGCCGCAATTTGATTTTTTCAATTTATATTTAATCGAATTTAGAAAAGATCAGTCACGATTTTGTGTGATCTCTCTTTATTTTGATTTAGAGCCATAGCAGTGCCGTGCCAAAAATATTCTTTCGTGTGCCAAAAGTGGCACGCATGCCATAGGTTCATCGACTCTGGCCTATGGGAATTCTGCCAGGCGTCTCCTTCTGTCAATATTTTGTTAAAGAGAATCTGGGAAATAGGTGTAAAAAAAATTATCTAACATCATAGTAATACAATTTGCAGCCTTCTGGATTCCAAGGAGGAAACTCGTGTCATTGTGAGAGTGTATGTTTTTGTCACAAAAACAGAAAGAAAATTACAGAATCAGGGAAGAGCACGGTTAACAAAGGAGACTTACAAAAACCAAACATTTTTTAAAAGAAAGAAGTCCTTAGTCCTAAATTTGTTTTTGGGTGTGTGGTAGCAGGCAATGCAATAATTTTGAAACAAAAAATGTGCATACTTTCACTGTGAAAAAAACTCCCAATATTTATATAGTATTTTTTTCCAAAAAAAATATCAAAGAGAGAAAAAATATTCCCCGAGTAATGATCGGTGGCCAAAATATAAATAAAACCAAGGTTGGTAATAAAATTTGGTGCCCCTCAATTTCTGCACCCCGGGTGACCGCCCCCTTTGCCCCTTCCTTTTGCATGGGGCTGTTGTTGAGTTTAGTAATGTGATGTCTCACATATCTGCTATTGAGTTTTAATAATGACAGGGGGGTCTGGGTCAAAGTTCAAAATTTCGTTCATTGAAAAATAGTTACTGTCAAAGAAATAAGTATAATTTAAATGGGTTCGTGGTATTTGCACTGCAATACATTGGTGATAACTACAGTCTGTTACAAAAGTATAAGACCACAACATATTTTGCTGTTTAGGTAATTAAAGAAATATTTCCATCAAAATAAAGAATATTTTATGTTAGTACATCAAGTTTTTAGTAAAATGTAGCAACTTAGAGAAATGAAATTAATTCGGAAAAAATAAAACATCAATATAACAAAAAAGTGTCAAAAAGAACTGTTACAAAATTATAGGACCACTTGTGGTAAAGAACAGTTTTCTTAAATTTAGTAAGATGTTGCGAAGCCCAGTGGTGTAGTGGTCAGCACGCCTGTCTGCCGCACCGCAGGTCGAGAGTTCGACTCCCGACTGGGCAAGGTTCACTCAGCCTTTCATCCCTTCGGGGTCGATAAAATGAGTACCAAGCTTGCTTGGGAACTAAACACCGAGGGTCTCGCGTTAGGTTGACCACCTGGCCGGGATGCATGCTGCATAGCACCTCGGGGCCCAGGGTCAAGAAAACAGAGATGGGCACTGTCGGCCCAGATCCTTCTTGGATTGTATAGCCACAGAGTTTAGTTACTTTAGTAAGATGTTGCTCCACCATTTCTCTGAATAACTTCAAACACACGATTTGGCATAGAGTTTATTAATCTTTTAAGGAAAGATTTGGAAATATTGTCCCATTTCTCCATAATGGCCATTTCTAATTCATATGTTGAATGATATTGTTTGTTATTTTCATACACTTGGCGAGACAAGTAACCCCACAAGTTTTCTACGGGCTTTAGGTCAGGGCTTCAACTTGGCCAAGGTAGAACATCAATCTTTTCTCTTTTAAGCCACTCTTCTGTTGATTTCGATGAATGGCTGGGAGCATTATCTTGTTGAAACTTCCATTTTGCACCTCCTAAAAGTGGTCCAAAGGGTATCAGACTTTGAAATAGCATTCGTTGGTAACTGTCAGAGTTCATTTTCCCATAAACTCTTTGGAGATCGCATTTTCCTGCATATGAAAATGCACCCCACACCATAATGGAACCGCATCCCATCTGCCTTCTGAAGAACTCACGAGAACTGCCTTAAATCATGCCAGTAGTAATTATTGCCGTCTGGACTATCTAGATTGAATTTTTTCTCATCTGAAAACAATATATTTCTCCATGCAGAGTTCCAGCACATGACATTTTTTGCTCACTTAAGACGAGCTTCGTTGTGACATTTCAGTAGTAGTGGTTTACTTTTTAATTTGCGAAGAATAACACTAGCATTAGATTTCAGACTTCGCCACACGGTTGCATGTGATACCTTTTTAGTCATCTGTTGTGCTATTTTACAAGTCGACTGGAATTTTTTTGTTGCCAGTTTGACAATGCGCTTATTATCACGATCTGATAACTTCTTTTTACGACCAGATCATTTATGCGTTCCATACAATTCTTTTTTACTTAAAACATTATGAATTGCAATTTTAGAACAATTAAGAATCTTACTTATTTCACGTTCAGACTTTCCTTTTCCTTTGTAGAACCAAACTCTTCTCACTTCTATTTCAGACAGCTCACTCCAATGAGGCATTTTACTAATAAATTCAAAGAATCAGATACTATTCAGAATTTCTCCACTTTATTCTTCTTTTTAAGTTTTACAGATTGTTTAGGTTACAGTTAAATTCTGAATTCAAAATAAAATCGTCTGCTTTATTAATAATATAAGAGTGGTCTTATATTTTTGAAACAGCGGATTTGCATAAAATCATTTGGCATGAAACAAAAACTTATTCAAACTTTTTTTTCCTGGGCTGAATAAACATTATAGAGTTATTTCTTTTTATACAACTACTTTTAAATTCAAACTAATATTTTCTTTGTTGAAAAAAGGTGAAATTCTAAGTGGTCTTATAATTTTGTAACAGACTGTACTACATGATTATATTATTACGGTTATTATAAGATATTGTAACTACAGATAAACTGTTGGTATGTTATTTGACAAGCAGGCAGTTATGAAGTCCTCATCTAATTTTGTTAATCTTGTCAACTCCCCCCCCCCCCCCCCCCCGAGTTGTTTTTTAAAAATAATTTTCTTATATTTTATATATATATATATATAGAGAGAGAGAGAGAGAGATAATATTTTCGGTACTTTTTCACTATCGGGGCCTTGATATTTTTGTAAAAAGTTTGGTGCAATTTGTGTTTCAGAAAGTGAGATTTGTTACCAAATGATATAAACAGCTATGAAAACAAACTTTTTGAACTTTTATGCTTGTTTATGTATGTATTTATGCCTATAAACATTTATATTTGTATTATTATTATTTTTTATATACAATTTACTTCTATTTGTATATAAAAATAAGTAAATGACTTCTTTATCATATATATTATAAAGCAATAAGATCAAAAAGTTCCGCTCGAGTGTTTTCAAAAACTACTCTGTGGATTTTTTTTTTGCAAGTTATATCATTCGATAAAGAATATTCACGTGGTGGTTTATGAGAAAATATACAGGATAACTATGATTTTTGGTAATAAATTTCGTATTTTAATGTTATTTTGAAGGAAAGGGTAGCCATGGATTATATTTTGGCGAAAGGTTTGTTGATTAAAGAATTAAGATGGCTATATCTGTTAGAAAAAAAAAAAAAAAAAAAAAAAAAAAATATCCCCCAAGGGGATACCTTCTTTAGGTATTCACGGGTTTCGCGACCCCGGATTCCTGAGCGATCTTTCTTCTTTTCCTTATTCTTCTAATTTTAGTTGTCTATCCTTTCCTCTTTGTTTCACTCTTTTTAATCTTCTCTTTTCAGTTTCTTACTTCTTGGTTATGATAGTATCAATACCGATCTTCCCCGTTCGGCATTTGAACTTATGGAGACCCAGTACCGGCTTTTCGGGCTCTGCCTAGTGGCATCCAGTTGGGTGTGGGAAAGGTCTCCAGTTTGAATGCTGTGTGGGGGAGAGGAGTGGCGTGCTACCATAATATCGTTTTTAAGGAACGTTTTTTAGAAAACGGTCCCAGAGGTGAGCTCTCTCGGTAGCGTTAGGCTGGGGGGGCGGGGGCCAGCTCATAGTGAGAAATCCTCTCTGGCTTGCCAGAGACCTGTGTACCTGGTACACGCTATGAGTGGCAACCGAATCTCCAGTTCACGAATGGCTCCGGAGGTTACTCTGAACACGTTAGGAAAGAGTGGGGAACCACTACCTATGCGGGGGTAGTGGCGAACTGGAAGTTTACCGTGGATATAAAATTTTTCTTATGGTTACAACTATGGCTGATCAGGAAATATTGAGTTCAAGGGTCGGCGGTGGTTGTAATAGTGGAAAAAATGGAAAACAAGGATTGGGGGTCACTTTTAGTGAAACCCAATTGAAGACTGTACTTGACTCTTCGGAGAAAAGTGCAGTATGCCAGAAGGAGGAAATCGGCATGACTGTTAGTGGAGACAGAGGTGGAACCCACCTAGGTGGGGAACACTCTGGAACCACTACAGGAGGGCCGAAAGTACTCACTAAGACCCAGAAAAGAAACCGACGGAGGAAGCAGAAGCGGGAGGAGGTGGAAACCAACACTGCTAATGCTCCACCGAAGGGTTCGAGGGAAAGTGGAAGTAAAAGGAAGGTGACAGATTTGACACCTTCACCTAAGATGTTGGCAACAGCAAAAAGACCTAAGGAGGATATCCAGAGGTCCTTTGCCGCTGTAGCAGCAACTAGGAAGTTAGCTGTAGTTAAGGAAGACTTTCCAGTGACCAGGCTGACACAGGAAGAGGTAGATATAATCTCAAGGGATGTCATCAGATGTGTTGATGAGACTCCTGATGATAAGCCCTTGCCTCTGATAAATGACTCCAGGCTTGTTAATGGAGCCTTAATTTTCACGTATGAAGGAGATGCCACTGAGGACTGGATTAGGACCTCATATCAGGGCAATGCTACCGTCTTTGAGGGTATTCCCCTCAAGGTACTTGCCATGAATGAGATGCCAAAACCAGTCAAGGTGGCTTTCAAAACAAGGGATGTCTACACCAAAGATCCCATTGAGCTGCTCAAGAGGCTCAACAGATATAACCCGGAGTTGAAAACTGGTGACTGGCGTGTTCTGGACCATGTTGCAGAACCCCAGTCCATCCGTTGGATCTTTGAGGTTGATGTTGTTGCCTCTGAAGCTATAAAAAGAGCTGATTACAAGGTCTATACCGGCCTTGACAAGGGATCATTCAAAATTTTGAATGATCCAAATGCTAAAAAGATGAGAGAGAAGGAGGCTGAAGCTCTGGCTACAGAAACTTCCTCTCAGGTAAGTGAAACAAGTAGTATTAAAGAAATTAATGCTAAACTTGAAAATATTTCTGTCCAACATAATTCCCCCTCCATGTTTTTGGATGAAGTGGAACAACTGTTGGCTGAGGACTCGGAGGATATGGTTACCTCTGAAGGGGGTGTTGTCATAAATAAACCAGATGACCCATTTAAAGGTAGCTCAGATCAACCTTCATCACAGTAAGGGTTCATCTGCCACTTTAGGAAAGATGATCTCTGAAGGAAAGGTTGATATTGCTCTTATTCAGGAGCCCTGGACTGTGAATGGCAACATTCTTGGTCTAGGATGTAGAAAGGACAGGCTCTACTATGATAGAACCTGTCCCAGGCCGAGAGCTTGCATTTATGTCAGCCCAAGGCTAAATGCAATTAATATGGTGAACTACCTGAGTGGTGACTGTGTTGCCGTCAAGGTGGATTTTCAGGGTGAGAATGGGCCTGATAAGATAATTATCTCGTCTTCTTATCTTCCATTTGAGAAACAGGACCCTCTTTCTGATGAGGCAAAAGCTCTCATGGGTTACTGTTCTCGGAAGGGGCACAAGTTAGTGTTCGGGTGTGATGCAAATGCACATCATACTGTTTGGGGTAGCACAGACTGCAACAAACGAGGAGATGACCTCTTAGAATATATTTTGGTTTATAACCTGTATATTCTTAATAGGGGGAATGAGCCAACCTTTATTACTAAAAATAGGAGGGAGGTTCTTGATGTCACTTTTTGCAGTAGAAACTGCTATGACATCATTAAAGATTGGAGGGTGTCAGATGTTGTTTCATTATCAGATCACCGACTAATCATGTTCAACATTGCAGGGACAACTGGACCAGCAATGATGAAGAGGAATGCCAGGAAAACAAACTGGCATTCTTACTGCAGGGAACTTGAAGAAAGGATCCTGTCTTTAAAGGGTAAGTTAAGTTATAATAATTCTTCGGATGTGGAGTCGGCTGTTGACTCAGTGCAACAGGCCATTCTCCAATCCTATTATAACAATTGTGAACCTCCTGTTACTAGCTCCCCAAGGCCTGTGCCTTGGTGGTCTTCTGAGCTTAGCAAACTCAGGAAAATTACCCGCAGGGCTTTTAATAAAGCCAAGAAGGGTGGTGACTGGCAGCAATATAAGTCTGCACTCACCACATACAATAAAGCCATCAGGAAGTCCAAGTATGACTCTTGGAAAAACTTCTGTGATGGTATTGATGATGTCTCTACTAGTGCTAAACTTATGAGAATTATGGCTAGAGATAGTAGTTCCTGTCTGAATGCCATTAAATTGGCAAATGGGCATTATGCTGAAACAGGAAAGGAGATTCTCTCAGAAATGATGAGGATTCATTTTCCTGATTCCACCAGTGGTGACCCAGATGTAGCTCCAAGCACACCTGCTGCTTTTAGTAGCAGTAGGGAGTGCTGGAATCTTGCTGGTGATATCATCACTCACGACAGGATCTTGTGGGCTATCGATTCATTTGATCCTTACAAGACTCCGGGTATGGACGGAATCGTACCTGTTTTGTTACAAAAGGGGAAAACGATTTTAGTCCCAGTACTTAGTCAGATATACAGGGCATGTCTCGCTTTTGGATACATTCCAAATGCATGGAGACATACCAAGGTGGTCTCTATCCCTAAACCTGGGAAAGACACATATTTTGAAGCAAAATCTTTCCGTCCAATTAGCTTAACATCATTCATGCTTAAGACATTGGAAAAGTTAATGGATAGGCACATCAGGGAACAGATCTTGAGTGTAAATCCACTCTCGAGCTCCCAGCATGCCTATCAGACTGGCAGGTCAACTGACACTGCTCTTTATAATCTTTCCTTTGTTCTTGAGAAAAGTTTTAAGGCAAATGAAACTGCTTTGGCAGTCTTTCTTGATATTGAGGGTGCCTTTGATAAGGTATCTACGGATGCCATCCTTAGGGCATTGGCCAATAGGGGTGCGGATGAAGTAACATTGAATTGGATCAACTGTCTACTCAGGGATAGGTCTATCCATACTGAGTTGTTGGGGGATGCAATTCATGTTAAGGTAAAGAAGGGCTGCCCACAGGGCGGGGTACTTTCTCCTGTACTTTGGTGTTTGGTGGTGGATGGACTCCTTGTTGAGATTCATCTGCATGGTGCATACTGTATTGGGTATGCTGATGATATTGTCATCATCATTAGAGGCAAGTTTGAAAATATTCTTTCAGACATCCTCAATAATATCCTTAAGAAGGTAGAACGGTGGTGCAGGGATGTTGGTCTTTCTGTTAACCCAGAAAAGACGACTCTTGTTGCTTTCACTAGGAAAAAGTCAATCAAATTCAATGAGATTGTGTTTTATGGGCGCATTTTGAGTTGCTCAAAGGATGTGAAGTATCTGGGTGTCTATTTCGATGAGAGATTGTGTTGGAAGAGGCACATGGATTACTGCATCAATAAGGCCAAAAAGATTTTCTGGTCATGCAGAAATGCTATTGGCAAAACATGGGGACTCAGCCCAAAAGTGATCTGGTGGATATACAATATGGTGATCTGCCCTATGATCAATTATGGCAGTATAGCTTGGTGGTCAAGAACAATGACTGACATTGCCAAGTCAGAATTAGCAAAACTGCAGAGGATGATCTGCTTGTCCATGACAGGTGTACTTAGGACAACTCCTACATCTGCTATGGAGCTGCTGTTGGGTATGTACCCACTGCATATGATTATTGAGGCAGAAGCATTGCTCTGCTCTTATAGACTCATTTTACATGGGCAGTGGCAGAGTTACTCGAGGTATCTTACTTGGGGTAGGCTTAACTGTAAAATCAGTAAGCACCCAGTATTTATCATGAAGGGTGACGGCATGCCTTTAAAGCATGTATTTGATAAGTCGTTCAGAGTTAGTCTTCACTCTAGAGCTGAATGGGAGACTCTTTCTGTAACGGAGCTTAAGACTGGTATGATCTGGTTTACTGATGGTTCCAAGATGAATACTGGTACGGGAGCTGGGGTATGCTGCCCAGCTGATGGTACATCCTTCTTTTACCCACTGGGTAGATACGCCACTGTCTTTCAGGCAGAGGTCTATGCAATACTCATGTGTTGTTACATTTGCATTGAGAGGGGGTATAGTGGCCTGTCTGTCAATATCTACTCTGACAGTCAGGCAGCATTACTTGCCTTACAGAAACGTACAATTACTTCTAGGATTGTTTGGGAGTGTTACTGCTCTTTGAACAGGCTTGCCAGTAATGGTAATGATGTTGCTATACATTGGGTACCTGGTCATACTGGCATCCACGGTAATGAGCTTGCTGATAGTCTAGCAAGGAAAGGGTCGGTTACTCCATTTGTTGGACCTGAACCAGCTATTGGCATTTCCAAAGAATGCATTAGAACTACTGTTTTTAGAATTTTAAGAGAGCAGCAGTATCAAGAATGGCTTGACTCAAGAGGACAGAGACAAGCGAAAGAGCTCAATAGCGGATGCCCTAGCAAAAGGGCAAAAGAACTCATTGGGCTCAGGAGGAATAGTCTAAGAAATATGGTGGAACTGTTAACGGGACACTGTAGACTTAATGGACACCTTAGTACCATGAAGGTGGTTAATGACCCTCTTTGTAGGGGTTGTAAGTATGAAGAGGAGACTGCCTTACATGTGCTCTGTAACTGTGAGGCATATGCTGCTCACCGTTTCGAACACATGGGTCGACATCTGATTGAGCCATGGGAAATTCAGGATATTCCTATCAAATGCCTGCTGAATTTTATGTCAGCTACTGGTCTATTTAAGGACTAAGTGAGGATGTTTTTCTTCTTTCATTTTTGGGGGATAGCACAATAGACCCCTGGTCGCGGTGCTTTGGCTCAGGCCACCCCCCCCAGTAATACAGTAATACAGTAATACAGTACAGTAGAAAATAATACAAACACCTCTCGAATAAATGAAAAAAATACTGACATTTAATTTAAAAAACAACAACAAAAAAGTTTTAATAAGACATAATATTATAAAATGAAAATATTTAATTTTAACATGGAATAAATATTTGTAATGCTTGCTTAAAGTACAAATTATTGTGAAATTTTACAATTAGTGCAATATTTGGCAAATTATCACTTGCGATAGGTTAAAAAAATGAATCTGACAATTTTGAATGGAAATTGTTTTTTCTTTTTAGCTCTTTTATCGCATGCGCCAGGTTAATAAAAACGTGTCTGAAAACTAGATGAAATAAAATCTAGGTTACATTCTTTATTAGTCTTTTTCTTTTTTTTTTTGTCAATTTAATAATTATTTTTATATAATTCTCCCATCATATGATTTACAGGAAAAACTAGAAGTATTTGTAAAAATGGCTGTATTGAGTTGCATGCTATTTATTTATTACCTTTGTCGCCAAACAATGCAATTTTAAGCCAAATAAGACAAAAGTGTGAAATAAGACTAGAGAAGAGCATTTCGGAGTACATTTTTATATTCAACCGTAAATTATATAAAAAGCAGTTAAAATTATAATTATGTAGTCAATCATTTAAATTTTAGTGTAAATGTCTTCCATATACACACATATTCTAAAATAATTTACTTTCAAAGATTTAAAATATTTTTTACCATAATATGGAATACCATTACTATGGAAACATGCGTTTTGTTTTCCTCAAGCATGTGATTTTTATATCCTCGAACTCAGATCATTACTTATTAATTGAATATTGTGTATTATGTTATTTTTTTAACATGCCGAACATATTGTCGATTTCACTTATAGGAATATTCACTGCTTTAAAAGTTAGGATATAAGAATATTGTTAAGAAGATTTCTGCAATTATACGTTATTACTATAAAAAAATGCAATTTAACAAATTACGACAACCATTTGGAAAATGATTTTTTCAAAGACTAAAATTTAAGACATAAACAGTCACGCGATGTTGATCATACATTACTTACGCCATGAATTACATTTTTCGGTACTGTAAATTTTTAAACTTCTATGGAGCTGGTCATACATTACGTACGCCATGGATTAAAGATTAATATTTATAGACCAATTTTAAATGAAATTTCATTCTTAAACTTCTAAACATCCCACAATATTACTTTTTACACAGTCGTATAGAGAAAAAAATTTACTTTTAAATGCAATTTTTTTTAAAGCTGTATCTCAATTTGTTTCTGAGTTATTAATTTGTTTTTGTAGAAGTATCCATCTCGACGGAAGATTAATTTACTCTTAAATATAAAGAAAATAGCAGGCCTATTTGTTTGTCCGTGTTATTATGCTCTTTAGAAAAATGCTAAATAATTCTTCAGTTCAGGTATTCACCAAAATACATATTGCTAAAAATTTTGTATGACTAACTTTATTTATCATTGTCAGTTCTTAACCCTGCAACAATATTGTTGCATCAGTTTTAATGTTTGACGTGAACCCTCACAATAACGTTGATTACGGATGATTATAAAGATTTTATTGGATGCACGAGGTTTATTTTTCTACAAGATTAAGTCATCGAGTTTTTTCCCGGGTTAACGGTTACATGATTTCAACTGGTCTACAAAATGAAAAGACAGTGAAAATGACGTCATTTTAGATTTATTCAGGCAATTCAGCTTTAAAAACACACATTTTTATGTTTCACTTTTCTTTTAAATATGAAAGTTAAACAATCTGCTTTGTCTGCAAATAATTTATTACTTTTTCGACAGCATTTACCCTGCTAGAATCCAAAGAGGGAAAAGAGTAGTAGCACAAGAGGGTATTTATTAAGAAATATAACTAACATCCAGTGAGATTGTATTTCAGCTACAAGAATCACATATTGCGCGAGCTGAGAGGCCAGGAGATCAAGGACAAACGAACATACACCACCCGAGCATAATTCAAGTTCAATGGTAAATCTCTGCAATCATTGTAATGCATCTCTAATTTAATATTGTCAGATATGAGAACATTTTAATTCCTATTGTCATAATGGCCTCATTTCTATGCCAAAAGTGCACTGTGAATAATCAACTAAAAGAACTGCTTCTTAATAGCTAAATTTTGTCCAACGCATAAGGTAATATAATATCGCAATGACGTTCGCATCTTTTCAGCAACGCGGAAGGACATTCAAGCTAAAGGTCCATTAAAAAAAATATACAAGTTCGAATTCACCATTTCGCTTAATTCAAGGTTTATTTGGAAATACTGACCAGCGCAGCGGGCATAGCCAGCTAGTAATAAATAAATTGCACAAATATTGAAAAAACTGCTTGTGCGGTGAACAGGTTGCCAGAAAATATGTTGCCAAATTTTCTTTTATCTTGCCAAGGCCCCTATACTGGAAAAGTATCACTTATAAAAAGGATTTTTGCTTCATTTCCACCGACAAATTCTTTCTGGTAATTCCAGACAACAGGTAATAGAAATATTCTCTACATTTTTTTCTTACATCAGTCAATAAAACTGATTTTTTAAAATATCATAACACATTTAAAAATAAAATCGCACAAGGACAGATGTTTTTTTAAAATAAATGCAGAATTTCGTTAATGGCACACACTTGATTTCGTTTGAGTTATTTATTCTCTAAAGGCCAACCACAATGCAATCTCAGCATATAATCATATCATTTCCAAAAATTAAATGCGTAATCTTATTATCTCATGTGATGAGAAATTAAATTAAATTAGGGACATGAAAAAAACATACATTTTTCATCTTAATTTCAGAATTCCCAAACATAAAGACTTATTAGATTAATTTTTAATACAGTTATTCAATTGTATTAATAAATTGATGAAAAGACTTATCTAAATAGTCAATCCGATAATTGCGAAGCAAAAAAAAGATGCAATGTACTAAAGTCTGGTATATTTTGACATTGAATACATTCGTTATAAAGCTATTCATTTTCATTAAGAACGTCTGCCTAAACTAATCAGCTGCTTTAGCTAGCAAGATTATCAACAGAACAAAAAACTTTCAAAATAATTTTTTCTCTGTGATAGTTTCCAGTAACAACCATTTCATAACACAAGTCATCGTTTGTCCATTTTCATTTCAGAAATCAATTCACAAATAATCAAGTTGAGTTGTTTAAAACTATAACTATTTTTTTTTTTTATTCACAGGCAAATGATTTTATTCTCTGCAAACAAAGTGCATATTGTAAATAGTGATTTTCACATTTTAAAGCAATTTGTTTACATTACGAATGAAATTTTGAATGCCAATAAATCCAAATATATACATTTTGAAGGTAGCTCATCTCTCAAAATGATTTTTTAATAAGATTTCTAAATATGTAACTTTTAAGTAGTTTTATCTGAAAAAATAATTTGAAGAAAAAAATGCCCTGAATTTAATTTTAAGATTTTATGTGTAATATGTTTTTTTTTTCTTTTTGTGATTTTAGCAAATTAATGTAAGTATTGATGATAAAATATATAATACTAGCAGCCTTCGCCCGCTGCGGTGATCAGTTTCTCCAAAGGAATCTTGAATGAAACAAAATATATCTAGCATAGATGAAATTTTAAAAGAAACTTTTTCTTTATTTCTATTTTCAAAATATCTAATCAAAAATCAGTAATAGTTTCCTTATCCGTATAGTCTTACATTATCCAGTTCAAAGCCGATGTTGGTGACAAAATATCTAAAATAGCTCTAAAATCACTGAAGTGTGTGTGTTTAAATTTTTTTAGTAGATTTGTTATCCTGAATTTCATGCTCCTACCTAAAACTGCTGCATAGGTATGACAAAATGACCAAAATCTTTTGACCCCCTATTTAACTCCTTAGGGGGGGGGGGGGGAGAATTTCTAAAATAGCTTAAATATGTGTAACTATTGTTATAGTAGGTTTTTTATGCTGAATTTCATAATCCTTCCTAAAACTGCTGCTGAGATATGGCGAAATGACCTAAAACATTCCACACTCCCACTTAACCTCTTTAAGGGTGGAATTTGTAAAACTGCTGAAATAAATATTTAACTTTTTTTTGGTAGATTTCTAATCCTGAATTCCACGCTCCTATCTAAAACTACCGCTGAGATATGATGAAAGGACTAAAACTTTCGATCACACCCTTTAATCATCCTTTCAGGGTGGGGGTAGTGGGAAATTTCTAAACTTGCTGAAATATGTGTTTATTACTTTCTTCTATCTTGACAAAAAGAAAGTATTGGTTTCATGAAAATTTTCGAATTCCAGTTTTCGACAGATTTATACGTTTTATGGGTCAGAGATTCCAAAAAACATGTTTTTACAAAATGTCTGTCTGTGAGTCTGTCTGTCTGTCTGTATGTGACACAAATTTTGTGGCCGCTCTATCTCAAGAACTAATGCACGGAATTTAATAAAAATTTATATTCAGGTAGTCCCTGATATAGATTAGTGCTGATTAGTTTTTGGTGTAAATCGCCCTGCAGGTGGCGCTGCTATGTAGCATTTTTCAGGATTTCCGCAAAAGCTCTATCTCAAGAACTAATGCACGGATTTTTATAAAACTTCAGATTCCGTTAATCCTTGATATGAATTGGTGCTGGTAACGTTTTGGTGCAAATCGCCCAACAGACGGCGCTGCTATGCTGCATTTTGTAGAATTTACACGATTTTCGTAATAGCTCAATCTCAAGAAATAATGCACGGATTTTCATCAAACTTCAGATTCAGTTAGTGCTTGACATGAATTGACGTTTTGCCTCTTGTGATGTAAATAGCTCAACAGGTGGCGCTGCTGTGCTGCATTTTTTGAGATTTCCGCAATAGCTCTATCTCAAGAACTAATACTTGGGTTTTCAACAAACTTCAGAATCAGGTATACCTGGATATGAATTAGTGTTGTTTATGTTTTGGTGTAAATCGCTCAACAGGTGGCGCTGCTATGCTGCATTTTCACGATTTCCACAATAGCCCAATATCCAGAACTAATGCACGGATTTTCATCAAACTTCAGATTCAGTTAGTCCTTGACATGAAATGATGTTTTGTACCTTTTCGTGTAAATCGCTCAACAGGTGGTGCTGCTGTGCTTCATTTTCTGTGATTTCCACAATAGCTCTAGCTCCAGAACTAATGCACCGATTTTCATCAAACTTCAGATTCCGGTATACCTTAATATGAATTAGTGCTGTTTGTGTTTTGGTGCAAATCGCTCAACAGGTGGCACTGCTATGCTGAATTTCTCAGAATTTCCCCTACAGCTCTATTTCAATAACTAATGCACGAATTTTCATCAAACTTCGAATTCAGGTATACTTTGATACGAATTGGTTCTAAATTGATGTAATTTCTTATACTATTTAAATGATTTAATTGACGTGATTTATATAGAAGAAAGTTTTGTGATGGCCACAACATACTAGTTTTTTAGTAGATTTGTTATCTTGAATTTCATGCTTCTACGTAAAACTGCTGCTGAGATATGGTAAAATGACCAAAAACCTTTGATCACCTAATTTAATCCTTTCAGGGGGAATTTCTAAAATCGGTGAAATATGTGTTGAATTATTTTTTAGTATATTTGTTATTTTGAATTTCTCACTTCTACTTAAAATTGCTGCTGAAATATGGCGAAATAACCTGAAATTTTTGGCCACCCTATTTAACTCGGGGGAGGTGGATTATAGTATCGCTGAAATACGTGTTTAA
Organism: Maratus speciosus; assembly: GCA_963932465.1. NCBI lineage: Eukaryota > Metazoa > Arthropoda > Arachnida > Araneae > Salticidae > Maratus > Maratus speciosus. The sequence continues at coordinate 318,223,572 of OZ010788.1, forward strand.
TTATTTTTTGCAGATTTCTTATCCAAAATTTCACGCTTGTAAGTAAAACTGCTGCCGAGGTATGGCGAAATGACCTAAAATTTTCGACCACCCTTTAACCCCCTTAGGGAGGAATTTCTGAAATCACTGAAATAAAACTGCTGCTCAGATATGGCGAAATGACCTAAATTCTTATACACTACAGTAAATTAAATAACACATCTAAAAATTTACATTTTATTATTTATTTTTTATAATATTTACATGTTATTTACACAGATTAATAACTCTTATTTGCAATATTTACAATATAAATGCTTAAAACAATAACAAATATCTAAAAACAGTTTATTTAACTTGTGCTGAAAGAATTTTTAAAAACCGATAGAAATTTCAGAACAAAATTCTTTACTACTGTATATACATAATAGTTTTGAATATTAAAGATTCACAATTTATATAATTTTTCATTCAGCAATAAAATATTAATTTAAAAGTATAATTAGCATGTTAATTAAGAACAACTCTTATAGAATTAGTAATTGGGGGAGGGGGGGTTCTGTTCACAACAAAGAAATATCGATTTTTTTTTTTTTTTTTTTTTTTTTTTTTTTTACTTTTTTGAATATCTATAGTGCATAGAATTAGCCCCAAGAATGATCAAGTGAAATTCAAAATATTGAGGCTGTTTTAGTTAATTTAAAGCAATCTCAGACTGGCTGAAAAACAGGTATAAAGGACACAGCTGCATTCATGCTGAATTCTTTACTTAGGTATAAATTTAGAAATCATAGACTAACTGTAAGTTTCAAAATATGATTTTTCTATTTTGGAAAAAATACTAAAAAATTTTATACTCTTTTGCCTTAATATAATCTTAAAAGCAGTGTTTAAATGGATCAACCAATCAACTTTTTTCTTTTTTGGAAATTGGGGTTTAATCTGTGATGCCATGAACCTTTCATATGTTAACATATATATATATATATATTAATTTTATATCATATATTATTCATAACATATATTATCATATATTATTTATAATATATTACCATATATTATTCATTTAAGACAAAGTTAAAGAAGAAAATTTGCACTTTTTTAAGCGACTACCATTTTACCAAATTTTGTTCAATTTTACTAGAGTTAAGTTCATGGCCTGCCAAATTGAAATTGAATAAGTTTTCTGAAAGATTTTATTGAAGCTATGCAGTATGCAATTCACGATGATATGCGCATAGCATACCCATGATATGCAACTGACAACATCTCCAGCAATTTCAATAATTATCGTTTAGTGAAATTTTTTTTAAATTATAAAAACTTATGAATAATAGGTGGATAAATTCAGTTTTGTGTTACTTTATTCTTTCTATGAAAAAATAAATAAATTCAGTTTTGTGTTACTTTATTCTTTCTATGAAAAAATAAAATTTTTTTAAAAATCTCGTAGTTGACCAACTTTTTGAGTTAATTAACAGTAACCTCCCCTTAAAATATTTGAGTTAAAACTGTGAATTAAAGATGAATAATAATATACCTAATAATAACAAACACACATGGTAATTTACATAAAAGTTATAATATAACATTACATAGAGCTAACTATTGCATTTCAAAGGTCATAAGCTAAGCAGAATTCTTGCTGCTGATCGCCATTGTGCCAAGTTGTGAGTTACAAAAATAAAAAAAATCTTTTGCCAGCATTCTCAGTTATGTTATTGGACAATTGAAAGTTTTCTGTGTAACTCATTATTTGTGTTTTGATTTTTTTCAGAACTTCTTTTATTAGTTCTACAGGGTGTTCCAAGAGTTACATGGGCAATGTATATTGCAAAAATATTCAAAATAAGACAGGAATTAAGATTGTGTTGATGAAATAGAAGATATGATATATATACACATTTTTTTTTTTTATAGATTTCACTAAAAACTGTTTATATTGCAGGAAAGCTCTAAAATTTCATAAAATTCAAAGTATCATAACTTGGTGAATTTTGGTTATAAAAGAATAGAATTTTTACTGTTGTACTTGTCAGAGCATGGAGAAAATATTTCTCAATATAACTTATAGAATTCAGAAATTCCTATAATAATTTAAAATGTGTAACTTTTAGAAAATTACTGTGAAATAGTCATGCCATTATCTTAATTACCACTTTATTTTGAACACTTTTGCAACATTGTCTAAACATATCCACCAGTTAAAAAAAATAAAGCACTTTTAAATATATTTGGGACACTCTGCATAACCAATAGTTCAATTTAGATCAATAACTACTATTAAAAACAATTACAAAAAACTCAAACACATATTGAAAATGAAAAAGTATGTTAAGAAGTTTAAAGAATGATTTTAGAATCAATTTTTCATGACATATCTATTGTTAACATTATTTTAATTTTGCTGTAGTTTTTCTCTGATAATTAACCAAATTACTAAGGTTAGTCAGAATCCAGTGAGAACCCTGGTCAAAAGTGAAATGTGAAAAAATAAAATCATATGTAGATACATCCAAGTGTACCACTCATTATCTCCATTGGAAAGATGACTTCTATTTCACATTAATGCAAAGCTTTCCTGGAAGTTATAGAACACATGGTTCAACAGATTCATACCAATGAAGGGAAGGAAGAGATATTATGTATATACTGGTTGTCCTGTCCCTTCTTATCGCTGAACAATAGCTAATTACTAAACTGTTAATTTTTTTTATGGATGGGACGAATATTCGGCCACTATTCGGTATTTGGCTTATTTGGTTGGCCGAATGCTTCTGCAGAATACCTGAAGCCGAATATTTCCGAGATATTTTGAAAGATATCTTGTCAAATAAATTCAGGGGGAAAAAAAATCGTTTTTTGCAACTTTTTTCTCTCATCCGAATTGGCATACTTTTCTGGCACATTCATGAAAACATTTTCATTCTTACTTGCAAAAAATGTACAGTTATTCAGATACTAAAAAATATACAGCTTTTCTGTATTTCCTATAAAAATGAGGGATCTTTTAGAAAATGGTGCCCAAATTGGAGATTCAATTGTCAGGGAAATGTCTTCATTAGAGAATGATATATTACAACTCAAGATGTAAAAACTCTTTTAGAAAAAGGAAAAACACTGCTTCATTCTAAAACACTTGAATATTCATTAATGTCAGCAAATTCCATGCACACAGTCCCTTAAGGAATTCATGATAACTTACTTTCTATAAAGTAAGAAATGTAAAAATTCATTCACTAGGTGCATTAGCTAAGATTCATTTTCAAGATGGAATATCAAATATCACTATTCAAAATACAACTGTACATCTGAAAACAAAACTGGGGTCAAACTAGATACTCACTAGATGGCGCAAACTACCTTATGAAGATGATTGTATAAATATTTAAATACTAGTGTAAACGCCCGTCCTGGGATGGTGGGTAGAAATCGCGGTTTTCCCTTAAAATTTGAAATAATTCATAAAAATATTCATATACTATTATTCCGTAATCGAGCTATTTGGTTTAAAAATCATAAAAAGTCAATAAATTGAAATACAGTTTTCAAACATTTTACTTTTGAAAGTACACCCTCCCTATTCAACCGTGTAAAATTTAAAATTTAAAATTATGCGATGTTGAAAAGTAATTAAGTTTGTAAAAAAGAGAAAATGGACTAATGATTCATCAAATCAATTTTTCCAAAATAAATTAAACATACAAACCTGAAACAAAGACTATGTTTATTACACTAATACTCAGAAAATAGAGTACTTTTATGTTTGCTTAGTGCTGTAATAAATCTGTGTAGCTGTAACTGTGTAGTTTTTGAAGGTTTTAGAGAAAATGAAGATAAACAGATGTGATACAATGTAGATTATTTACACAAGTCAAATAACTGTCTTATTTACGGCATCAGAATGATCGCCGTGATCAATGAGGCAGTTCAACCAGAATTGTGAGGGACGCACAGAGACTTGGATTTTATATAAATAGATAAATTCTAAATATTGAGCAAAATAATTTTTTAATTCTATTTTTTTCACTTTTAAGTAATTTGCATGATTATTGGTTTTAATATGTAAAATTATTATGTATATATTTTTTTATTTACATCTTCCTTCATGCATTATCAGTTTCTATGTATGCTTTTAATGCTCGTTGAATATTGTATGTGCTGGTTCAAATGTCGAAGATTTTGTTAACATATGTATATTCTTTTAAACATACCTTTTTCTTTAATGTAATTTGTAATTTAAGGCTTGGAGACTAATTTCAGAAGAGACTCATTCCTACAAATTTGTTTATCATTAGGGGACAAACTCCCCAAAATAAAATTTACTTGATTAAAGGTTATTTCAGAAAATATCTCATCATGAATAATTATGAGAGATAGAGAGTGTAAGAATATTATTAATTCTGAATGCAAGAAAGGATAAAAGTATCATTTGTTAGTAAAAGTAAAGTACATTCTTTATATTTTAATGGAAATAACTAATTATCCTGACTCACTGAAAATCAATTTGATATATCTTAGAATAAAAGGATAAAATGCAATTTCGTAATTTTTTGTGCTAAAATAAGTTTTTCAAATTTAAAAAGTACATTTAAGAGTAGTAATGATTAATAACTTCCTTTTTCAGGTAAAAGGCTTATGAATTACGTTCCTATAGATAAAGATATGCTATTACAATTTAGATGTAGTAAAAGTTGTTTTATTAGCAATATCAAGATATTTGAAATGTTACAAGAACAAGTTATTAAAAAATTAAAAAAAAACAGATTAATAATAGAACATAAATTTGTTCTTAATTTTTTTTTTTTTTTTACTTTAAAATTTTAAATTATATATATATATATATATATAACCATTACATTACAATTCATCATCTTTTTCTTTTTTTATTAAAAAATAAAAATAATAAATTGAGTATCAATACATAACACTGACATTATACATAATAAAGCAGGATCAACTATTTTTAATTTAACAAATCATTAATGAATTGTTTCTACTATAATGTACCAATATCCTAATCACCAATATATGAAGCATTAAAAAATTAAACTTTCAAAATTGGCAAACAGAAAACCATCAGGAAGACAAAATCATTTAAATAACCAGTAAATAATTAAATATATGTAGGGAATCATAAATTTATATATATATATAATCAAAAGTTATTTTCTTATTGGAAAAAAAAAGTTGGTATTCGGCCTAAAATTTGGTTAAATATTCGGTATTCGGCCAAATCACTATTCGGTCCATTCCTATTCTTTATTATATAAAAGTTCATTTGCATCATTTTTTTTTTAAGTTATGAAATTTAAATTATTTTATAGTTCCTGGGTGCTATAAGTTACACTTACCCTTTTCCATGCACTAACAAGTAAAACAGTAAGAATTCCATTATTGTACGACAAAACTTGCTGAGTTATACTTAGAATTTTTGACATTTTATTTGTTAGAGCATGCGAAAGTCTTTCTAGACTTTCTACTTATAAGACCCGGAACTGTATAAAAATATAAATTCGACAACTTTTTAAAAAAAATAACCTATTCTAACACAAATAGTTTTTTTTATATGATGAAGAACAACATTTGAAACCTTTTTCAATTGGAATTATACCTCTAAAATTAACAGTTTAGGAATTGGCTATTGTTCAATGATAAGAAGATACACTCTGTATATATAACATACATATTTATAAAGAAAATAATAGTTTAAAGCATTTAAATTAAAAAAAAAACTTTTAAATGATAGCCTAAAGGGCTGGAACAATTTTGATCACAATAAAAAGTGACACTTTGTTAAGCAGGAAGCCTTTTCTTTTTTCTTGTTGTAGTGAAAATAAGCATACAAAAGTACAGATAATAAATAGTTCTGACTTTGATACCTATTTCATAGATGATGAAATGGTATATCTTTAAACCATATTTTAGATATATTCAAAATTACGTGACATATTAATTGTCACCAGTATCTTAACTCATAATATAATTAGTACACTGAAATAGATCAGTTCATTAATAATTAACTATACCTTAAGGAAAGAAGAGAAGCGGCTCAATGTGCTTAGTTGTGAAACTAATTGAAGGGTAGATATAAATTAATTCACTTCTTGTCTAGACTATAAGAAAATAATTTCATTATGGGCAATTAACTTAAACAACTTCTATTTTGAATTATTATTTTATTTTTTATAGAATTGGAAGAAGGCAGGGTATTATTTGTTATGATATAGTAATTATTCACTTAATATTAGTTTCTAGTTATCCTTCTAAAAAATATTCTGTCATACAAGAATAAGTTCAAATTACATAATTAACTAGTTATTTGCAAGTGACTTCATAAAATATACATCTTTAAAGCAATTTTCCTTACTTTAGTATCTTCAAAGCGTTTATATATTATATATTAGAATAGCAATAATAATTTTTTTAAATGAATATTAAATTTAGTATTTAGAAAAGAAAAACGTAAGTTTTATTAATCTGATTCTACCAAAATTAATACAGATCTTAATGCCAGATTTTAGATTAAGTAAAACTATTGTCTAAAGATCTTACCAAACAAAAGCTTACATTGATTACAGCAGTAACTGACTTAATCACTTGCATATGCTTGATTTCCATACAATATAAATATTTACATCTAACACAAATGTATGAAAGCTGGTAAATAATGATATGATTAAGTAAGAAATTTTTTAAAACTTTCTTCACAAAATATCATTATTAATTGATAAGCATGGTCATTGGCTGTAAGCATTTAGCATGAAAATGCATATTTGAACATTTTAAATTTTCAATGCAAGGTTTATACTGCAATTATATAAGTTCATGAATTTTATTTGAATAAGAATATTACTGCATATTATAGCAATGCAACATGCATTTTTATCACTTTGGCTGTTATTTGGAGTATTCATTAGATTATAGTTATTTTTGAAGCATATTTTATTACTATCCCTATTTATTGTTCAATTTGCTTCTACATTACCTTAAATCTTAAATCAGGAAGAAAAAATTTAAACATAAAATTAAAATAACTTTAATACAAGAACAATGAAGAATGGCTAACAGGAGTGGGGAATTTTCAGAAAATCTTACCAGCCAGCAAGAAGCAATATACAGTTGAAAACTTATGACAGAATTTACACAAATGCAAAAATGATTCATTACTATATTACATTTTTATAAATAAAATTAAGAAATATATACAACAGAGGAAAGTTTAGTATAGAATAGAACTTAGTAAGATATTTACATCGTGGTAATTTGGAGAGTAGCAAAATATAGCTAACAAGTAAAAAACATATCTTCTATAGCCTGCAGTTTTTAAAAGGCTGCTTAAAAATTTACTCACTTTGTCAGAAAATTTACTCACCAGTGGTGAGTAAAATGACATAATTTCCCACCCCTGATAACTAATATACAAAATTCACTATTCCAATATGTATATATATATATATTTTAAAGTTTCACAGATTAATAAATAAAACGTGAATGTTTAAAATTGAAAATACATATTTAAAAGTTGGCACAATAAAAGAATATACATTAGTTAAAATCAGATCTAATATAAAATTTTCAAGCTAAAATAGAAAGATTAAATCACTTCCAATAATTAAAGTCACATAATAATAGTAATTTTAAAAATTAATCACAGCAAATATATAAATTTCAAAAGAATTTTGTATATAAATTAAAAAAAAAAATCAAATAAAAACAGTAAATTATAACAAAAGTTAGCAGAGATATTTTAGCTAACTTTGAATTAAATAATCTATGTGCAAAATAGAATTGTTTATAGAAAGAATTGTGAACATAGATCTGAAACATAAAGCACTTGAAAAAAAAAAATAGTAAAATGTCCACAAATGCAAAATTAGTAGGCAAATATATCTAAAAACTGCCACAAAACAAAAAAGATCCATTCATTTCTTTTTCTTTGGGCGTGAACGTCTTCTCTTATCTGGTTTCTTAGTTTTATGCAGTTTTGCAACAGATACTACTGGCCTTCGTCTAACAACTAACTGTTGTTCAACTAAGTCTGCTAATTTGCCTTGTTCAGCCAGCATAGAAAGGAATGTACAAATGAACTGGTCATAATTATGTGTCCTCCTGCAGTCATCAATCTAGTTAGAAAATTTAAGAATATACATATAATCATTACAATAATAAATACAAAGAATTGTAACCTAAAAATAATAATAAAACCACTGTTATAGTAAGACAACATGGAAAATGAGAGTTGCATAATATAATTTCTCCCAACAGCAGTAATAAGGAAACACAAATACAAGATTTATAATCAGCCAATGTTTTACAGGATAAAAAGTAAAAAATTACTGATAATATAAAATAAATGCAGTCAACTCCACAAACTGATGAATAAATAATGAAATTTTGCTTATATTATTAAGGAGCAGAAAACAAATTACATGATACAATGAATATACAGAACATACAAGAGAAGATGTAAGTAAAAGAAAAACTTTTGAGATTTGACTGATAATATTTAAGAAATTAAAAATTTTATGTTTTTCAAGTTTTAGGAAATTATTCCTATTATTTTTTTTCTAAACTTTAAAATATTTAAACTTCTTAAATTTTCATATTTTTTTTAACTTAATTCTGAGGCAGTCATTACTCACAGAACAGGCAAAACCACCATCTCCCCTTCTCTTCAGGATAAGACTATTGGGAAGGGTGCCTCAATCACAGATCTCACCAGAAAAAGTAGAAGATATACCAATTTTACATCACTAAACAATTCTGGAGAAAATTTATGAGAAAAGAAAAAAAAAAGAGGGGGAGAGGGCAAGGGAGTTAAAAAGCATAATTTAAACTGCAAATACAAAGCAGCATACTTGTAAATGTATAGCAAATTAACACCTAGTAATATTACATTAATTTCAATTGCTAAAAGGTGTGAATTAACATTTTAAAACCAGTAAAAATACATTTTTTTGACTGTTTACATGATTCAACTCAACCCGAGTCATTTTCAAAACAAATAAAATAAAAATATTCTAAAATTTCACAGTCTATGAAATGCCATCATTAAATTTTTCACGTATTCTTTCATATTATTGCACATTATTTTTATTTTACTTGGATGCTTATTTTATTTTCGTAAACCTTGAGTAGCTTGAGCCATGACTTTGGTGTGTTGAATGATGCTGTATCGTTACATATTGAATTTTGCGTGTTACAATTTCTATTTTTTCTCTTATAATGGATGGATAGTATTGGCTGAAGGGAAAAATTATTTTGCTGTCACTGAAATTTATATGGATGGTTTCTTCTTGATAAACTCTTGATAGTGCTGTGGTTTTTCTATTATATTTAATATCAGCTATATGCTCCTTTTTTCTATATTTAAATTTCCTTCTTGTCATACCAATGTAGTAGTTCTTTGATCCGCCTGCTCTAATAAATGATATTTCATAAACTCCTGAGTAATTCTCAAAATTAATTGGGTCAATTTTAGCACAAATGATATTTTTTAATTTTGGCGGTGGTTTTGCTATTATTAAGCAGATATCGAAACACTTAAGACTGTATTTTAATTTCTCAAAAAAGCTTGGAAAATATTGAATAGTATAAAGTTTGTATTTTTGCGAATCAAACTTATGTTCTGGCTTCTTATTAATGGCAATATTCACAATTAGTTTATTAATATATTGAACTTTAAAACCATTATTATGAGCAATTCTGCAAATGTTATTTAATTCATTATCCAAATTATTTTCTGTGCATACTAGAAAAGCCCGTTTTATGAAAAATCTGTAGGTTGAAATTTTGTATGTAAATGAACATGCATCATTCGGTATTTTAGCCTGGTTAGCCATGCTTTCTCTGTACAGATCATCTAAATTCAATGAACAATAACGTTAAAATTGAACATAATAAAAGTCTTCCATTCCTTTATGTAATGTTAACAAGAACAAATCAATCTATCGACAGATCTGTTTTCAGAAAAAGCATGGCTAACCAGACTACCATACCGAATGATGCATGTTCTCCATTTACATATAAAATTTCAACCTACAGATTTTTCATAAAAATGGCTTTTCTAGTATGCACAGAAAATAATTTGGATAATGAATTAAATAACATTCGCAGAATTGCTCATAATAATGGTTTTAAAGTTCCACATATTAAGAAATTAATCGTGAATATTGCCATTAATAAGAAGCCAGAATGTAAGTTTGATTCACAAAAATACAAACTTTATACTATTCGATATTTTTCCAAGCTTTTTTGAGAAATTAAAATACAGTCTTAAGCATTTCAATATCTGTTTAGTAGCAAAGCCACCTCCGACATTAAAGAATATCATTTGTGCTAAAATTGACCCAATTAATTTTGAGAATTGCTCAGGAGTTTATGAAATACCATTTACTAGAGCAGACGGATCACAGAATTACTACATTGATATGACAAGCAGGAAATTTAAATATAGAAAAAGGAGCATTTAGCTGATATTAAATATAATAGAAAAAAACACAGCACTACCAAGAATAAACCATCAAAGAATCAAAGAAGAATAAAACCAAGAAGAAACCATCCAAATAAATTTCAGTGACAGCAAAATAATTTTCGCCTTCAGCCAATGCAATCCATCCATTATAAGAGAAACAATAGTGTGAGAATACTTCTCACAGTATTTAAATTTGGTTTTTTTTTATTTCCTTTCAGCTTTTTTTTTGCATCGATGTCTATTTGAACTCAATCTTTACGCTGCGATTTTGACGTTTTTACCTCTCTCCATAATGCAAGTTCATTTTTCGCCGCCGATCTGTTTCTCTCGGCCTTCAGGCGAATCGGCAGCTTGCGCATGCGCACTCCGCTATTTTAGGAGCACATCTCTTGGAGCTCTCGTATCGAGGAAGTCAACTTGCTTTATGATGACATCATTGAAATGTTGAGCCGCCCTCTTTTGATGCTGTTCGCTGACAGGAGAATATAGTTTGGTTTCGCTTTCCAATCAGTGAAAACATTTTTAATTCTGTAGCTTGTAATTCGATTCTCATTAATTTCCCGAAAATGTTAATTTAGCTAATCAATTTAAAGTCTGCCTTTTAATTACTTTGTCAACCCCGTATTCATCATTTAAATACTAAAACTCATTAATTTTTAAGTTCAGAATTTGGTTTGATGTTGTTTGAAAAAGATGTGGTCTTTTAACGTTGTTTTAGCGGAGCGCCAGCCTGCTGGCCGGCCGTTCGAATGCCGTGCCGCTCTTTTTGGCCGAATAAGTTTGCCGTACTATGGGTCATATTTTTGTTATGTAGATATGTTCTTTTTCAAGATTTAATTTTTAACGATGTGCTGCACTCATCTAAAGGAATCCCACGGAAGAATTCTAATTAAGAGATTCCATTCTTTCAGTTCTTTTATTTAAAAAATGGTGACCAGAAGCAAGTATTTTCATAACCTTCTACTGCTACTAACGACCGAAATAAAGAATATTGTTTGTTTCATCACTGTCTCCTGTAAAGTAAGAAGTCTCCAGTTTTTATTATTTCTTTAACGATCAATAGTATTTATTAAAAGACCTTCGCAATTTGTACTAAACCACTTAAACGATCATTTAATTACCGTCACAAATAGAAATTGTAACACACAAAATTTCAATATGTAATGAAATAGTATCATTCAACACACCAAAGTTATGGCTCGAGCTACTCAAGGTTTACGAAAATAAAATAAGCATCCAAATAAAATAAAAATAACGTGCATAATATGAAAGAATATGTGAAAAATTAAATGATGGAGTTTCATAGACCGTGAAATTTTAGAATATTTTTATTTGTTTTGAAAATGACTTGGGCACGTTGAAACATGTGAACAGTCAAAATAAACGTATTTTTACTGGTTTTAAAGTGTAAATTTATACCTTTTAGCAATTGACATTAATGCAGCATATTTGTTTAGACAAAACTCAAAAATGTTTTCAAATTACAAACTGCTTAAAAACTGAGCATAAGAAAACAAAAATACATTTTTTATTACAAGATAGGGATAGAAGGAGAAAAATATCCATCCCATTAAAAGGCTCTCATCCCAGGGAAGGCAGGGACCACAAGCAACAGTAAGTAACAAACATGACGTCAAATTTTATACCCTTGAAAAAATATTTTAAAAAATTGGTTATTTTAAATGGAAAAAGTTACACTGTAGGCTGCTTGTCAGAAAAAGAAAACGCAAGGCATAGCATTATTTGAAAAATGCTTGAAGGTAGCTAAGCTCACTATGAGGTACAGACTTAATTTTCAAGAACTCTTACTGATGAATAGGAAAATATTTAAAAAAAAAAAACCCAAATAAATATATTAGATTATCAGTCCTCTTTATCAAATAGCATATAATACATAGGTAAAAAAAGTACACTGTTACATGAAATTAAAATAAAATGAATTTTTAAAAATTTCTCTTGGTGCACTAATGCTTATTTCAATTTTAAATTCTCGAAGTGTTTAAAGATGATTCTAACTTTCTGCCCTTATTTTAATATCTTATAGTTTTTTGAATGTTTGAAGTAGTTACTTCTATTAAAGTTGAAGCAGTTTTCATATCATCGATATATTTTATCTTTAAAGATTTTTTATAAAGCTGGTTGCCCTCAGTTAAACAAGCTCTGGGGTAAAAGGAGGGATTTTTTAAAAAAAAAAATTTCTATCAATTCCTTACCTGTTCGGCTTCTTAATTTTTTGCTTATCTTACTGTCACATATGTACAATGACTTTTAACACTAGAATTTAAGAATTTATCTGTATCATAACAAAAGTTACATGTATCAATGGAAATCAAAGCTAATTTTAACTTTCCTTCTATAAACAATATTCTCTAAAAATTACAGAAATTACTCCATGTGTATCAAGACTCTCATCTAAAAAAATATTCCTTACTTCAAAATATATGCCTTTCAAGCTAAATTAGTATTTAACATACTTAGACAAAAGTTTCTAAAGATTTCAATTTTGCATATGCAAGAAAACAGCAAAAATTATATGTTTTAAAGAATGTTCAAATTTCTATGACAATTTCAAAGTTCATATGAAAGAGGAAAAAAAAACTAAAACACAAGGAAAAAACACTAAAACACAAGGAAAAAATACAAATACTGTTTAAAAGCAGTAAAACAAGTTTGTAGTTTCCATGTATCTAGAAAGTTAAAATACATCTTTACCTTATATTTTTTCCTTTTTTCAATTTCATCATGCAAATTAGCTTCACAAATTGCAATTTCAGTTTCTACTGTCTTTAACAGGGCAAGGAGATCCTGTAATGAATACAAAATAACCTAATTACTGAAAGAGAAAAACAGAAGTCAGAAATTTTTATGATTCCAATACAGACCACTTATGCAATACTTGACTTACGTAAATTCGCACTTACGTAAGAAATTTTGAAAATTACATTTATGAACATACTAGCGCATTTAATATGCATTTGAATACTTTTGATAATCGTTTTATAAATAAAATATGCAGATAAAAACAACAACATTAATATAATTTTACATATTAGATACAGTTATATTTTTATTGGGATATACAATGAAATCTTTAACAAAACAAACACAAATCTGACTAAAATGAGCCCAAAAAAAACTCTGTTTAACTGTTACAATTTTATTAGCTGAATTCAAACCATAAAGAAACCTAATTTTAAAGTTTCGGTGAAGAGGAATGAGTGTATTTTTTCTTCCAGCTTCAGAGCTGTTCGTTTGATGTAGATTCAAAATTTAAATTAATTCATCAACGTTAAATTTATAAATCCCATATTCCACAAGATACTTTTTATTTGAAAAGTGTTCTTTCAGTTTGTTTTATATTTTTTCATACTTTTATAATTTATATCCAAGTAAATACTGCTGCATGCTACTTTATTTATAAAATAATACTGTGTAAATAATGTATATATTATGCATATATAATAAATATTGCAGTTGCTGATGAAATTTTACCTAAGGAATTTACAAATTCAACGTACGTAAAATTCAACTTATGCAAAAGTTTACGGAACACATTACTTACATAAGTTGGGGGGTGCCTGTACTTTCTTAAGTACATAGAAGAAATTAAAAAGATGAAGAAAAACTAGAAATATTATTTTTCAAATATTAATAAATCAAGAAGTATTCATGAGTGAAATAAAGCTTATATTTTACACTAAATAGTAAATTTATACATTAAATTTTACTCGCAAAAACCTTTAAAGAAATTAAACATCAAAGTATTTATTTACAAATATTGAGTTGAAAAGTTGGTTTAGTAATTCTTCAACTTGTTACTTGTGTTTTAACTGGAGATACGACATACTTTACGACATACGTTATCTTTAAGAATGAAAACAATTAAGTTTCTCAAATGATTTTAATGATTAATTATTATTGAAACTTGTGTAACTGATGAAATAACAGCCTAATAATATAAATTAACATCACCTTTTAATTTTTTTTTTCATTTTTACTGTTAGACAATAACATAACATAGCATTTATTTTAATTTACTTAAATTAGTGGATGTAATAAATGTCAAACTATTAAATTATAATTTAGTTTTAGTTTTAGAAATTAAAATATTCACAAAGTAAAAGCATGTTTTGCAAAATGATTTCAAATACAATTAGCTGAAATTTTATTTTTCTATACTCTGGCCTCTGAGTGTAGAGAATACACTTTTTCATTGACTTTTTCCTCACATGTCTAAATCTTTTTCCCTGGCAAACTGAGTTATTTAACCCGTTCCGGCGCGGAGTAATTCTGTTTATAAACTGATGAAATAATGGACTGACACCAGAATTTATAAGCGAATTTATTAGAAAATACAAACTTGTTTATTTTCACGTACATTATAAAAAGAAAATTTTAATTAAATATTCATGTGCCGTTTGTCAGTTTTGGAATTAAAATTAGGTGTCCTGTTTTAAGGACACCACCCTCGAAAGGGTTAAAAGCTATAAGCATTTAATTCACTTCCAGAGAAAAAAAAAAAAAAAAAAAAAAATCTATTTACTTTAGAAATCACACTGTAGAGATAAGATATTAAAAAGTTGATTAAAATAAACTGTTGGGGAAAAATAAATGATATTCGAATATGTTATAAAATGCAACATCTCTAATAGTAAATAATCTCAATTTTATTATTTATTTATCTTCCTCAATCTTAAATTAATATTTATTCATTTTAAACTCAACTTCTAATCTAGAAAATTATCTTCAAAATATTTAAGTTTCCTCTTAATAAAGTTATTCTAAATTTTATTTATTTTCCTCAATCAAACTTAAATTCTATCTTTCAATCATTCATTAAAATATATTAAACTAAACAATAACAATAATATGTGTAAACAAAGTTTCACGTTCGTGTTGACTTTTCCGAAAAGATCGCGATTCTACATTCTTTATAAGTTTAAAACAACGAAAATAAAAATAATTTATGTTTTAATATTGCATGCTCGATCTATAATCAATAGATAGAAGATAATTTTCTAGATTAGAAGTTGAGTTTAAAATGAATAAATATTAATTTAAGATTGAGGAAGATAAATAAATAATAAAATTGAGATTATTTACTATTAGAGATGTTGCATTTTATAACATAGGGAATGTTATAAAATGCAACATCTCTAATAGTAAATAATCTCAATTTTATTATTTATTTATCTTCCTCAATCTTAAATTAATATTTATTCATTTTAAACTCAACTTCTAATCTAGAAAATTATCTTCAAAATATTTAAGTTTCCTCTTAATAAAGTTATTCTAAATTTTATTTATTTTCCTCAATCAAACTTAAATTCTATCTTTCAATCATTCATTAAAATATATTAAACTAAACAATAACAATAATATGTGTAAACAAAGTTTCACGTTCGTGTTGACTTTTCCGAAAAGATCGCGATTCTACATTCTTTATAAGTTTAAAACAACGAAAATAAAAATAATTTATGTTTTAATATTGCATGCTCGATCTATAATCAATAGATAGAATATATTTTTCTGATTAATTTGATATAAGTTACAGCAAAATCCGTCAATAAATATTGGAGATATTTAATTTAACGTTTTCTGCATTTTCCTACTTTTAAATATTGGCGCGATGCTTTCTGTCCGCCATTGATAAAAGGATGCTTTTCTGCACCATTTTTTTTGTACAATTCGGTGACATCGCGAAACACCCACGCGGATAGTTCATTGAACTCATGCGTTCCCGGATGGACGCGCGGTACTTGAATGCATCGGATTGGCTGTTTTCAAAATCTTACACATTCTTTCAGGCTGAGATCTGTTTGGTGTCTGTCATTTTGGGGATTAAGGAGACAGACGTTGGTGTGTGAGCTCGGCGCAGCTTCGGCTGCGTCCGGGCAGAATGAGTTTGAGATGCAGATGGAACAACTGGTTTTTTTTAAACGCTGCTTCTACATAGATTTTGAAGAAGATACCAGTGCCATATTATGTGTTTAGTTTAAATCTTCGAATAACAAGAACCTGAACCTTTCTTTATTGACAAAATAAGATATCTAGAAGTTTCATCCTACAACGTCGATATTCAACAATCATTTTATCACTGAAGATAGAGCTTTACTTTCAACTCAAGAGTGGTGAAAGAGCAATCCTACTTAATTTCTTCAACATCAATCTTCTGGAGCGGCTAAAAGATCTCTATGACTGCTGTCTACAGTTAATACTCCCATTATCCTACGTTCTTCATCTGAACATTCTCTTTCCGCAAAAACTGTTTAGAACTCAATATTAAAGTCTACAATATTCACATTTCAATATAGGGCAGTGGAGAACTTTCGACCATACAGAAGATCATCACGTATAATTTAATATTGAATCCATATGAAATAGAAAGATTTAATATGTTTATTTTGGACTGGTAAATTAAATGATTAACGAATATTTTAAATACAACTTGGCCAAGCATTTAAATTTTGAGTATATATTTTATAATCTGCATTAATAAGAAATAAAATTATTTGTCGGAATATTGTAAGTATTTTTATCTCTACACATCATACGGGTGAGTCTTTTTACTTTCTTTATTTTACAGATGTTATTACAACTTAATGAATTCTTAAAATTTAGATAGATGGCTTTAATTCTATTTACATTCCAACGCAATATCTAACCACTTTCCTTCCGGTCGGTATGCGTTTTTGGATAGAGGGATTTTATGCCTTTAAGATGTTAATTTAACTTTATTTATTCAATGATTTTAATTTCTTAAATATTACCACCTTAAAAAGTTTACTTTATTAACTTTAAATCCCTGTTATCCAACCCCGCATATCAGAATAATTATAAGGAAATTGTTTACAATTCAACAAAATAGGTACAAATCAAATGGCAGGAATTAGTTTTAAGCCCCTCCCCCCCCCCTCCTAATTAATACTTACTATAAGAGAAGAGATCAAATGTAACATGCAGTGTTATAATATGCATGCACAGTATTAAAAATCTTCTATTAAATTTACACTTAACACATGCAAGATGGGAAAAAAGCACTATATTTATTTTAAACAGTAACAGAACTGTAGTTTGATAAATAAATGAAATTCTGGCTCAGTAAATAAACTTTTATTAAAGAAGCAGTATGGTTTCTTTTAAATTTGAATTCATTAATAGCCATTTCAGAAAACATCCAATTTTTAGGGTTTTTTTGTTTACATGATTTGTGCTAATTATGTTCAATTCACTAACTTTCATTTTCTTTACAGATTGGCTAGCTACCCTGAACTGTACCAATAAATATAGGCTAATATAATCTATTTTAAAAGTTTAGACACAACCAAACAAGAAAAAAAAACATGCGTATGGCATAGATTATGAAACACTTTCCAACACTCCCTGAAAACTTCAACAAAACTTCGTTATTTAGGAAAATAAGATAACTAAGTAAACGTTTAAAAAATTGATTTCAGCAGTTACCGTCCATAGCCAAATATGTATTTCAATATATATAATATATAATGGGAAAATTTAGTTTAGCAAGAAAACACATAACAGGTTGAAATTTCTCTTTCAGCAATTTATACTAATAGATGGAAACATACTTGAATACTTTTGCACAGCCCTGTAGTTTACCTAGTACCTTTATTACATGCCACTATTTAGCTAAAATTTAATCCAAACTAAAACACTCTTAAAACTACTGAAATCATATTTCCATAAATTATCATTCATAGACGGCCAAAATTGTAAGGGAGCTTCTATACTTTGAAAAGATGAAAAGAACATGAAAAGATGGTTTAGGGCAACAATTTGTTTTCACATAAATAATAAAAAAAAAGTATTGTTTAGAAATGATGTAAGATTTTTAATATAGCGTGTGGTCTCCTCGAACAGCAAAGACAGCTGCACGCCTGTTTTCCATGGATGCAATGAGGCTATCGATAAGAGTTTGTTTGGGGTTCCACTGCTCAAGAATTGCAATCTCCAAGTCCCGGACAATTAAAAGGAGGCCTTGGTCTCACAGCAATGCGTCGTCTGAGTATGTCCCAAACATGCTCGATCGGATTTAGGTCAGGAGAGCATGTAGGTCATTCCATATGCTGTATTATTTTAGCTTCAAGCATGTTTTCCACAAGACGAACTGTATGAAGTCTGGCATTATCATGCATGGAAAAAAAGAAATCACTAATTTCTGCAACATAAAATACGACATGAGGTCTCAGTATCTCTTCTGTATAACTTTGGATCGTCAAAGTGCCATTCCGAATGATATGCAGGCCCCTATGTCCACCTATGCTGATTCCAGCCAATAGCATCAAGCCACCTCGTCTGTAATGTAATCTTTCACGAACGAATGTGGGATTATTTTGAGTGCCTCTTTCTCTCCATGCCAAAACACATCAGATGTCACATCCAGACTGAATCGGGACTCGTCTGTAAACAGAATTTGACTCCAACAACGTTGCCTCCAAACTCGATGTTCAGTTCCCCAACTTCTTTGGGCCGCACAGTGGCTTGAAGTAGACAGAATACAGGCCATTGACTTACGTGCATAGAGACCACCCTGATGAAGCCTATTATGGACTGTTTGGCTGGACACCCTTCGTCCTGTGGCCAAGAACAACTGTGTTTGCAGCTGAGTAGCATTGTCCGTTCCATCTAGACGAGCTGTCAACAGGTTATATCGGTCATCAGTTTCTATGTTAGCATATTTTCAACCTTGCACTTGTTGATGACTACCATTCCATGTGTCTTGGAATCGATTCCACAGCCTTTCATAGACACTTCTTGCGACTCTAACAGCGTCCACTACACTTCGTTGTGTTTCCCCAAATTCAATTGTCCCGATAACACGCCAAGTCATGAATTGCGGTAAATCATGTTGTTGTGACATTTTCAAGCCACCTTTTCTCAAAACACAAGCTGAGCAATTGAATTTTACAACTAAGGCAGTGAAACAGACGTTTCTGCAAAATCTCAATTTCTGCACTTATCTCCTTTTTCTAGTTTTTGACATCATAAACTTTAATTTACATGTGAAAATTTCTTTAACTGTTTTCTACAACACTTTAAATTATGGATATTTTATTTTACGTTACTTATCGGTGTAAATATCTGCGTAACTTCGTTAAAACCATGTGCTCCCCTAATTGTTTTGAGCAGTGTATATTCGTCAAACATTTCTTAGTAAACTAAATGCAGTTCAGCTTAAAAATGCATAACGCATTTAAAAACAATCTTTAAGCAATTTACGCTCATACTTAGAAACCCTTACGGTATGATCCATGTCAATTCAGGCAGCCAAAGAAAAAATCTTACCTTCATAGTCTCAGAAGTTTTTGAATTGAACATATGTTAAAATTCAATAAAAAATAAGATACTTGTATATTTTGGTTTTGCCCAAAAAAATTCCTGGCCCGAGATACAGGCCGCCAAAGATGGCATCCTGGGCACCATTTCCAATTCGCCATTTTCGATAAAAATTTTAAAGTGCTCTATCTCTAGAACGGTGCAAGATATTTTGTTGCGGTTTCTTTTATTTTAAAGATAATATTCTTCTGTTTAAAATGATATACCCAATTTTGAAAAATGTATTCAACTTTTCTTGTGGCAACCTTTTGAAAAAAAAAATTTTTTTTTTCGAAAATGCCAATCCTAAAAATTTTGATTTTTTTGCTGCTGATCAATACCATTGGGAACTATCTTCACTGTAAAGGAGAACTTCCACTTTTGAGTTTAACAAATTTTAGAAACATTTAAAAAATTGAGAGAATTTTACAGGAACTGTATACATACAGTTCTAGTAAAAGTCACTGAATTTTTGCTTATTTGTATCATATTTGTAAGGATAAGCCTACTATATATCTCCCTATATGCATAGTATTAACTAGTTTTATAAATATTCAGATCTTGGTGCAATAAGTGTTACACTCTTGGGCAAAAAGGCATGAATACAAAATTTACTATAATACCATATATTAAATTCAGTAATACGGAAGTAATATGAATCTATCTTAAAAGGACTTAATCGCCATGGCAACCTAGAATCATTGCCTATCATGGTATATCATTGAATCAATTATGTATTATAGGATTTTTAAATAGAATGAAGAAAACTTTTATTAATGTCTTTTATGTTTTAATTTGATTTTCATAGCATTTAAAGTGATACATACTTTATTGCAGAGGTTTACAAAAAATTACTTCCCGTGTCATAGAAAGTGCATAGTGTTTACAGGGGCACACAAAAGATTTCGGATACTTTACCTTATTGGAAATACTGTACATTAGTGATGATTGCTAGAGGTGCATTTTTAGTTGCGATATGAGTTTTTAAGTTTAATTAAATATTTCCATATTACGTTGTGTGTATAAAGGCTGTAGATCATATACAGGGCTACACAAAAGAAATCGTAAGGGTATTGCTGGAAGTGCATTTTCAGTTGTATTTGAGTTTTCAAGTTTAACAAAATTTTTCCATATTACGTTGTGTGCATAAATGCTGTAGATCATATACAGGGCTACACAAAAGAAATCTTAAGGGTTTACTGAGTACGAATGAAAGTAGCTTAAAGGTGATTTTTAAATGAGTTATGCATTTTTACGCTGAACTACATTTAGTATACTAAGATATGTTTGGAGAATATAGATAAAATGATATACAGGTCCACGCAAAGAATTAGATACATGGCCGTCTATGGATGATAATCTCTGGAAGTGTGATTTCACTGGTTTTAAGGATGTTTTAATCTTAATTAAATATTAGCTAAATAGTGGCATGTATATAAAAATAGTAGGTAAAATACAGGGTTGTATGAAAGTATTCAAGTATGCTTCCGTCTATTGACATAAATTTCTAAAAGTCAAATTCCGACCTATTTATGTGTTTTTAACAATTTCCAACATAGTTGAAAGTCTTTATGGATTTGATTTGGCTGCCCATCTGTCTGAACTCCAACTTGTATTAATATAATTTGCATTGCTGTGTAATTGATATATGTTATTGAGATTGTTTTACTATGTTCGGTATTGAAAATAAAGTATGTATCACTTCAAATGCTATGAAAATCAAATTAAAACATAAAAGACATTAATAAAAATTTTCATTATTCTATTTAAAAATCCTATAATACATAATTGATTCAATGATATACCATGATAGGCAATGATTCTAGGTTGCCATGGCGATTAAGTCCTTTTAAGATAGATTCATATTACTTCCGTATTACTGAATTTAATATATGGTATTATAGTAAATTTTGTATTCATGCCTTTTTGCCCAAGAGTGTAACACTTACTGCACCAAGATCTGAATATTTATAAAACTAGTTAATACTATGCACGCACCTCATTTGCCACATTTGATTTTGCAATTTCTAACTTGTTTAGGATATATAGTAGGCTTATCCTTACAAATATGATACAAATAACCAAAAATTCAGTGACTTTTACTGGAACTGTATGTATACAATTCCTGTAAAATTCTCTGAATTTTTCAAATGTTTCTAAAATTTGTTAAACTCAAAAGTGGAAGTTCTCCTTTACAGTGAAGATAGTTCCCCATGGTATTGATCAACAGCAAAAAAATCAAAATTTTTAGGATTGGCATTTTCGAAAAAAAAATTTTTTTTTTCAAAAGATTGCCACAAAAAAAGTTGAATACATTTTTCAAAATTGGGTATATCATTTTAAACAGAAGAATATTATCTTTAAAATAAAATAAACCGCAACAAAATATCTTGCACCGTTCTAGAGATAGAGCACTTTAAAATTTTTATCGAAAATCGCGAATGAGAAAGGATGCTGGGGATGTCATCTTTGGCGGCCTGTATCTCGGGCCAGGAATTTTTTTGGGCAAAAGGAAAATATACAAGTATCTTACTTTTTCTTAAATTTTAACATATGTTAAATTCAAAAACTTCTGAGACTATGAAGGTAACCCCCCTGCCTGAGTTGATATGGATTCAGCCTTATGAATTCTTTTGTTTAGCCCTGTATATGAACTATTACGCATTTATACACACCATATATTATGCATAAATATAGTGAAACATAAAAGCGCATATCACAATTAAAAATGAATTTCCAGCATCACTGCTAATATACAGTACTTCCGATACAATATAGTATCTGAAATCTTTTGTGTGTCCCTGTAAATGTTCTGCACTTCGTATTATACATGAAATAACTTATAGTAAACCTCAGCGACGTATATGAATTTCATTATATATGAAATAGTTTAACATAATTAAAACACGCCACAAACAATCCCCCCCCCCCCAGCTATATCATTATGTGACGAAATTCTTTTGTGTGGCCCTGTAAATGAATAATGACTATTCTTTGCACCGCATATTCTACAGAATGCATATTTTAGTGCCCTTCATAAATGCATATAAATTTTGTAATGTTTGGATGTGTGTAACATCATTAAAAATCATTTGAAATGATTTTTTCCCATTGCCCGTAATATAACGGAATACTTTTGACTGTCCCTGTAGATGAACTAAACATGTTACAAACTTGAAATAAGATTATGCTATGGTAAACGCTAATAACATCCAAAAATTTCAGGGCAATCAGAGTATATTTACGAGAGTTAGAGCGCATACAGACGGACAGACAAACCGAAGTCATAAACACTTTTCAACTTTGTTGGAAAGTGTTAAAAATGTCGTTTATTAAATAACTATATAAACTTGAATGTACTATTTGCTTATTAGATCTTTTAAAATTATTCAAATAAATTGTATAAAAGAGTACATTATCATACTTTTAATAAAAATTTATAAAAATATATGACTTTACAGAGTCTTAAAAATTTAGGCACAATGAAAAAAAAAACACCTCATTTAATACTTTTACGTGGTGCTATTTATGAATAGTAATTTCCTGGTTATCTTCAAATAATTATGTTTCTATTGAATCGATTAGTTTTTGAAACATTATTGGTAGCAGAGAATAATAATACTATGCTTTTTTTAAAAGCCACTTTTAGTTACTTAGTAGAGTTATGTTGCTTTCCATTCTTCTATACTTCAATCGTTAAGATACCAAAAAATTTCTCAATTGAGTTTATGTCTGGGCTTAAAGATAGCCAATCTAAAACATTAACATTTTGCGCAAAAAATCACTGTTTTGTACACTGTGAGTTGTGGATTGAAGCAATCTTGCCGAAATTTCTGCTCATGACCCCCTAAGATGTCATCAAATAGAAGTAGATATTGCTCTAGTGTCACTTCATACTTTGTTGAATTTTGTTTCCCATGGATAAAGCCAGGGAAGTTTGGCGATTTAAGCCAATTGCTGTCCAAACCAATAGACTTACTGTCTTGTCGCCTACTGAAGAAAATACACACTGTTTCTTGAGATCATGTCAGTAGCAATACCAGACATTAGGGGCATCCAAATTCTATTTCTTTTCATCACTGAATCATATGCTAAACTATCTGTCCCCATACGACTAGGGCATGAACCCATTCTAGTCTGTTTATAATGTGATTGTGGGTGCAGCTTGCAAGACATTTTTCTTGCATTCTGTTATGAGACTATATATTATGCTCTTTAAGTCATTGACACCGAGATTATTTTTAATTTGTCTTATTGGCATATTTTGTTTTGACAATACTTGCTAACAGGTGGCTGCTTGCATCAGGATTTTTGGCCGAAATTGTTATTTCTAGCACATAATTGGTATATCCTTTGCTTTAAACATTTTAAAATTCTAGAAATTTCAATAAAGCGCTTAACATTTTGATTCCAATTTAATTTTCTTTTATTTACTCTTTTGTAAATTCTGTAGCCTTTGGCATCTTTAATAACCAACAGAAATTGAATATTTGCTGTTATGCCGCTCAAGGAAAACAGTCAGTTGAAACGGTTGGTTAAAACCAATCCAGCATTTCTTAGCGATTGCATAATGTGCCTAAACTTTTGAAGCAGAGGTTTTGTAAGAAAAATTACATTTTGAGTATTTAGAATGAAATTATTTCAGAATTTTCCCCTTCCAATTTCATCATCATATTTTAGTGTGTGCCTAAACATTTGAGATAGACTGTAACACATATACATGTTTTGTCACTAAAAGCTTTACAAAAAAACATATATTAATTGAATCTATCAATGAAATTACAATAATCTTAAAGATATGATGGAACATTCGTTGAAACTAAAGCTAGTTTTACTAGTAGGATTAATAATTGGACTCCAAAAACAGTTTACAGAAACATAGGCTATATTTCAAATTTAAAACAATTTTTTTTTGTCCCTTACCACATTGAAATTTATTTCACTTTAAAACACTTTTTATATTGTAACAGAAATACTTGCTATTTAAAACAAATGCAATGAAAAAAAGGATAAAAAATAACAAATTTCATAAAAATTACTTTGGGTGCAAATCTGTGCGGTTCAATTAAATGTGGGTGTTTAGAAGCTTGAGCATTAGTCTTATCACAGTTGTCATGGATCTCAGCATGTTTCTTTCCAGAGCTATTTATTTCTGCATCTTGTTTGTCAGTAGATGAAACATTTTCAAAACTACTTCCACTATTTTCAGAGTCTACACGAATCCTCTTAGGTGCGTGTTCTCCTGAACTATCAGCATTACTATCTGAACTTTTTCTTACACTGTCTGATTTGCATCTATCTTTAACAGATGAATCAGGAATATTTTGTATGTCACTACCACAACCAGATGACATACGAATCACAACAAATTTTTTTATGTCTCTCACATCTTCAAATATATCTAACTGCTTACATGATTTTGTTGAATTAGGACTACCTTGACTATAAGTGCTATGCATGGATTGAACGGGTGAATTAAAAGCACTCCCAACTTCCGAAGATGTATCTGTACTTGAAGCACTAGGAGCTGGAGATGTTTCAAATTTGGTTTGAATACTGAGAGGTTTTAAAATGTCAGGTGATGTGTTTATGGATAATGGCATCATTGAGTTTTCATTAGCTTCTGGCAGTTTAAATTCACTACTAGAAATATCTTTTGATGCATCATCAGATATGTCCTTCTCCAAAAGTCTGGATTCATCATCTGAATAATCTGATCCACTGTAGTCTTCATAATGTGGCTGACAGTCAGTTTGGCCAGATGCTAACCCTTCCATCAAAGGACTTTTTGCATAGTTATGGCTGTCTAAAGCAGCTGGTAACTTTGGATAAGGAGATGTACGATCTTGGCTTTGGGATGTATTCTTAGATTTAGATTCCAAACTATAAAAAAAAAATAATGAAGGTTCAAACTCATAATTTTTAGATCAACACTAAAATTTGAATGAAATATCATAATAGTGAAGCAAAAAATTATTCAAATTATTTTGTCAATGTATGCTATATTACTTACCATATTTTCTTGTAGTTAATGCAAAATGCAGAGTGAGAATGCTAAATGATACTTCAATATTAGTGTGCGTAATTGCTTAGAAACTTTAAATTGACATTAGAGATTCATAAAGAAATATATACAGGGTGTCCAAAAAAGGTAGTTACACGGTTTACTTCTGTAAGTATAAGAGATAACTAAATAATGTATGTTAGAAAAATGTTCATAGGAAAGTAGAGAATCCATCCATGGATTGGGAGGTGGGTGTGTCTTTCCTATGAAATTCAAAATTTATTTTTTAGTTATCATGGCCTCTTATAGTTAGTTTACACAGCCCCTTATACAAAAAAATATCCAATTGCAAAACTGATCGCTGTTACATCCTTATTCATATCCAAAAACTTTGGTTTGAATATCTGCAAATGTCTTGTAGTTACAGAAAATAAAAAAATCATGACTTAGCTACTTTTCCACAAAACTGATACTGCAAAATCTTGGTGAAATTAGGGGCCATCTATAAATCTAGGATGGTAGCATGTAGGTCAATCATGTTTGTTTTTCTGCATATCTTTTTAAAAGGCAAATGAAATATTTTTGAATATTTTAATACAGTTTGCAACCATTGATGCATGAATTTAAAGAGAATTTGTAAATAATGAAATGTAGAAAAATGGTAATAAAGATTGAAAGAAGCATATTTCAATTTACAAAAGAACATCTATAGAATGGACTTTGAGACAGGAGTATAGAATTTATTCAACAAAATGTTTACTACAGTAGAAGCTTGATAGAATGTTGTTGTATGGATAAATGAAATTATAAAACAAGTTGCAACTATTTAACAGTATAAAACATAAGAAAAGTTATGTGGAGAATTATATTAAAATATTCACAATAAAATTATCGATTGACCATACTCAGGAACACCAATTTGTTTACAGGTTTAATTTTGTGCAACAAAAGTATCCAAGGTTATTTAAACCAGTTTCAAAGTATCTGTGTGTAATGACTAAATTCATTACTTTTTTCCCCCATTAGTTTTTTCATTGAAATTAGAATATTCATGATTATTTAAAAGAATGTATTCGGATACAAGAAAAAGAAAAAATAAAGCGATAAATGCAATGCAAGAAGAAAAAATATGAAAAGTCAAGAGCATTTTGGTTTCTCCTTTATTGGTTTTGTTTTTTTAAAGGTAGAAAAAAAGTGATTGGGACTGTGGAATGTCGACCAATGTGTGCAAACAACAGCAATTGAGTAAAATTTAAAATAATAAATTTTGTTTTAAGTAAAAATTGCACTGAAATTAACATTTTTTTTTTTTTAAATTGGGAAACATGTTTTCAATCTTGTTATAACTGAATCTGCAGTATATCGGATCACACTAAATTGGGATTCTGCTGTATCATGGAAAACTTCCACAAATATTTAGAAAATCGTTTGGCACTTAATCTATCATGTCAATATCAACCAATATCTATCATGTCAAAGTTACTTATGAATATGGTTCATTGGAAATTACATGTGGTTCATAGCAAATTACAAACTCATTTCTTATACAGTTCCCTAAAACAATTTTTTAAACCTCATTTTTTAAACCTTGATATATCCACGACCACAAGCATTAAAAATAACCATTTTGTGTGTATTTCATAAGTGAGGCAAGGAATATTTTTGTAATGAAGTATTTTTTTTATATATAGGGGCCATATAAAAAATAAATTACTTATTTTGTAGGAATAACACCTCCCCCCTCCATGAAGATGAAAGTACACTCTTTGGATAATCTACTTTCCTATGAACACTTTTCTAATTTACATTATTTATCTATTGCTTATACTTACAGAAATAAATCATGTAACTACCTTTTTTGGACACCCTATATTATTATTATTTTTTTTAATGTGAAAAACAAATTAAGTAAAGTTTAAAACTAATTAAATTACGGCCAAGAAATGTAACACAGTGTTGGGAATTTCGATTTTTCTTAAATCCCTGGAAAATAATTTTTAAAATATGGGAATGACTCAAAAGATAATTCAGAAATTCCAAATTACACATATACATGTTTATATAATAATAAAAGCCAGGATCTAAGACGTTTTGTGCCCAGAACACAGTCTAATTCTGTGCTCTCATAAACTGGTCGGTTGGTTTGAAAGTGCCACAGTCAGTTTTTCGATATGAGGGAGCTGCACTTTTTAACTGACAGGCAGGGCCTACTAGACAAAATAAAGGACTCTACTTTAATTTTATTTATTTATTTGTATTAATCATTCCGTATCAGAATAGAACAAATTATGGGAGTGAAATGTAAACCTTGTTTCTGCTGAAATTTTGAAATTTCCCTTTTTTTCTGTTCAAGAAATAATAGAAAATGTTCTTTCAATTAATTAATTAAATAGTGAAATACATTTTTAAGATGGAGGCAACTGCAACAATTTAACATTTAGAAATGATTTATAGAAAGGAAAAAAACCCGAAAGGATTGACTCTAAACTTAAAACATGATTTTGTTAAGCCCAAATTAAATTTCAAAAAGATCTGAAAAATCTGAATCCCTGTAATTTACAAAAAAGATATAGAAAGAGAATAGATGAAAGAATGCATTTTGAAGTTCTTCGAAAAATTCATTGCATTATTTACAAGCTGAAAAAAAAATAAGCATATCTCAAAATTATTACTGAAATGGGAAAAAAAAGTAGAGAAAGGTGTGAAAGAAGGGGGGGGGAGGGGGGTGATATTATGAAATAACATTCTTCTAAACTTTCAATAATCTATTAAATTTAAAATTTGCTAATTAAAATTGCAACATATATTTTTTTAACAATCTCATTAAATTTCTAAATCATAAACATTTATTTTAATGATCATTTTTTAACTATAAGATAATATAACTATAATGATCATTTTTTATTTTAATAAATAATTTCCCCTCTAATTAATTTATTATAATCTAAAATATCAATAATAATTATTTTAAATGCTTGATTTGTAAACCGATCATGTTTTACCTTAATTTTCTATAATTTACGATTATTTTTATGTATTTATCATGATGTAATATCCGTTATCTCTCTTTAATGAACTTATTTTCAAATTTTCAGACTTGATTGCGAAAAAAAAAATCATATTTAATAATTAAATTCATTTTCCGTAATTGAGCACATAAATCAATTAAATTTTTATTTAGTTTCACAGTTTTATCCTGGCCTGACGAGAGGAAAAGTCAATCATAAAAATGACACCTTTTGGAGAAAAAAAATTTCAAAGAGTAAACAAAAATATTTTTTTAACTGATTGTGGTGGTTAAGAGAAAAACGTATGAAATTGAAGAATATGTTTGCATAGCACAAATGGTTCGACCAATGGATGTTAAGGAAAACAGATAAAATAAGTTTAGCAAAAGAATATGTCTTTGATGAGTTTTTAATTAAAATCTCAGCTAATTATCAAAAAATTAAAAATCTGAGCTTCAGGTGTATCAAGACCCACCTTGGACTATCCTCACACAAATTTTCAGACTTGTACATGCAGTAGATTTCGCTAGCCATTATAGGCAGACACACACACACACAGACAGAGCGAAACTTTCTTCTATTAGTATAGATAGAGTAAGACGTACAAAAAAGATATGCTTATTGGGGTTGGTCACGAGGCTGTATATTTACACTAGCCTATGGTCGATCCTGCATAAATATACCTGCAAGATAAGGCTGTGACACCTCTCTGTAAAGAAATTTGTTCTTTGAAAGTAAAATCACATGACAATAAATAATTATGAGAATAATTACGAAATGATTATGAGAGATAAGCATGTTCTACTGTGGCTATGGGTATAGTACATATGTTTGGTTTTATGGTGTTATTGACAAAACAAATGTTTGTTTTGGGGGGTGTTTAAAGCAGAAGTTTCCGTCTATATATAAAAAAAAGTAACGCTTTGGAAATGGACCAATGAAAACCTGCGTAGATACCATGAAACTCATCTGATTGGTCAAAGCTTTCTGACGCTATAAGGGGGGTTACCAAGGGAAGAGAGACCCGGCTCTGTCGCCAAGTTTGTCGCGATATATCGCCAAATTTGGCAACCAAAATTAGTCACCAAAAGTAACACCAACTTGGCGCTATTTCCAGTATTTCGCCAAATTTCCATAGACTCCCATTGAAATACAATAGGATTTACTTGCTTGCAGAAAATCAACAAACTGAGATATTTCAATGAAACGAAAACTAATATTAGCTTATGAATAGAGCTTAATTGAACTATTTACATTATTTTTATGCACAAATAATAATCTGAGGTTGGCTAGAGAATAGGGATTGCTCCGCGATACTGAATGGAATTGCGAAGCGATTACGCTAGGTGAGCGTAGCGAGCAGGGGGGGCGGAGCCCACCTAGTATATTATGAAATAATTATCATAATTTTTAACTAAATGCAGAATAAGTAACATTTTTATCATGATTAATTTTTCTAAAGAAAGAATGATATGAAAATAATAATTTACTGATTATTGTATATTTCCAAAAACATCATGAAACTTTGTAGAAAATACTTCAACATCATAACTTCTCTAAATAAGTATAACTTAACTAAAAGCAATTAAAATCTCATCCAAAGATAATGTATTTAGTTATTCAGTGTAATCTCTCTATTCTAAAAAAAAAGTAACTAATACTGTGACTGCTGCCATAAATGAATTTCTTGTGACTGGAGATCTGTTTTCGCTAATATTAAGAAAACTATAGCATACAAAAATATGAAAATTGATAGTATTATACAGAAATGTTTGATAAACATTCTGAAGCAGACAGTTTTTAAATCGAAGAATTATTTTAAGAGACATTTAACGTTAAATTTGGTCAAAATCGTTCAATTAGAGCAGACAACATTTTTTTTTTTTTTTGATTAATTTTTTTAGGGTTTTTTAAAATTTTTTATTCAAATTTCCATCATTTAAAGAGATATTTTTTTCATATTTTAGTAAAGGATATTATTTTAAATTGTTGCCAATTGTAAAAACAGTGCAAATAATATTATCTCCTTTCAATTAAAAATTTATTTACACTTGACTATTTAAAACAGAGAAAAAATCTTTAAAATTAGAATTAAATGATTATGTGTTAAAAGCAGTAAAATATTGAAAATTACGTCATAAAAATTGTATTTACACGTGAATATTAAAAGAGAAAGAAAACTTTTAAATAATAAATTCTTTAATATGCATTAAAAACCGTAAGTGCAGGGAAGTTATGTTATATTTAAAATGGCCAAACAATAACATTGCCACACAGTTTAAATTTTAAAATATATTTACACGAGAAACTTATTCCATATTTCGAGATGATCTTTTTAACTATTGTTGCCAATTCTAAGGCAGCACAAATAATAATATTTCCTTTCTAACAACAAAAGTATTTTCACGTGAATATTAAAAAGAGAAAGAAAACTTTGATGAAAATTACTTAAGATGAAAATTACAAACGATACATTTAAAATGTCTTATTTAGTAGTTGTTTAACAGCAGCTGATCTGGCCTTAAAATCCCTCAATCAAAGGAAAATGAATGGAAACCTGTTTACAGAAAGATCGCCACTGGTTGTTTAATCATTCAATCTTCCATAATCTTTTTAAAGCCAATTAAATAAGCGTTTTTTAAGAGTCTGTGGCGTGTGAATGGAGGTTGGAGAACATAGCTCGTAGGGGGCTCCGCCCCCTAGTCTAAAAAAAAAAAAAAAAAAAATTATAATTAGAGTGATCATGTTTCATTTTAATTTTTTGGGAGTTAATTAAGCAAACAAACATATTTTTAATTTGGAAAGATATGTAACACATTAAACAAGAATTCATATAATAGAATCAATCAATTGATAATAATGTAATTGTTTTTTAATGCTACCCAATAAAATTATTTGGTCACAGTGTTCATTTACAAGGAGGAACATGAATTCACTTTGATGAAGGAATTCACATAAATTATACTTTGAAATTAACATTTACCTATAGGGTTGAGTGCTTTCATCCTCAGTTGAAGAACTAGGTGGCTTTGAATTCATTGCAGCAACAACTGCAGCATGATCATCTGACGTAAGTTCTGGGTGAGTAAGTTTTACAAGCTAAAAAGTTGAAAATATACACAAAACTGACTATTTTAACTAAACCATATACATTTATAGATTAGGAAAGACTTTTGACAGTTAAATAAAATATATATTAATGAAATTAATTAATTTAATAATTAATTCTTTTACAAAATTAGGTACTTCTTTGTTATAGTGGCCCCCACAATTATGTTCATGCAAAAGTAGAAGTCCATTTTAACAAGGATGTAGTCAAGCTCTTGAAATATGAACAAAGTGTGCAAGTATAATAGTTACAAAAACAAACATCATAGCATTAAATAATATATTTTTTGTTAATACAAATATATTACAATGTTTCATATTAATTTCTTGCAATGCTTAACAAGAATAATAACATTTTGATATTACGCTTTACATTATAGACCATATTTCCGAAATTGCTTTCAATTACTTATCAAAAACTTTTTACCCTAGGTATTTTTATTTTTACTACATAAATTCTCTAAGATTTCTTTCAAGGTGTTATTGAGCTGTGCCTCGCTGTTTTTCATTGTGCCACTTAGCAGAATCCCACATTCCTTTAACATTTTGTGCGTGAAAACCCATTGTTGGATCAACAAAGTTGTACTTATGATTCATAATAAAGTGCTTGTAATCTGCTTTTTCCGGCATGGTTCCCAACAATCAGTGTAGATTGTTGATCCATTTCTAGCATGTTGAAAAAAAAAATTCTATGAGTGTACTAGCATCTGTATTTGAGATATGAATGAGAACACCATTTTCCCGGCATATCCCTTTAAAAATCTAATGTTGTGGGTGTACTCTGTTGCTGTTGGTTTTTTGGACGTACAAAAGAAACTTTCGTCAGTTTCAACAATTTTACTGCCATCACCAATTCAACCATTAAATGTTTGTTTTAGGTGTGGGAAATACACTTCTCTCAAGAAATACACTTCTCTGAAGCAACTATTCCAATCAAGTGTCACATTTTCACTCATATTTAGTAGTTTCTTACACTATTTTATATGTGAATTCCCCTTCTCAACAGTGCATAAATCTTAAAGCAAACAATATTCCAGATGCACTAAAACAATTTCCAACACAGAGGCCCTTTCTTTTTTTCTTAATTTTCTTTTCTTTTCATTTCACTGTTAGTAACACACAGTTTCAAGTCAAGCACGTTTCTGCATAATTGTTTGTCAGGTAAAAGACGTCGCTCTTGAAAGATTGAGATTGAATATCTATCTCTGTACTAGGTAAATGAAAGATTGTTTCTAAATTTATAAAAAACAAATGCAGGCGATTAAAGAAAAAATAATGCAACATGAAAGTTTTAAAAACCCTATGAAACACTATGTTCTGAAACATCAACAAAAAAGCAATATGATGATAATATAAACAGGAGATGTTTCTTTATCGATGCAAACCAGTTGACAAGATTTTACAACGTAATTCAGCAATATATCTCTGCCACTTGGAGATTCATCCTCAGTGGCTACTAAAACATAGAAGTACCCAGAATCACAACAAAAGTAAATTAAATGGAAAAAAATTAAATGCTAATTTCTCTTATTTCTTCTAAATATTAGTTCATTAGAGATTTTTAAAATATAATAGATAACTTAGCTTTATTTTATACTAGCGGAGCTACCCAGCATTGCCAGGGCCCATGATAATAACTTTAAATATACCCTAAATCAGTGTTGAATGATTTTATATTTTTAAATAAAAATCTTCCCAAATGAACTTATTGTTAGAGAGGGTGGAGGCACTGCCTTCGGCAACATATATCCTCGAATTTGAATAATTTTATATTTTTAAATGAAAATCAATCTATCTAAATAAACTTAGAGTTAAGAACCATGCAGCTGAGATTATCCCACTCAATGCCTGATAAAGCAGTGACAACAGAAAGGGGAAACTTCACCCATAAATCAACACCAAACAAGTTTCTGGTAAGACAAAAAAAAACTAAAATAACTACACAAGCATGCACCTCTTCTTAATCGCGTTAACAGGTAGGAAAGGGAGGGGGGAGAAATGTATTTCTAAGACGAAACAAAAGTGGTTAAATAATAAAATATCTCACAGAAATATTAGTAGAATATAAATATAGCCACTGAGTAAATCTTCCGTTACAGAATAATCCAAATCTCAGAACACACAAGTGTTTTAATATTAATCCTATGGGAAATTTTTTACTTTCAAAATTAATTATTTTACCTCTAAATCTCATTATTGCTAAACTAAAATTTTACTCAAAGAACAGCGAAAATGTTAGTGGATACTGTATTAAAATATTAGCGCATTAGTGCAAAAATAAGTTTATATTTTCAATCAAAGAGTGCACAATGTTAACATGGAATTTTTTTTTTTTTAATGAATTATTTCCCACCTAAATCTAATATTTTTTGAACGAATTTTATACTCAATCATTAACTAAAAGGTTAGTCTATTGCATTAAAATTTCAGAGTGATTGTATAAAATTAAGTTTAACTTTTTTAACCAACTTAGAAAGTTTCAGAATGCAATTCCGGCCATATCACTGCTACTTTTCATGCCATTTTGCAATGTTCATTATGGTTTTTAATTAATATCTCAGTTAATTAACAAGGGATAGATAAGGCCTGTCAAGCATGTGGACCACGGGCCACAACTGACCCAGTGACCACTTATTTATGGTGTGCGAAGCCTTTGGCATTTTACCATTGTTTAATGTAGTTTAAACTAATTATGAAACACTAGACAGACTAGAATACATTTAAAAAAGCAAGTTTTGTAAGTTAATGTAACTGTTAGAACGTGCATGCTGAATATACACTTTTCACGAACACACTTTCAGCAACCATGGTCTTAGACATGGGACATGTAAACGAAATATATGTATATTAATGTTACAAGTTTGGAAGGTTTTTTTATTATTATTCAGAATTCTCAACTTAAAAAATCTGGCTCTTACAGCAACAGTGATATATATTGACAGATATAATTCAATTTTATATTTCAGCATTAAAAAAATGTAGATGCAAAGATAGCCAATCGAAACATAAAAAGAGCGTGGGATCATGTGTCTGCAAAGGTTTGTACAATTTTTACAGTACTTTACTTATAATTTTTATTTGTTTTATATTGAAATTAATACTTTATTTTTACTACTCTCTTCGATTGCACACCACTTTACGAAATAATATGCTGTATTTATTAAATACTGAGAAATATATTTTAAAATTAATAAAATTTATTGCTAATTAACAACAGTTAACATTTAAAAAAAAAATCAAAATGTAATATTAAATAGCTTTCAATGAGCCAATTTGAAAGTTACACAAATTATCCCTTTTGTGCTTGACACGAAACACCCGAATATATCATCCAAGTTCTTCACTTGGGCTTTAGTCGAACATATGGATTTTGAATTTAAGCTTTTTAATTATTTTCATAACTTAAGTTAGTAATTTTGTCATTGAATGAAATCTGCGTCACTTTCTTTCATTTTTTATTGATATTGATATGCTCTCATACATCAAAAGATTTATAAAAAAATATGTTACAGCTTTTTACCACTGTGAATAAATATGATGTCATAAAAAATATGTTAAAGCTTTTTACCACTATGAAAAAGTATGATAAACTGAAGATGAGCATCGCAGATTTTTTTAAATGTGATTTACGATACATAACATATAACATTAAAGGTGCTACAATACAAAATATTAAAAAAAAATCACAAAAATCTGGCTAAACATGAGAAAGATATACTGTCAGATTTCAAATATATATAGCCGGATAGATTTATACAAGTCGGATATGTGCTTAAAAACTTATGTATAAACTATATATTATAAACATGTATTATGTTCGTGCGGACATGCTGATATGGGTAGGGAATGTAAACAGGTCTACATTCTTATAAAGATATTTGACGGCTTTCCATCATAAAGTTTTAAGTGTTAATTTCTAACTGTTAAACAAGGTTGCAATTTCCATTTTAAATCAACAAATTATGAATGTGTATTATAAAAAAAAACACCACTATACAAAGTGCTTGGAGTTTTCATTTGAAATTACAAAGCACCTGAGTAATCTTCAACTTCAAAGCAAATTTCATAACGCTATCTTACTATGTTATAATATTAGCATTTTGAAATAGGATTTATTATTTTGACAAAACAGTTTTTAAAAACAAACTGTATTTCATTTTAAAAGTTGCTAGGCATTATTACAAAAATTATCAGGGTGGAAATTTTTAAAAATACATTGAAAAATGAAATATAAAAAAATATTTCAAAAATATAATAAAAATATTTCAATAAATTCAAAAAAATATTTTTTAATATTAAGAAATATGAAAATAGGTATAATCTGTTTACTTTAACTCTATTGATTGATGCTGAAATTATTCTTAAAAATTTATTGCTGCAGTTAATCAAAATGCAGTGCGATTACATATTAGAGCAAAAACATATGGATACAGGAAGTACATTGTGCAACCTTTTGTTAGTTTTTACGTGGGGAAAACAAGATTGACAGCTGAGCATTTGCTAGATCAAGATTAACAGACCTGCATGTACAATCAATTAAAAACCAAATAAAATAAATCAATTAAATCGATGAAAAGTAATTTTGAGTATTTTTCGAAAAATAAGGTAAAATAAACTGTGTATAATCATAACTTTTAAACTTTGTATGACTATTTCTTTATCATAGCTATGTTTTGTACAAATAAATTTTATTCTGTGCAATGGTAATAATAATGCCTATTTATTTTATGTGGCCCGCGGCTTTGTATATAACGCTTAATTTGGCCCACGGCAGCAAATGAGTTTAACATACCTGACCTGGCATAGATGTATATCCTTTTTATTGCATATTTTAGAAAGATTTTTTATGGTAATGAACAATTACAAATACAATAAACATATGTTGATAATGCTTTCTTGAAAACAATTTAGGATTTATAGGATTATTTTTCTAATTTATTTTATAAAATGTACATTTTGTTTCCATACTTTTTGTACCTTTCCCCATTTGATGTCTCTATCAATGTATTTCTTCAATGATGTGCCCAACAAATGTTTCATAAGACCTTAAGATATGCATGAGGATAGCCAATCTTTATTAATAAAGAAATAAATTTGTCTGCCTGCGTTCTGAACAAAATGCTGCATATAGAGATACAATATTTCACAGGATTATGCACCTCAAAGAAGGTATTTTAACTTTTCTTTTTTTATGTGATTTTTAGCAATTTTTCCACTTTGCTGTGATTTTCCCACATTAATAAAAGCAATGTGGTTTGAATCTTTTAGCCAGCTCAATATAGTAATTATAGTAATTTAGACATAGTATGTAAAAAAAAATGTAAGCCTGATCCCGTCCTGACCCGAGTCTACTGAAAAATTTAAACCCGGTTTCAGACACGATGTAACTACTCGATGACAATCTCTACGCTGTACACGTTTTCTGTATTGATGTTGTCAATCTAGCATCGGATTGTGCAGCACATTTATACTTATCTTCGGCCCAGTCATGTCCACTGAAAATTGTTAGTATTTTCTCAGCTTAGTTTGATACTTTTGAATTTCTATATCTGGCCAGTTGGCCCATTTAATTTTTTATCAGGACCGGGCATGCATATCTCTAGTGTACGCTGCCGAGGGCAGTGAGGCCCCCAAAATAAGGCTCGTTTGAAAAGATTTTCGATTTGAAAACATAAAATCAAAACAGATAGGAGAGTGTGTAGCATGTCTATTGTAATCTGCCAAAGGCAGTGGGGCTTCCAACTTTAGATTGAAGTCTAGATTGATTGGGAAGATTTTCATTTAGAAATATTTAGCATTAAATTAGAAGCAAAAATTTACTGCACCTGTTGAAGAGCCTCTAACACAATTTGTCTGTTTGTTTTTAAAGTCCGTAACTTCTGTTCATAAGC
This sequence comes from Maratus speciosus, assembly GCA_963932465.1. NCBI lineage: Eukaryota > Metazoa > Arthropoda > Arachnida > Araneae > Salticidae > Maratus > Maratus speciosus. Next base: position 318,261,375 of record OZ010788.1, read on the forward strand.
ACTACGGCGATCAGGCACAACTGCCATCAAACTAAACCGAACATCATGATAGGGTTCGCCTCCAGTGGCAATACCAAGTCTTTCAGTCATAACATGTCTGAATTTTTCAGTCCAGTCATCTTCTTCACAAGGACCTATCAATGATACACAAAATCAAAATATAAAGCATAAGAAAAACTCATACATTTGATTCCAATATTATCAATAGATTTTAAACAGAGAGAAAGAGGAAAAAATAGATACAAAAAGCCATGTGTGTTCCATTGATTATGAATTTTAAATACAATTTTTTTAAAAATAAGGTGCCAAAAAATTAAAATGCACAAATGATTAGGGAAATGCATAGCATGTGTGTATGTGTGGGGGGAAGGGGGGAGAAGATAATCCCACCACCAAAAATGGCAGGAAAGTAAAAATTCATGAAACGTATAAAAATTCAGAAAAATGCAGGTCAAGAAAAGATTTTTGCATTTGAAATATACTCTAAAATATAAGAAAAATGCAGGGAATCATTGTAAAATACTTGGGGTTTTGAGATGAAAGAAAGAAAAATCGACTGATATCATGCACTGTGAAAATGATACCAACTGATAAATTTACATGAAGAGAATAGAGAGAGGCATGAAAAATATTTAAAAAAAAAATAAAATTGTTCAGACTTTATTTCATTTCATTTCATTTATTTATTAGAATCTATTAATCAATTACTCAATAGCACTTGAACATTTTTCAAAGATTTGATAATACTACTTGTGGAATATCTAATTCAAGTGCAGGCTGTTTTTTTTGTTTGTTTGTTTCTTCCCCTTCACTTCTGAGACTTCAAAGTATTGGATTTTTCTATTAATATATCCTTAGATATAATATATCTTCAGAAAGTAGATGCACAGCAAGAAATGTCTAAAGTTACAGAAAATCCCTATAGATTATGTTCAAAAGAAAGGCAAAAGCAACACCAATAAAAGATTTTGAATTTTAAAATCATCAAACCAAGGCTAGTTTTTTTTAAGTATTTTTAATTTTGCTTTCTATCATTTTTCACCTTTGAACAGTGGCGATTCGTGGCTTATTTAAAGGGGGGTTTCACAATCTCATTATAAAATTTATGTAAATAAAAATTGTACATATGATTTAACATATAGGTTAGTATACGTTAGCGCAGTACTGAATTCAGAATCATTTTTCTCTGGATGGAATTTTGCTGTTCCAAGGAGGAGAATAAGTATTTCGGAAGGGGGTACTTTAAATGGGAGAAATTTTTTTTCCCGGAAAATTTCCTCCCAGACATCCCTTGAATTCATCACTGAAATTTTGTCTTCCCAAGTCAATAACTTTTTTAAGTACAGTAGAGTGCCGATTATCGGAACTCCCATTATCCGAACTTCCAATTATCCGAATAGCCTATTTCACTCAAAATTTTTTTTAATGATGATGAGATTGTGCATGAGATTTAAGATGAAAAAGAAATTGAAGAAATGAAAACGAATGCTCTGAAAATGACTTTACGTCCATCACATAACGAAGCCTTTGAATGTTTGGAAACAGCTATGAAATGGCTTGGACAGCAGAAGAACTCTGATCCTATTCAACTAACGTATTTAAGAATTCGAGATATGGCAGCATTGGAAAGAACGTCTTCTTTAAAGCAAGCAACAATCAAAAGCTTTTTTGCTTAAATTATAATCTGTGGAGTTCAAAAAATAATAAAAAGAGAAAAAGAAAATTTTAAATGATAAAAAAGTAAAAACAGTTTTTAAACACGCTAACACTAACTGGTGCTGCCAGCCTTAAGCCTGGATAAAGTGTGAAGGTTTTAGTATAGTCAGGAACATCCCTTAAATTGTCTGTCCATTTATACAAACTTTTTCTTATTCCGAACTAGGGTCGGTCTCGACTTGTTTGGATAATCGGCGCTTTGCTGTACATAAAGATTTTTGGTAATTTTTTCATTCTTTTTTTTTCTTTACATTCAAACAAAATGCACTCTCGAGATGTTGGTGAATACCTATCTTCCCTATAGCAAGTTAAATTCTAATGTGGAATTTAAATGGGATTGTGAGCGCTTATGTCTCTTTATTTTTTTAGTTAGATGTGATAAATCAGCTACACTGTAACTCACACAACTTGAATGACGGTTTAGTTTTTCAAATAAAAGATAGGGAAAACAAAACAGCTTATTTGTTCATTCACATCCACAAATCTATTGACATTTGTCATATAAATCAGGTTTAAATTTCCTTTTCAAATTTCTAGTTTTAGATTTCATCACTTGGATACGAATTAAAAAAAGGTTTTGATTTATGCAAGTTAATTTCAATTTTTCTTTCCAATGGGAAACAATGAAAAGTGCTGTTTCTTTAGTTCCGAAATATTGATTTTACTAACTTCCATTATAAATGTTTGTAACTACTTCTTTTACATAATAATAAATAAGAAAGTTAGAACAAAACAAACAGAGAGATTAACAATTAGCAGAAAAATATCCAACTTAATATTTAAATCACAAGAGAAACAAAATAAACAAGAAAATGCCATCAAACATACATGCTACCACACATTACAAATTGTGCGAACGAAACGACCTGAGCGATGCGTCGCAAAGTCTCTTCTTTCCCTGGTATCGTCCGCATCAATAAAAATGTCAAATTCGAAGATAAGGGTTTATTACAAAAATAAGAGTGTAAAGGCAAACCGAAGAAACTACACTTTAAAAAAAAAATTTCTGGGTTGAACAAATTTTTGGTGCTGCAGTAGCTGCAGCCATAAGACGGTGAAAATCTCATTCCAACATTTGGAGCTTTCCAATGTTTAGAGCTCTAGTTACACCATAGCTCCAAATGTTGAACGAAATTGCACCATCTTATATCAGGGCTGCGGAGTCAGTGGGAAACATGGACGACTCCAACTCCAACTACGGGAATTTTAACAATTCCGATTCCGACTTTTTCAGTCAAAAATGGGCCGACTCCAACTCTTTCGGTCCAAAAATGGGCCAACCGACTCTTTTGGTCAAAAATGGGCCCGACTCCACAGCCTTGTCTTATAGTTGCAGCTACTGCAACACCAAGAGTTGTTTCAAAACAGAAAAAAATGTTTAATAGAAAAAGAAGCAAATCAATTAAATGTGTCTTAAGTAAGCAAATAGGAAAGCAATCTCATTCTGTCTCTCGAAAAACTACTTCGAGGTAAGCTGACAATTCGAAGATCATTGGGTATAAAAAAAAAGTAATTAAAAAAAGTTTTCTTTCACAATTCTAATTTGTTGATAAAGAATGTTTTTCTTGCACTCAGTATTTGTTAAACTGAAATGAGTATTCTTTTTATGGCTTAAAAAATTCATTAATTTGAAAAATCCATTGTTAAAGTGAATATATTTATAATGGTCAAGTATAGGACATTTTTTTATGCAAATAATATTTGTTATATTGAAAAATTCGTTAAAGTGAGATTCATTCTAATGAGATTCTACAGTATATAAATATATATGTTTTCAAACTTTACAAGCAAGAGAGTTTTTCTAATGAAAAAGAATATACAAGTACTTACACATAAACAACTGGCATTTTACTAATCTGTAATAAAATGCAAAATCAATCTTTGAAAACAAATTTTCAAATCTTTGATGATTTTTTTTTTTAAATCATTGTCAGAGACAAGTACAGTAGGACCTCTTTTATCTGAAACTCTCGGTTAACCGAAGTCCATTTTTAAAGCTTTTTTTTTTAATTTATCATAATGCTTGTGTGCAAGTGGTCCTTTCCGAACTAGGAATGCATATAAATATTTTCGATCCCCTTTCTTTGAGTTTCTTTGAATTTAACTTGAGCTCCCATAAGCTGCAGAGTTGAATGAAGAAAACGAACAAATTAGCAATTCTGAAGCCTTTGAATGTTTTGCAAAAGTTTTGGCATGGCTGGAGCAGCAGAAAGATGGTGATACTAGTGAACTAATAATATTTAAAAACTCCATGATAGAGCTTCAAAGCAAAGGCAATTGAAACTGCGACAAACGAAACATTTTTTCAAACCTTTATCCTATGTGTAAAAGCTACTTAATTTCAAAATTAAAATTCAGATAATTTATTCTTGTTTCTATTTTGCTAATGTTTTATTTTTTATTAAGCACTTGTTACCATAATAAGAAATATTGCATATATTTCTTCTTAATCTTAAAATTGAAGCATTCTCGATTATCCAAAAATCTCGATTTTCCGAGAGAGATCCGGTCCCAATTACTTCGGATAATCAAGGTTTTACTGTATACTACAATAAAATAGCTGTGCCATTGAAAGGTTGAGAGATCAGCAAATGCATGTCATGATTCTGAAATACTTATAAATAAACAAATGGGAACAAAGTATATCTCAAAGGTGTTAAATCAAATATTAATTTATAAAGACTGTATTAATTATGCATTCATTAAATCATTAAGTCATGACCTTTGCTGAATTATGAAATTTTTATTAACATTTGCTGATATTCGGTCTACATCAATTTTTTAAGCTGTCCTGCACCTAATAATTTTCTAAAAGAAAGAATCATAAAAATTCTAATTTAACATGATAAAGGAATAAATCAATAATTGATATACCATGATCAATAGGATATGGCTTCAGACCATCCAATTCAAACAATCTTCCACCAATAGGAACATAACTAACAAAATGAAAAGCTTCAACAGTTCGGCCAGTTGATATGCCATGAGACTTTTCATGTAGATTTCGAGGTTCTGGTCTAAAAAAAGAAAAGATTATATTTACTGACAAATTATATAAGAAAATAGCTGTTGTTCACCAGAATATCTATAACAATAAAAAGAAAAGTTTGTATGTTATTCAATTTGTCTGTGTACAGTCTAATACCAACAGGAAGTCCACTATAATTTTTACTCTAAAAAAGTAAAATACTGTACCATATCATGCATTCAAATAATCAATTTATTTATAAATAATTTTTACATAAACTGTGGTACACTTACATAGCAGTACTTCTTTTAAATTTGCTTAATATTTATAAACATGTGAGAACTTTTCTTGGTACGAAATATTATTAATCATTTAAGCATGCACATATATATTGTTAAAATTATTTAAATTAAATAAATGCGTATAACATACCAAAAAGCATAACAAATGAATTAATGCACAGTTTTTTTATACCTCCAGATATTAGCGTTTTTTTTAGAAATATGATTATTTTTACTCAGCACTATGTCAGTTGTTAAAGATTTTCCAGTAATCATTTAATGGCCAGTTTTAATAGGATTTAAAATTTTAAAAATATCCAAATTTGTAAATATACTTTCAATTAATTGACACATAAATGATAATTAAATCAGATATTAACTTTTAAACTTAATTTCTCTAAAGTCTCTTCAAAATTTTGATATTATCAGCTATCAAGAAGCTGCAAAATCAAGATCACATTTTTTAAAGCAGAGAAAATAATTTTTAAATTAGTTTTTCTTTAATAATTGTAGTTTATAAAAATTACCTTATTTTTGTTGTTGCTGTTGTTAAGAAAGGAGAGATTTTGTATTTATAAGTTATCATCATTAGAAAAAATTATTCATACCTTTTTTATTTATTTTTTACTAAATTAAGATTTTTATACTTACTTAGCATGACTGTTGTGTGCACGAGCAAGTTCAGGTGTGTTTCCAATAGCATAGCCTTTATTCTGTAAATGAATATACATATACTTACATCTTATTTACTTTTAACAAAATATAAATATCATAGTGAAAATAAAAACTACACAATTTATGCATGACAATAACAAACTAAATTTAATACTTCTAAAAAAAAGCTGCATAACATTTCATGTACACTTATTAAAATAGAAAACTATATTAAATTATTCTAATTCAAAAATTTTAAACTTTCAATCAATTAAACTTTTACTATCAAAAAATAGAATTAGTTGCCCTTTTTAATATATTAGTTATATAGCATAATCAACATAACAATAATCAAGCTATGAAGCTTCTTCCTTTCAGAATTATTAAATGTCACTTCTTTTCAAGCAATGCACATACAAAATTTTTTAATCACCAAACCGTTTACTATCAGAGGCAGGGGTGGCCATAAGGGTGGTGCAGCAGGTGCAATATACCCAGGCTCTGTACTTATAGGGATTCCCAACGAGATTAAAAGACATTATAAGCTATTAATTTACCTATTGGAAAAAGTTATGGTCCCACAAAAAGGTTTTAACCAAGGCCTGTACTACACTCCGTGCTTATAGAAGACCTCCAATGAGATTTAAAGAAATTTTTTATTTATGAAAAAAAAGGTCCTAAAAATGTGTTTTGCACTTAAGCCATTTTAAGAGCTCAATGACACGTGCATTTGAATTTCATAACTATTATCATGGATGCACTTTTCACTCCCACACACATACTTGTTTACATGCACACATATGAGATAAATAGTGTATAAACGTACATAAAGTTGTTGGATGGATATAGATGCATATTTACAAAAGATTTCGTGTACAAACAATAACAAAGATTTTTATCAACTATCAGAGATATAAAGAATGAAATCAAAGCAATACTCAAAAATACTGTTTTTCAGTGCAAATGAAGTTTTCAATATTTTTTTCATGGCATATTTCACTTTAACCTGTAAGTCTCATTGTAAATTGTTCCTGAATTGTAAAGTATCTGCATATCGGTACTTGGGCCCCAATGATGGGGATTACAGTTAAGAAAAATAAGTTTCACAGATTGAAATACTTCAAAACAAGTATTGTTATTCAAAAGCACAAAATGTTCATATACACATATAAATATTATAGATGTTTCATGGGCACAAGAAAAGGGATCTGTGAGCACAAGTATACCCACAGGGTTAACCTCTTTGGGTCGAGCATCCTTTACAGAATTTTTTATCTTTTGCCACCAGTTTTTCAAATCAGAAAATTTTGCATAAATTAGTCAGAGCTTTGATTAAATATGACAAATTTTTCAATTAAAAATTACTGGTAGGAAAGATTCTGAGCACTTTATGTATCATGTATGCACAAAAGAGTTAAAGGGCCTGGCATAAAACAAAAAAAAAGGTACTTTTCGGTTAGCCAGGCGCCAGTGTTATGTATACATACATATATATGTATATATACATGTATGTATACATATATTGTATATATACACATGTATATCTATACATGTGTATATATGCATGTAAATAGACATATACATGTATACATAACACTAGCGCCCGGCTAACCGAAAAGTACCCCAAAAAATATATTAGTAAAAATTGAGATCTTGCAGCTATTCTGAAAAACAACCAAATCTTATATAAAAATAAGTTAAAAAGCTTTTTCTCTTATTACATGATAATTGGTGTATCCCCAATATATTAAAATACTAAACCATGTATTTTACCTCTGGATTCATGTTTGCTGTATGTTCTTTTAGTCTTGCAAGTGTAGGCCCTAAAAATATTTGTGGACAGTTTAAAAGGACACTCAACAAAGCATGAGTAGCACATGAATTTGGCACCATCTATTAAAAAAGATTTTAAGAAAGAAGTCAGCAATTATAAAAAGTTTTAATAATAAATAAAAATTAGAATTGTAAGCTACTTATACATTATTATGTTCATTAAACATATTAGCAATAGCAAAAACACATATGAAAAAATCTGCATTAAGTATTGTATTGTAGTGTTTGTTCTGTATTTGTAACTTTAACTTTGGCAACAAAACACTACCCTCCCCTCCCCCTGCAATGCTATCTGGCAATGCTGTTATAGTAATCCTCAGAAGTAACTAGAAGAGCAGAAGACAGTTACAGCTAACTGGTACACTACTAAGTACCTTATAGAAATTTCTCTGAAAGTTTATGTTAGGAGACTTATGCTCCACTATGATAATGTATCTTCTCATTCAGCAACATAGACAATTGATGTTCTTAAATAAAATCACAGGAAGAAAGCCAGGGTTCTTTCAAAAGGCCTATTGTACTTCATAATTTTTTTATGTTTTCAAGAAGTTCTTTTGCCTTTATGATATTTATTATGTTAGTGTATTAGTAAAATTTCCCACTATCAAAATGTCTTAAATATGTTAAATAAAGTTAATTTCCCGGAATCAATTCACTGCCAAATAATCGGCAATAAACATGAGCTATGCTAAGAACACTGTGGTATTCACTGAAAGCATATATTATCTATAAAAGCATAAATAAATAAATTTATATAAAAATGATTATGGTGGTTAAGGGCTGGGTGTGTGCGGCCAACGGTTGTTACTCGTGGAACAGGCTGAACCTTGGCCCCTTCCAAGACTCAATCAAAGAAAATGGCTAGTCTGATCACAAAAGATCTCAGTGGAAAAATTTTAAACTATTTGCATTTTAGGGATCAAGGACAGGGGTAGAGGATTCAATCAAAAAATGGTGAAACACATGTCCCCTTATTTTTTATGGAGATCTTCAAATTCATCATCAAATTTTAACAACACAAATGTCTGAACAGACTATCAGAATTCCTTATCCCATTGCCTACCTTCAGCTTCAAAGAATGCAGATGTCATCCAAGCCTTTTTGCTGTGTAGGTAGTTGACTCAAAACGATTTAATACTTTTGAAACAACTTGAAATTTAGATTTTCCAATCACTGTCAATGTTCTTTTCCCTAGGGTCAGGTAGGGTAAAATGGCTATGAAAAGCACTATTTTTTCATTCAACACTTGTTTTCATTGAAATAAAAATATTTAATACGATTTTTTTTTGTGTTTATTTATGCAACTGATGTCTTGGCAAAGCATTTATATAGTTGTTAATTTATTTCTTAAATTTTAAATAGTAGCAATATGTTTTTGTTTCGCATACACTTTTTATCTCTGAAGTGAGGTAAAATGGGTACCATGTGGGGTAAAATAGGTATTGACTGAATAAGTAATAAATTATTATATAAATTTACTGGAAACCTTATTTTAAGATTTTATTTTAATTATATGAAGAAAATTACACAAAATTAATTGAAATGTTAACTTTAAAAAATTGTATAATTATTTTTAATTTGAAATCTGTAGTGACCACAGTTGTTGAAATGTGGATCCTTTTAAAATTTTCCCAATCTGAGATTTGGTACATCTGTGTCGTCTTGTTCAGGAAATATAAAAAAAATCACCAATGCTTGACATTGTTATGAACTTCACTTTGAATTCCTCTCCTCCCGCCTCCATGCCAATAATATGTCCATTGAATTCAACAACACTTTTTTTTTTTTTTTTGCATATTTCACTTTAACCCACTTGCCTGGAAAAATTTCCGATATTTTCATCTTATTAGAAGTTGCACAAGTAGGATGTGTAATTGTGAATGATGGGGATCTTTTTTCTTATTTTGTTTGGTTGGGGCTTTAAATTTTCCTTCTTTTCTAAACGATCGATTTCTTCTTGTAAGAGATGTTGTGCTACTTCATCATGTGTCAAAATTTCACCACCTTTACTCTGCACTCATTTCCTTTTACATATTGCATTTTCTAATGCATTTTTTGTGCCATATGACTAAGAAGGAGAAATTGCTGTCAGAATGGCACTTTTTAAATCTTTGTAAGGAAAAGAAATCATATTATCACTCATAGATTGTATTGAATCCACATACTTTTGTGTGGCCCTGTAAATCCCATAAATCCTACCATTTTCAATAGAAAACATGTTGTAGTGTACTTTAATAACATAGATAAATTCGATTGAGTTTGAAAAAGCAAAACATATTTAATAGAATTTCCACATATAATGTTGCTGAATATTTTTGAGTGACCCTGTAAATAAACTGTAAATGTTATATACAGTAGGGTGGGCCGAAAAAAACTTTTTTTTGATTTTCGATGATGGGTAGTGCGGAAAAGTGGCCACTAGTGGCACCAAGTTCACACAAAAAATTTGAGATTTTTCGGACAATTCCTATATTTGCCGCTTTTGGCTTGAAGTTTTGCTAAAAGGCTGATTTTTTAACTTTTTTAGCAAAAAATTTAAAAATGTTAAATTAAACTTATTTTAATCGTATTTACTTGAAAAGGCATATTTAATGTTCCAAATGTATAAATAAGCTCTGATAATGTATTATTTAATTGCTATGTGTATTTTAAATTAGACGATTTTTATAGCCTTTTCGCGTTTAAGTGAGCAAAAGTTGCATGTATTGTTTGAATCTTTCAAAGGTTTCTCTCTTTGGTCTTGTTTATGTCCCTTGGTCTTCCTTATTTTTTTCGATGCTTTAAGGGTCATATATTTGGGTGACGGACAGCAGGATCCCTCAGAAACAAATCTGGAAGGAGAGAAGGGGGTGAGGCAAGAACTTAAGCGAAAGCAGTGACTCATCACGATGTTGGGGGAGTGAAGCATGGAATACAAGAGGGGAGAAAATGTGATAAGGGATGCTTATTATTTTCAGTGCTCAGTTTCCCTGAGACATGGCAGACGCTGTGTTAGACAGGAATATGCATTTAGGAGTGTTTGACTTTGAAGGGCCTGGTTTAAATTCAGATTCAGTCGAACTGCTTGCTTGAAAGCTCTCATTACTTGAATCTACCAACAATATAACTGTCTTCCATCGGGATCTAACTCCACTCGTTGAAGGCTTTGTCGCAGAACCACTATTCCTCGTTGAAATTGTATCCCTTTTCATTTTCCGCGATATTTTCTTTGCAAGAGTTTTGCTTGTTTTTAAATCAATATTTCCAATAAACATTTTTCGAACAGTTCTTTGATCTTTCAAGAAGTTCACCTCCCGATGTGGAACTTTACGTCTGATGTCGCAGCTACAATTGTTCAAGCCTCACTTACAAGCTGCAATGTCAAAGAGAGAGGTTTCCGCATTTTGTATGAAATCTTCGCTGATAGCCTTGCCTTTAACGCCCGTATGATTACAAGATTTCTCCAATGATCTACACTCATTGTAATAGTTTTTAATCTTTCCGTTAATTGTTCGTTGGGAAACCACTGGTATGGAAGATTTTATCCAGATTTCGGAAACTTTTTCACCTACCATTTTAATAATATCATCCACTCGTTGAAGATAAATATCTCAACTTTCTTCTATCCAAAAAGCAATGTATCGCACGAGAAAAAGGTTTTACTTTTACACTGAACAAATGTCACAGGGAAACCGAGCACTGAAAATAATAAGCATTCCTTATCGCACTTTCTCCCATCTTGTATTTCCTGCTTCACTCCCCCAACATCGCGATGAGTCACTGCGTTCGCTTAAGTTCTTGCCTCACCCCCTTCTCTCCTTCCAGATTTGTTTCTGAGGGATTCTGCTGTTCGTCACCCAAATATATTACCCTTAAAGCATCGAAAAAAATAATGAAGACCAAGGGACATAAACAGGACAAAAGAGAGAAACCGTTGAAAGATTCAAACAATACATGCAACTTTTGCTCACTTAAAAGCGAAAAGGCTATAAAAATCGACTAATTTAGAATACACATAGCAATTAAATAATACATTATCAGAGCTTATTTATACATTTGGAGCATTAAATATGCCTTTTCAAGTAAATACGATTAAAATAAGTTTAATTTAACATTTTTAAAATTTTCGCTAAAAAAGTTCAAAAATCAGCATTTTAGCAAAACTTCAAACCAAAAGCGGCAAATATAGGAATTGTCCTAAAAATCTCAAATTTTTAGTGTGAACTTGGTGCCACTAGTGGCCACTTTTCCGCACTACCCATCATCGAAAATAAAAAAAAAGTTTTTTTCGGCCCACCCTAATATACAGTGTTTCTGAAAAGCAAAAAGCACAATTGAACCCAAAACACAGAAATCTGCCGAAAAGCAGAAATTTCATCCCTGTTAATTACATTTTAATTGGATCGATTAGTTAAACCTAACTTATACCCATTTTACCCCACCACACAAAAAATTTAATTACAAAAAAAGTATTTTAAATATTACTTTCCAATTTGTCATAAACTTTACTTCAGAATCTTTACTAATTAAAACTATAAAAAATATTTGTTGAATAATTTTCAAAAATATAGATTTTTAAGGGTTTTTCACTATCACAATTGAAACACACACATTCTACAGATGAAAACAAGGGTATATCCTGTTGCTATATACAATACAGAAAGTTTTTGAAGGAATAGAAATGTTGCCAACTAATGTCTGAAAATATATTTTAAAAATAAAAACTCTCTCTTAAATGTAACATTTGTTATATGCTAAAATATCAATCCTTACCCATTTTACCCCACCAGACCCTATTTTATTCAAGTTCTCACACACAAGAACTTTAATTATTTCCTTTGACATTTTCCCTCCAGAACACTTTATGTTATTAAATGAAATAGTTTTGTCAGGAGTAAGCTTAAGAAGAGGCCAGTCTTATCTGCATTGAAAATGTCATCGTCAGTGTAGCTTTGTTGAACTTTTGATTAGCCAATCCTAGAAATGGGAATGCTCAGGAAAAAAAAACGTTTTTTTTTCATTTTTTTTTCCGAAGGGCTTTTTTAATTTTTCCAAATTGGAAAAATTGAAATTTCATTTATAAAATAATGTAGTCAAAATTTTATAATTGCTACATTCTGATACTTTTATTTATATTTTTTTCATGTTTAGTGTCCCTCATGAAAAATCTTATCTGTAAGATGGGATCTCTTTAGAAAGAACTTGAGCCTCTTAAAGGATCCTTCACAGTTTTTTCTCCTTAAAACGTGTGACCTTTAACAAAATTCTTTCTCTTAAAAATACACATTTCAGAATTTTTTTACAATCTCCAAATTATATCCTTCACCAACATAATGATTTTAGAATTTAAAAAAACCTGTTGTATAATAGCTCCACCAATGAATCTATTATCTAGCTATTTATATGTTCAAAGGACCATCTTAATAATGTTTAAATAAGAACTTAAATATGATAATTTCTAATTTATAAAATTCCGATTACATTTTTTACATTTCATTCACATTTTTTACAAGTTCACAAGTTTTTATAAAAGTTCACAATTTTGCAAAAACATGATCGTGTAAAAAAAAATCCAATCAAATCCCAGGTAAGATAATTAAATGCAACTTCTCTCGTTAAAAATGAAAATTCATGTGCAAAAGTACTTCAATATTATACTAATAAATGAAAATAGTAAGATGGAAAATTTAATTTAAAATTTGAAACATGCATTTATTTTTATTCGCATGGCTGTAATTTTTCACTATTGCAGACCTGCCAACTGCTACGAAAAAATCGTAGTTGTTACGATTTGGACCTATAAACTATGATGCTACGAAAATAGGTCTCAAACTACGATTTTTTGAAAAAAAAAAATACACAAATGCATTTTTTTTTTCCCAGTTGTGATTTTTAGTTCGCATAGCATATTTTTTTGGTGTGATTCTGTTCCGAAATTTCTTAAATTTTAAAGTATCGGTTCCTGAAGTTTTAAAAAATTTGTCATTAATCCAAAAATTCGGACATCAAAAAAGGCTGAAGGGGAAAAGAATCTGGGATACAAGGGCATCATTTTAAGAGTTTCTTGAGTGGCAGGGTTTGAAATATTGTGCGGAATCGTGCAATTTGTACACAGAAAAGGAATGTCCTGCATAATGTAAAATGCTTTCTTCTGCAAGTATATTTAAAAATTTATTGGAAGCCTGCAATTTTTTTTTCTTTTTTTTAATGGAATTTCCCTAAATCATTTCATGAATCAGTCAAGAAAAAATTGAGAATTTCTTCCAATGATCCTGGAAAAATATCGGGTATTTCGTCAAATATATCAGAAACAAACAGTGATTATCTTCAATTGTTCGCTGAATAAAATCACTAATTTCGTTAAGAGTTTAGAAAGAAATTGCAAATTTCGTCAAAAGATTGCGCAAAAAATCACGAATTTCGATTAATTACCCAGGGAACAATATTGCAAACTCCGTCAGTCGCGGAAACGAGTAGTGAATTTTGTTAATTGGTTGCGAAAAGATATCGAAAATTTAACCAATCGGTCGTGCAACACTGTTGGGAAATTTGCCGATCTGTCACGATAAACAATCGCGAATTTCGACATTATGACCGCATAAAAGAATCCTTCAAAGGATTGTGGTAAAAACGTGAATTTCGACAAAATATCGCAGGAAGAAAACGCGAATTTTGTCATAAGATCGCGGAAATAAAACGCAAATTTCATGGGAAGATCAGTAAGAAAACTCAAATTTCATGGAAAGATCAGTAGGAAAACGCATATTTCATGGAAAGATCAGTAGGAAAATACAAATTTCATGGAAAGATCAGTAGGAAAACGCAAATTTCATGGATAGATCAGTAGGAAAACGCAAATTTCATGGAAAGATCAGGAGGAAAATGCAAATTTCATCAAAAGATCAGTAGGAAAACGCAAATTTCATCAAAAGATCAGTAGGAAAATGCAAGTTTCATCAAAAGATCAATAGGAAAATGCAAATTTCATCAAAAGATCAGTAGGAAAATGCAAATTTCATCAAAAGGTCACAGAAAGAAAACATGAATTTCGCCAAAGGATTGTGTAAAAATCGCCAAAGGATTGCTGTAAAAAGTGCGAATTTTGTCAGAAGTTCGAGAAAAAAAGTGCCGATTTCAGCAAAGAATTGTAATAGAAAAAAGTGAATTGCGATTGTGGGGAAAAATTGTGAATATCGTGAAATGATCGCAGAAAACAAATCGCGAATTTCGTCAGAATTTACTGCACTGGGCTAAAAAATTGGAACAGAGCTCTTTTTACAAATGTGTAAAAAAATAAATAAATAAATAAATAAATAAAGGCTGCGAAACGAGAAAAAGCTGTACAAATCATATAATAATTTTCAGGAAAAAAAAAAAACTGACTATAATGAGTTGAAAGATTGAAACCTTATTCCTACGAATGTCAAAAAATAGCCACGAAACACGGAAAACAACCAACCAACCAACTTCCAGATTAATTTGAATTTTGTGTGCTACGATTTCTCATTTTCAAAGGTTGGTAGGTCTGCTATTGTTAGAAGAATTTCTTTTGATAATAACATGCAGTTGATATTATGTATCTTTTTTTTCTTTTCTTGAAATATAGATTCTTAGATTTGTCTAAATGTATCTTCAAAAAATATAAATCCATACAAACTTTTCAAAGAAAATGTAAGCAAATCTCTGTGAAAAATCCAGTTGAAAACAATTTTTAAACATATGGAAAAATCCACCTGTTTTAAAAGATTCATTTAAAAAAAAATACCGCTTTCAATATTAAGGATCTAAATCTTACTAAAACATAGTTTGGGTTTAGTCTGGAAAGCTGTACCAAAACTACATATACAGAAAATGAAAATTATAACTATAAGAGGGGGGGGGGGGGTAATATTGTAAAATAATACCAATTTTTAAACAATGGAAGATTTGAAAATGATAATAGTATTTATAATAATAATACCAGAATTACTATAATTTGTTTCCTTTAGACTGATATCCTTCATATATCTGAAGACCAGTACTATGTAGATGAGACGTAATATAGTTTAAAACTACATTGGTATTGGTTGAAACTAAAGATTTTTTTGTTTGTTTGTTTTTCAAATTAGCTCTACTGATATAATTAAACAAGTGCTACTGAAAAATAACTTCAACAGACACATAATATATTACAAACACTGGTGTTAAAATAAGCAAGAAAAGCTACTGTCAGAATTCTGAGACTGAAAGGACAAACTTTTAAAAGCTGGCTTTTTCTCTCTCTCTTTTTAAAATAATATATTCACATGCAAAGGGAAAATAATCTTTTTTTTAGTGTGGATAAATATTGAAAAAGTTTATTATTGTATACTTTTTAAGAAATATAACTTATTTTTGAGAAACATTGATAGGAAATCAATATTTCCAATTTTTCCAGAAAAAAACACGGAATTTTTCCAGAAAAAAACACGGTTTTTTTCCACCACTTCAAATTTTCTGGAAAATTTACATATCTAGCCAATCCTGAACATACTTGTCATCAACCCCTTTTTCTCACCAGACACCTTTTGAAACGTCAGGCTGTGATTTGACTTAAATCAATCTATTCAACTGTTGGAGCAAACAAAATTTTCATATCAAAGTAACTTGGCAAGCTGTTTCGCTTTTGTCATCAGTATTGCATTACCGATTGGTACGTTCAGACTTCTTTGCTGTTTAAACCACTTTAATAATGCCCCAAGTTCTTTATCTGACTTCCTCATTTGTTTAACATCAAAGGCATTTAAAATGTTCTCTTTGATTTTCCACATGGAGAACACAGTTGAATTTAGTAACCCAAATTCTCGACAAACTTCTGCTTTTTTTCTTGTCTTTATCCAATGCATTAATAATGTTAACTTTATCTCCCAATGAAAGAATTTTTTTTTTACAGATGCCATAATGTTCAATGCTTCTCACTCAAGAAACATGAGAAATAAAAACAAACTGGTAATATTGCTGCCAAGTGTCATTTGATTCCAGCCCTTTCTCCACCTTATCTACTCTTAACTGGCTCTCTAACACTACCCTCTTTGTTTACGTAGATAAGAAATAGAAGTTTCAGCCCATTCACTGTTTCCTCCAAGAATTATTTTTCCCTGCTAATATTGTAGGACATGCTTGGAAAACTGCATGTAGGCATGACCTTTGGCCAGCTGTGACTTCAATGTCTCCCAAAAGTGATCAATTGGACAGCTGAAAACAAATTATACTACACCATTTTTCCAAGAATAACTATAGCAGTCTTGTAAACTTTTTAATGCAATAACTGAGATCATCATTTAAATCATGTTCTTACGTCCAAGCTACTATAACGTTAATGTCTATGGGATTTTTGCCGGGACTAAAGAATTTAACATTATTACCGTTGATGCTAACCATATTTGATTGTATAAGTAAAAAGTAGTGATGCAACGAATAGTGGTTTGGCCGAATAACCGAATACCGAATATTCGGCCAAGTTGCAGCCGAATATTCGGCCTATTCGGCCGCCGAATAATGAACTTATTTTTGCCTAAAAACAAAATATGGTATGCACTATATGCACAATTCTTGTATATTTCACATTTAAAATGTATTGTTTTCTTTTAAAAAATTATTTATATACAAATTTTTAATTTTTTAAAGCATTATTTTACTCTGAAAAAATATTCGGCCATGTTCGGCCTAAAAATTGCCTGCCTCAATAATATAATTCAGACCCCCACCCCCAACACCTCCCCCTCAAAAAAAATTCTTAGCAAAAGTTCCTCATCAGGTATTGTCTAGTTACATTGTAATAGATATTATATGTGCTGTTGTTACATTTTAAAATAATGACAATTTTAAAAGTAATAGGAAACATAAGTTTCAGCTTTCAGATGAAATAAAATAAAAAATAAGAAATCTTAATATTTTAAGAAAAACCACTGATAGAAAGGGTGAAAGGAATACCCTCTAAAATGGTGGAAAGAAATCACCGTAGACTTTATAAAGCTCACAATTAACAAAATTTTTATCTTTATTATTATTATTATTTTTTTTTTTTTGCTGTCAGCAGTGAAGCCTCTTTAGAAAGAGCGCCTCAATGTGAAGAGTAAAAGAAATTAGTAATTTTCTTTCCCAGCCACTACTAGAAAGACAACAGCGTCCTTTGGGGTGGTGGGCGAAAAATTCAGAAGACTTTCTATACGTTTCACAATTAGCCAAAAAGTACCTCTCTGCACCAGGAAGTACCATATATAGTGAGAGGTTATTTTCAGAAGCAGGTAACATTTATGAAAAAAAAAAAAAAAAGAAAGACTATCATCTGAGAATGCTGATTATTATTATTTCTGCATCACAATCTATGTTTATTGAAAACATTTTAACTGTTTTTTAAGGCATTACAATGCTATTCTTGAAAAAAATATCTAAAACGTACGTAAATGCATACTAATTAAAAGAATTTAGTATTTACATTTCTTTCATTATTTAATAAGAAATAGTAACAGGCTTAAAAAAAATCACTTAAATTATATTTCACTTTTAAGCGTATTTTACAAAAAAAAAAAAAAAAATTTAACTATTGCAACATATACGACTTAAATATCTTATACATATAATACATCTATATCTAATCAATCATATATTTATGTTCTTTATAGGTATAATTCAAAATATTATTGAAAGAAATATTTTTTAAATGTTAAACTTCACATTGATAAAAAAAAAAAAAAAAAAAAAAAAATAGCTTGTTACAGCTGTATTAAAACAATTTTGAATAGATTAATTTTAAATTTAACAGATTATGTTAGCTTATTACAGATACTTTTTGTACTTACTGATACAGCATAATTTTTTTTTAACATGATTCCTAAATTAGCCTCTTATATAAAAATGGGTAGATAAAACCCATTCGGAGTATGAAAGTTAATGGGGAAAAAAGTGTTAGTTAATTTCAAATAAAATTTTCATTATATATGATGAATATAAATTGTCAAATTAAAAAGTTATACTGTGTAAATATAAAAACATTTATTACAGTGTATTATTCGGCCAAGGCCGAATAATGGACTTGATATTCGGCCGAAGCCGAATATTCGTTGCATCTCTAGTAAAAAGCATTTATAATTTAGCATTAAAATTAATCAGATTCTAAATAAAGATGCAACATATTTACCTGCTGGGCAAAAAATATTGAATTAATAGTTTCTTCATCTTCAACAAAATTTTCTTCTGACACGGCAACTTTTCGTCTTGATCGACGCTCTTCAATCCATTTAAACAAAAATATGAATCCAAATACTGGCCTGCAAGTAAATAAACAATTATATAATAAATGTTTAAGCAACAGAGTTCAGAACATTGCTACGCAAAACTAATATAAACAGGGATGTAGTGGAGGGTATACGATGGTATATGCCGTATACCTTCTGGATTTTTTAAAGGAATACCGTATACCCACTGTTTTTCAAAAAAGCTATAACATACATTCTCTAGGTTAAACCCTCTGCCTAGAACTTATACCCTCTGGTCTTTTTTGACTACACCACTGAATATAAA
Source organism: Maratus speciosus (assembly GCA_963932465.1). Taxonomy (NCBI): domain Eukaryota; kingdom Metazoa; phylum Arthropoda; class Arachnida; order Araneae; family Salticidae; genus Maratus; species Maratus speciosus. The sequence goes on from OZ010788.1 coordinate 318,280,347, forward strand.
AGTAGTCAAATATTTTTTAAATAAAGAAAATTTTAATGACAGTTTTAATCACAAAAAAATAGTAATAGGAGTTATTTTCCCATTTTTTATACAGGGTGTCTCTTTCTATCACTGACCAATAAATAATTTTTAAATTGTTAGTTTTAGAGGTACAGTTCCAACCAGTAGCGCCAACTTTTGAAAATTATTGGGCGAGCTCAAAAAAGTTTGAATGAAATACATCATACAATTTTTTTCCCAGTGTGTATGCATGGAGAAAGAATCGAGGGAGGAGCAAATGACTAAAGATGATAACTGGAACCCAAATTATGGTTTTTCTAAGTAAAATATTAAATTACTAGCAGACCCACCCGGCGTTGCCCGGGTCCGTGATAAATGAACCTCAAATTTGTATGATTTTGTAACTTTAATTCCCTTTTGTCTGAATTTATATTTTTAAATATAAAAAATCGCAAGAAAAATATTAAATTGAAGATACGTACTATTTTGCGCAAGTTGATTTTGGGAGTCTATGCGTACCGAAAGCGAACGGAACTGCGACAAAACACGCAGCTTTTTACTGATTTCGTGGACGTTTTCAGACATTTTGTTTTGTAAAAAATATTTCTACCCATCCGAACATTTCAATATTTTTATAGGAGATGTAAATCTGGTCTATTTAGATGCTTCGATAAACATTGTGTTAAAATAAGGACGTTGACTAAAATAATAAATTAAGAAATTTGCTTAATTTACTATTCGAAAATAGTGGGTAGTGCAACCTTCCACCGACAGGGAGCGCAATATGTTCTATACAAATATTACTCTACAAAACAATGGTCGAAGGGCTGTTATAACTTACGTGAAAATTTCAAGTCTATCGGTTAGTTCGTTTTCCAAATTTTAACGAATTTGCGTTCATTCTCTACTAAAAAAAGCGTTTCTTTTTCTTTTTAAAAGTCGATTTTTTTCCATTTCGAACAAAAAGTTCTGAATCAATTTTTTTAAATTTACATACTCTTAATTAGTCTACAAATATAGTCCGAGAAGCTAAAGTTTAAAATCTATAAATACTGTATTTTTAAAATTTTGGTTTAAACTTGAACTCCCATGAAAATTTTACCCTGTGGTTTTTATCTACTCTCCAAAATAAAAGTAGGTGTTTTTCAAAGCAGAGATAATGTCTGTAACTTTTAATAAGTAGCATATATTTCATGACTCCCTCCAAAAACGGCATATAAAAAGTCAGAAACGCTAATTTTTTAAAAAGAAATCTAGAGGCCCTCCCTCCCACCCTGGAATTTCATGCACCATTCTTTTTTACACTTTATCTTTTGTGTTATAAACATTTTTAAAGTTTCAAACAGATCGCCTTGCTAGATTTCCTATTTTAACAAAATTGCGTTATGTTAGTTCCACATTCCACCTACAGGGAGTGCACTCTATTCTTAACAAAAGCTCTTTTACACAACCTATCAGTAGATATGTTACTCGAGGAGGTGGCGGTCTTCAGCAAGAATTTAAGATACCGTATATACTCGCGTATAAGTCGAGGAATTTCTGACAATTTTCGGTAAGCAAATTTGGGGGGGTCGACTTATACGCGAGTCAGTTAAAAAAGCAAAAACAAAAACTTCGAATACTGCAAAAATATGGCCTTTTATGTGTATGAATAGAAAAACAATATATAAAATATACAAATAATAATAATTTATCATTTAAAAAAAATTCAATGATTTGTTTTTGTTAACTTACTACCTTTTTGCATTGGCAAGTGAAATCTTTGGTTTGATTTTGTGCAAAATTGAAGCAAAAAGTTAGGGGGTCGAAATATACGCGGGTTTTTGATTTTTTCCAGAATTTGCATTCGAAAGTTAGGCGGTCGACTTATACGCGAATATATACGGTATTTGTTGAAATTACTATTCGGAAATAGTGGTAACTTAACTTTTGTCACATTTATATGTACTAAGTAGCATGTATCTGAGGACTCTGTCAAAAAACCGCATCTGAAACGGTATGAAACGCAAAGGTAAAAAAAAAGAAATATTTCGCCCTTCCCCTCCCCCCTGCCCGAAATTTCACGTGCCATTTTTTATAAACTTTTTCTAATGTGTTATAAACTATCGTAAAGTTTCAAGCAGATCGCTTTTTCAGATTTCCTGCTTTAAATGAAATCGCGGTCTCTTAATTCCACTTTCCACCACCAGGGAGTGCACTGTATTTTTAACAAAACTGTATCTGAACGTAACTCCGTTGCACAACCTATCAGTAGATATGTTACTCGAGGGGGTGGAGGTCTTAAGCAAGAAATTAAGATATTTTTGAAATTACTATTTGGAAATAGTGGTAAACTTTTGACATTTTTATATTTAATAAGACTCATTTATCTCAGGACTCCGTCAAAAAACTGCACCAGAAATGGTAAGAAACGCAAAAGTTAAAAAAAAAAAGAAATCTATCGCCCCTCCTCCTCTCCCCACCTTCCCAAAATTTCATGCGCCATTCTTATATAAACTTTTTCTAATGTGTTATACACTATCTTGAAGTTTCAAACAGACCGCCTTGTTAGATTCCCTACTTTAAATGAAATTGCGGTCTGTTAGTTCTACATTCCACCACCAGGGAGCGCACCTTATTCTTAGCAAAAGCTTATATGAACGAAACCTACCCGTAGATACATGAATGGGGAGGGGGGGGGGGTCTTAATCAAGAATTTAAGATATTTGCTGAAATTACTTTTCAAAAATAGTGGTATCAAGACTTCTGAAATTTTTATCTCGAATAAGTAACATTTATGCTGTATTTTTACAAATGGCACGCCGTTCTGAAGAATACTACAATAAAACGTAACGTGACTACCATTTAAAATGAGCATATAAAAGAAATAAACCAATTAGTGAAATTAGCGCCCCCCCCCACTCATAAATTAAGGGTGCAAAAGTTCTGTACGAACATCTGACATGAGTTCCCGCTGCCTGCGGCACTGTATAGTAGGCGGGCGATAAATTCGGAACATTTTTCTGTATTTAAAACATAAAAGAGAGCAATTAAAAAATGCGTTTAAAAATGTCTTTTAAAAAACACTTCTGAAAAAAAAATCATTATCAGTATGAAAAATGAGAATTTAAATTCTATTAAAACTGTTACTACCCGCTACAGCAGCAGAAAACATTAGCATGCAAGGACATATTGTTGCCAATTTCTAATTTCTAGTAGTAAAAGAGCCAGTAAGGAGTATTCTAATCTTTTATTTAACATTTAAAAAACACATTTCTTGCTATCTAAATAAATCAGCATCAAACAGGCACCTCCAATTTTCCGTAAACCAACCAAAATTGCCGATTTTTTAGCAGATATTATCGCTCAACCAATCAAAGTAGAAAAAAAAAAACAGAAAACAGTGTGGCAAACAAAAAGTCTGCCAGGTTGTCAAGTTGGTTGCTAGGTTGTGACGTCATTTGAAACTAATCCCTTCTCTTAAACGCTCATTATTATTAATTATGTTTTCAAAGCATGTGTTTCACCTTCATGCTAAAATGTAATGTTTAGTTGAAAAAACAGTCACTCTTGAAACATTAAGCACTCAAATTGGTTTATTTAATTGTATCCCGGTTTACTTAATTATTTCTGCAAAAGCTTTATACAACCAACCAACCGAAAGCAAGTGGAAACAAAGAAACGTATTTTTGATGAGCGATGCTTTATGAACCAACCAACTGAAAGTAATCTGGGGGAAAAAAGGCATACTTTTGATGAGAGTGATGTCCGAATATTAATTAATTACTCAGCTAATTATTAGAATATTAAAATTCTGAGGGATATGGTGCATTAGAAGAGGCCTTGGACTCTTTAAAAAAAAAAATTTGAACCTCGTACGTGCTGTAGATTTTGCTAGCCATCGCACACAGACAGACAGAGTGATTTGTTCTTTTATTAGTATAGACTAGTAAATCTGCAGATCAGGAGCCTCAACGTCATCTTTGCAAGTCATTGTTTTTTAACACTCATTGCGTAATATTCATCTTCCTACAAATCACTTTTTAAAGTTTTCAAATTACATAAATATTTATAAGAATACAAAATACTTCGTAAAGTTTCAGAAATTAAATGTGTTAAACAAGTGGTTATACACTGATGTTCTGAAATTCTGATGAACTGCTAATTCTGGTAACTTTTTAAATCAAAAATTGCATTTCTTCAGGGGGGCTCTGCCCCCCTGTAGTCTATTTTAATTTACATTCGTAATTTTTTATTGATTGTGCGGATGGTTATAGTATATCATAGATGTTTTTTTACGCTGTGATTTATAAGGATAAGCATAAGTTTTTTTTTTATAAATTAATAAATTTAAAATTTAAAATAAAATCCTCATGTTAACCGTACGCAAACAATAAATCTTGAAGTGACGCCAAAATTGTAACCTTAAAATCCGCTACATTCGACCCAAACACAACGGCGTGCTTAAAAAAAGAAAGAAAGAAAGAAAAGAAAAATAATTTTAGTAATACAGTTTTTAATTCATAATACGATGAAATGCTACTTTAGAATGCTTAAATATAAGCAGATCATTTTCATTTTACAGAAAAAATGCACGAATGAAGTCAACGAATTCGTCCCCTGTTCCACATGCTTGTTTTGTTTGGGCCGAATGAGGGCATCTAAATCTGAGCGATAATGCACATCATATTGCAAACTGTTTTTACGGCATACTGCATCTCCATCTATCCCTTTCCTCCGTGAATAATAGTTAATTTTATTTTAACCAAGATCTTTTTATTCCAACATCTTTTTTTTTATAAATGACGTCTAATTCACCTGCTATTCGTACTTACTCAAAACCTTTCATCTTGTTATATTAAGAAATACTTGAGAGTTTTCTTTTTATTCCCAATATGTCGCCATATTAATTTTTTTATTCTTAATTTTTTTTTTCTTTTTCCTGCTTTACGTCAAAATCTTTCAATTGAAAATTGTTTAAGAGAAAATATTATTCAGGGTTTTGATTTTCTTGGCAACGATTAAAGAAACATTGATAAATTTTATGAAAAAATGTCACATTATTCTCTATGAAAATAATGAGCTTTTGTATTTTTAAGCAAAATATTTGAATAAAATAAATAAAATATTGCCTATTTTTATTTCTGGGGCTAAAATCCATCTATATGCAAAAATACAAATGCATTAATTAATCCGTTTTGACGTTGGCTTTACTGAAACATTATAGACGCATTTATACTAATATTATTAAGACCAAATACGTTGCTAGGCAACTGATGAAAGAAAAGGTAAAAAATGAAATATGTATTATGTCAAATTGATAAAACAAAATGCTTTATATTATTGGAAAACATGCATAAAGTTCCCCCCAAAATTATAAACCTAATTTAAAAAATCTCGCAAATATATTGACATAATTTCAAACTAATTGGAATAATTTAATAATCTTATTTAAAAATTTCAGCATCCAAAATTTACCATTTAAATCCATTTTTTATGTGAGCCATTTCTTTCAACAAATGAAAATTTGAAAATCGTCTGACTTGCCATAGAAAAGCATTATAGAGCAAAATAAAATGTTCTATATTTCCCGAACGAATGAACCAAATTTAACCAAAAACTATACAGCTAAGTCCGAGTACCTCATCAACATGCCCAATTAATTTCAAGCCAATCGGATGCTTTTTGCAGCAGTTATCGCGGAACAGACAGACAAACGGAAATCAAAACTTTTCGTGTCTCCACAGTAAGCCTTCACTGACGTTTCGGCAATTACAATTTAATAAATAATTTAGTAAATTATATTAGAGCCTGATATTCTATTTCTTTCAGCCAACAATTAAAATGTCGTCTCTAAAAAATAATGTTCCATTGTATGGTTAAATAACCTACTGCAATTTCTTTAACTTCTAAGCATTGCACATTTTCAATTTTTATACTGCCATATTGGGAAAAAAAGTACTTTTAAATGCAATTTGTTTGAAAACTGCATCTCAATTTATTTTTGAGATAGTTTGATGAGTTATATTTAGAAAAATTTTCTCCATGCAAAACAAAAGAAATTCCACTTTTGTGCAATGAAAACTTGAAGTTTCATTTAAAAAATCCAATTAAAAAAATTGCTTGTGACAAATTTATAGCTGTTTATTATGAATCTTCATACTATATTGGTTAAGTGTTGAAGGTCTATAAAGAAAACGAAAAAAACTGAACAACTAGAAATAAAATTCCTGAGATGATATAGAGACTAGGGTTTGACCGAATACCGAATAGTTGATTCGGTATTCGGTGGTTCGGCATGTAAACCGAATATTCGGCTTCATCCGAATACTTTTAAGTATTCGGCCGAATAATTGCAGATAAGTATTTTCTTAGAAGTAGAAGAATTATCTTTTATTTACAACAGGCATGTCAAACTCGTTTACCGCCGCGGGCCAAATTATGTATTTTATACAAAGCCGTGGGCCACGTAAAAAAAAAGTAGATAATATTATTACCATTGTACAGAAGAAAGTTTTTTTGTACAAAACATTGCTATGTTCAAGAAATAGTCACTCAAATTCCAAAGTTATTATTATAAATAGTTTATCTTGCATTTCGAAAATATACTGGAAATTACTTTTCATCAATCAAATGTATAAAATTCAATTGAATTTTCTAAATTGTATTTATTTTAAAAATTGATTATACACGCTGGTCAGTTAATATTTATCTCACAAAGGCACAAATATCTATCTTCCCTATTTTTTTCAAGTAAAAAATAAAAATAAGCTCATTTTGAATCAGAATCTTTATTTAATAAAATATGTCAATCTTTGTGCTACTTATTTCATTTCGTTTATTAAATACTTTTTCTGGTTGAAGTTATATTTATTTGACTTGAAAAATAAAAAAAAGGTTGCACATTATACTTTAAAAAATATATCGATTAACACTAGAACGTCCAGCTGGTATCAATTCGACACCGATCAAATGAGAAAATGTCGATTCGAACAAGAATTTTTTTCGTAAAAATAATTAAATTGTAACCGCAGAAAACTCGGTTGAATAAATAAGTGAAATAGTTTTAGATAAAAATTGTGGTGTTATAATGTTTTTATTAAGATTAGGTAAAATTTGCAGACATTCTAGTGTTAATGAATAATTTCAGACATTAAAAAACAGCAGTCAAATGTTTTCGCTGTAGTGTGAAATCGCTATTAATTTTTATTAACTACAGCAATAAATTCTGAACAATAATTTCAACATCTATTATTAGAGGTGAAATAACAAATTAAACTACTTTTCATATTTCTTAAATTTCAAAAATCTTCTTTTAAATAAATTTGTTTAATATAATGTTTTAATTTTTTCACTCCGACGATTTTTGTGATAATACTTTGCACTATTTGCATTGAAATACATTTTTTTTTTTTGAAAATTGTTTTGTCAAAGTAATCAATTCCATTTTAAAATGCTAATACTGTCAAATAACAAGATACCAATATGAAATTTGCTTTGAAATTGAAGTTTACTTAGGTGTTTTGTAACAAGTATTTTGCCTATTGCTTGCCTTTTAGTAACCCTTTCGACTCGGACGTCTCTTACACAAATTTTATTCGATTGACACCACTTTTATAAAAGAAGTTTCCTTCAAGAACACAGATTCAAAAATACTCTAATTAAATAAGGCATATTTTATTTTCCTTTATTACTGACGCCAAAAACAAATTTTGCAAAGAAAGATGATGTCTAGTGAAACTAGACATACGAGTGCAGAGGGTTAATACATTTTGATTATTTTTCGATTTAAAATGAAAATTGTAACCTTGTTTAACAGTTCAAACTTAACAGTTATAACTTTATGAGTAAAGCCTTTAAATATTTTTATAAGAAGGTAGATCTGTTTATCTTCACTACCCATATTTCCAAGGTATTTTTGATATTTTCTAAATTGACGACGATTATCAGTTTTAATTCTAACAGTTTATCCAGATTTGTTTAGTTTTCTTTATGCTTTGTGCTTTAGCACCACTTAATGTTACATCCTTTCCCTACGCTAACAGTGTCTACATATCAAATATAATATTTCCGTTTTCCTTTGAATAAAATAGTATTATAAAGCAGCTTTTTTAAAAAATCTACAATTTTCATCTCCGGTTTAGCATATTTTGTCATTGTGGTAGGGGGCTTTAATGCATATATTATATATATGTATAAATTCTGGGATGTATGAGAGTATGGCAATAAAATGTGTGTATATCAATGAAAAATCAAAGGAAGGAAAGAAAGATCACACAGGTTTCATTTAATGACAAATTACTAACCTAAGTACTAAAAATAATTAAAGAGCTGAAATTAAAAATCCATATGTTCAACTAAAGCCCAGGTGAAGAACTTGGAAAAGTCTATTATTTGATGTCGGCTTTTTTCTAACATCATAAAAAATTAGATTGCATTAAATAATTATAAAATTGTGACACTGTACAATTTAATTCACTCTAAATTTATAAAAGAAGTGGACTTAATGAATTTACAAATCTATACAATGCAAATTTTTGACTTGTAATAAATTCAAAAAACAGTATCACATACACATTCGGAGTTTTTTGTGTCAAGCACAAAAGTCATAATATGTGTCGCTTTCAAAGCGACTCGTTGAAAGCCATTTAATTGTATACTTTGATTTTTTTTCTTTTTAACCATTTATAATTTTCACCGAAATCTATTAATTTTGGAACACATTTCTGAGTATTTATTAAATACAGCATATTATTTTGTTAATTTGTGTAAAATCGAAGAGAGTAGTAAAATAAAGTATTAGTTTCGACATAAATCTAATAAAAATTAAAAGTAAAATACTTTTAAAAAAACTTTATATATTCATACACACGAAGCCGCGTTTTTATATGTTCCGATTGGTTATTTTTATGTCCACAATATTTTTGAGCTGAAATAGGAAATCGAATTACATCTGTCTGTATACATCTTTATCGCCATATGAACGTGATTTTTTAAATTCAGAAGGCTAAAACGTTCTGGAGAGAAGTATTCGCCTATTCAAGGACAGAATAAGTAAGATAAATATTACTATTCAAAAATCATGGTAGCATTCTGAATTTAAAAAAAACCTGCCAAACTGGTAACACTGATATACATATCTTCCGGATGTTTTCCATCTCTAAAACCGCGGTTGATACAAATATGTTCGTGCAAAGTGTATTTTCATCATGAACGTTCTAACAACAAAATTAACCCTCCGCCTACCAGACGTATCCAACGACGCGACAGGTACATTGAAAATATTCATTCAAAGTAGAAGTTTTTTTTTTTAATTAAAGATATAAACCAGACGATAGTAAGTTAAATACTTTTAAATAAAAAAATCTAGTGTAGAACATTTTTATAAAACATGAGTAAATTTCCAGTAAATTTAGGGTTAAACACATGTAAGATCCCAAAGGCTTCGCAGGCCACAGATAAAATGTCGGTGGGCCAGTTTTGGCCCACGGGCTACGTGTTTGACATGCCTGATTTAGAAGTAGAATAGGCTAAACAATGAGTTTCAATATTACGTGGATGAGTTCAGAGTTCAGCTGCACTACAAAAAACAAGTCAAAGGCCATTTTTTATTTAAAAAAAACTTTTTCCTTCCTAAAATAGTGTGCATAGGTGCAAAATCAAAACAATTGTCTACAACAGAGAAATAAAATGTAAGGAAGATGCACATCTTTCCCTTATCATTTAATTTTATTTACTTCTACTTTAGTTTTTTAATTTAAATTTATTTAATGTGTATTTTCTTTAATATACACATCAAATAAGTATATCAGAGTTCATATCTGTATATCTAAGGTGTATATTAAAGAAAATACACACATCAAAGTATACCCTTATGACAATCCTATAGCTTTTATAATCATTATATCAAAATTCGCTCAAATTTCTTATCTTCACCACCACAATATTAAAATATTCATCAAAATATAAATATTCTATCAATAATTTGACAGAAAATAGTTAAATGTAAAAATTGATCTAATACCTTTTGTATTTTGAGAACATTCCTATTCAATATGTTTATAATTAGACTTAGACAATCAGTAAATCAGCTTAATGACAACATTGTTTCTTATTATTTGAATGAACTTTTGTTTTTCTGACAATCCTTATCCTTAATAATACCCAGTATAGTTTAGTATTTTCTTAAGTTATTTTTGGGTATTGACTAGTGATAAAATAATAAAAAATAAGTGATGGGTTAATGAATTTGTGAGTGGAAAGAAGTCATTAAATTTTTTGTGTAAGATTTTTGAATGAAAATGTAACTGAATTAAATTATTGAGAATTTAATTTCAATTAAAGCTTATTAAAAAAGCTAATATATACAAAAATGCGTATTAAAAAGTTTCAAGTATTCGATTGCCGAATACCGAAGCTTCGGTATACACTTCGACCGAAGCTTCGGTATTCGGCAAAATTGCTGCTTCGGTCAATCCCTAATAGAGACAACAAATTTTGGTTGCCTGCAATACTGGAAATAAAGTTACTGTTTCATTTGTATTTTAAGTAGAGATCGGCTGAAAATTCGGTTTTGGCCCAAAATCCAAGTTCATTTTCGGCGAAAATCCTGCTGAAAATTAGGCTAAACCAAAACTATCTGTATTCTAAAAATCTTGTTTCTTCCTTCAGGAATTTTCAACATTACTCATTGATCTTAGCTGTATCAGCTCAAATGAAACACTCTTATTTTATTGCTATGAACTTCACTGTTTATAATTATCAGTTAACGACTGACTTAAGAGGTGAGTGCAAGTTATAAAGCAAAAAATGCTTATATGACTAAATGTTGAAGACCCTCATTAACATCTGCAGACTTAACAGTAATTGAAAATTGTTAGTTTTTTGAAAGGGCAGAAGTGTTTCGAATACTCTTTGAGAAAGTCTAGTAGAAGAGATGATCATTTACAAAAATCATTATAAGAGATAAATTGAGGTATGTATACTCAAAACATTTTTTAATTTTAAATGAAATTCATATAACTGGAAAAACATTTTGTGTCATTGGTGAATTAATTACATTTTATTTTATATGAAAATAAAAAGTTTTGGTCAAAGGCACAGAGAGCCAACTTGGGACACATGTATGACTAATTAATAATTATGTATATTTATGTATGTATTAATTACTTAAAAGGAATTTTTTGGATGTTTTCGTTTTTGACCAAAAATAGGAACCTTAATTCAGTTTCAGTCAATCCTTAATTTTAAGTTTGTCCAATCCAAACTGATTCTATAGACCACTTTAAATTCATGCAAAGATGAAATTACTGACTTATATAGAACCTTTAATAAATTCCATATGAATGTTTTTGTAAATTAACTAATGAAAGTTAATTGATGTTGCTTGAGTTCCTTGTTGAGATTAATAATAGTTTACTCTTTGTTAATCTAATCTTTTTTTTTTTATTTTATTAATTTACTTTTCAGTTCTTATGCTTTATCATAACAGCTGTCCAAGTATATCCATATACTGAATAATTAAAATTACCTTTTTAGTTATTGCTACATTTTCTCTGATTTTTATAAAATGATGAGTGACACTAAACATGTAATCTACCCTATATATATAAATATATTATATGAAAATAAAAAGTTTTGGTCAAAGGCACAGAGAGCCAACTTGGGACACATGTATGACTAATTAATAATTATGTATATTTATGTATGTATTAATTACTTAAAAGGAATTTTTTGGATGTTTTCGTTTTTGACCAAAAATAGGAACCGTAATTCAGTTTCAGTCAATCCTTAATTTTAAGTTTGTCCAATCCAAACTGATTCTATAGACCACTTTAAATTCATGCAAAGATGAAATTACTGACTTATATAGAATCTTTAATAAGTTCCATATGAATGTTTTTGTAAATTAACTAATGAAAGTTAATTGATGTTGCTTGAGTTCCTTGTTGAGATTAATAATAGTTTACTCTTTGTTAATCTAATCTTTAAGTTTTTTTTTTTTATTTTATTAATTTACTTTTCAGTTCTTATGCTTTATCATAACAGCTGTCCAAGTATATCCATATACTGAATAATTAAAATTACCTTTTTAGTTATTGCTACATTTTCTCTGATTTTTATAAAATGATGAGTGACACTAAACATGTAATCTACCCTATATATATAAAATCCTAATGAAACGAATTTATGAAATGAATATATGAAATGTATTGATTCTTTGAATCGACTGATTAAACAACTGATTTTGTTTCACGGCGATTTCTCCTAAAATATGGAATACTTTGCGATGAAATTAACACCAAAAATCCGTGTTGATCTACAGATCTCAAAACTGGTATTGGAATTTTTAAATTCGAATAAGTTTTCGAAATATTAATTTTTTTCTAATTTTAAATACATTTTTTCTAAGGATGGCAACTCAAATTTTAATCATAACAGAATTTTTTTTTTCATAATTCAGAAAAGGTTACTATTTTAAATTAATTTGCCGACAGTTTGGCCTTCTTTAAATCTATGCTAAGAACAATGCTTTTTTTGTATTTCGTTATCATTTTATTAAATACAAAACTTTCATTTAAAAATGAAACATTTAAATTGATGGCTTTCACTTCTTTAAAAGAAAAAAAAAAAAAATATTAGGCACAGATGTCATATATGCACCGGGGTACCTAATTGGCGCACAAATGGCATTATTTTGATAGACATGGTAACCCGGCTATTGTTGTTTATTTAATAACAAATGTATATTTACTTTTATTTCTTTTTTAAATTTATATAAATTATTTTGTTCTATAGTAATTAATTATTTTTTTGCTATTTCCTTTTGAAAATAGTAGAAAATAATTTAAAAATACGGTACAATGTAGTAGTTATTCCGTCACCCAATTTCGCAAATTATATAAATCGCCAAACCACTCGCCAAATTGTACAGATTGACAAAATTTTTATTTTAAATAAAGAAAGATCAAATAAATTAGTATAACATTAATAAATATAAAAATAAAACGTCGAAATAAAAATCACTTGATGACGTAAACACGCGTAACTTGCTAAAAGTCAAGTGAATGTGACATTTATGATCAAGCATTATTGACATTTAATCATACAGTTCGCGATAGACTTTTTGTCAACGGGATAACTAAGTAGTACCAAAAATACATATATAACTGGTATTCAAAAACGAGGTTTTCGCCAAATTTTCGTTTAAAAAAAAAAAAAAAAAAAAAACGTCAAACATGCATGTATATGACATCTGGCAAAATATTAAATTATGTGTAACAAACCATGACATTTAATTTAAACTTCAAATCAATGTTTTAATTTACCACTCGAACAATAAAAAAAATGCTAACTGGCGAGTTGAATTAAAGATATTGGCGAGATTTGCACCCGGCTTTTTTTTTTCTTTCGGCACAGATGTCATATACGGCCATAGGCGTAACTTGGGCTCTAAGACTGGGGGGGCAAAAATTTTAAAGCCATTTTTTTAAAAATATTTATACCCTCCCTCCCTATCACCACACACATACACTTAAATTAAGACGTCTTTTTTTTACCGCGCAAAAACACCCAGGTTTTTACTGATTTCGTAGATATTTTCATATATTTTAGTTTATAAAAATATTTATACTCGTCCGAACGTTTCGAAATTTTTGCAGGTGACGTAAATCTGGTCTATCCAAATGCTCTAAAAAGTTTCTGTTAAAATATGCACGTTTAGTTACTTTTAGCATAGAAAAAATATCGTCACCGTAAGGCGCGAAGTGACCTCCGTGCCGGTATATTTGAAAGGGTTAAAATTCTTATTTGTAAAAGCCGATTATAACATCGATTAGAAGAATGTTTCACCTTTAAGAACATATTTTTGGTTTGTCAGTACCTCTAAAATTGTGCCCTGAAGGGGCAAAACCGCGACGAAACACTCAGATTTTTTATTTCCATCGAATTTTTCACATATTTTATCTTGTAAAAAATATTTTATACCCGTCCGAACGTTTCAAAAATTTTGTAGGTTATGTAAATCTGGTCTATAGAGATGATCTAAACAGAAAAAAAAAGTATGGTGTGTAAAGTAAAATATAAAGTGTGTTAAAGTATGGACGTTTTGTTACTTTTAGGGTTAAAAAAATATCGTCTCCATAAAACGCGAAGTGACCTGAGTTCGCCAGTGTATTTGAAAAGGATAAAATTCATATTTTTTAAAACCATCGATTAGAAGGTTTTAGCTTTGAGAGCACATTTTTAATTTGTCGGTACCTCTAAAATTGCGTCCTCGAGGAGCGCTGCAACAGGACAGAAAAACGCTTCACGGAAAAAACGAGCCATTTTGGAAAAAAAAAAATTCAAAGGATTAACTGTGATATTTTTTTCAGTTGATTGCGGCATTTGAGACATAAGAGTACGATCTTATAGAATATGTTATCCGTTTTTAACTTTACTAAGCAGTTTGACTGATGTAAGTTAATAAATAATTGCAAAATACTCCCGAAATTCCTTCGTTTCGAATTTCATTTTCTCCCAATGCATAAATAAGGCTTCTGCGCGTGCGCCATCACTTTTTCCCTTTCACAAGGGCCGAGATGATTTATTAATGAGAGTGATTTGAGAATTTTAATTAACAACTCAACTAATTATTAGAATTTTAAAATTCTGAATCTGAGGTGCATCAGAAGAGACTTTGGGCTACTTTCATAAAAATTGTCAGCTTCGTACTTACGCTAGATTTTGCTAGCCATCGCATACACACAGACAGACACACACAAAGCAAAACTTTTTTTTATTAGTATAGATTGTCCTTAAATTGGGCGAGCTTTTTTGACATTTCCCCTTAATAATTCATTTGATAATTATTTCTTCTTTTTCATACTGATACACATTTATTAAGGGGAAAAAAAACAAAATTAGCATACAGGAGAAATTTGAAAGGGATTGATTGAAAAAATAATTCGTATGCGACATCTTAATCATCGGTTAGATTTTAGAGCTATTTAAATCTAGTAACATTATTAGTTCATTTTTTTTTTCAACTGGCGGTAAACTGTTATAGTCCACTAGTTTCCAGGGAAATTCCCGATAACTCTTTTTTCTTACTCTTTTCGTTCTTGACTATCAAAGCTCTGAAACAACCTCAAATGTAGTGTGAAAAAAGTAATTAATTGGGGAGTTCAGAACTCGTTATCAGAGAAACATTTTGAAAGTCAACCGCCATTCTTAGCAAAAAACACTTTTGATACGATCCCACTCATTCTGGTTTAAGATGAATCCAGATAATTTAGCAATACAAAAATTTAAATTAAACACTGATTTTAATGTTTATTTTAATTCGAATGTGTTTAATTTTTCACATTTTCAAAGTGGGCTCCCCTTAAAGACCTAAATAAAAATATTCAGTATTTTTATATTATGTTTTTACTTTCAAAATATTAAATACAAAATTTTATGTAATTTATAGTATTTTGATGGAAGAATGAAGAATAAAATGTCAAGTTTTCTGCTTCGATTTATCTAAAGCATATTTCCTTTTTTACCATATTCTTCAATTGTACTTAAGGCTGGTCTCAAATCCAAAGGGTCAACTTTATGACACAAGTTTTTATTTATTTTTGTTCGGAAAAGCATGGAATAGGCAGGTGTTGTTATTCAGAAACTACGTAATTGAAAGACGTTTTCCATTCTTTGGTAAACGTAAATGATCTTTCAGAAAATACCATCAATTGGAGTTTTGAACCGAATTTCCGGACGTAAGGAGAAAACCAGCCAGAAAACCATAAAAAAATCATCAATTAATGTAATTAATAAATAGAGGTAACCAAATGCGTAAAGTTGTTTTAAAAAATCAGATTAGCCATTTTTTTCACGGAGCCCTTGTTTGCTCCCCCCCTCCCCCACACACACACAAATTCAGCTCACCTTAAATTCATAAAATTCTTATTATGTGTTATGAACTATGTCAAACTTTAAAATCGATCGGTTCTTTAGTTTTCCTAATTTTAACAAATTCCCGTCAATTGTCTGTACGAAAAATAATCCCTTTTATGTTTAAAAATCGATTTTTTCATAAACTAGAAAGTTGTGGTCTGATTTTTTTTTTTAATTTAGATTTTACGAATCAGCGTACGAAATAACATCCGGATGCGAAAGAACCAAATTTGTAAAATCAATAGTTAAAAAAATCTGTACTGCGATTATGTACAAACATTATAAGTGTTAAAATAAATAGGGTTCTTACTGTTTAATACTAAAAAATAAATAGAACTATATTCCAACTATAATATTAACCTAAATAAGAAAATAGCAAAAATTAATATTTTATGAAGAATTAAATAATAATGAATATGTAACATGGTTCATATACTCGAGACAGGGGTCGATGCAGGTTTTTATTCTTGGAACCCATTTTGTAAAAAGTAAAAGTAATTTTTGTGAATTTTATTATATTTTTGTGAAAAATAACATTTTGTAACGAAAGATGAAATCCAGTTACTCAAATTCAAACCAAGAATTTATTTACAAAAACTTCTTTAAATCCCCTTGCTAAAGTTTTTGTTTTTCGTGACCTGCTTTCTTTACAAATTACACATTTTAAAACAGTTTTTATGAAAAAGAATGTTATGTAGCGAACCTATTTATTAAAAGGAATTTTGTGAAGGGCCCCATTTTATTAAATTTATTTTTGTGTGAAAGGGCCTATTTTATTAAATAGATTTTTGTGAAAGGGACTATTTTATTAAATAGATTTTTGTGAAAGGGCCCCAGATAGGCCCCAAATTTTGTCTGGATCGACTCCTGCGAGAACAAATACTATTCCAGCACACTTTTAGATACGTGCATAAAAATGGCATAGAATAAACACATAAGGAAAATAGTGACCACATTGATTATCTATTTCACAGAAATCTTATCAGATCTTTCATACATAATAAGAGATATATTAAGGGAACAGAGCTTTATTTTTTTTCTTTAACTGAAAGAAAAAAAAAAAAGATATTTTATTTAATGACAAGAATTTATCATTACAAGAGTAGGAGTCAGGAATAAACTAAGTTAAAATTTAGGAATTCTGTACATCCATCAGGCGTCTTTTTGACGAAATTTGAGTTTTTACCGCGATCCTTTGGCAGAAAATTGCATTTTTCGCGATCTTATGATGAAATTTTGCGTTTTCCGCGATCTTTTGACAGAAATTTGCGTTTTTTCACGATCGTTTGACTAAATTTGTGTCCTTTCCTCTATCTTTTGACGGAATTCGTGTTTTTTCCGCGATCCTGTGACAGAAATTTGCGTTTTTTGCGGCACCCCTGGGACGAAATTCACGTTTTTCCCAAGATCTTTTGACGAAATTCGTGCTTTTACAGCGATCTTTTGGCAGAAATTAGCATTTTTTGCGATCGTATGACGAAATTCCGCTTTTTTCCGCAATCCTTTTAGAGAAATTTGCGTTTTTTCGCAATTGTTTGACTAAATTTGCTTTTCTTTTTCCCGATCGTTTGACTAAATTTGTGTTTTTTCCTTGATCCTTTGACGAAATTCAAGCCTTTTCTGCGATTTTGTGACAGAAATTTGCTTTTTTCCCCACACCCATGGAACGAAATTCATGTTTTTTCTGGAATTTTTGGATAAAATTCAAGTTTAAACAGCGATCTTTTGGCAGAAATTTACGGTTTTTGGGATCTTTTAACGAAATTCCGCGTTTTTTTCCGCAATCCTTTGACATAAATTTGCGTTTTTTCACGATCATTTGACATAAATTTGCAATTTTTTTTTTTTCGATCGTTTGACTAAATTTGCATTTTCCCCACAATCGTTTGACTAAATTCAGGTTCTTTCCTCGATCATTTGATTAAATTCGCGTTTTTCGGCGATCCTGTGACAGAAATTTGTATTTTTTCCACAACCCTAGGACAAAATTCATATTTATGTCCAGGATCTTTTGACGAAATTTGCGTTTTTGCAGCTACCCTTTGGCTGTAAATTGCCGATTTTTTTGTGACCATTTGTCGAATTCACGACATTTTTTGTCAGAATTTTCGTATTTATTTTATTTTTATTTATTTTTTTTTAAAGAAAAACTTTTTTTTTCAAGTTGGCATATTTATCTGCAAGGTCCAAAATAAATCTGCGACGCACGTCACGCACTTTCTGCTACCGGCTAAAAATGTAACTCTTTTTCTTTCCGTGTCACTTGGCCTGCCGTGCAAAAAATGCAATTCTGGTTTTAATGACCAAAAAATTAATTATCTTTGCTTCTGATTGTCGAAATTAAAAAATAAAGACATATTCTGAAAGAGAATGAAATTTTACGTCGGATGGCATAAAAATCATAGCTCGAAAATGGATATTTAAATTTGGTCTTATTAGTCTTATATAAAAATTCTGAGTCTGTTTCTGACCGCAAGACCGCACCTGTTTTATATTCTCTGGTTATCGCCGAAAATTCAATTCATCAGACATCTGTCGCCTACACAAATGAAGGAAAATAAAAGATTTTTTCTATTTTTAACGAATTTCAAAGTTTTTATGGTACGATCGAGATAATTTTTAGAATTTCTGAAAGCTGATTTTTTTCTCAGTCTTGTGGTACTAATTTCGAATTTCTGGGAGGAGTAGAAAAGAAATAAAAGCGCCTTAAAGCAATCGCTAGTCCTTATCTACTGTTAAAATGACACCTGGTTTTAATCGATGGAAGAGATAGTTTTTATAATTCGATAAAAAATGTATGCTTTTGTTGAATCATGAATGCCTTTCAGATCTTGTAATTGGGTTTTTTTTTAATTAACAACGTCCATTAATTACTACTTTTTCAAATTTTTAAGATTTGTCGTTTGATGTGAGGTGTTCAGCTATAATTATGCAAAATTTCAAGTCTCCAACATATATAGTTACGGGCACTGTGACAGACAGGCAGACAGACGAGTGAGACGAATAGGGTTTCGTCAGATGAAGGAAACCCTAATGACAATAGTCAGAATCAAAAGATAGTAATCAAGAGATCTATCCCACATGTGCATTTAAATAGTTCTATGAAAATAGAAAAAGAAAAAATGGTTCCGCTTTTCTGAAAAATAGAGCAGAGGAAATATTCTTACTTGAGCTTTGACTACTGCATCAGAAATTACTTCTATGAACGTGAAGACGTTAATTCTGGTTATTTTGAATTATCCAATGCTTATGCCAGTTCGTGCGCAAAATAGCATATAAATGGTTAAATTAAAAAAAAAATGAAATACAAAGCTGGGCTTTAACTACAAAGCGATACAAAAACTGTAGGGGCAAAAGGTAGGGTTCCTGAGAAACTAGGAGGTATGTGATCCCCACTTGCCCTCACCAGATTATGCCCAAGGGTACAACCGCGCACAACGTGACATGTGCAAGACTCTAGTCCCTGATATATGCGAGAGAATGGAATGTGTGTGCATCTGTATATCCAGACGCCATGAGAATTTCCTCAGCTCACCAGTACTGGACTGACGCTACGAGTATATTCAAGGAACGTCACTACAGTCGAGAGGCCTGAGGGCCAGGAAGTTCTTGTTTTGTGCTTATATTATCTTACGAAAAAGGACAATGGTCAAAGTCAAGACACAGTAATCGTGATATCTATTCCCACCTCTTCCCACACGTGCACCCCAAAAAAAAAAAAAATCCATGGAAATGAAGAGGAAAATAAGTTTTGTACTTTGTACAAAAAGGAAAAAAAGGGAGACTGAAAAAAAATCTCTTGAACTGTTATTATAGCAGAAGGTTTTGTCAAGACATAAGAAAAATTACTTATGTCAACGTGAAAACATTAATTCTGGCTGTTTTGATTTTGCTGTATCCAATTTGAGTTCAAACCCAAGATAGTAATATAAATTATTAAACTAAAGGGGTAAAAAAAAGCGAAAAAGGAAATACAGAAATTTGAAAGCAAAACAAAAAACTGGAGGGGCAAAATACATGTCTTGCCCCTGCTCTTAAAAAACTGGGGGGGCATATGCCCCCGCCAGATTACGCCCATGTATACGGCCCCATATTGGCATGATTTTTTTCTGACGCCAATGTCATATACGCAACGGGTACTTAACTGGCGCCAAAGTATCGTTATTTTGCTTGATATGGTAAGCCGGATGTTGTTGTTTTATGCTGTTGATGCGTTCCCCAAATTGGCGTTGGAAAAAAATCGCGCCAATATGATATGACATTTGTTCCAAACCTTCATATGAAAGGCGAAAATTTCAGATCGTATTTGTTTATGGCATTTGATGACTTGAACTATTATAATATAGATGAAATGATGGGGATAGAATAATATTTGGCGACTTATCACCTGTGCTTGGATAACATTAAAGTATCAAAATGGCACCTAGAGTATAAAAAGCAAAGTGTTCTGCCCGGAACTGTTGATGATAGTCACATGATTTAGGCTATTATTATAGAGATTGTTTTAAAATATCGGTTGACAAAGACTCTGAATACTTAATTCATTTTATTTTAGCTTCTTTTCAAATGTTTAACTGATCCTCTTTAATCAAAAACGAAAACAACCATTGGATGTCTTAACAGCAACTGATTAATCAATTCCCTTTGACTAAATTTTTGCAATCAAAGGGAATTGAATGGAAACCTGTTTACAGGGAGATCTGCACAGCTTTTTCAGTATAATTTAATCTTCTCTAATATTTTAAAAACCCATTAGATTTTTAGATTCTGAGGTGTCTGAACGGGGGTTGGCGAGCGTAGCTTGTATATATAGATAGTACCCCCTAGTATATATAGATATTTTTCCCTTTTGCATTAAAGTACCTATTAATTACCCTAGTTGAATACACAATACAATAAAATACTGATTAACTATTGCCACTTATTAAAGCATCTTTTTATTATTATTTTTTTTTTAACACAATCAAATGATTGGTTAATATTTCAACTGGTGAATCACTCATTGTGTTTACTGGAGTTCTTTTACTTGAGGTTTACTCTGTTTTGCTGCTTCAAATAGCACACCAGATGTCATTACCAAATGGTTGTACTGAGCAGGGATGTAGTGGAGGGTATACACTGTATACCTTCTGGATTTTTTTAGGGAACACACCGTATACCCTCTGTTTCTCAAGAAAGCTATAGTACAGTAAATTCTGTCTAAGGCGGACTCTGTATAAGCCGGAAATCTGTCTAACGTGGAAAATTTTCAAAGTCCCGGCGAACCCAAAGCAAAAAACATTAATCCATGCTGTTTAAGCCGGAATCTGCCTAACGCGGAAACGGAAAGGTTTTTAAGGTCCCACCGAACCAAAAATTTTGCATAAGGCAGAAAAAACGATATTTTAAAAATGAAATGCATTTCATTCATGAAACTTTAAAACTGATATGTACATACATCAAATAGTCTCGAACATTTTAATTAAATTTCTTAATGGATTAATAAAGTTAATTCGAAAGAATCATATTTAACGTTATGATTAAATATGGTAATTTTTAACCATAAAAATGAGTAACATAGTGTGACTCATAATGTGCTACTGAAGAATGCTTGTTAAACCGGAAGTAAAAACAACCATCGATAAAATACTATTTTCCGTCTCGTCAGAAACTATGTTAAAGGTGCGGTAATGGTTGTATTTATTAACGGAATATTTTTCATTAAATTCCAGAACTGAGGCAATTTCTAATCAATACTATTTATTTCAGTGTTCGAATAATAATTTTCAATTTCATTAAAGACTATAAATTTAATAAAAAGTTTAATTTCATTAAAAATTTAATTTTAAAGAATGGTATTAAAAGTTACGAATGTAAAAAAATATATAACTTGCGCATTTTTAAATTTTTTACAATTTTACTTATTTATTTATTTTTGGGGAGTATTTTGCATAAGGCGGAATATTGTCTACGGCGAAAAATTTCATCGGTCCCGATCGATTCCGCCTTAGACAGAGTTTACTGTATATACAATATACTCTAGGGTATACCCTCTATATTTTTTATGACTACACCAGTGGTACTGATCAAATTTTATGTTGACTGGGATGTCCTGCAGATAGCTCAATTGAAAGAGCATTGGCAATTGAAGCCAAAAGTTCGAGTCCCAACCTGGACATATTTTTGCTTAGATGGAAAAATTACTACTCATCTTATTTTTTATTCATATAACACAAATCCAGTATCTATTAATGACTCCTTGCATTTCTAAAAATTACCACAATTGCTAGGGTAATTTTTAGATTTTTCCTTATTTACGAAAAACATTTCATAAATATATGCTGTGAACATGATTGATATAATGTTAATAATATAAAAAGTAAAATCTGAACTATACCCCAAAAAACCCTTTTCATAACAAAAGTTTATGCTTTTCACTATTTTTCTTTATTTACAAAAAACATTTCATAAATATACGCTTTCAACGTGATTGATATAATGTTTTAATATTGTAAAAAGTAAAATCTCAACTACACCCCAAAAAACCTTTTTTATAACAAAAGTTTACGCTTTGACTAAAAATTAAGCTGGTTACATCTAACATACGAGGGCTGTATGATAAATACCTGGCCTTGACAAGAAAAACACATTTTTTATACCTAAAATGTACTTTATTTTTCAATATGATCTCTTTTTAGTTTGATAAATATAGCCTAAAGATTTTCTATTTTTTGTATCCCCTGTAAAAAATACGATTTCACCAACCTTTCAAAATAGGCATTTTTTTCAGCAATTACTCATCGTTAGAGCCATTTTTTTTCCCACCAATCCGTTTTTTCATATTTGGAAATAGAAAATAATGGCTAGGGGCTAAATCTGGTGAATATGGTGGATGTTATGCAGTTCGTATCCTAATTCATGGAATTTTGCCATGGGGACGACACAGGTGTGCACGCGTGCATTGTCTTGATGAAAGAGAATTTTGTTTTTGCCAAATGCGGATATTTTTTTTTCACAACATGGTTGAAACGATCCAATAAGTTGGCATAGAATTCTCCATTGATCGTTTTTCCTCTTTGAAGGTAATCGACGAGAATTATACCGCATGCATCCCAAAACACTGCAGCCATGACTTTGTTTGCTGATAAAGTTGCCTTAGCCTTTTTTGGCACAGGCTGGCCACAAAAAACCCACTGTTTGGACTGTTCTTTAGTTTTTGGTATACTGTGATGAATCCATGTTTCCTCAACAGTTATGAATCAATGCCAAAAATCATTTGGATTGCGCATTAACTTCGCCAAACATTCTTTTGAAACTGACACTCGAGTGTGTTTAATGTCAATAGTGAGCAATCGCGGCACCCATCTTGCTGAAAGCTTTTTCATATCCAAATGAGTTGTTAAAATATTTTGCACCCATTCAGTTAAGATGCCCACAGTCTTAGCAATTTTGCGCAATTTCACTTTCCGAATGTTTATCAGAATATCGTGGAATTTTTCAATCATTTCTGATGTCATAACCCCAGTTGGACGTTCTTTATCAAAAATGCTTGTACAGCCGCTTTTGAATTCAGCTGTCCAATATTTTATGGTTGATAACGAAGGGTCAGAGTCCCCATAAGCTTCTCTGAGTTCCCCTTTTATCTCATAATTTGTTTTATTTTTCAAAAACAGGTATTTTACCACTGCTCGATATTCAATTTTTACCATTGTTGAAATATCGCCAAAGTTGTTCTATTCAAATGGCTTCCACTCACAAACTAAACTTGGCAATTTGCCAGTTGTTGTTGTGAATGGTCACCTTTGCTAAATAAATCATTTTTTAAATTCTAGTAGCGCCCTCTCTGGTCGAGGCCAGGTACTTATCATACAGCCCTCGTAGAATTTATTCATTTCTATTACATACCCTTCAATATTCTTTTGTAAATCATAAACTTCTTCAACTTGAACGCCTCTAACACCAAAATCTTCTAAAAGTAATGTAAACAGACCTGTTAAATAAGTAATAATTTAAAATTTTCTAATATGTTGAGCCTATATATTTTTACACATTTAGTATTACATAAATAAAGTTCAATAAATTTATTACTTATCAATATAAAATATTACCTGGGTCACTCTCCAGTTCAAGCCACCCCTCAGTGAGCCGATTTAGATCAGCTGGCATTTTATTAAAATAGTAGTATGATTTAAAAAAATTCTACATGGTAACATGCATCAGAAAATCATAGCTCAAAAAGACTTCGCTTGATCTAATACTGCGTTTGCATCACATAGTATAGGAATATTGAGAAAATTTCGTAAAGTTAATTGTAATAGTAAAAGCTGAAAAGAAAATACGCAATCATGAATGTAAATAAATTAACGTCAAATCGAAAACAACAATCGCTTTAAATCCTTTTTCAGAGCGATTTTACATAAGGGCTATATATAAGAGTTTTGTCCTTTTTAGACTATCATAAATTTAAAAAATCCTTTTTACACTGTACTTTAAAAAAAAATTTCTACTATCAGAAACTTTGAAAATCCTTTATATACCATCAGAAACTTTTAAAATGTTTTTTTATACTATCAGAAACTTTAAAATATACGAAAAATGTTTTAAATTGGAAAAAAAACAATGCTTAAATGTCGAACACGCAATATAATATCCAGAAAAGCAGAAACGCTCTGTCTGATATTTGAAGTAAACATAAACATTGTGAAAAGTTGAGGTGGTCATGGTTGAAAGTTTAGGGCTTTTCAAGATGCACGCGTGCCGCTCGTGCGAGCTCAGGAGACAGTAGCATGGAGTGGGTCTTTAATGCAAGAAGATGCTTGGCTCACATCCACAGACAAGAACCAACCAACCAAAAAGAAAATTCTCGATTAAGTGACGTCAATTATTATTGTGCGACAGTGCGACGCACGTGAGGTGCTGCAAAACTGAAAACAACCAGTAGCCGGCTTTTCTCTTTTAAAAATCAACAGGTGGTTAAATTAAAATGATTTGACCTTTAGTTAAGTTTTTTAAGCATTACTTGACAATCGTAGTTCTGAAAATTCTGCATTTCACAGAATTTATTAAAGAGATTTGTTGCATTTGGTCTTCTCTTTTAAGATCAGAACTGTTATTTTATTATTATAGATATATATTTTTTTTTCATTGAATGTTTCCCTGAAAGTTGTTTATGTTGACAGCTGGAAACGTAGTGTTTAAAGTGTAGATGTTGTGAAACTTCTTATTTAGACAGGAACATCTGCTTTTTAACTGAATTCATAATCGATAAAAAAAATATCAACCTTGAAATTTACAGATAAGAATAATCTTTTATCTTGATAAATATCGAAAGTATGTTAGGTTGCTTAAAATGTTAAATAAAAAATAAAGTTGCAAGATATTAAATTGATATGTATTTTTTTTTTCATGATTTTTTTTTAATTTTTTTTTTTAAATGTTAATTTGAATTTTGGTTCAAGCGAAATTGTTTACAATATAGTTAAAAATTTTAAGTTCTTGCATTTGTTTCTTAATAACAGATGTATATATATATTATATTAGAAATAAGCTTAATTTAATAAATGAAATTGTTTCCTCTCTTTAATTTGAGTAATATTTATTGAATATTTTCTGTTATTGAGCTTTAAATAAATCAATACAATTGTAGTACATGTATTTTTTCATTACCCCCTTTTTTAGGCTGAAAATGTTCAGAATTGCTAAAGAAGGAAAAAGTGTTATTAATAATGCATTTAGAACTAAAGGATGGAAATCGCATGAAAGATGGAAATCAACTGGGAAAAAAGTATTGATATTTTGACTGTATAATTTATTGTATATTTCAAAAATTGCATTTACGCTTAAAATCTGTTTTATTATATTAATAATAGATTTTAATTATCAGAGGCAGTGACCCGGAGCCGAACAATTTTTGATGCTCCAGCTCCGCTCCTAGAGAAAATACTGTGGCTCCGGCTCCGACTTTGCGCTTTTGAGTTGCAGATTTTAATTTACACGTTTAATTTTTTGCTCACAAATACTTTCTACCTCATTAAAGATCTGACAAAATGCATTTTTCTTCTTATCAAACTTCAAATGCTTGTTCAGAAAGTATGACATCTTTTAGCTTTTGCTTTTAAAATAGAAAGTTTGGTGGAATTTTAAACACAAAAATCTTAAATTTCTTCTACACTTTTCAAACAGCCAAAATTGTACAACTACACATGTAAACAACAGGCGGCCATATTTGTTTTCGAATAGTGTTGTCATTAGTTCAAGTAGAAAGTAGAAATAAAGTAGTATTACCATGTTTTGAGAAGGTTTCCTTCTCTAATAATAATAATAACCTAAAAAATGATATAATTAAAATACTGAATAATGATGTACAGTAGAAGATCTTTATAATGCAAACCTAAAAACGCAAGGTTGTGCATTATATAGAATTTTGCATTATATGGATCACATTTCACACATCATTAAATTTACCTTATAAACATGGCCATATAAATCTGAAACATACCAAAATGCATTAGAGTATCTTTATACTGCACTTCTTGTCACCAGGAATTATCCAAATTATAAATTTTTGCATTATATGATCATTTTATATTGTTTATTTTGTAAACATGGTCCAACTGGTAGGCGGAAAAAATCGCCATGAAAAAATCACCATGGAAAAAATCACCACGGAAAAAATCACCACCGGAAAAAATCACCACGGTAAAAAGCGCAACCGGAAAAAATCACCATAAAAAATTTAGCCCAGTTTTAATTAAGGCCCAGTTTTTTACAGCGTAGGGGGCGGGCGGGAGGGGGGGAGGGTGCAGAGTTAATAGGTTAGACATTTGCGTACGAGTAAACTTTACATACAAAGATGTAATGAAATATAGATAAATAAAAGGGAAGATTTTTCATTACCTTTTTTTTAAGGCCAGGGGGGGGGGGGGGGGAGCGTAAGAATAAAATATGACATAAAATCTTGAGATTTGGTCAGGAGGGTGGGATTTTCTGGAGGGGGACGTACAAGGGCTAATTTATAAGAAAATGCAGTTTATAGATTCTTTCACCTCTCTACATCTATAGCATACTTATATAAGTAAAGTTGCTCATACATATATTTTGAATGTTACAATATAAGCTACTGTTGTAGTGAGTTTACAGACTCTATAAATAATGTTTGATTTATTCTTATTTTATTGTCTCCTCCTATCTCTGCAATGATCATTGCTGAAAGTTAAAAGAAATATATATGTATCTACATATCTTAATATTTTACCTATTATTTTCCCATTAGCTCTTTAAAACTCGTCTCATTATAAAAATAGTCTAAGAGAGACAAATCTAAGATTTGGTCCAATAAAACACAATTTTAAGCTGGGGTTTTCTACAGGGGGGGGGGGGAGGGGTGAGGGGGTATATATTTTTAGATATATATTATGTATATATATATATACATTAAACTTTAATCAAGAATGGCTTTTGAACATGGGGAAGGGGGATGGCTAGAATTAAAAACATATCTTGTAAAAAGAATAAAAGAAAGACGAAGAGAAGAGGAATTTTCTTATTTTCTTTAGAGGATTTTTTTCATTATTCTGATTTTTTAGATAAGGGTCAAATTTGTGGGTGTAATAGAACCAGGGTTGGCAAGGTTTTGGACACAACGGTAAAAACCACGGTAAAATCCATGGTTTAAACCGTACTGTCCAAAACCCTTCTGTCTTAAACTGTCCAAAACTATATTTTGTAGTAAAATTGTATTTATCAGAACAATGCTAAAAGTTTAAAAAATTGGTACAAGATTACAATACAAAAATACCAATTTAGTATTAACAACCTAATTACCCTACGTTATACTACCTGACAATTTAGTAGTAACAACCTAATTGCCCTATGTAACAAAGTATTTACATTAAAAAGATATTAAATTTAATTATGTATCATAATTTTATTGTTATTCATTTAAATAATAGTAGTTAATAGAAGTACTAACGATTTTTATGAAGAATACATTCTGATTCTGTTACTGAAAGTCCCAAGAGTTGTTACTGGTAATAATTGATAAATGGAGTTCAGGTTCAGCATACTGATTAAACCAGCTTACTGTTGGGTCATTCCATGTCAAATCACACAGAATTTTCAAAAAATGACACCCACCATCTTCAATTTTCATAAACTTTGGTGTATTTGTAGAATTTTTAATGCTGACTCCAAAAATGTCAATCATATTGAAATTGATCAAACGGTTTGTGAGTTATGAGCTTTTAAATGTCTTCCAAGATGGCCGATTTGCCGCCATTTTGAATAGCACATGTGACAGCGTAAAGGTCTATAACTTCTTTCAGGTTTAAGCTAGAACTTTCAAATTTTTTTTGTTCTGTTCAGAATAAAGTGTACTTTCATTTAAACTGATTTTTGTGCAGCTTATTCCATTAAAATGCTCTCAGAAAATGACTTTTTGTCATTTTTTAAATAAAAAAAAGACGTAACTTTAATGGCTGATTTCCCCCATTGTTCCCCCTTCAATTTTCATCTAATTGCATAAATAGGCAGCCCGAAGTGTGTTTTGATGCTTGATAAGAAAATTTTAATGGGCAGTTCGCAGGTGTTTTGTTTAAAGAAGAATTTCAATTTTACTGACCTTCCATAAGTAACGGGTACAAGATAATGTTGATATTTCTTTTATTACCAGAAATATCATACATATTTACATCTAAAAGTTTGATAAGGCTTTATATTACATAAACATAACATATTTTTTAATGTGGCTATAAAGGGAATCCCACAGGAATAAATAGGAATGCTAATAATGAATTCCTGCAAGACATAGAAGTATTTTCCTAACAAATTAAAATCTATTGCAAAGTTTCAGTAAATTATAAGCAAAAAAGAAATAATGGGAAAAATTCTATAAATAGTCACATTTTATAGCAAAATCATACTTGTATATTATACAAAATATAATTACAAAAAAATACATTAAGCAAATATTATCGTACTTTAAAATTATGCAAAATAACATTTAGCACATACACCGTAAAAATGCTATTGAAAATATATGTACATCAATAACAATTAAAAATAAAGATAATTAATAAAATTTGTTCTCTTTATATTTCGATTTTATTTCCTTCTAATTTTATGTTTTGCCCACTTGGTGCTTATTAAAGCACTGGATGCATCATCAAGTTTATATATTCTACCATTGGTAGTATTGATGTCACATGCAGAAAGGATATGGCTGAAAGGCACAATACAACTGTCATTTTCTGTCCAATAATACGAAGGTGATGGGCCATTGTGGATGCATGAATTTAACAGTTGCATCTCCTTCTTTTTTGTGAACTTTTGATACTAAGCCTATATACCAATTCCATTCATACAAACATGCTACATAACTTTTAAGAGATGGAATATCCAAAGTCTCTTTAATATTCCTATCAAAAGATGAACAAACAGAAAAATTTTCATCAGTATTTATTCTTTTTCCACTTATTAATAAGTTTTCTGTAGATCCATAATAATACATACTGCATGTTCCAGGAATTGTCGTAGCAAGTTGCATCCGATGAGACATGTTGTTGCACAGTTTTAACATGTCACTTTTTGTGATGATAAAAAATGTTTTACCATCAATGTTTTGTCTGCAATATTCATACATCATAGCCACATTTGCAATTTGATCATGCAATGGCCTTTGCAGACTTGCTTTTATCACAAGTCTTTTAACAGTCCCCCCCCCCCCCCCCATCCCATCACAAACAGATTTTCCATGACTTGCAGCAAAAAAGCTCCATTTTGCTTTTATTCCACCAAAATCATGTTCATGGGTTCAAAAATGTTTTTCAATTTTAATATTGGGCAGCAGAGCCACCAGTAAAATATTCTACATTTGTAGCTAAGATATACTCATTATTTAAATGCTGTATGATTAATTTTTGAGTCTGATAAAGCATTGGTACATCATGGTCCATATCATCTGAAAGCATCCAAAGGCTTTGACTTTTTAAACTGCTTCCATTTTTTTGCTTTACATATAATGTAACTGTATGTAAAGTACAGCATCCAGGCATCCAATGGTAGCTGTTACGCTTCATCTTGCAATACAAAAGAAAAGTTCTCACTAAAATCCATTTGTGTGAGAGCCTCATGACTAGTAAGATTTTTTTTCAAATAAGTGCTTTGGGACTTGGATATGTGTGTATGGGGAACGAGCTTTTCAATCTTTTTAAGAATAAGATGGATGAAATCGTACAGAGTAGATGTTATGTGATGTTATTCATACTCTGTCAGTTGATACCCACTGTTTATGTTCAATTACGTCTTCAGGATCAAAATCCGGAAATTTTAACTTTAAAAAATCTTCAAGAACATCTTTCTTGGGACATTTGCTGCATATATGTAACATACAATTTGTATTGTTAGAACTGCAAACCAATTTCTGGATTAAACTTTCATATTTTTCTTCAATCCCTGTTGCTGCAATAAGTAACTGAACTTTCTGATGTATTGTATACATGCAGATAGAATGTGTGCCAGATTTTCCAACTAAGACACAGTGCTTAGGTCGCAGGTCAGCAAATTTTGAAAACCCAGTTTTATTATTGGTAGGAAATTTCAATCGAAATTGGATATACAGTTAATTCAGATTACAAAGAAGAAACTTTTTTTGAACATGGGCGGACATTTTTTTTTATGCTGACCGTATCTCCCTGACCAGGCATGAGACATGAAAATTCATTATCTTCATGAAATTCTTTCACAGATTTTATAGTGTCTTCCCAAGTATAAAGTCTATACTTGGTACTCAGTTACACTAAAGGTTTCAATTATTTTCTTTCTTGCCCATCATGACTCAGGAATCAAAGTTAGCAACTGATTTTTTTCTCTGGGACTAATTTTTTGGAAACTTTTCTTTCACCATCTCCATTAATCTTTCAAATTCTGAAGCTTTTCTTTTGATTCACATTATCTTCATCAGAGTTACTGTTTTCACTCTGAAGAACGTTCACTTCCAAATCAAGGGTACAAGCAACCTCCTTTCGCAAGGCAATTTTCATTTACTGTAATTTTCTTTCTCCAGCAGACACTTTCCCGTGTGCAGAAATTGCATGTAACCTTAGTGGTGAACTTCCATTAAGCTTTACGTGATATTTTTCTTTCTGATCCATGTTTGATGTAATTTCTTCAAAAAAATCAGTGGACTGACACAAATCTTTTTGTTCTTTCACATATACTAACAGCAAAACTCTTGCTTTTCCCCCTACAGGTTGAACATAGTTTCTTACCAGGAATGGCATCATTATGTAGCTTATGCCTGTAATTCTTAGCTTGATCCACACTTATCACATATAAGGATACTTTTCTTGGTCTTGTTAGGATGACGATTAACTAAATGAAAACATTTCTTTTGCTGAATTTACATATGCAGAAAGTGTTCTCTGTGAGCAAAGCATATTGTTGAGTTTTCGCTATCTTCTAAATTGCATCTTAATTCAAGAAGTTCTTTATTTTTTACAGATAACTCATTGCGATGGTGGATAGCTTGAGGATTATTTAAATCAGAATTTGGATTATTAATATTTAAAGTAATATTGTACTTTTTTGTTTATCCATAAGAAAACATCTAATTTAATACAACAAAGCAGCATCATTTATAGTTATAAGATCAAAAGAGAAAATTTAATCTTTTTTTAACAGATTGGCATAACAAGTTGTAAAATTCTGCTTAATTTGGTTGGTTGAAAAAATCTTCTTGGAAGTAATTTTAGTCTGATTCGTTGAAAATCTCTTTCTGGTAAGTACATCTATCTGGTTGGTTGAAAAAAAACCCTTCTGGCAAACCAAAGTGATATTATTGGTTAAAATTCTGTCTTCTGGATAGTTCTGGTAATAAATTAACCCAATCAGATAATTTTAGCAATTAATTAATTAGAAATTTCACATTTTGGACAGCAATTTTCGATGTATAATTCAACAATAATTACAGCTTTAATGTTATTTACATTTAAAAAATGAACCAAAGTGAAATAAAGTGTATAATTTTTTTTATTTTGAACTAAATTTTAAATTTTTAAATCTCCCATTAAAATTTTTTTAACAGGTATCAAAACACACTTTGGGCTGCAATATTAATATAACAGAGTTAATTTTTTAACTAATTATATTTATTTTAAATGTAGATATATTTTTTATAGTATTTTACCGTGTATGTGCTAAATGTTATTTTGTATAATTTTGAAGTACGATAATTTTTACTTATTGTATTTAGTTAACAATTGTAATTTTATCCTTTTGTATAATATGCAAGTATGATTTCACTGTGACAATTTGTAGAATTTTTTCCATCATTTCCTTTTTATTTAAAATTTACTGAAACTTTGCAATAGATTTCAATTTGTCATGAAAATACTTCTATGTCTTGCAGGAATTCATTATTAGCATTCCTATTTATAATTCCCGAGGGATTCCCCTTCTTTATAGCCACATTAAAAAAATATATATGTTTATGAAAGATAAAACCTTAACCAAACTTTTAGATGTAAATATGTATGATACTTCTGGTAATAAAAGAAATATCAACATTATCTTGTACTATCCGTTACTTATGGAAGTCGGTAAAATTGAAATTCTTCTTTAAACAAAAAACCTACAAACTGCCCATTAAAATTTTTTTATCAGGCATCAAAACACACTTTGAGCTGTCTATTTATGCAATTAGATGAAAATTGAAGGGGGGACAATGGGGGAAATCAGCCATTGAAGTTATACCTGTTTTAAATTTAAAAAATGGCAAAAAGTCATTTTCTGGCAGCATTTTAATGGAATAAATTGCACAAAAATCTGTTTAGATGAAAGTTTACTTTATTCTGAACAGAACAAAAAAAATTTGAAAGTTCTAGCTTAAACCTGAGAGAAGTTATAGACCTTTATGTTGTCACATGTGCCATTCAAAATGGCGGCAAATCGGCCATCTTGGAAGACATTTAAAAGCTCATAACTCGCAAACCGTTTGATCAATTTCAATATGATTGACATTTTTGGAATCAGCATTTAAAACTCTGCAAATTCACTGACTTTTATCAAAATTGGTGATGGTGGGTGCCATGCCCTGGGTGATCTGACATGGGATGATCCTGTTGGCAACTATGTATATGTGTATATTAAGAAATAGTATAAATAAAAATAATTGATTTTGTTTGATTATGAGATATTTAGATATTGACTTATTATAACACTATACCATATGACTATTATTATAACAACACTATTTAACTCTTAAGAAATAGAATGTTCACTAGAATTAGATTAAATTCATAATAAAAATACATATTTAAAAAAATAACTTCTAGATTTTAAATTAAATATTTATGTTTTCTTTCATTATCCTATAATCTAGAAAGGATAATTTACAATGAAACATTATTTAAAAGAAATTTCTTTGTAACATTTTCTTGCACAAAAATTGAAAAAAAAAAAAAGCAAATCTCCCCTCCCTATACAACATGTGTGGTATTATAAAGAATTTCTTATTATTATAACTCAATTTTAACAGAAACAAAACTTTTTATGTTACACAGATATTAGAAAAATTTTTATTTTTTTTCTTTTACCAAAGAATCAAATGGAATGTTAGTAAAATATATTCTGAGATTTTATATACATTCATATGTTTAATAAGTGTGCAGTGGTTACATGTGGAATGTTGCTTTTTTTAAGGTTTTGGACACTTTAGTACAGTTTTGGACACTTTAGTACAGTTTTAGACACTTTAGTACAGTTTTGGACAGTAAAACCCACATGTCCTGTCCAAAACTAGTTTTGGGCGTCCAAAACCCCAACCCTGAATAGAACAGATAAATGTGATATAAAATTTTGAGATAAGTCTACTGACATCAAAGTATGACATTTTACTCAGGGATTTCCTCAAGGTGTGGGTGGGCGAATATGGACAACATGGGTAAACTACACCCCTTTAAGTTTGGATAACAAAAGGGTTTAGGCTTGAGTAGCAAGAATGTAAACCTGTATTGTAATTTTGACAAGCTATACCACATTCTAAAGACCATTGGAATAAAAAAATATGAACTTCATCTCTATCTCTTTGTATTTAAAGAAAGGAAAATGTTTTGTAAACTGTATCAAAATCCAGTAATGTATTCCTTGAATAGGTTTCAGCTCGAAACTTATTGCACCTAGGAATGCAATAAATGTTGAAATACCCTGACAAATCTCCTTATTTGTCACAAAGGGTTCAGCTAAACGTTTTTCTTTTGTATTTTTCATAGAGCTTTTTAACGAGTGATTTTCTAGTTGCAGTCCTTCGCTTATAGTCTTCGGAATATTGTTTTTTTCTATCACTTTTTTTTTTTTTTTTCAAAAATAGTAGTTTCTGCAAAATTGCTTAATTGAATTGATTTTTAAGAAATAGTTTTAGCTGTTGGATTTTTGCCTTAACCTTGATGATATGGAAATAATTATTTCCAATAAAGGCAAGGAGAAATTGCTGTTCGTAGGGTACGCTTACTTAGTGCATACAACTGGGAAGCAATCTATCCGCTGGAAATGCACCAAACAAAAATTAGAAAAGGTAAACAATTCATTTTTTAAAGATTATACAGTCGACGCTCGTTTTTCGAACTCGTAGGGAACACCCAAATAGTTCGTAAAATAGAAAATCACCAAAAATGATATGAATGTGTATATTATTTATGTTTATTTTTATAAAACTGCCCCCTCTTCATAGATGAAGCAATATTTCGAGATTATTTATTATTTAATAAATTTATACCTGTATGTTTAAATATACAAGAAATAAATTCAAATTTATGCACTAAAAATAATTTTAGTAAACATACGTTACTATGCTTTGAAAATATTAAATATGAAAACACAGACGGTATTATACTTAGTAAATGAAAATACATAGATGAAAACATAGATAAAAAAAAAAAAAAGGAATGAAAATACAGTAGCCTCCCGCTTAACCGGCCTAAACGGGACCGAGGGTTAGCCGGTTAAGAGAAAAACCGGTTAAAGCGGAGAAGTAAAAAAAAATTAAATAAGTATCTGCGTAATTTAATTAATTAAACCCATCAGATGCATTTAGTTTTTTCAATTTGTGTAGTTTAAAAAAAGTAATTTTCTATAATTTGTGAAATGAATACTAGTTTAAATTAACTGAATTGAAAGAAAAATCATCACTGATAACAAATAATGGAAAATATTTAGCACAAATTAAATTGTTGAAAATCGTGTCACAGATCAGACATTATAGAGTTCCGAAGGAGGGTTGCACTTTTGACCATTAAAAACACAAAATCTCAAATCTTCCGGGGGGTCATCTCATTCTTCCTAGGGGGGAATGTCCTCCCTCCGGACCACACTCTGAATTTAACACTGATGATTTTGCATCTTTCCCCTCAAAATTGCATTTCAACTCGAAAACGTAAGCTGAGTTTCCGAGGCCACATCCCTGAATTTTGCCTAATGTTGGGAAAAAAACCGACCGGTTAAAGCGGAGTTGCGGTTAAGAGAAGGCCGGTTAAGAGGGAGGCTACTGTAATCCGTATCTTTTTTTAAAAAATCACATTTTGAAAAATATATGTTTCCAATTTATCTATGGAAACCTTTACTACGTTTACCTTTCACAGTTATTGTTCCCTTCAAAAAATGCCTTAGTCCTGAAAACTATTACTGGAAATTGTTGCTAGAACCTCCTCCCTCCGAAATAGATTGGGGAAATCAGCACATTCTTGGAATGCACCTGATGTCTCATTGTACCTGTATAGAGTTTAACTAACGTTGGCGCTGCATTCCGATTACTTTTTTAAAAAATTTCAGAAGTACGAAAACTGAGTTCGCAAAAAAGAGATTTTCATAATCTGTAGTTCGTAAATGGGAGCGAAAAATTACATTGCTTCTATGGGAGCGTATTCGGGACCACTCTATAGTTCGTAAAATCGCAAGTGTTCGTGAAAAAGAGGTTCGTAAAAACGAGAGTCTACTGTATGATATTTATGATACTTTTGGAATTATTATTATGGACCTTTTTAAATTGTTTTATTTTTATAAACATGTTTCTAAAGAGAAAAGGTCCTGATTTCATTACTAGAAATTGTAACATCACGAATTTACTTTAAATTATGATACTTATGACAGCTTGTTTAAAAGTTTTTTATTCAATAATAATTTTGACGAAAAAAAAAAAAAAAAAAAGAATAACCAATTATTTCTGCGTATCCTTATTCATTCTTGTCACCTATAAAATGAGAAGTTTGAAATTTATATTCAATAATTTTCTATTTTTATTAAAATTTAATATGTGTATATATATAGTATATATATATGTATGTTTTATTAAGGCTATTCTCAACTGCTCTGCTCAACAAACGCAAAACGTTTTGACACATTTACAAATTCATTTTTTAATGTAAAGATATAAAATTGGAAAGCCTGAGTATGGAAGCGATTTGTAATCGAACTGTGTTTTCCATTTTTTGATCCATAAATTACCTATAGAGTTAAAAGCTATTTTGATCACGTCACAAACACGTTTCTCACCCCTTTTTGAGTGTTTATTCTTCTTTCGCGCGGAAATTCCATTCCAAATGCAGATATTTTTAATATTGCTATTATAAGTTATTTATATTGTATATATATATATAACAATTAAATAAACATTACCGACCACCAAACAAAAACTGTTAAATTATGAATAAAATGACTTTAACAAATTGACAAAAATACAGTTCCCCCCAACACACTTAATATAGATTCCAAAAACATAGTAAAATACAGCAGAAATTGAATAACAGAAATGGGATAATGGAAATTTGTAGAACTTAGACAGAATCACCGGGTCCCAAATGCCTAAAGTTCCACAAATAAAATGTGTGGTTTCATCTTCATATTAGCCATAAATTAGCTAAAGAATATGAATTTGGGACTACCACACACATAAAACAGAGAAATAAACCATTGAACTCCAATTAAGTTCAAAATAAAACAAGATTAAAAAGGATTGAGGAAAAATTAAAAAAAACAAATTACCAAATTAAAATCCATACTGTCTTAGCATCAGGCATAAAAAATACAATCATTGGAGATCACCAGCACATGTTGCCAAAAAAGTTTTTTATATGATGGTGGACCAAGGTAAATAATATACAGCATAGCCAAGCGCACTCTTATTATATATAACCAGCACCCTCGATAGATAATTTACAATGAATTGCTCCATGTATTCAAATGAATCAGTGTGGTGCTGCCAACTATTGACTTATTAGTAAAATAAAAACTACTACATAATAAAAACTATTATATATAAGAACAAATGGTCCAGAATGCCCGGATATAGCACGCTCACCGAGTATTCGCTGTATCCCTAATTAAAACTAATATTTCGGCACATATGAAAAAATTCAATTACATTTTAAAGCGAATGGATAATGCTGCATTTTTTAAAGGGAATTTCTCCTAGTGCAATTCAACATAATTGAAAGTGCAGTATAAGTATATGCACTTTCAACACTGTCCAGCCATGTTGGCAAGTGTTAAACATTTTAATTTTCCTATCTGATCGGTCTTTAGTGGCTGAGAGGTTCTGCTCTCGAAGCTGGTAGACGGGAGGTGCTGGGTTCGAACCCAATCGCGCCCGTCGGCCTAATCGTTTGGAGTTTTCGTGTTTTTTTTCTAATCGTGGATTTCCACGCGTAAATGCGGGTTATGTTCCCTTAGAAAGACCCCCACGGAGGGTACTCGTCCCTTAGGGCCTATATCCCTCGTATTGATAATTGGCCGTCATAAACACAACCAACTATCTGATCAGTCATCGGTGACATTCTAACGGGGAAAAAAATCAGTCCTTAATTGTGAACTCTTTTTACGCGAAATGCTATCAAACCGTTATTTACAAAAAGTAATATTCACCACTTATAATTGCAGAAAATCTACGATTATAAAAAAAAAAAAAAAGTTTTTTTTTTTTTTTTTTTTTTTTTTTTTTTTTTTAAATGGTGGTTCTTTTTTTTTTTTTTTAAAGATATGGTGCCGTCTGGCATAAAGCACATTTCCAGATCAGAGTTAAATAAATTTAAAATTTACAATTGTAATACCATAGATACTAAGG
This sequence comes from Maratus speciosus, assembly GCA_963932465.1. NCBI lineage: Eukaryota > Metazoa > Arthropoda > Arachnida > Araneae > Salticidae > Maratus > Maratus speciosus. The sequence continues at coordinate 318,318,334 of OZ010788.1, forward strand.
TTTAAATTTATAAAGCAAAATGTAAGATAATTGTTTAAGTTAATTTCTTCCCTACCCATCTTTTATTACAAGCACTGTTTGAACTTTTGAGCTAACAGTTCTTGATATTGGTAAAATTCTGTAATTATTATATGAATTCCTATAAATGGAAGGTTTCGATTTAGGCAATATTTGTAGAAATGATGTAGATTGGGAAAATGTCTGATAATAAACAATTAAATTTAAAAATCAAAAAACCCGACTGCGTAAAAAGCGAACTAATTAATTATTTCTCATCAATGTGAAACTATTTTTTCAATTCCTACTATTAGCTCACACTTTCGCTATATATATCTTGTTCAAATTTTCAGTCGTTAATAAAATACTTATTATTCATCCAATCAAGCTCAAATAAACTTTTTTAAAACTTGTAGTCGATGACACTAGATGTTAATCCAGTTTTTTTTAATATTAATTCATTAAATAAATTAAATTAATTAATTTTCAATAATCGAGAGAGCCCTCATCTTGATCAAGGTATTTTAAGACCGAGAGAACATTCTTGATCAAGGCATTTTAAGCGCCACTCAAGAGGAAAGAATGGGAGAAAAATATTCTCTTATTTACCTAAGTAGGAATTGACTTTTTTTTAAATTATTATTATTATATTACTTGTTTATATTACTTACCTATTTTTTTTTTTTTATTTACTTGTATTGATGACTTTTAAGTTGTGTTTAATTTTAGTTCCTATCTATAAACACTGTTTTGATGAGGTCTATAGATGTCGATGGTTAGAGTTGCAGTAAAGCTAGAGATCATACCTACACAACTTCCAGGTTGTATAATATTTTAACGGAGCTTCTGACTGTAAAATAGTCAATGAAACATCGTCTTCATTTTGAAAGATCTATCCAATGATATGCCACTCAATAAGATGCGTAAATTTCTATTTCGTGTCTACCGCCATTTTGAATTTGTAAAAACAAAACCTAGCCAATAACCATTGGGCCGTTAAGACGAATTGATAGAGACCTCATTCATTAAAATCCATCCAGCCGTTGGGGTGTTTCGAGGGTATAAAGAAATCCACATACACAGATGCGTGAAACACATAACCCTTCTTTTCAGTCGGGTAAAAAGAGGTGACCACAATTGGGGAGCAAGTGTAGAAATAAATCTGCTTCTGTATTTTTTTGCAACTTTGGACGAGAATGTCGTTGAGAGGGGGGGGGGGGGGGCAGAAATACGAAAAAAAAAAGAGATTTTAAATTGGATGGTAAAAGGCGAATAAAGGAGAAATTTTAATATATATATATAATATATATCTTTTTTTTTAACATCTTCCATTTTTTTCCATTCCTACTATTAGCTCACACTCTCCCTATATTTATTTATTTATATATTTATCTTGTTCAAATTTTCAATCGTTAATAAAATACTCATTATTCATCCTATCAAGTTGAAATAATTTTTTTTTTAACTTGTACTGGATGACAATGGATGTTAATACAGTTTTTTTTTCAAATGTTAATTAATTAAATTTTAATTAATTAATTTTAGTTTTGCATGGGAAACAAAATGGCGGCCATTGGTTATTGAAGTTCGATGAAAGTATTTTCAATAAGGGGTTACCATGGGGGGGGGTCCCTGTTCTGTCGCCAAGTTGGCGATATATCACCAAATTTGGCGGCCAAAATGAGTTGCCAAAAGTGACGCCAACTTGGCGATATCTGTAATATTTCGCCCAATTCCCATAGAGTTCCATTGTAAACCTACTTGCTTATAGAAAATCAACAAATTGAGATATTTTAATGCAACAAAAACTAATATTAGCTTGATATATTAAATTTTTCTTTGATGGCCTAAGTAGGAATTGACTTTAAAAACAAAATTTTTATATTACTTGTTATAATGAGACCAGGTTTAAAGAGCTAACAGAAAAATAATAGATAAAATATTAAGATATGTCTCATGAGTCCGAATCAAAATATTACAAGGAGTAAAAAGTTTTTTTTTTTTTTTTTTTTTTCCTTCCTGGCAGATAGGTTTCAGCATGTGGGGAAGCGGATGGCGGGTTTAAATAAAACTTCAGATTCTTTCAAATCGTTATATTCATAGATTATATATTATATATTGATGCTTACATATATATTTCTTTTAACTTTCAGCAATGATCATTGCAGAGACAGGAGGAGACAATAAAATAAGAATAAATCAAACATTATGTATAGAGTCTGTAAACTCACTACATCAGTAGCTTATATTGTAACATTCAAAATATATATATGAGCAACTTTACTTATATAAGTATGCTATAGATGTAGAGAGGTGAAAGAATCTATAAACTGCATTTTCTTATAAATTAGCCCTTGTACCTCCCCCTCCCCAACAGAAAATCCCACCCTCCTGACCAAATCTCAAGATTTTATGTCATATTTTATTCTTACGCCCCCCCACCTCTAAATCTACCTCTCCCTGGCCTCAAAAATAAGTAATGAAAAATCTTACCTTTTATTTATCTATATTTCATTACATCTTTGTATGTAAAGTTTACTCGTGCACAAATGTCTAACCTATTAACTCTGCACCCCCCCCCCCCCCTCCCGCCCGTCCCCTACTCGGTAAAAAACTTGGCCTTTTCCACTTTAGTGAATGTAAGAACATTTTTTTTTATGGTGATTTTTTCCGGTGGAGCTTTTTACCATTGCGATTTTTTCCGGTGGCGATTTTTTTTGTGGCGATTTTTTCCGGTGGTGATTTTTTCCGTGATGATTTTTTCCATGGTGATTTTTTCCGGGATTCGGTCCAACTATACCTGGACCCAATCATTCATTATATTACTCATTTCCAAAAATATAATATTTATTGTAATAATAGCAATTATTTTTCATTAAAAAGTTTTGAATTAAGGAGATAAAGTTGAATTAATGTATCAAATGTAGTTTTCTAGAGAGTAGCAATTTTTACGATGTGGGATTTCAGGTGCTTCATACCTGCAAAATTCATTGTTTACATCTGAGAAGTTGTGCGTTATATGGAGAATTGCATTATATAGAATCACGCTATAAAGATCTTCTACTGTAATTAAAATATTTTGAGCCTAGAAATTTAAAAGACTGAAAAAAAAAAAGATTTAAAAGAATATTAAAAACTAAAGGAGCCCTGGAGCTGGGGAAAATTTAGAGCTCTGGCTCCAGCTCCAGGGAAAACACAGCTCCGGAGCGCTCCGGCTCCAGCTCCAGCTCCGGGTCCCTGATCAGAGGTGAGGAATTTTCAGAAAATCTTATCTGCAAGATACAATGTACAGTTGAAAAGTCGTACGGCAAAATGTACACAGCTGCAAAAATAGTTACAATGAATTTTCATAATTTTTTTTCGGGACAGATGTCTCAGGTATCTTTTTGGTGCCAAAATGGTGATTTTACGCCTTGGCAACCCAGCAATTTTGTCTAGATTTTCTATTGTATGGCAGACCCACCGGTGGCGTAGCTAAGGGTGGGGGGGGGGGGCAAGGGGGCCCGGGCAGAGGGGTTTAAACCGAAATTATTTCACATATTTTGACAATAAATAAGAATTGTTGATTTTTTTTTGTGTGTGTATGTGTCTGTATGTGAATGTTTTCTTTAGTAAGACATTTTGTTATGTCCAAATTATGAAAAAAAAAGGGATGGCACAACACACATGGTATTACTTAAGATAATTATGTACCTGAATTGAGGTGCAAAAAGATTAAATAGGGGGCGCCAACCTTTCGGTTTAAACCGAAATTATTTCACATATTTTGACAATAAATAAGAATTGTTGTTTTGTGTGTGTGTGATTGTTTTTTTTAGTAAGATATTTTGTTATATCCAAATATAAGGGGTAAAAAATGCTTCTGTAAATGTTTCTAGGGATGGCTGAACACACTTGGTACCTAAGGGAGAGCTTAGTTTCATCTGGCTTAGCTTCGTCTTGTTTCGCTTTGTATTATTTCATATAGTGATGGTCGATTTCGATTTTTTTAATCGATTTAATCGATACTATGGCCAACTCGATTTAATCGATACTATGAATTTTTTAATCGATGTCTCTAAGACAAAATAAGGTAATATCATTTTCATTTTCCTTCAAAAATTGAAGATAAAGTAGTTGGATGTGCCAATCCCAAAACTTTCATCTGCCTCATAAATGTTAAAACTTCAAAATTCGCTATCACTGTGTCAAATTTAAATGATAACATATGCGCATCATGAGGATTCAAAAAGCATACGTTCGTTGAAGTATGTGCCTTTTAAAAGAAAATATAAGCATTGCTTTTTAACTAACAAGTCATTGAATTTCGGCTCACACCCTCTTAGGCTAATGTCAGACGAACGTCTTTTTGCACGCTTTTTTCGCTCTTACGCCATCCCTACACCTTCGCTAGCATGTGTAGGGACGGTGTAAGAGCGAAAAAAAAGCGTGCAAAAAGACGTTCGTCTGATATTAGCCTAGATGTCCGCAACGGAAAATCCCAATTCAAAGAGCATAAAAGTGACAGCTGTTGGGCAGTATACACCCAAGCCTAATAAGGATCTATTTATCTGAAAGTGTAACAGAATATGAAGTTTGATTAAATTTCGTGCATTAGTTTTGAGATATGGCTATCACGAATATCATGCAAAAAAACAGTATAGCAGCGCAGCCTGTTACATGATTAACACGAAAAACTCAGGAACAACTTATGTCAATGACACATAATATTAAGTGTGATGAAATTCCGGTCATTACTTCTTGAGATACTATCGCTAATATCTTGTAAATTCTGAAAAACAGTGTTAAATTCAGTGGCTGGTACTGGTGGACAACACCCCCCCCCACCCACGGAACATTGAAATTTCCCTCATGAAGATTTCAGATTTTATGCTTAAGGGACAAAAGTCCAATTCCCCCCCCCCCCCCCAAAAAAAACAAACAAACAAAAAAAAAAAAACTCTAGAATATCCCTCTCCAGAACCATAAAAATCCCTCCCGGAGAAAAATGTCTGAATTCAACACTGCTAAAAAAAAGCAGCATGGGAGCACAACCTGTTATATCATTTACCACAAAAACCTAATCATGAACAACTTATGACAGAATATTAAGTTTGATGAAATCCCGTTCATTAGTTCTTGAGATATGATCCCTAAAATCGTTTAAATCCAGAAAAACGTGTTGAATTCCGGGGGTAGTCTGGAGGGACATGCGACCCCCCCCCTATGCAACATTCAAATGTCCCCCCAGTAGGTTTGAGATCTTATGCTTAATGTACAAAAGTCCAATCCCCTTTTTCTCTGAACTGTCCCTCTTTGGATCCGCAGAAATCCCTCCCGGAGAAAATTGTCTGAATTCAACACTGCTGATAAAATCTGCATAATAACGCCCCCTGTTGGGCGATTTACACCGAAATCTAATATGCAACAATTTATGCCAACGTCTAACTGAATGTGAAGTTTGATGAAAACCCGTGCATTAGTTCTTGAGATAGAGCTATTGCGAAAATCGGAAAAATTCAGCATAGCAGCACCACCTTTATGATTTACATCAAAAAGTAATCAGCACCAATTTATATGAAAGTCTAATTGAATCTAAAGTTTCAACAGATTCCATGCATTAGTTCTTGAAATAGACCGCCCACAATTTTTTTTGTCTGAGACAAACAAATAGATAGACTGACAGACAGACAATGTATAAAAATAGTCAAATCGTATTCCAGACAAGATCTTCTAAAACTGTAAATCCTTCGAAAACCGAAAGTCGAAATTTTTCACGAATCCCAATGCTTTCTTTTTCTAAAGACAAAAGAAAGCAAGAAAAAATGACCGCATCGATTCTGCCCGTAAATTAAGATCAGAAATGGCGGATCGATTCAGTTCAGATTCGATGCCGATGTCGATCTTTAGATGCGGGCAGAATCGCTATATTTTGATTTACTTCAATTTTTCAGATTCGGGCGAATCGATTCAGTTCAGATTCGATGCCGATTTTTAGATGCGGCTGAAATCGTTATATTTTGATTTACTTCAATTCAAATCGCATCGCGCATGATCCACGATTCGGGTTGAATAAATTCCTCCAATTTTACTGTTTTAGTGGCAGAATTGCTGTAAAATTTTGTGTAAGAGCCTTTTTTTTTTTTTTTTTTCTTTCTAGGTTCAGTGTTGAATGGCGGGTTGATTTCTTGACTGCTCCGGTCGGAATGAGGGGGGGGGGGGATATTTTAGAGTTCCGTAAGGGGGGATGCACATTTTTCCATTAAAAAGCATAAAATCTCAAAACTTTCGGGAGGGACATTTCAATGTTCCCCCGGGTCACCCCCTGAATTCAATACTAGGTTAAATCGTTATACTTTTGTTTAGAAGCCTAGTTATTCGGTTTACTAGTTTATTATGTTGTATTTTTCAAGTTCATCCCTTCTAATCCTTTCCGCCCTCCCCCCCCCCCCCCCCTTTCTCGCCAATTTTAATTTACAGGGCCGTTCAAAATATGCATGCTATTTTAAAAATGCCCAATTCTCGTTCTATTTTATTATAAATCCACATTTTGAAACCTTGACCAAAGATACATTTGAGGTCGCTCCTCCCACCGTTTGAGACTTACCTGCCCCCCGGGGGGCATATTTATTGTTTCTTCCAAACCATCTCGTGTAAAATATTGTTGGAAAGCTTTTAACGTCCTCTTTTATTTTCTGTCCTTCCTCCCCCCTCCCTAGTTACACGCTCTTGGCACTTTTTAGCTCACAGGCTATCAAAGCCTTGAGATTTAATGCTCCCGTCGGTATTGTATGTATGTATGTATGTACGTAACGCGATAACTCTTGATAGAAATATCCGATTTGCTTCAATTTTTTTTCTATGTTCATTCTGCTAAAGCGCTTACCTGATTAGTTTTGGGGGTTCATTGGTTAAGTATAAAGGGGGGAACGGGGGCTAGTCCCCCCCTTAACTTAGATAAATGGGTTTTTCATGCAGAATTATCAGATTTTCTTCAAATTTTGGTATACCGTTTAATTTTGATAACGAGTTTCTCTGATTATATTTGAAGGTTCATTGTTATAGTCTAAAGGGGGGAGGGGGAACGAGAGGATAATACTCTCCTTAATTTAGATAGATGGGTTTTGCTATCCGATTTACTTCCAATTTGGTATACCAGTTTATTCTGATAAGGCGCTTCCCTAATTAGATTTGGAAGTTCATTGGTTAAATATAAAAGGGAAAACGGGGGCTAATACCCCCTTAATTTAGATGAATGGGTTTTTATATCCGATTTGCTTCAAATTTGGTATACCGATTTATTTCGATAAGGCGCTTCCCTGAGGAAATTTGGAGGGTCATTGGTTAAATATAAAGAGGGGAAACGGGGAGGGGCAATTCCCCTCCTCCCCTTAGTTTATTTTTCGAGGGGCATTATTCTTTGAAATAAGAGCATAATATACAGTTAGTGTGAATAGCCTGTGAGCTCAATGCCATCAGTTTAACTGGGCACTTTTCTTTTTAGCTCACAGGCTATCAAAGCCTGGGAGCTAATGTGCCCGCAGTTTCTGTATGTATGTATGTACGTACATACGTAACGCGATAACTCTCGATAGAAATATCCGATTTGCTTCAATTTTATTTTCTAGGTTCATTCTCATAAGGCACGGTAACTAGTTTATTCTGATAATGCGCTTCCCTGATGAGATTTGGAGGCTTATTGTTTAAGTATAAAGATGTGGCGGGGGGGGGGGGGGGGGCGATTCCCCCTTAATTTATTTTTCGAAAGGCATTCTTTGAAGTAAGAGTATAAAATACAATTAGTATGAATAGACTGTGAGCTCAATGCCATCAGTTTAACTCGATACTTTTCTTTTTTATTTATTATTGTTTCAGTGAGTGCACTCTGCATGTCAGCGAATGAGTCAATAACTGTTTATGGTTTTTAGATTACTGCTGGGGGGGGAAAAAAACGAAAAAAAAAAAGAAAAAAAAACGTATGATCAAGGAATGTACTTTTATTTATTTGTTAACCAGAGAAAAGTATGTTATTTCATTCTTAATGACTCTAGGATGAGAACTTTTTTTTCTTTTTTTCTTAACAGCTAAACATTTGATAAACATTAAAAAGAAAGATATTTATAAACTGTAAATGAGATAAGAAGATATATATTTTAAAAAGGGAAAGAAATTTTAGTTAAATATATTATTAAAAGGAGAATTTTGATTATTAATTGGGGGATAATTAGTATGTGATACTTGGTTAATTACATTCATCCCAGCTATTTTAAAAGAAGATTTGCAATATTTGCATTTCCCCCACACTTATAGAAGACCCTAAAAAGACTGAAAAACCATTTAAGTTTTTAAATAAATTTAGAGCCTTCAAAATTTCGCTCATCTGTGCATTTTTAAGAATGACGTTTATAGGAAGAAAGTCCCCATCTGTTTGGTTGAAGGAAATAAGAGTTAGAGTAGAAAGTACATCTTTTCCGGATGAAAAAAAAAATCATTTCTTTCTTTTTTTTATCTGACCGAGATCTTTTTTTAAAGATATATTTAAATATAATATAAATTATTATCAAAATTACATCTTAAAAATAATAATTTTAAAAGTTAAAAACCTTATTTTTTGACTCAAAGGTCTGTAGTAGCTTACTTTTGGGCCGCTAACATTAATGGAGGTGAGGGATAGTCGTTACGGCCCTGTTGATTCGCTGCGTTTTGGAATTACAGTAAATTCTGTCTAAGGCGGACTCTGTATAAGCCGGAAATCTGTCTACCGCGGAAATTTTTTCAAGTCTCGGCGAACCCATAGAACATTACATTAATTCATGCTGCATAAGGCGGAATCTGTCTGACGCGGAAACGGAAAGGATTTTAAGGTCCCACCGAAACCAAAATTTTGCATAAGGCGGAAAAAGGATAATTTAAAAATGAAAAGCGTTTTGTTTATTAAACTTTAAAACTGATAAGTCAAATAACTCAATGTCGAGCATGTTAGCTAAAATTCCGTAAGCTTTTAAAAAAGTTAATTCAAAAGAACAGAAACTTTAAATTTTAAGGAATTTATGCTTATGCCATTTTTTCATATGCAAAATTGCATCTAAAAGTTAATATTTCTAGTAAAATGAACATTTATGAAAATGATTAGTACGTATTTTCGAAAGTACAATATATTATACTTTAAGATTGTACTCAAATTCAAAATTATAGCGTTCTTTCTCCTTCTTGAAGTTTTTTATTTTTGTGTGTGTGTATAAACTTCCAATATGAATGTATTACAGCAGTACAAAGAAATTGAATAAAGTTTCCCATTTATCTTTAAAAAGACAAAGGATCTTTCAGAATTTCAGTTTTCAACCGATTTTCTAGTCAGGAGAATCAATAAAAAATCGTCATCTTCCAGGGATTTTTTTTTTTTTTGGGGGGGGGGGGGGGAGCTTTTTTGCATAAGCCGGAATATTGTCTACCATGGAAATTTTTCTCAGTCCCGACCGATTCCGCCTTAGACAGAGTTTACTGTATTATTTTTCAGCTTATCTGTGTGAATCTGTGAACATCGAAATATCGATTCAAGTATCGATTCTAGAATTTGGGAATCGATTCTTATTGCGATCGATTCTGTTTTATACGATGTAGATTTTAATCGATTCTCAAATTTTCCAGAATCGCCCATCACTAATTTCATAGAAGCTTTGTTGACTCAAATATGTAATAGTTCACGTGCGGCCGGTACAATGTATCGTCTACCGTAAAGGCATGGCCAAGCAATGGTCATTTGTTTTAAATGGTTTTTCTATTTAAGAATGCTGCTCGCTTCTAAAACAAGTTCAAGAATATGACAAGCTCTTCAAATATATTTTTTCATCCTTTCAAGTAGCGACATATAAAGTGATGGTGAAAGAAAATACTTAGTAATGAAAGGGGTCGGAGTCGCAGTTCAAATGTATCGCCGGTCTTTTTACTTCATGCATAGTAAAGGTGGTTTAACCCTCATAATAAAGGGGTTTTTTTTAATGCATGAACTCCCTAGGCGATTTTTGATAAAGATAATTTTTTCCTCTGCACGACTAAAAGTGAGTGTAAATATTGACTGCGTCTCAATTCTATTTTTGGAGAATTTTCCGTACTTCGCCGATAGTTGGTTCACCAGGTTAAAGGTTTTTATGGCGTCTCTCCAAATATTTAAAGTTTCGGCGGATATTGCACTGGAGTTTTTCTTTCAAGCAAATTATTTTTGCTTTACTTCTTTTATATAAAGTTTAACTGTGCTATATTTAACATTGTGAGTTTAAATTAATTTTTGCTAATTCTTTTATTAAACTCCATTTCTTTTCTTACTATTTATTACTTAAAGTTAAATATAAAGTGAATGGGTATCTACCAGTAAATTGTTTCTCAGTTAAAAGCTCCTTTTTCAATTAAAAGTAATAGATAATAATGTTTATCTTTGTTTGACTTGTGTCTCCCCCCCACCCCCACCCCCCACATATAATTAAGAGTTGTTTAAGGAAAAGAACCCTTTCAAAGTTCTTGTTTTATCTTAATTAGTGGTTGGATACACAATGTCAATTTAACCCTTTTAATGTTATTTCTCTAAAGTTATTGTTTTGGGCTTTTTAACTATTTAAATATATTTGAGAAATTTTGCACCCTCCGGGTTCCAGTGTCCCGTTTTACATATTTTTGAGACAACTTGTTTATTGGATACAGGATTAAATGAATCCTTTGTTGAAATTGTATTTGCTTTAAAAATGCTGCATTATGCATTCAGTCATTTTATTTACACTTGTTGATTTTTTTTAATAAACGTTATTGTTTTTAAGTAACTTTTAGTCTGTGTTAATTCTACACACATTGGTTGCACATATTGTTTTTCTTTCAGCTTATCTTATATTTTTGGATTGCCTTTTAACCTCTTTTTACTAGGGATGCAACGGATATCCGGCAAATATCCCATATCCGGCTGATTTTTCAATATCCGAAATACCGTCGGATATCCGAATCACAATCACCGGATATCCGACTTCTCTGCCGGATATCCGGCAATACATAGCAAAGCAAATATATAAGGATAAGAGAAATCATTTGACCCAAACAATGCCGAACAACTTTTGTTTATAATGCAAAATATGAAAGTAAGCCCACTATTCATGAGTAAAAGGTAATTCTCAAAAGTTCAAAGAATTGCCAGCTTTCCTAACATTGGTATTAGAACTCTTTATAATAAATTTAAGAATTTATGTTTACATCTTTTAGAAAATTGTACCTTTACTTTCAGAATGTGAAACAAAATCTGAAATTGTTTATTAAAGTATGACTTTATTAATTTTCTTTCTCTCTTTTAAGTTTAACAATTAAACAGGCCTATTTTTACTTTTTTCTATCTTCAATAGAAGAAAGTATTGTAACTGAGATTTTTTCGATTTCTGGTTTTCGGTGGGCTTAGACGTTTTAGGGGTCAGAGATCCCAAAACATGTTTGTACAAATTGTCTGTCTGTCATCATACCATCAAAAAGTGTATGAAGTTGTGCATAGAATTGAACCAAATTTTTTGTGAATGTTTTTGGCTATAGCCAGCTGGCAGCTGGCCCTCCTTCAATACTGGAACATTCCACTGGAAGGGGGCGCCGCTGTAATCGTGATTTTTGTGCCATTTTCATTATTGCGCCATCAAAAAAGTGTATGAAGTTATGCATAGAATTGAACCAAATTTTTTGTGTATGTTTTTGGCTGTAGCCAGCAGGTCCTCCTTCAATATGGAAGCATTCTGCCGGAAGGGAGGGCTGTAATTGTGAATTTTGTGCCATTTAATCATATTGTACTATCGAAAAGTTTATGTTAAATATGTAATCATAAGTTATCTATATAACTGAACAAAATTTTTTGTGTATCTTTTTGGCTATGTCCAGCAGGTTCTCCTTTAAATTGGGAATATTCTGCCAGAAGGGTGCGCTGTAATAGTGATTTTTGTGCCATTTTCATTCTTGTACCATGGAAAAGTGTATGAAGTTATGTATAGAATTGAACCAATTTTTGGGGGTATGTTTTTGGCTATGGCCAACTGGTTCTCCTTCAATTTGAAAATATTCTGCTGGAAGGGGGCTCTATAATAGTGATTTTTGTGTTATTTCCATTATTTTATCATCGAAAAGTGTATGAAGCTAAGCATAGAATTGAACCAATTTTTTGTGTATATTTTTGGCTATGGCCGGCAGTTTTTTCTTGAATTTGGAAATATTCTGCCAGAAGGTGACACTGTGACAGCATTTTTTGTAAAATTTTCTCAATTTTTCGCAGTTTTTTGTACTGTATATTGGTGGCTCGTGAAACCATGGGAACTTCGCATCCTGCTAAGCTGGCTATTCACAATCAGCTGATGTACAGCAGAATAACGAAAAAAAAAATATTGATTTTAATAAATATCATGATCGAGATTAACTTATTCTTATTTTGATTAATTGACGAATAGAAATTTTAGATCAAAATCAAAGTTGGTATAATATTGAACTAATAATATCGAATTATTAACATTTGGAACTACTTTTTGAAATATTAAAATGTATCAGATAGAAAAAAGTTTTGGGATGGGCACATCCAGTTAGTTATTTTTGTAACTTCATTATAAATAAAAAAAATAATTAAAATTAAAAGTAATTTTCTTTTTACTTATAAATATCACAGTAATTTAACTTAAAGTAAAACTAAATGTGACTCAAAGCAAAACAGTATTAAATAATTAAAACAGAAAAAAACCTATATTTGGAGAAAATAACTCTTTAATCATGGGTAATATTAGTAGATATTTTATGTTTAAATTATAAAAAGAATGTATGTATTTCTTTGTGAAAATACTCTACAATTATAAGCCTATTAATTGGTTCAAATTTTTTACACAAATTATCAGCATTCCATTGTACAAATAAGCAGAATATTTTAATGTTTAAATTACATATTTTATACAACATTATTATACATTACACGGCTTGAATGGCAGATACATATCTTGAATTTCGGGATGGGATGGCATGGCAGGATTCGTGCCCTGAAGAATATTGGGGGTGGGAAGCTCCTGTTTCCAAAAAATCATTTTCCGAAAATGTTTCTTTGTAAAACGACGATGAAGTGTCGGGACCGACTGACAAATTTCATGATATTTACCACTATCGATTTGCAGTTTTCACAGTTTCTTCTTACAACAAATTGACAAAATTAGTGTTTGTTTTTCTGCATCTGACCAAAAAATTTGCGATTTTTCTCCTCGTCCAACTGACGAATTTCTTGATTTTTTTTCTGGATACTGATTGGTGAATTTCATAAAAAATGTTTTCGCAATCATTTGACAAATTTAGAAATTTTATTCTGTGACCGATTGGCAAATTTCCCTGTTTGTTCTTCTGACATACTGATGAAAGTAACGATTGTTTTTCTGAATCTGATTGAAAATTTTCACATTTTTTCTCTGCGACCGGCTGAGAAATTTCATGGTATTTGCTTGTGACGGACTGGCAAATTTCACGATACTTTTCCATGATCGATTGACGAATTTTGTGACATTTTCCCACTTTCGTTTTCCCATGAACTTCAGTTTTTTTCTCGCAACCAATCGACAAATTATTTTATTTATTTTCACCATGATTGACGAAATCAATGTTTTTTTCTATGACCGTTTTACATATTTTGCGATGTTTTTCCTGTGTGCCCAAAATTGAAAATAACTAAAAGGGCAGCAACGGCCACCGGAGACTAAGCTCTACCAAATTGGACAATAGTCAGCACTAAACAAAATGAGATTACACTTGTGGTGCACATGAAAAAAAAAAAACTTTGATGAACTTAAAAAAAACATATTTAGAAACAGCAAACTAATTGTTTCTCGCAATTAACAGAAATTAGGAAATGACTTTTTGAAATCAGCCTTTTCTCGTGTAATAGAAGAAACCAATTGACTATTCCCCTTTCAAACTTTGGATATGGATTTAAAGTTCAAATGCATAGAACATAGTTCAATTAACCAAAATACCAAGGATTACAGTTTTGAATATAATTCCATTAAGGATATAATAAAACAAATTTGTTCAGAAGTGACATACCATCACCTATATGCATTATTCATCTAAGTTAAAAATTAATGCACATCAGATTTTGCAAAGTTTTCTAAAACTTTTTAAGAGAGCATAACCATGTGTTTCCGATAATTTCTAAAGTTATAAAAGTCGCTCTGTGCTGTTTGTCAAAAGTGTAACTTGTGAAAGAGGCTAAAGTACGCAAGAGGAATAAAATCTAAATTAAGAAATTCATTTAGCAACCCGATTGTTAATTGCCCATAACATTAAGTGAAAGTTGAAAAATAGACATGATATATATAAAAATTGATTCTGTTCCTTTGTTCTGATAAAATAAAAATTTTGAATAATTATCTTGAGTTGTTAATTTAAATTGTTTCAATGGTATTTTGTCATGTCTGTATAAATGTAATTCTTGTAGCACATAAAAAATAACGGGGTTTAAAGATTTTTTTTTTCCTTTCTAACAGTTCAACTCCCCTGCATTTATAAATTTTGGGTATGAAACCCCCCTCCTGGGAAAACTTGAATTACAAGCCCTGATATTCAAAGAGATATAGTTTTTGTAAATTATATTTCAATACATTTAAAATGTTTTAATGATGTGTGAAACATGTTTGTAATTTATTGTTCTGAGATGACATTATATAGAGAAATAATTCACTATATAACTAAAAACATATCTAGTGCCGGATATCCGAATCCGGCAAGCAAAGGAGCTTCGGATATCCGATATCCAGCAAAATCAATATCCGGTGCATCCCTACTTTTTACCTTTTTGGCCTATTAGGATTTTAGCACCCGTTACGACGCTTCCAACCTACATTGTAGGAATCTCTGATAGTTTGTTTTCAGACTGTCCGTATTCCTGTTCATGCTGAGCCATTACGGCTTTATGGGCCTCTTCACGGGTCATGTTGGACATCATGTTGCGGGAAAACTGAAGAATCGCAGGCAATTTTTGTCGCTTGAAATTTTTACGTGTAATAGCACTTTATAGTGGCTGGCCCAACTTTCAAAACAAACACTATTATTTTTAACTTTACAAATTATTGAAAGATTAAACTTTACTCGTATATATATTCAGTAACATGCAATAAAGATAAGAAACTGAAATTATTTATTGAGGCTTTGATCTTTGGAATTAAGTAATAAAAAATCAACGAAAATTTCACCATTATGAAACAATTCTAATTTTTAAGTATAATCAATTTCACAATGCAACAATTTGCATATAAAAAATTTGTATTGTTATAAATTTTTATATAAACAATTTGTGCTAGAATCAATTACATGCAAATTAACTTGTAATTACACTGCTGGTAATTGAGATTACAAATTTGCTCAACTCTGGTCTCATGTGCATCAGGACCTGCCTTGGACTACTCTCACACAAATTTTCAGATTTGCACATGCGACAGATATTTCTAGCCATCTACATCACACCAACACACACCTAGATTGGTTTTCACGCTGATTTTTGCGTTCTTCATTCCTTATGAATATTTTTCTGTAAAAGTATATCTGTGAATTGGATTTAGCTGGAAGAATAAATAAGTAAAGATATTATTTCTTCTTTATTGAAAATTTCATTTTTCTGTCGAATTGGCATTAAGAAAAGCCAAATAATAAAAATGTAGCCTACCCTCAAATTTTCCATTCTTAAATAGTATAAAAAACAAAGTAGGATTTTTCAGTCTTCCTAGTATGACCAATACTAAAGGCTGTTTTCGTCGTTTTAAAAGTTAAATGTATTTGATATATACTTAAATTCAGCGCATATGCATTAGAGAAAACTATCTATGTAAGGAATATCTGGGACAGTGATGCCGCGGACGCGCTATAGCGCGTAAAATACGCAAAAAATCGAGGACGGGACGCGAAAAAATACATCTTACGCGTCCTTCGGGACGCGTACTTTTTATCTGCGCTATAACACACCAATTCTCGGAAAACTGGAAAAAAAAAAAAAAAAAAAAAAAAAATCACGTGCTTAAGAAAGCATGCGTATTTTTATCCTGAAAACATAAAAGTTTCAGTTAATCTTTATAGAACTTCTCACATGCGTGTTAAAAAACAGTTTTCGCCTCCTTGTTTATTCAGTTTTTATTTGCAAAGTAAAGCAATAACAAAAGGAAGTTCCAGTGTCAGTTTACTGCTCTAATGTGATAGATCACCTTTTCACATGGGTTCATGACAAAGCAGCTTACAAAAGTCATCCCTTTTTTGGTCTTTTCAATCACTGCCTTTTGACACTAGCTCCGACGTCTCAAAACCCAATACATACTCGTTGCGGACTGTCATTGTTACTGGGAGAACACTGACAGATTTTTAAAAGAAAAAGAAATAGAGAGATTCCGTGATCTGCCGCTATACTTTGAGCTCACTTTGTTTTATTGTTAACAAATCACATCCTAAAATTCTGAATAGATAGCGCAACTTTAAAGTAGGTATAGGTTTCATTAAAACTGGGATAGTCCTAAAGTTTTTGGCTCAGACCGTAGGTGCCGACAAGGAAGGAGGGGGGAGGGGGGGGTCAAGTGTCTCCCTGGAAATTTTCAGAATGGGTGTTGGTTTTCATGAAATAATAGGTGGTTTGTCCTTTCATCTTTTTTATTGACCTCCTTAATCCACCTATTCCCCCACCCTCTGAAATTTAAAAAAGGCTTGGCTCTGACACCTACTTGACCTAACAATACAATGTCAATTAGGTGTTGTCTGCTTAGAAAACTGTAGTCTTGGAAATATTGCTGGGAACCGAAGAAAAGTGCAGAAAATTCATAGAAAAATACAACACGTGATTTCTGAATGTGAATTATGCAAAAAGCCGAAGGTCATTTTCAAGGAAATATAATCTTCAACACCAGTACAGGGGCTATACTAGTTTAGTTTTGTCAGCGAAGAGCGAACAGGTTCAGTAACCTCCTGATTCTACTACTACTTTTAGTGTCTTATCTTTAGCATTAGTAAAACGTTATTCACTTTTTTATACAGTAACGATGGGTAAAGTACGTTCTTTCAATGTAAAATGGAAACATGAATTTAATTGGTTACGCTTCGAAAATTCAAAAATGTTTTGCGCGACCTGCCGCGAAGCAGGTATGAAAAATGCTTTTACTACCGGGTGCGAAAATTTTCAACGCAGCGCCTTGATCCGTCATGTAGATCCAACAGCCAAAGACTCTTCTGCCCAGCATTTACGTGCCATTCGAATATTAAAGCAACGGAAAGACTTTGAAATTTCTACCGAAAAAATAATAGCAAAGACCAACAAACAAGATGACATGCAATTACGCACTGTCTACTGGATGGGAAAAGAAGAGATAGCAGAAGCTAAATTCTCATCTTTAATTGAGCTGCAGGTAAGATTTTTTTTATGTTTTTCATGATCTTAAAAAGATAAATTTTTTTGAAAAAATGATCAAATAAAATGTTTTTATATTTATGTGTAGTGTTGCCAGTTGTCCCGATTTATGCGAGATGTCCAGATTTTCAGGGACTCCCAAGACCTGTACCGCATAACTATAGCACGGGACGCCAAAAGTCCCAATTTTTCATGATGCACAAATTTATTTAAGTTTCTCATAGAATAGGCTATTCATTATCCGTATCAAATAGATCCTAATACAGTAAAATCTGTTAAGACAGAAACCTATCTATAACGGAAAAATTTACAGAACCCGCTTATTGTTTTCGCTATTCTGTTTTTACAAGCTCTACTGTACTTTGTTCAGTAAACTCTGTGTAAACGAAACCTGCTTATAACGAAATTCTGTTTTTAAAGTGAAAGTCGTTTCATTAGCCTTACGATAAAAATACTATTCAATAACGTGTTAAATTGGAATTTTGTAACAATCTCTACCGATTCTGCTTTTATAGGTTTTTAAAACAGGCTTTCGTCTTAACAAGTTTAATTTTGTTATTTCTGCCGTAGGGAGAAAAACATTTTTAAGTTTAAAGAAGTTGTTCCGTTTTCATAGGTTTTATTGTATTTTTAAGTCCCGATTTATAAGTCGCTGTGCCACTTTTTATGACAGTGGAACTGGCAACCCTACTTATGCTTAAATACTACTGTTAGGTTTTGAAAATAATCTTTAAACGTTATTATTATAAGACAAATATTTTCTTCTCCAACAAATAACATTCTGTCGCCAGCTGTTTCTGTTTACATTAACTCGCTGCGGCAATATAAATAAAAGAGAACCATGTTTTTAATGACGTAATCCAGTTCAGATTCTAGAGTAGGAAGATATCTAATAAATTATTTAACTTCGGAAGAATGTTTTAGTCACTATGATTATAACTGGTAGTATAAACTAGCCACATTGAGTTCATTTTTTATTTCAAAATTTGCTTTACATTTTATTTCTCATGCAGTAAATAAACATATACTCATAGATAAATAAGTATTTAACATTGTTGTGGTAAAACTTTTTGTGGAAATCACAGTGAACTCGACATGTAGAAAGAAAAGTAGATTCATTTTGAGTAAGAAGAAAAAAAATTCGGGATACTCGAACTACGTTTGACTCTATTCAACGATCACGAGGTGTCCGTTAATCAGAGATTTTACTATATTTGAATATTAAAGAATGTAGATTTGTTCAGTGTTGAATTCAAGGGGTATAAGATTTGAGATTTTGTGTTTTCAGTGGTCAAAAAGAGCAATCACCCCCCCCCCCCCTCCCGGAGCCACAGGCTTCCCTCCTGGAGAAAAGTGTCTGAATTCAACACTGGATTTGTTCATTCTTCTATGTAAAACATAAAAATGGTATTGTAGATTATTTTTCATAATAGCATTAAAACGTGATTTACTTTGCTTTCATTTCGGGCTGGGTTGAGGCTAGAAATACCTCGGGTTCGGGTCGGGTTGGGAAAAATTATTCTTGCGGGATCGGGTCGAGTTGCGGAAAATTATTTTTGCGGGTTCGGGTCGGGTTGGCTTAAAAGGGAATTTGCAGGTCCGTGCAGGGCACCTGGAAAAAAAAAAAATCTAAACAAAGCATTTCCCCCTTCACACACACACCTTTTTTTCCCAGTTTGACTTTCCTTAAATCTAAGTGATATTTAAATAGAGGTCTGCATCAGATAATCCAAACAGTAATTTCGGGATCGGGTAACACCCGAAATTTCTTTCATTTGACTTATTAATATTCAAATTGATAGTTTTTTGCATTTGAAAAATATTTAAGATCTTCTTTTGAAAAATCTGATCAACTCGACACGATATAGAAGTCGGTAAAAGTGTGGATTTACTTTTTTTTATCTGCATAATCTGCTCGTTTAGTAAAATCTTTAGACATTTATTTTTGCTTTATAAATAACTACTTTCAGATTTTTTAATACAGTTTTCAAATTATGATTGGTTATTTTTCTTTCACTCTAACTTTACTTTATTTTTTTTTTGGGTGTGTGTCTTCATGCTTTAATTGCCCAGTTAAATATTATATTAATATTGTTATTTATTCCATAACTTGCATTTCAATCTAAAAAAATGCTGAATTCATATATTTTCCTATATGTAGTATTCTTTTTAAAGAAGTTTAACTACCGTATTTTATGGAAGAAACGCCGCACTCCACAAATTGGGCTGAATAAGCTTAAAAATATCGTAATCGCCGCACCCGTTGTAAACGCCGCATCCATCGGAACGCTACTTTTGTCGACAGCATCAGTCACATTGACCTAACTTTAATCAAAGTTTTCTGAGCAGTGTAGGCTGCCTCTTTTTTAATATCTTAAGATGTCTGAAGTTTTATTTAAACTATTTAAATCCGATTTTAAATATTTTTATGAATTTTTAAATTAAGGAAACTCAGTTGGTATTAAAAAAAATCGTAAACGCTGCACTTGGAAAAAAATTAACTTTTAAACTCGTAAACGCCGCGGCGTTTCTTCCATAAAATACGGTAAATCATAATCCCTGCAATTGTTCAGTCCTAGGGATTAGTTTGCCTTTACTTTAAATGGACAAAAAAAAAAAAAAAAAAAAATCACAAATCGACTTACAAGTTAATTGCAGAATAATGTTTGTTAAAAACTATTGTCATTTTTAATAAGAAAATGAGCCACCTGATTCCATCGATTTTGCATTGGAAAATTTCAGCCTGTGCAGACCTCTATACTGAACACAAATCTGAAAAATAACTTGTTTAAAATATATTAATGAAAAATAAATAAAACGAAAATATGTTTATTTATTTATTTCTAATTTTTCAGAAAATCAATGGCGTGGATTTTCCGAATGGAACATATAAACATAGATCTGTTGTTTCCGAAATGACTGCAGCTCTGTCACAAGCAGTTGAACAAAATATGTTCAAGGAACTAAAATCATCACCTTTTTTTGGATTAATTTGCGATGAATCCTCTGATGTTTCAAACTATAAAAAACTTATTATTTACCTTACATATGTAAATGAAAGTGGAATTGGCAAAACGTCATTTATAGATATAATTGATATTAAGGATGGAACAGCTGAAACCATCCTTAATTCCACAAAAGAAGTGCTCCAAAATCTCGATATAGATTTAAGCAAAGTTGTTGGTCTTGGGACTGATGGAGCAGCTGTTATGACTGGCTGTAAAGGAGGTGTGGGAGTACTGTTAAAGAATGCTGGTGCATTTTATTTGGTGCAGACTCACTGCTCTGCGCATAGAGTATCCTTAGCCTTATCCCAATCTGCAAAAAATATCCCACGCGTAAAAAATATCGAATTAGTCCTGGCACAGTTATATCATTTTTTTGATGACAGTCCTGTGAGAGAGTCAGTACTTAGGCAAATCTATGAAATAAATGAAATGCCTGAAGTAAAATTAAAAGAACCAAAGAATGTTCGATGGTTGAGTTTGTATGAAGCTGTGAGTGCTGTTATTAAATCATTTGGTTCAATAGTGGAAGCCCTTGAGCATATAGCAGAGAAAAAAAATGATTTGAATTCAGTGAAAGCAAAAGGTTTACTGACAAAGATGAAAACTGCTGATTTTTCCTATTTGCTTTCGGTGATTTTGGATGTGCTGGAGCCTGTGAAAAAATTAAATCTAATATTTCAACAACAAAATGTTATTTTATCAAAAATCAATGCTATGGTCTCCAGTTGCATTGAAGTACTGGAAAATTTAAAAGAAAATGAAGGAATAAATGAAAAAAAATATCGCGAAACTTGTAAGAAAAATGGTGATGACATAATATATCAAAATGTTAAAATTGGAGAAAAAACTTCAAGTGAGATTGTTAGATCCGAGTTCATCTCAGAAGTTATAAAAAATTTAAAATATCGTTTTCCCCAAGAAGCTATGGATGTTCTGAAATCATTGGATACAATTTTCAATCCAATTAATTACCCCCCCACTAAAGATGGTTTAAGTAACCATGGTCAAGAAGAACTCGAATTTTTAATAGGTTATTATGGGTCTACAGAAAAAGGTATAATTGATGGTGATAGCTTAAGAAATGACTTCATGTATTTTAAACAAATTGCATTTAATTTTAAATCACTAAACATGGCTCATTTCATTACAAAAATAATTGCAGAATATAACAATGAATTTCCTGAATTTGCAAAATTAGCCAAAATTGCAAGTGTTCTGCCCATTTCCTCTGCTGATGCAGAAAGAGGGTTTTCTGCAATGAAACGAATCAAAACAAGTTCTAGAAATAGAATAAGTGAATTGAAACTGAAACAGCTGATGATGATATCACTGCAGGGACCTGAACTATCTCAATCTCAGGAAATAATAACAAAAGCAAATGACATTTTCCACAATGATAAACTGCATAAACCAAGTACCTCTGAGGAATAATTTTTTTTTTTTTTTCTGTAATCTGCCAAATCTTATTTTTTTCTTTTTTTCCACTCCTGATTTTAATATTTCTGTCCATTTTTTGAAAACCATTTGTTAATGTTTATTTATTAACATTGCCACATTGAGAAATGGAGTTTATTTTTTTTTTTAATAAATTGTTTACAACTTTTTATTATTAATAATTTGTCTCTGTTTAAAAAAGAAAAAAAGACCTTTATGTTGTTTCAGATAATATTTAGAGAATTTAAAAGGTGATATAGAATTAGCATGCTAAACTAACAATTTCTGAAAAGAGAGACAATTTTAATATGATTAAAATATCTGCTATTATTAAATTGACCTGAAATCTGGAATCGGATTGAAGTAAAGCACCCTGTATTCTTAACTGAAAAAGTATATTCCAACCATGCTTTACTATCCAAAAATTGTTGTAGTGTATTCTATCTACTGCTGAAATACTCTGTATATGTTTATGGGTAAGTAGATGTTTTTCCATGTTACTTGTAATTAATTTCAAATTATGTTAAAACATTTGTTTACATATCGGATGCATATATATATATACTATTCTTACTTGTATATTAATAGAGATACTTGTTATCTTCAACACTCAGTTAAGCATTATTTTATAAGTAAATTTGTATCATGTTTGTTACATTTAAAAAAGTAAAGAAAATGTCTCTTGGTAATTAAAAAAGATAAAGAAAAATCTGATTTCGGCCTTTATGACTGGGCAAATGATACAGGATTTAACTATTTTCCTTTTAATTAATATTGAAATAATTAATGATTACTATATTTTATTTATATGTAACAGTTTCGTTTATACCTTTAAAATAAATATAAATTTGAATAATTTTTGATGGGGACCCGCTTTTCTAAAAAGGGACCCGCTTTTCTAAAAAAGGGACCCAGGTTTTTGGAAGTTCCGGGTCCCGGGGACCCAGGATTTTCAGAGTCCAGCGGCATCACTGCTGGGAGATAATGGGAGAAATGAATTTGACTCTGTAACCCTTTTGTGGATCAAACTCATTTATTTCGTCGCTGCATCTTACAATCATGTCTACGAGTTCGATCTAATGTCTCAATAGCCATTTTCATCAATTTCGAGACCTACATGGTCGTAGGTTGTGCAGACATCTCAAATAGGCAAAATGTAATCTTTTTTGTGCTCATTCTTGCTAATATGTTGGCACTATCTTACAATATGGGGCGAAGGTATTAATTCGGGAGGGACATTTAGTTTAATTTGTTACTTAGCTCTTGATTGACACGTACTTAAGATCCACAAAATTCCCGGCATCTGTGATGCACAAGACTTTAACCACAAACGACAAGAGAATTGTTCAAACGTTAGCATTTTCTATCTTAAGTTGCTCTTTGAATTTAATGGTGAACGTAATAAATGTTTGCTGGGAAAGAAAGTCGCAACGGGTAAAACGGATTTTAGAATACAATAATCCCTTAACATTTGCGAGTTTTGATTATTCGCTAAATAAAATATGAGGAACATTTCAGCATTCGTGAATATTTAACTTGGTTATTCTCGAATTTTGTTTTATAAAGAATATATTTTTACAAAGTAACATCACTTTGTTTTACCAGTTTCATAAACTATTTGGCATTGGACAGCTGCATTGTACTGTATAGGCTTTAAACCTTTGTATTGAAGCAAAATATAGATCAGTAATTCCGAGAAGCCCAAAACATGACGATGTTAAAAGTAAAAAATTCCTAAATTTTCTGAAATTCAAAATTTTTATTGAAAGTGAAAAATTTTCTGAAAAACTTGTATGGAAAATTTTAAAGCTTCAACAACTTTTTGAGAAAGCAATATAATGCGATCCTTCACTTGTGAGGGGTCTTAAATTTAAAAGAAAAATCCAGACCACAACTATTCCTTATATGAAAATTCGTTAGTGAAAGATCTTTTCTTCCAAACAATGGTATATCAATAAATTTTTTCGGCCATCAACTAGCAATTAAACCAATGTGTTTATAATTATTCAAATTTATTTACAGCATGTACACTCTAATATTTAATAAATATATTTGTATGTTTTAATTGCTTTTTTTCATTAAAAAAAATCCTACAACCTAACCCCCTTTTATGCACCAGAAGATAGTCTCAACATTTGCAATTTTGACATTCGCGGAGGTTTTCGCGAACCTAACCCTTGTGAATGTTAAGGGGTTGCTATATAAGATTTAAAGTTAGGAAAAAGATTTTAATTTAAATTTTTGAAATTTAATTTAAATTTTGAATTTTAAAAGAGATTTTAATTTTTATCCTTTTAATCTACATATATTTAAAGTTTTATAAATATCTGATCATTGTCATACGACTGCACTCGTATTCATAAACCGATTTGGATGTGATTGAGCATATGTTAAATGTTTATTAAGATCTTGACCAAATTCGTTGGAAATCTTGATCCGCCATCCTTTCAAAGTGGCGACCTCTTAAAAATTTTAAACTAAAAAAAAAAATATACAAAAAATTATGAATGCAAAATTCCCATACAAATTCCGCATTGACAAAAACTAGAAATCTTCTATAATTGGGTTCCAAGCATTTTAGTTTCGTGCGTTTTTGTAAAATTAGCTGACTCCTTAAAAACAAGGAAGAATGAGAGCTGTCTTTACCTCCCAGTACAAGAAAAAAAATAGTTTTCTTTTCTCTTTTTTTGAGGCAAAGTAATGTGGATTTTTTTTTATTTAGGTGGGGCGGGGCAAAATTTCTTCTTGTCCCAGGCGCCAAAAAATGTAGCTACGCCACTGGCTGAGAGGTTCTTCTCTCAAGACTGATAGACAGAAGGTGCTGGGTTCAAACCCAATTGCGCTCGTTGGTCTAATCATTCGGAGTCTTCTGTGCTTTTCTTCAAACTTTTGATTTCCGTGCGTAAATACAGGTTAGGTTGCCTTAGAAAGACCCCCAAGCAGCGTTCGAAATCCTTAGTGGTCTGTTGGTCCAAGACTACCAAAAATTCAATCGGACCACTAATTTGAAAAATTTAATGGTCTGCAAGGACCAGTAACTTCCCCCTTCTCTGACAGGTAAACGTAAATTTTCCCATCCCTGAGAAAACTGCAATCAAACACAAATCGCATAATTTTATTTTATTTTAAAAAATTGCATTAAACCTTAGTCAGTTGAAATAGATAATCTGAAATGAAATATTTAATTAATAATTGTATAGTTTTTTTATGTACTGTTTAATTTTTAGAAAATTATAATTTTATGTTTTATTAAGATGAAAATTTTGGATAAGTTTGATTTATATTCTAGGAGGAGGGGGGGGGGGGGTCACTCAAAGTGTTAAAGGGACTTAATAGAATTTTATGTAGCAGGCCAGTGATGATTACTGCAGACCAGTAAATTCTTATGCTTACTGGTCCTTGGAACCAGTGACTTTTTTATATGAATTCTACCGCTGCTCCCATCGCGGGCACCCCCTTCCCTTTCTGGCCCATATCCCTCGGGTAGATAACTGGCCATTATAAACAAACCATCTATCGTATGGCAACCCGGTAGTACAGGTTACGTGTGTTTTACATTAAATTAAACATTGTGTGTTCAGGTATTCAGAATACATCATAGTAAAATTGTGTGTGTTTTATAATAAAATTATGCTTATTTTATATAAAATAAAAAGTTTTATAGTAAATAAGTCTTGAATTTTTCTCCTTTATTTTAACTGAAAGTTTATTTGTTTACGTCTGCAATGATGTGCGGACTTGAGGGAGTTTTATCCTTTACTAAACCTTCCTCTGTTGTATATATTTTTAATTTTACAGAAAAAAGTGCATGGATGTCTCAGATGCACAGAGGTTATGCCAAATTTTTTTCCCTCCATTTTGGCGAGAAAGTAAATTTTCATGTATCTGTTAGGCTCATCTTGCGAAAATAGTAACTTGCTATTTTTGCAAGATGAGCCTAACAGATACATGAAAATTTACTTTCTTGCAAAGAAAAATTGTAAAGAGAAAGATTATTTCAAGAATCAAAAGTAAATTTGCTTCATATACTTTTTATGCTTGCTGTATATTAATGACTTGTTTATGTGTAGATGTAATAGTTTCCCTATCTATAGAACATTACACAGTATATTATTCATAATTTGAACTAGTGATGCAACGAATAGTGGTTTGGCCGAATAACCGAACACCCAATATTCGGCCAAGTTACAGCCAAATATTCGTCCGCCGAATAATGAACTTATTTTTGCCTAAAAACAAAATATAGTATGCACTATATGCACAATTCTTGTATATTTCACAATTAAAATGTATTGTTTTCTTTTAAAAAATTATTTATATACAAATTTAAAATTTTTTAAAACATTATTTTACTCTGAAAAAATATTCGGCTATGTTCGGCCTAAAAATTGCCTCAATAATATAATTCAGCCCCCCCCCCCCCCCCCCAAAAAAAAAAAAAAAAAAAATCTTAGCAAAAGTTTCTCATCAGGTACTGTCTAATTACATTTTAATAGATATTATATGTGTTGTTGTTACATTTTAAAGTAATGACAAAATTTTAAAAGTACTAGGAAACGTAAGTTTCAGCTTTCAGATGAAATAAAATAAAAAATAAGAAATCTTAATAAAAAAAACCACTGATAGAAAGGGTGAAAGGAATATCCTCTAAAACGGTGGAAAGAAATCATTGTCTTTATAAAGCTCACAATTAACAAAAGTTTTATTAATCTTTATTATTTTTTTTTCTTTGCTGTCAGCAGTGAAGCCTCTATAGAAAGTGGCCCTCAACGTGAAGAAGTAAAAGAAATAAGTAATTTTCTTTCCCAGCCACCACTAGAAAGACAACAGTGTCCTTTACAGTGGTGGGCGAAAAATTTGGAAGACTTTCCAAACCTTTCACAATTAGCCAAAAAGTACCTTTCTGCACCAGGAAGTACCATATATAGTGAGAGATTATTTTCAGAAGCATTTTTTTCAGTAACATTTACGAAAAAAGAAAAAAAAAGAAAGAAAGAAATAGACTATCACCTGAGAATGCTGAATTATTATTATTTCTGCATCACAATCTACGTTTATTGAAAACATTTTAACTGTTTTTTAAGGCATTACAATGCTATTCTCGAAAAAAATATCTAAAACGTAAATGCATACTAATTAAAAGAATTTAGTATTTACATTTCTTTCATTATTTAATAAGAAATAGTAACAGACTTAAAAAAAATCACTTTAACTTTTAAGCGTATTTTACTAAAAAAAAAAAAAAAAAAAAAAAACCCTTAAATATTGCAACATATACGGGTTAAATATCTTATACATATAATATATCTATATCTAATCAATCATATATTTATGTTCTTTATATGTATAATTCAAAATATTATTGAAAGAAATATTTTTTAATGTAACAAGGATTAAATGTTAAACTTCACATTATGATTAAAAAAAATTGAATTAGCTTGTACAGCTGTATATACATATAATACATCTATATCTAATCAATCATATATTTATGTTCTTTATATGTATAATTCAAAATATTATTGAAAGAAATATTTTTTAATGTAACAAGGGTTAAATGTTAAACTTCACATTATGATTAAAAAAAATTGAATTAGCTTGTACAGCTGTATTAAAACAATTTTGAATAGATTAATTTTAAATTTAATAACAGATTGTGTTAGCTTATTACAGATACTTTTTGTACTTACTGACACAGCATAAAATTTTTTTAACATGATTCCTAAATTAGCCTCTTATATAAAAATGGGTAGATAAAACCCATTCGGAGTATGAAAGTTAATGGAAAAAAAATGTTAGTTAATTTCAAATAAAATTTTCATTATATATGATGAATATAAATTGTCAAATTAAAAAGTTATACTGTGTAAATATAAAAACATTTATTACAGTATTATTCGGCCAGGGCCGAATAATGGACTTGATATTCAGCGGACGGGCTGAATATTCGGCTTCGGCCGAATATTCGTTGCATCTGTAATTTGAACTCAGCTTAAAAGAAGCACTGTTGTTTATAACATAAAGGCTTAACATATGTTCTTAACATAAAAGCAGGTAGTGGGGAGGAATGGGACATGCCAGCAAAGAGAGGAATGGCACAAGTCCAAATCTTTCTTTTGAAAAAGATAAATGCAAATTACTGATAATGTGCAAATCTTTTAATAAAAAGGATTAAATTTAAAGAGAAATAACTGAAAGATTGAACAGAAAATATTTTAAAACCTAAGCCAGAGACATAAAATAAACGAGGAAAGAAAGCAAAAAAGAAATACTTTTTAGTTTTCAGCAACTTCCATTGGTGAAGATACTGGAATTTGATATTATCACTTTTTCGCATTATCACTGAAGATAAAAAAAAATTTTAATGTAGGAAAATCAACTTGTCTAATGATAATGTTAACATTTGTGTAAATGATTTTGTTCTTTTTAAGTATTATGCCATGAAAGTAGACATAAATTATATAGGAATAATTGAATCGGTAGAGGACAATTTTGGTTTTAAAGTACAATTCATAAGAAAAAATAATAAAAACTGGAGATTTCATTTTCTTTGACAACTTGACATAAGTTATGTTGAGAAGACAGATATTCTGTTA
This sequence comes from Maratus speciosus, assembly GCA_963932465.1. Classification (NCBI taxonomy): domain Eukaryota; kingdom Metazoa; phylum Arthropoda; class Arachnida; order Araneae; family Salticidae; genus Maratus; species Maratus speciosus. The sequence goes on from OZ010788.1 coordinate 318,346,761, forward strand.
AAATTGCCAGCTCTACAAATGATTCGTCAGATAGTCTGAAGGGGTTTGTTCAAACTTTTCTCTCAGGATCCTGTTTTTGTGAAATTGTGAACAACTTTTTTACATTTGTGAAAAATCCAGTCATAATTTTGTGAATTAAAAATTTTTGTTCTATTTACGTTCTTTTTTATATGTTTTTAAGAAGATATATGTATGTAAAATACATATATTTTCTTTATATATGTAAAAGTGACAGGCCAGATTTCACATTTAAATGATTAAATTTGTGAAAGGTTTAGTTTAAAGCTGGGAAATTTTTGTAAAAGGCCTATTTTTAAGACAAAGAATTTTGTGAAGGGTCCTTTTTTAAGGTGAAAACTTTTGTGAAGGATCCTATTTTGAGATGAAAAATTTTGTGACGGGTCCTGTTTTGAAAGGGGAAATTTTGTGAATGGTCCTTTAAAGGACCCAATTTCTTCCTAAAGAGATCCCCTGTCTGGTTACTCTTTGCATTTCAAATAGATTTATCAAGCTACAATCTTTGTTAGACTATATGTAGCCAACACTAGACTATTTGCACCTTATCATACTTTCTTTTATAGCTGTCCTATACCTCCCTGTTGCAGGGACAACTTACAATTTCCTTAATTATAAATTTGTTTTTGCATGTTATGTTTCTATGTTGTTCAGGCACATTAAAAAGTGTTCCATCTTGTTATTTATAAATTGAAATTTTTGTTTTTGTGTAAAACAAATTCGATTTTTTTATTTTTGTAAAAAGTGTCCCATTCGTCCCCACTCTCCCCTATCTGCTTTATTTTCTTGCAAGTATTGCATATTTTTGTTTCGATAGTTAACTAGAATTTGTTTTAAGGATGGCATATTTTATAATTTTGTATGGAAACGACAGAAGTGAAAAAAACCTTTAAGTGTGGATGCCTGTTCAGGGAGATTTTCTGCTGCACTTGATGATGAAAGTTGTGTTACATCCCCTGTATCTCTCAGTTAGCATATTTCTGTGTTCAACAACTTTTGTCAACATTGTAAAGACTAGATGCTTTAAAAAGTTTCACAATTTGCTCAACTTTCAAAAATTAATGAAGCATCTTGTGCTAAATTCTGGTTAACTCAAAGGAGGGTGATTCATTTCATATGCTCTTGCTGTGCATATAAATTTCTATTGATTCATAAATAATGGATGGGAAATAAAATGTTGATGGACAAATTATTTTACTATTTTAAAAATTAGTCTGTAAAGACTCTATTTTATGTAGCCTGGATAAATCTATAGTTTATTGCTCCCATTTGATGTTTTTCAAAAGGCGTTGTTCCCTGCCCTTTTCGTTTAAACTGCTGATGCACCCTGCCTTGTTTTCCAGTAGCTTCTTTGTGTCCTCTTTTTTTTTTTTTTTTCTCCTCTGGCTCCTCCCCTCCCTGACTTTTGAAAACAAAAGTTCTATTGCTCTGATTGACTCACGTGTTGTAAGTTCTAAATCAATGTAAGAAAATATGCAGCAGCTGCATATTGTATTGTTTTTTCAAATCATAATGCATTTTCTATTTCAGAATCGTCCCAGAACGCCACATGTTTCCATAAGTGGAATATTTAAAAAAATGGAGTTATTTTAATCAGATTATTCTGATATTCTTAAAAATACAGCACAATTTCAGTTTACCTTGATAATATATGCCAGTGAATCCAAAGTGTGGGTCCTCCCCCCCCCCCCCCCCCCCTCCTCGAAATACCTTCAGGAAATTTAGGACTTATTACTAATTAAAGGTTTAGAGTTGAAATTCCCACTCCTCAGAACTGACAAATGATAATCCAGTGAGAGTGTCCTTTCACTCAACAAAATGTGCCCCTTTACTCGATATAAGCACTCTTACCAGACAAAAAAGCCCTTTTCAGCAAACCTGCCCTTGCCCTGCCCTTTTTAAATAAAATGTGAACACTACTATCGTTTCCTTGTTGTATTTTATATCTGCTATATGTTCTTTAATTCTTGTTTTAAACTTTCTATGCATCATTCTTATAAAATATTTCAATTATCCATCGTCCTTAGTGAATGGGATTTCATATATACATCCAAAAGTTGATCAGGCTCTATTGGACCTATTTTCTTAAAGATTATGTTATTACATTTTATGGAAGGTTATAAAAAAACATACAGCAGAAATAAAATACAAGAAGACTACAGCTTTAGCCAGCCTACATAACATAGTCTTTCAGGATTAATAAAAAATATATATACATAAATGTATATATAAAAAATGATAAATGTATAACCAGGGTTGTTCGATTTAAATCAGCTTGATTTAAATCGCAATTTAAATAAAATGATTTTTTTTTTAATTGTTGATTTAAATCAGTTTTTCTTAACATTGATATTTACAGGTTAAATAAGAATCAAATTCATCATTTATGTTATAAGAAAAGTATTCATTCATTTCAGATTAAAAATTACCTTGTAATAACATTAAATAAAACTTTTATAAATTCAAAATACTATTATTTTATGAAAGGTAAATGCAATTGTATTAAAAATATTATCAATCCATAGTGTATTCCTCAAAAATATTGATAAATGCTCTCTCATTTTTAAATTGTTTTCTTTTTTAAATGATCAGTTCATTTTTGCAAGTTAAATGCTTAGGCTATAGTTAGTACCTTGTTCATGCGTCTGTCCAGGATTTGTGTCTTGTATTTGTAAAGTTTTTTTTATTGAAAAATCTAACCACAATTTTGTGAATTTGTAAAAATCATTATACATAGATTCTTGTTTATGTTTTTAACAGGATCATTTATTTTATAAAAAATAGATACTTTGTAGCCCAGTGGTAGGGAAGCAAAAAAAGGCCAAATTCGGAATTAATTAGGGGAAAGCTGGAAATTGTTTTAATCCCTTCAGTTTAGGTCTAGAATGAATATGCTATGTTTTCCCCTTCGTACTAGGTGAGCGTTAGGAAATATGTATAGATTTATAGTAAAAAAATGTTTTTTTTTTACATACCATAACAGTATCTCCAAACAGCTAACTCTGTCAAAAACATTGTCAATACAAATGTTGTAGAGCTTAAAATTCTGAGTAAAATGAGTACCTACACTTAATATTTTTGTTGAACATTAAGGACACAATTCCACTTTAAAGTTTTAGACACAAGGTCAGGGGGTTGAACTCAGAATTAATTAGGAGTAAACTGGAAATTGTTTTAATCCCTTCAGTTTAGGTCTAAAATGAATGTACTATGTTTTCTTCCTCGTACTTGTATGAATGTTAGAAAATATGTGCATATTTATTTTCGAAAACACGTTTTTTTTAATTACCTTAACAATATCTCAAAACAGCTAACTCTATAAAAAACATTGTCAATACAAATGTTGTAGAGCTTAAAATTTTGAATAAAATGAGTACCATCATTAATATTTTTGTTCAACATTAAGGTCGCAATTCAATTTCAAAATTTCGCCTTAATCTCTAATCAAGAGCTTGAAACCAGGAGAGACCAAGTTAACTTAACAATATCTCAAAACAGCTAACTCTATCGAAAACATTGTCAGTACATAAGTTGCAGAGTCTAAAATTCTGAGTAAAACGAGTACCTACACTTAATATTTTTTTTCAATATTAAGGCCGCAGTTTTGAGATATTGTTGTTAAGTTAACTTGGTCTCTCTTGGCTTCAAGCTCTTGATTTGAAAAATTTTGAAATAGAATTGCGACCTTAATGTTGAACAAAAATATTAATGATGATACTCATTTTATTCAGAATTTTAAACTCTACAACATTTGTAATGACAATGTTTTTTATAGAGTTAGCTAATTTGAGATATTGTTAAGGTAGTTAAAAAAAAACGTGATTGTCGAAAATAAATATGTGCATATTTTCTAACATTCACCCAAGTACGAGGAAGAAAACATAGTTTGTTCATTTTAGACCTAAACTGAAGGGATTAAAACAAACATTTTTCTCCTAATTAATTCTAAGTTCAACCCCCTGACCACGTGTCTAAAACTTTAAAGTGGAATTGTGACCTTAATGTTCAACAGAAATATTAAGTGTAGGTACTCATTTTACTCAGAATTTTAAGTTCTACAACATTTGTATTGACAATTTTTTTGACAGAGTTAGCTGTTTGGAGATACTGTTATGGTATTTAAAAAACGTGTTTTTTGACTATAATTCTATACATATTTCCTAATGCTTACCTAGTACGAGGGGGAAAACATAGCATATTCATTCTAGACCTAAACTGAAGGGATTAAAACAATTTCCAGCTTTCCCCTGATTAATTCCGAATTCAACCCCCTAACCACTGGGCTATTGTTGACTTCAACTGTTTTGTGACAGGTTAAATTTTATTTTAAAATAATTAATTTGTGAAAGTTTAAGTTTGACGACAGAAAAGTTTAAGGAAAAGTCTATTTTGAAGACAAAGAATTTTGTGAAGGGCCCTGTTTTAAGATGAAAATTTGCGTGAAGTGTCCTGTCTAAATATTTAAAAAATTGTGAAAGGCCCTTTAAAGGTCCCAAATTTTTCCCAAACAAAGTCCTGTTATTTCTAAGCTCAGCAGCAATTCCTACTGCCAGTAAGCATGATTGATTGTTGAAATTGTCAACGGCTGAGAAGATAACACTGACAATTGATAGTTTTAGGCTTTCAGTTATGTGATTATTTTTCATCTGGTAACTATTTTGTCAATTATTAGATTAGTATAGTTAGTATTGTGTGAATCAAAAGTTGAAACAATGTCATTTACCAGAACTTTTGGATTTTTTGATACATAAGAAAAATGGTTCGCAGAAAAAAAGATCCAATGTGGCTTTATTTTACAGAAAAAATATACTATTTTTGGAAAAGGTGTAATAGTAATATGCAAATAGTGTAGTGATAAAATGATGGGGATTATGGCAAGAATGTAAAACATAAAGAAACTTGCAGTCTATGTGATAACATAGAATTTTAATCTGCAATGGAATACACATATACATTTAAAATTCTTTGTTACAATTATTATGTGTTTATATGTTATTTATTTTTCATTAATGTGTTACTCCAATAATATATATATATATATATAACTTTAAATTACCAGAAATTTATACACAGAACATATATAGATTTATGTATAACAATTTAAATTTAAAAGTAGAATAATAAATTTTTAAGTTTTAAGTGAATTTTTTAAATTTGTTTGCAACAATTTTCAATTTTTATTTAAAATATCTTGAATTATTATCTAGGAAATGTAATGAAATTAATAGAAATGTGTAAATCTATGCAGAAAAAATAAATAAATACATGCACGTACATAAATAAGTACACAAATAATATTAATCAAAAAAATCTGATTTAAATAAAAAAAATCAGATTTTTTTGATTTTTTAAAAAAAAATCGTGATTTTTACTAACTCTGTGTATAACCCTGTATATTGTGCTATTAGGCACTGGAAAAAAAAAAAAAAACATCTGATCTTTAAGAACTGTCTACCAAAGTTAAGTACCAAATATATTTTTACCATTTTAAAATATGTCTTTTCTTTAAAAATTAGGAGGGTATAAAATCAGTGTTATCCATCTGTTGTTAACCATCAATATAAACAAAAGATTGCAGTGATAATTTCCATAAAAGACAATGTCACCTACTGACATTATATTTAACTTTTAATCCCTGCATTATTACTTCTTTCTGGGGCTATGTTTATCAAATTTATTAGGTCTCTGATTAATAAAAAGGTGTTACACTTCTTTAAAAGTGATAGTCTGTACCAAATCTTTAATAAGTATAATAGCTCCTTATTATTTCATGCATGTTGGGAGACAATAAAAAACATGGTATAGCCGAAAACATGATATAACTGAGGATGAGAACATAAAAGCATTAAGAAAAATGTTTTGCAGTTGTATTTTCTTCCAAATATTAGTCTATATGTATATAAAAATTTTACTCATAGAATTCCATTTATTAAATGTTAATTACTTAAAAATTACTACAAAGTTATTTTCAGTTGAAAAAGTGTTACAAAATCCTTTACTATATTTTCTGTTCATGAAGACTTGCTGTTCATTCAAAATTGATGATAAAAATTACACTAATTACATTTAGTTTATGGAATTGAATTCAACTGCTCATATTCAACATAGGTTTTCCCCAACAGTTTACCTACTTCTTTGATAATGATGATGACAGGGTATGAGGTTCCTTCATTTTCATTATATGTGCATGCACCACTAATGTTTGCTTCCTGTCACTCTTTTTACATGCTTTCTTCTAACTTATAATTATGTTTGTGTGTGGCAGTCAAATCTTGTGACTCATTTTTCACTCACTTCCTGTTGACACAAAGCTTTAAAATTTAGAATATATATGTATTCCTGAGGCCAATACATGAATTGGGCATTGATTTTTTTAAATTCGATCCGTAAGCAGGGTTCGTACAGGTACCGTTATTTTCAAGATCAAGTATCAGAATTTTTTTTATAGAAAAATAAATCTAGTTTAAACGGATGAAATTTCGCCTTATTTAAGGAGAGATTCTCCATAAGAAAATACTGGTACCGAAGAATTTCTTAGTCTGGAAATTCAAGGACCCGAACGAACCCTGCTAAGGGGGGGGGGGGGCAGTGGGACAAACTTACTTAATGCTTATGCTTGACTTCCTATGGAGAAATCAGCGTCAGTTTCAACAATGAGTATTTGTTGAAAAGTACTAATGACAGGGTTACAATATAGGTCAAAATTAACATTTTTACCCACTGGCTGCTGGCCAGTACACTGATTTGTTTCACTGGCCACTAACAAAATTATGTACGCTCCATACAAAATTGTGTTTTTTCTAACTATCAAGATTGTAATTTACTAATATATATTACTTTCCATTCGATATGATTACACTCAACTGAAAAATTTTATTTTTACTATTAATTGCAATGAAATAAATTCACAGGAAATTTTCAGAAAGGTTACAGCAGAGGGGGACACCCCCCCCCCCCCCAGTTCTAACTAATATGCATTTTTCTGGGACCATTTAACGCATTTCGTGTTTTTTTTTTCGCGATCTTTTGATGAAATTCACCTTTTTTCGTGACCTTTTGCAAAATCTGCGTTTTTTTCGCGACCTTTTGGCAAAATCTGCATTTTTTCGCGATCTTTTGACGAAATCTGCATTTTTATCGCGATCTTTTCACGAAATTTGTGGGGGTTTTTCGCCATTCTCTGAAAATATTTGCATTTTTTCGAGATTTTTTGACAAAATTTGCGTTTTTTGGCAATCTTTTGACGAAATTTGCGTTTTTTCCGCGATCTTATGATGAAATTTGTGTTTCTTCCATGATCTTTTGTTGAAATTTGTTTTTTTCACAATCTTTTGACGAAATTTGTTTTTTCCACAATCTTTTGACGAAAGTTGCGTTTTTTCACGATCTTTTCTCGTAATTTGTGTTTTTTTTGCGATCTTTTCACGAAATTTGCATTTTTTCCGCGATCTTTTGACGAAATTTGTGTTTTTTCCACGAAATTTGCGTTTCTTCCGCGATCTTTTCATAAAATTTGTGTTTTTTCTGCACTCTTTTCACGAATTTTGCGTTTTTTCCGTGCTCTTTTCACGAATTTTGCATTTTTTCTGTAATCTTTTCACGAATTTTGCATTTTTTCCGCAATCTTTTCACGAATTTTGCATTTTTCCGTGATCTTTTCACGAAATTTGCGTTTTTTCGTGATCTTTTCACGAAATTTGCGTTTTTCTGCGATCTTTTCACGAAATTTGCGTTTTTTCCACGATCGTTTCACGGAATTTGTGTTTTTTCCTCGATTTTGTCACGAAAGTTGATTTTTTTTCTGCGATCTTTTCACGAAATTTGCATTTTTTCGCGATACCTGTTAGAATTTTGTGATTATTTTTCGCGATTCTTTGACGAAATTTGCGATTTTTTTGACGAAATTCGCTTTTTTTTACGTGGTCCTTGGTCGAAATTCACTTTTTTTTTTTTTTTTTTTTCTCACGCTTTTTTGACGGAATTGGTGATTTTTTTCTGCGAACGATTGATGAAATTGATTTTTTTCGGCGACCATATCGAAATTAGCGATATTTTTATGTCCGAATTTTCGGACTGATGACCGTTTTTTTTTTAACCATTTGGAAAAATGGTTATTGTTCTCGTCACGGTAGGAAATCAAAAGCATATCTGAACGTTTTCATTGGTTTAATCCGCAATTTATTCGTTATCTGATTGGTATATATACAGTAATCTGTATTTCCCTTTGGTTTCAACAATGATGGACAACAGAGTGTTGCCACTATGACAAAAAAGTAATAAAAACTACAAAAAATATATATATATATATAAATTAGAAACAAATTGAGATACATCTGTCAAACAAATTGCATTTAAAAGTACATTTTTTTCTCTATCCGGCTGTATAAAAAGTAATATTGTCGGGTGTTTAGAAGTTTAAGAATGAAATTTTATTTAAAATTGGTCGTGAAATTTTTTGGAAATCTGATGATAGAAAAGCCTTTTCCCGAACAGCCAATGAAATGCTTGGCTATTACGTAAGCTTCATAGAAAATCTGACGAGTCGCAGGCGATTTTTCTTGCTTGCAATTTTTACGTGTAATAACACTATTAATCTTTAATTCATGGCGTACGTAATGTATGACCAGCTCCGTAGAAGTTTAAAAATTTACTGTACCGAAAATTGTAAAACTGAAATTTCTTTTAAAATTTGTTCATGATGGGTCCAGGAATGTTATCGTTTAATCCATGGCATACATAATGTAGGATCAACTCCGTGCGATTTTTTAGGTCTTAAATTTTAGTCTTTGAAAAAATCATTTCCCAAATGGTCGTTGTAATTTGTTAAATTGCTTTTTTATTTATTTATTTTTTTTTTTTTTTTCCGGAACCGAATGCTTTAAATTTTCAGAAAATTCGAAGCAGAATCACCCCTGCTACTTTTTTTTCTTACGTTCGTGAGAATCGCAGGTCTGGACGCCGTAAATTCCGAACGAATTTCACCCCTTTCCTCCCTGGCATCGATCTTTCAACCATCGCGTTTGGCGAGCGGTACCCATTGTGTTTGGCAAGTTAGGACAATAATGTTAATCGCCACGTTTTAAGTGTTACTCGTCGTGTGGCGAGTGCTAATTTTGTGCTATATGTTACAACAATAGTGCTAAATTTTAGCCAACTAGGCAAAATATTACCAAATTTGGTGGCAGAAATAAGTTGTTCTATCTATATGAAGCCAACTTGGCGATAGCTGGCTAATTTGGCAAAATTCCATTTAAATCCATTAATCTTCCATAATCGAGCTCACTGCAATTTAATTTAAACTCCGTGCATTTAAGGGTTTTTTTTTTTTCAAAACTTTTCTACTTTTTAGTGCATTTAAAAAACACATATTTTCTACATTTTTGTGAATTTTAATAAAAGCATGTTAAAAAAAAAAAAAAAAACATTTATATCCTTCAACAGAAAGTGTTTCAAAACTCAATTGATAATCATCAATATGAACACATTGTTGTAGTTCATTTTTAGTGTAATTTGAGACCTTTTCAGAAGACAGGATAAAGTGTTATTATATATTTGAATGAGAGGTATAACGAATTGCTGTATAAAATTTTATTTAATGCAGTTTGTATTTATCTGTAACATATTTTGTATTTTGTGGGGTTCAGTCATAAGAAATTTGTCTTGAAAAGCAATAACTTTACTTCTGCACTACAATAATAAAAAAAAAAAAACGTAATTTTTCTTTCATTTTCATATTTGTTGCTTCCTTTGCCATTTCAGCAACTTTTCATCTTGGTTCATGTAACAAATTATGCTGCTGTTATATAAGGAATTTTTGTGTCAGTAATTTCTTTTTATTTAGATTTTAGCTATTCGTAGAGAAGATGCCTCAGTCTGGGAAAGAAGAGCCCCATTAGCTCCTCAGCATATTAAGCAACTTGTAAAAGAAGGTGTTAAAGTTTTGGTTCAGCCATCAAATAGAAGAGCATATCCTATGCAGGTTGTGTTTTATTTATTTATTTTTTAGACTTAAAAAGATTTTGAACATCTAATATTATCTATTTTTTATATGAATTGCTTGCTTATAAAATTCTGTTTGTCACAAGAATTATAAAAGTTATTAAAGAAAATCATAAATTTAATCACCCTATAATAAAGTTTTAAAGTTTCCCTACATTAGTTCATTTTCTTCATTATTATAGAGAAATAGATTTATTTAGTAATAGGTTAAAGAATTTGATTTTATAAGAATAAGAGACTTTTTCTTTAACTATCTAAAATTCTGACTGTAATTATAATATTACAAAAAATAGGCTGGAGTGTACTAACTTTTTTTAAATGATTTCCTAATTATTTTTTTAATTCATTTCTTTCTGAGAAAAATAAAAAATGTTTCTTCTTCTTAAATTTTGTGTTTTAAACGTTCATTTGAAGTGATTTGCAATACTTATGTAGAGAAATGTGTAAACATCTAATATTATCTATTTTTTATATGAATTGTTTTCTTATAAAATTCTGTTTGTCATAAGAATGATAAAAGTTGTTAAAGATAATCATAAATTTAATCTAAGTTGTTAAAGATAATCATAAATTTAATTATTGAAGAAATGGTATAATAGAAAATTTTGTCAATATGTTTTGAAACTTTTTTTAGTTTCAATTAGCTTGACCCAAAGTGACCCACTAATCGAAATTTCTCGAACATGTGACCTAGCCCAATAGTTTTCTCGTGCCCAAAAACGGTTGAATATAAAATTTAGTTAAAATCGATTGAGCCTTTTTTTAGACATAATTAGCTTGACCCTGACCCAAAATGACCCACTAATCGAATTTTCTTGAACATGCGACCTAGCACAATGGTATTCTCAGGCCCAAAAACGATAGACTACAAAATTTCATCAAAATCGTTAGAGCCATTTTCCAGATAAACTTACCTTGACCCACAGTGACCCAAAATTGACCCACTGATCGATTTTTATCTAACATGTAACTTAGCCCATTGGTCTTGTCGTAATCCAAAACAGTAGATTACAAAATGTAGTCAAAATCGTTAGAGCCGTTTTTTAGATAAAATTAGCTTGACCAGAAGTGACCAAAAATGACCCACTAATCGACATTTCTCGAACATGTGACCTAGCCCAATAGTTTTCTCGTTCCCAAAAATGGTTGGATATAAAATTTAGTCAAAATCGATTTAGCCGTTTTTTTAGACATAATTAGCTTGACCCTGACCCAAAATGACCCACTAATCGAATTTTCTTCAACATGCGACCTAGCACAATGGTATTCTTGGGCCTAAAAACGATAGAATACAAAATTTCGTCAAAATCGTTAGAGCCATTTTTCAGATAAACTTACCTTGACCCACAGTGACCCAAAAATAACCCACTGATCGATTTTTATCTAACATGTAACTTAGCCCATTGGTCTTGTCATAATCCAAAACAGTAGATAACAAAATTTAGTCAAAATCGTTAGAGCCATTCTTTAGATAAAATTAGCTTGACCCGAAGTGACCCAAAAATGACCCACTAATCGGCATTTCTCGAACATGTGACCTAGCCCAATAGTTTTCTCGTTCCCAAAAATGGTTGGATACAAAATTTAGTCAAAATCGATTGAGCTGTTTTTTAGATATAATTAGCTTGACCCTGACCCAAAATGACCCACTAATCAAATTTTCTCGAACACATGACCTAGCCCAATGGTCTTCTTGTGCCTGAAAATAGTTAAATACAAAATTTAAACAAAATTGTTATAGCCATTTTTAAGATAAAATTTACATACACTATAGGTGCAGATTTACGGTCTCCAGTCGTCACGTGGCGATTAAATTTTTTGCTGTGCTGACTAACTTTCAATGTCTTAGTCGCTAGAGATCCTTTCCAGTATTCCCAATCCTCATCGTGGAATTTTGATTTTTTTTTTTCCTTTTGCAAATAGAAAAGCACCAGCTCTTTTCGCTGGTTGAGATCAAGTATGACTTTGATAAAAAAAAGTCAGGGAATTTTTACGATCTCAGTTACCGTCGTGAACGCTGCCCCTCTGATATACTGCTTTCTTGCCGAACATTATGTTAGAATATAATTCTGTGCATGTCCGCTCCACTACAAAGCTTAGCAGCTGCAAAGCTCAGCACATGAGCACGCCAATGGTAAAGCTTCTCCATTTGACAATAGCGAAAGCAAGCATTTCTTCGAAAGTTTCGTCCGAAATCCAGAGTTGAAATAAATACTCCTTTACTGCAGATCGGTCCATGAGACAGTCCAATGTTCCCGATGCGATGGAGATTATTTAAGGGCTTTGGATCATGGAGTCACGAGGATAAAGGATTCTGAACTGTGAAGAAAAGAGAACAAACTGAAAAAGAAACTTGCACAAAAAAAAATACTTAACGCGAGATATATTCTTGCTCTGTAAATATTTTCTGCAATTGCGAGATTTTTATAGTGCAAAATAATCTTGCACATTCCTAAAAATTTTTATGTGTATACTTTTATATGACAAAATCAAAATAAGAAATAAAGTTTTCCTAATATTTCTCATTATCATGACTGCTTAGCTTATACATGTTTTGTTATTCAGTTGTATCTTGTCCAGCTTTATCTTCTGATATTTCCAGATTTATATCATACTTTTTTAATATCAAAGTTTCAAGAATTTTAGGAATAAATTAAATATACACATTTGTTGTAATTAGTCTGTGTTTTGTTGTACATGTACATTTATTAACTAAACTATTTTTCATTTTGAATTCCTGAATTTTTTTGTTAAGTTTTTTCCATATAAACACTATTGTTTTATGAGTTTGTATCACAATGTGGTCACTAGATTTTGGTTAGGAGCCAAAGTGGCAACTGGATTTTTGGGGTTTATGAGCCACTGGCTCCTTAAAAATTTTGGGAATCTGCACCTATAACATAAACACACAATTTTTGCTTGTATTATAAGATTTAGTGACTCAATTTGCTATTCAATAAAAACAAAAATGACAGATGTGGAGAATATTTCATTATTTACTATACCCAAAGGTCTATTTTACACACAAACATAAAATAAATAAATAATCACTAAATTATACAAAAATAGCTAATAAAAATATCAGAAAAGCATGTAAATAAAGATTTTGTGACATAAATAAACTTCATTCCTGAACCCTCTAACAAATTTTCTGTGAAGGGTCCTTAAATTTGCTTTGCTAAATAAAAAACAGAAAAAGAAGTGGAATTGTATTATCTGTTGGAGCAAAATAAAATAATTGAAAATGTGTTTATGTAGAAAAATTGCATTCACAAAAAAAAGGCACATCTTTTCCTTTTACTAGAATCTGCACTGGTGTATTAAATGGTATATTAGAGAAAAATGTGAAAAAGATTCATATGTAATGATAACCTGAAATTCATCAAGTTTTTTTTTTTTTTTTTGCAAGCCTATTTGTTTTTTCCTTCTTTCAAATGTTTTAGTTTTTCTAATAATAAAATTTCTTGTGTTTTGTATACATATATACAGACATATATGTTCCTTATAAAAATATATTTATTTCATTTCCATAGAAAATTTCTTTCTGTTAATTCCAAACAATAGTCAATGGAAGTATTTTTCACATTGCTTGTTGATTTTGAAGCATGTCGTCTGTTTTATATTTCTTTAGTTTTCTAAAGGCTAGGTTCATTGCGTTAATGCGGGTCTCAATACCATCTTCATATTTCATCACTGATTGTTTCTAAACAGGTTGTATTATTTAAAGATATTTTTAAAGACAATGCATAACACACAAGCTATGTTTTAAACAAATTTGCATCAACAAATAATTAGGAAAAAAAATTGTTTAGAGTGAGTTGAGTTTGTTTATGGTCCAGAAAAGAACATGAAGCGAGTTGGGTTGTGTAGCACTTCACCTAACAGAATTATGCTAACTTTGATTGACTTAAATGCATGAATTATTTTTAGATACCAAGGAGCAATGCAAAATTCACTGCTAGGGAACTTGCTTTGCAAATAATTATTTCTATGATTTAGTATGTTGTTGTTTACAGAAGAATGAATCTGTTGTGTTTTCTTTGATGGGATGAGATATTGGGCTATTGGCTGAATTTCAACTGAAGTTACCTCAAAATATATACATATTTTAATATAACTCACCTCTCAAATGTTAATATTTTTTTATGATTTTTCTAAAACATAATTTTTGTGTAGTTTTATTTGAAAAAATGGCCAACTGGCATATGAAACATGAAATGGTCAGGCCCATGTCTGTTTACGGCAGTCACATGATTTGCACTATTATAATACAGATATGATTCTTCACAACATATGCAGTGTCTCCGAAAAGTGTTCGTAACTTACGAATTTCAATGAAATAGTGCTCTATCCATTAATTAAAATTAATATTTCAGAATGGGTATTTAATAATAAGATCTATAACTTATTCTTAACAAAATTATGTAAAATATTTGTCTTCGTGCACTTAAAAAAAATCTCTATATATTAGTAAATATCGTAAAATTTCATTAAATTAACACTTAGTAGGATATCCTTTAGCATCCACAACAGCTTTTAAATGCCTAGGAATAGATTTCACTAATTTTTTTGTCGTTTCTGCATCAATGTTTATCCGTTCATCGATCATTACTGTTTTTAGTTCGCTTTTCGTTTTAATGTTGTGTTTTCGTACTTTTACTTCCAGTTCTCTCCAAATATGTTTTATTGGGGTTTTCAGAACTTGTGGACAATTAAAGAGACACCAAAGGTGAACGTTGAGAGCCATGTGCTTAGGATCGTTATCTTGATGAAAAACAAAGTTGTTTCCAATATCCAAATTTTACGCTAATAATTTCAAATTGTCTTTTAAAATAATTAAATAAAGAGCATGATTTATTATGCCATCAATAAATACCAAATTATCTAGTCCTGATGCTGCCATGCAACCCCCACACAAGGACATCTCCACCGCCATCATTGACTGTATCAACTAAGTTCTTGGGATTAAGTTCTTCATTTTTTCTTCTCTATACAATTAAACGCTTATTGGAACCTAAAATCTTAAATTTGCTTTTATCTGCAAATGAGACATTATTCCAATATGATTCAGGTTTATTTATCATTGATTTTGTGAAGGAAAGCCTAAGCTTTCTGTTTTTCGCACTAACAAAAAATTGTCTACGGGCAGAACGCCCATTTAATCCAGCTGATCTCAGCAATTGTCAAACAGTTTAAGGTGAAATTGAAGTAGAAAATTTTTCATTAAATTTTGTAACAATTTTTACAGCACTTAAACGTGGATTTTTTACAATTTTTCTAATTATAAATCTCTGATCACATTGTGTTAACTTTGATGGACGACCTTTACTTACATTGTTTTTGATCCAGTTTTCTTCTTTAAAGCATTTTATCACCAACTGCATCATAGAATGGGATAAATGAACTAATTTAACAATATTCCGAACTGATTTACCACTACTATGATGAAAGATAATCCATTTTCGAAAGCTGTTAGTTGTTTCTTTAAGACTATGATCCAATTCAATTAATAAATAGAATGATATAAAAAAACTGGTGGAACCAGAGAGAAAAGTAAAGCTCAATCTAAAAAAGTTACAGTAAAAAATTGTCAAATAGTTTCAGTTTAAAAAAGTAAGTAGTGCGTAGAAAGTAATGGAATCAGATTATCTGTAAAGCTCATGAAATTACCCAAATTTTTGTTGATAGCTGAAAATGTGGACTGAGCTTTACTGGTGCCTTAAAATCAATCAGGGAAGTAAAGGCATTTTTAACTCATTCTGAATTCCAATCATTCATAACCAGTTTAAAAATTTGGGCTCATAAGAATAGGTTAGAGATTGATTTGGAAATGAGCGAGAACATGAGAGGTATCGAGAACATGAGAGATCGTTCAGTACGAAGTATGGACCAAATTCCATTTCAGGGATCATTGATAAGCCTGGAAGATCAAAGTCCAAAATAAGCCCAAAACCCTAAGCATGTACGATTCAACCATATGCTAACTACTTGTCTGGCTTAAGTCCTTTGACATAAGGCTCCCTTTTCACAGTAATTACATGAAATAAAAATTATTACGCTGTATGTGTTATGTCAGAAATGTTAATAATAACAATTCCTCAACAACTTGACTATATTAATGTTATAGTTAAAATATTACTTCATGGTTTACATTCTTTCAGCTTTGTACAGTTTAGATTGACTTGATGCAATCATGTCCACAATTCTGGGCCTGACAGAAATTTTTTTGCACATAACTACACATTCTGTTTACTATACCCAGTACTCATTTTGAGTGGATAATATGATTTTGAATATAAGGCAACAGTAAAGCTCAGTCCACATTTTCAGCTATCAACAAAAATTTGGGTAATTTCATGAGCTTTACAGATAATCTGATTCCATTACTTTCCACACACTACTTACTTTTTTAAACTGAAACTATTTGACAATTTTTTACTGTAACTTTTTTAGATTCAGCTTTACTTTTCTCTCTGGTTCCACCAGTTTTTTTATATCATTTCACATCTTTTTCAGATCCTTTCAGGAACTTAATCAACCAACTTCAACTAATTAAACAACCGCCCCAATTAACCAGCCAATGATCCCAATTAACCGTCCCAACCAATTGTCCCAATCAAAAACTAACAGAAACATTGGTTCGCCAGTGTATTTCAAGAGCTCTGATGACCCCATACTTATTGCTAAATCCCATATTGGGATATTAACCTATACTTTACTCAGGACTGACTGCCAGACTAGTACTTAGACTAAGTTTTATACATAGTGTATAAATAGTGTGCAATTTTATACATAAGTTTTACACACTATCTTGAATTTTTCTGCTATGTACCTATTCTCCTCTGGTTTAAGGGACTATGCAGTATCCTAGGCCAACCCCTCAAACACACAAAAAGCTAGGGTAAGAAACAGTCATAAGAAATGAATTAAAACTACGAAAAAACTATAAAAAGGGAAAATTTTTGTCATTGGAACTTAATGGAAATTTAAAATTAAAAAAAGTCTAAGTCTGAAAGTTAAAAAAATTAACTGAACCGTAAGCACATGCACCTATTATTGTAACGTTAACACACGCATGGGGTAAATATCACCTCATTTTTTCTCCCATTATATTTTTGGCTAAATGCGCTTTAAAAAAAGTCTACTACTCTATATTGTAAAATGCATCAGTACTACTTCTTTTTAGAGAAAAATCGAGTGTTTCATATTTATATTCCGATTTATAACAGTTTATGTAAAAATGGTGTTTTTTTTCCTTAGAAAATATGCAACGATTACCTCTTAAAACATGAATTATTTTATAAAATATACAGTAATTACATTTAATACAATTTCATCAACATATGAAGGCAGCTTTTATTTCACTCTTTCAGTAAAATTATTTTAGTGTGTGTTATCCCGTAACGAATGAACATATCGAAATGTAACGTTTGTACATGCGCGGGATTATTTAATCCCAAAAGCCATATTTCTACTTTTCTAGCAAACAAACTAAAGACATTCCTTCATACAACCTTTCTCAACCTTGGCCTTGAAAGGTATAAGGAAGGTCAGAAGTGTTTCATGACGTTATTTTGAAGTTTTTTCACCTGCATAACCCCTTCTCCCGCAGGTAAACGCAACGTCTCCCACCAGCCAGACCGTCCGCATACATACTACACCATAAAACGGAAGAGCATCAGTGATGCCGCTGGACTCTGAAAATCCTGGGTCCCCGGGACCCGGAACTTCCAAAAACCTGGGTCCCTTTTTTAGAAAAGCGGGTCCCTTTTTAGAAAAGCGGGTCCCCATCAAAAATTATTCAAATTTATATTTATTTTAAAGGTATAAACGAAACTGTTACATATAAATAAAATATAGTAATCATTAATTATTTCAATATTAATTAAAAGGAAAATAGTTAAATCCTGTATCATTTGCCCAGTCATAAAGGCCGAAATCAGATTTTTCTTTATCTTTTTTAATTACCAAGAGACATTTTCTTTACTTTTTTAAATGTAACAAACATGATACAAATTTACTTATAAAATAATGCTTAACTGAGTGTTGAAGATAACAAGTATCTCTATTAATATACAAGTAAGAATAGTATATATATATATGCATCCGATATGTAAACAAATGTTTTAACATAATTTGAAATTAATTACAAGTAACATGGAAAAACATCTACTTACCCATAAACATATACAGAGTATTTCAGCAGTAGATAGAATACACTACAACAATTTTTGGATAGTAAAGCATGGTTGGAATATACTTTTTCAGTTAAGAATACAGGGTGCTTTACTTCAATCCGATTCCAGATTTCAGGTCAATTTAATAATAGCAGATATTTTAATCATATTAAAATTGTCTCTCTTTTCAGAAATTGTTAGTTTAGCATGCTAATTCTATATCACCTTTTAAATTCTCTAAATATTATCTGAAACAACATAAAGGTCTTTTTTTCTTTTTTAAACAGAGACAAATTATTAATAATAAAAAGTTGTAAACAATTTATTAAAAAAAAAAATAAACTCCATTTCTCAATGTGGCAATGTTAATAAATAAACATTAACAAATGGTTTTCAAAAAATGGACAGAAATATTAAAATCAGGAGTGGAAAAAAAGAAAAAAATAAGATTTGGCAGATTACAGAAAAAAAAAAAAAAATTATTCCTCAGAGGTACTTGGTTTATGCAGTTTATCATTGTGGAAAATGTCATTTGCTTTTGTTATTATTTCCTGAGATTGAGATAGTTCAGGTCCCTGCAGTGATATCATCATCAGCTGTTTCAGTTTCAATTCACTTATTCTATTTCTAGAACTTGTTTTGATTCGTTTCATTGCAGAAAACCCTCTTTCTGCATCAGCAGAGGAAATGGGCAGAACACTTGCAATTTTGGCTAATTTTGCAAATTCAGGAAATTCATTGTTATATTCTGCAATTATTTTTGTAATGAAATGAGCCATGTTTAGTGATTTAAAATTAAATGCAATTTGTTTAAAATACATGAAGTCATTTCTTAAGCTATCACCATCAATTATACCTTTTTCTGTAGACCCATAATAACCTATTAAAAATTCGAGTTCTTCTTGACCATGGTTACTTAAACCATCTTTAGTGGGGGGGTAATTAATTGGATTGAAAATTGTATCCAATGATTTCAGAACATCCATAGCTTCTTGGGGAAAACGATATTTTAAATTTTTTATAACTTCTGAGATGAACTCGGATCTAACAATCTCACTTGAAGTTTTTTCTCCAATTTTAACATTTTGATATATTATGTCATCACCATTTTTCTTACAAGTTTCGCGATATTTTTTTTCATTTATTCCTTCATTTTCTTTTAAATTTTCCAGTACTTCAATGCAACTGGAGACCATAGCATTGATTTTTGATAAAATAACATTTTGTTGTTGAAATATTAGATTTAATTTTTTCACAGGCTCCAGCACATCCAAAATCACCGAAAGCAAATAGGAAAAATCAGCAGTTTTCATCTTTGTCAGTAAACCTTTTGCTTTCACTGAATTCAAATCATTTTTTTTCTCTGCTATATGCTCAAGGGCTTCCACTATTGAACCAAATGATTTAATAACAGCACTCACAGCTTCATACAAACTCAACCATCGAACATTCTTTGGTTCTTTTAATTTTACTTCAGGCATTTCATTTATTTCATAGATTTGCCTAAGTACTGACTCTCTCACAGGACTGTCATCAAAAAAATGATATAACTGTGCCAGGACTAATTCGATATTTTTTACGCGTGGGATATTTTTTGCAGATTGGGATAAGGCTAAGGATACTCTATGCGCAGAGCAGTGAGTCTGCACCAAATAAAATGCACCAGCATTCTTTAACAGTACTCCCACACCTCCTTTACAGCCAGTCATAACAGCTGCTCCATCAGTCCCAAGACCAACAACTTTGCTTAAATCTATATCGAGATTTTGGAGCACTTCTTTTGTGGAATTAAGGATGGTTTCAGCTGTTCCATCCTTAATATCAATTATATCTATAAATGACGTTTTGCCAATTCCACTTTCATTTACATATGTAAGGTAAATAATAAGTTTTTTATAGTTTGAAACATCAGAGGATTCATCGCAAATTAATCCAAAAAAAGGTGATGATTTTAGTTCCTTGAACATATTTTGTTCAACTGCTTGTGACAGAGCTGCAGTCATTTCGGAAACAACAGATCTATGTTTATATGTTCCATTCGGAAAATCCACGCCATTGATTTTCTGAAAAATTAGAAATAAATAAATAAACATATTTTCGTTTTATTTATTTTTCATTAATATATTTTAAACAAGTTATTTTTCAGATTTGTGTTCAGTATAGAGGTCTGCACAGGCTGAAATTTTCCAATGCAAAATCGATGGAATCAGGTGGCTCATTTTCTTATTAAAAATGACAATAGTTTTTAACAAACATTATTCTGCAATTAACTTGTAAGTCGATTTGTGATTTTTTTTTTTTTTTTTTTTTGTCCATTTAAAGTAAAGGCAAACTAATCCCTAGGACTGAACAATTGCAGGGATTATGATTTACCGTATTTTATGGAAGAAACGCCGCGGCGTTTACGAGTTTAAAAGTTAATTTTTTTCCAAGTGCAGCGTTTACGATTTTTTTTAATACCAACTGAGTTTCCTTAATTTAAAAATTCATAAAAATATTTAAAATCGGATTTAAATAGTTTAAATAAAACTTCAGACATCTTAAGATATTAAAAAAGAGGCAGCCTACACTGCTCAGAAAACTTTGATTAAAGTTAGGTCAATGTGACTGATGCTGTCGACAAAAGTAGCGTTCCGATGGATGCGGCGTTTACAACGGGTGCGGCGATTACGATATTTTTAAGCTTATTCAGCCCAATTTGTGGAGTGCGGCGTTTCTTCCATAAAATACGGTAGTTAAACTTCTTTAAAAAGAATACTACATATAGGAAAATATATGAATTCAGCATTTTTTTAGATTGAAATGCAAGTTATGGAATAAATAACAATATTAATATAATATTTAACTGGGCAATTAAAGCATGAAGACACACACCCAAAAAAAAAATAAAGTAAAGTTAGAGTGAAAGAAAAATAACCAATCATAATTTGAAAACTGTATTAAAAAATCTGAAAGTAGTTATTTATAAAGCAAAAATAAATGTCTAAAGATTTTACTAAACGAGCAGATTATGCAGATAAAAAAAAGTAAATCCACACTTTTACCGACTTCTATATCGTGTCGAGTTGATCAGATTTTTCAAAAGAAGATCTTAAATATTTTTCAAATGCAAAAAACTATCAATTTGAATATTAATAAGTCAAATGAAAGAAATTTCGGGTGTTACCCGATCCCGAAATTACTGTTTGGATTATCTGATGCAGACCTCTATTTAAATATCACTTAGATTTAAGGAAAGTCAAACTGGGAAAAAAAGGTGTGTGTGTGAAGGGGGAAATGCTTTGTTTAGATTTTTTTTTTTTCCAGGTGCCCTGCACGGACCTGCAAATTCCCTTTTAAGCCAACCCGACCCGAACCCGCAAAAATAATTTTCCGCAACTCGACCCGATCCCGCAAGAATAATTTTTCCCAACCCGACCCGAACCCGAGGTATTTCTAGCCTCAACCCAGCCCGAAATGAAAGCAAAGTAAATCACGTTTTAATGCTATTATGAAAAATAATCTACAATACCATTTTTATGTTTTACATAGAAGAATGAACAAATCCAGTGTTGAATTCAGACACTTTTCTCCAGGAGGGAAGCCTGTGGCTCCGGGAGGGGGGGGGGGGGTGATTGCTCTTTTTGACCACTGAAAACACAAAATCTCAAATCTTATACCCCTTGAATTCAACACTGAACAAATCTACATTCTTTAATATTCAAATATAGTAAAATCTCTGATTAACGGACACCTCGTGATCGTTGAATAGAGTCAAACGTAGTTCGAGTATCCCGAATTTTTTTTCTTCTTACTCAAAATGAATCTACTTTTCTTTCTACATGTCGAGTTCACTGTGATTTCCACAAAAAGTTTTACCACAACAATGTTAAATACTTATTTATCTATGAGTATATGTTTATTTACTGCATGAGAAATAAAATGTAAAGCAAATTTTGAAATAAAAAATGAACTCAATGTGGCTAGTTTATACTACCAGTTATAATCATAGTGACTAAAACATTCTTCCGAAGTTAAATAATTTATTAGATATCTTCCTACTCTAGAATCTGAACTGGATTACGTCATTAAAAACATGGTTCTCTTTTATTTATATTGCCGCAGCGAGTTAATGTAAACAGAAACAGCTGGCGACAGAATGTTATTTGTTGGAGAAGAAAATATTTGTCTTATAATAATAACGTTTAAAGATTATTTTCAAAACCTAACAGTAGTATTTAAGCATAAGTAGGGTTGCCAGTTCCACTGTCATAAAAAGTGGCACAGCGACTTATAAATCGGGACTTAAAAATACAATAAAACCTATGAAAACGGAACAACTTCTTTAAACTTAAAAATGTTTTTCTCCCTACGGCAGAAATAACAAAATTAAACTTGTTAAGACGAAAGCCTGTTTTAAAAACCTATAAAAGCAGAATCGGTAGAGATTGTTACAAAATTCCAATTTAACACGTTATTGAATAGTATTTTTATCGTAAGGCTAATGAAACGACTTTCACTTTAAAAACAGAATTTCGTTATAAGCAGGTTTCGTTTACACAGAGTTTACTGAACAAAGTACAGTAGAGCTTGTAAAAACAGAATAGCGAAAACAATAAGCGGGTTCTGTAAATTTTTCCGTTATAGATAGGTTTCTGTCTTAACAGATTTTACTGTATTAGGATCTATTTGATACGGATAATGAATAGCCTATTCTATGAGAAACTTAAATAAATTTGTGCATCATGAAAAATTGGGACTTTTGGCGTCCCGTGCTATAGTTATGCGGTACAGGTCTTGGGAGTCCCTGAAAATCTGGACATCTCGCATAAATCGGGACAACTGGCAACACTACACATAAATATAAAAACATTTTATTTGATCATTTTTTCAAAAAAATTTATCTTTTTAAGATCATGAAAAACATAAAAAAAATCTTACCTGCAGCTCAATTAAAGATGAGAATTTAGCTTCTGCTATCTCTTCTTTTCCCATCCAGTAGACAGTGCGTAATTGCATGTCATCTTGTTTGTTGGTCTTTGCTATTATTTTTTCGGTAGAAATTTCAAAGTCTTTCCGTTGCTTTAATATTCGAATGGCACGTAAATGCTGGGCAGAAGAGTCTTTGGCTGTTGGATCTACATGACGGATCAAGGCGCTGCGTTGAAAATTTTCGCACCCGGTAGTAAAAGCATTTTTCATACCTGCTTCGCGGCAGGTCGCGCAAAACATTTTTGAATTTTCGAAGCGTAACCAATTAAATTCATGTTTCCATTTTACATTGAAAGAACGTACTTTACCCATCGTTACTGTATAAAAAAGTGAATAACGTTTTACTAATGCTAAAGATAAGACACTAAAAGTAGTAGTAGAATCAGGAGGTTACTGAACCTGTTCGCTCTTCGCTGACAAAACTAAACTAGTATAGCCCCTGTACTGGTGTTGAAGATTATATTTCCTTGAAAATGACCTTCGGCTTTTTGCATAATTCACATTCAGAAATCACGTGTTGTATTTTTCTATGAATTTTCTGCACTTTTCTTCGGTTCCCAGCAATATTTCCAAGACTACAGTTTTCTAAGCAGACAACACCTAATTGACATTGTATTGTTAGGTCAAGTAGGTGTCAGAGCCAAGCCTTTTTTAAATTTCAGAGGGTGGGGGAATAGGTGGATTAAGGAGGTCAATAAAAAAGATGAAAGGACAAACCACCTATTATTTCATGAAAACCAACACCCATTCTGAAAATTTCCAGGGAGACACTTGACCCCCCCCTCCCCCCTCCTTCCTTGTCGGCACCTACGGTCTGAGCCAAAAACTTTAGGACTATCCCAGTTTTAATGAAACCTATACCTACTTTAAAGTTGCGCTATCTATTCAGAATTTTAGGATGTGATTTGTTAACAATAAAACAAAGTGAGCTCAAAGTATAGCGGCAGATCACGGAATCTCTCTATTTCTTTTTCTTTTAAAAATCTGTCAGTGTTCTCCCAGTAACAATGACAGTCCGCAACGAGTATGTATTGGGTTTTGAGACGTCGGAGCTAGTGTCAAAAGGCAGTGATTGAAAAGACCAAAAAAGGGATGACTTTTGTAAGCTGCTTTGTCATGAACCCATGTGAAAAGGTGATCTATCACATTAGAGCAGTAAACTGACACTGGAACTTCCTTTTGTTATTGCTTTACTTTGCAAATAAAAACTGAATAAACAAGGAGGCGAAAACTGTTTTTTAACACGCATGTGAGAAGTTCTATAAAGATTAACTGAAACTTTTATGTTTTCAGGATAAAAATACGCATGCTTTCTTAAGCACGTGATTTTTTTTTTTTTTTTTTTTTTTTTTCCAGTTTTCCGAGAATTGGTGTGTTATAGCGCAGATAAAAAGTACGCGTCCCGAAGGACGCGTAAGATGTATTTTTTCGCGTCCCGTCCTCGATTTTTTGCGTATTTTACGCGCTATAGCGCGTCCGCGGCATCACTGAGCATATAGAAAAATGAGCTTTGCTAAAGTGACGAATTTTTGAAGTTTTTTCACTTGCATAACCCCTTCTCCTGCAGGTAAATGTAACGTCTCCCGAAAGCCAGACCGTCCGCATACGTACTAAAGGTCTGCCCGGGCCAACATTTCCAGGCCCGAGCCCGGCCCGACTCACAGAAAAAAAATTCGGCCCGAGCCTGGCCCGGCCTGGTATAACAGCTAAAAGTTCGGCCCGAGTGAATTTCTACAAAACATTGATTTTTCCGCCGATTTGGTTAAAAAATTGTCTCGTACGAGTTCAGGCGAAAAATATTTATCTTAACTTTTCTTTTCATGTTTATAAAATCTTCATTTTTATGGAAGTGCCGTAGGGGGTGCGATATTTATTTTTTTAATGAATCTCCATTTCTTGTATGCAAATGTTTCAGTTATCATTAATATTTTTGATAGCCAATATCAAGGAAATGGCTATAACTATAAATTAGCAGAGTTATGCACTAGCAATGGAGCGTATATGGCTAACTTCTGACATAGCATGGCACGATCTAATCAATAACTTTAGTTAAAAGATTTAAAGATATATTGCTATAAACTTGTATGTAATTAAATTTAAACTATAACTGTGGTAGAAAGAAAAACAGATAACAATATATATATAAATAAAAACATATTTATTAAAAACTAAAAGCAAACAACAAACTTAACTTTCATAAATTATAACAACTATCAAATGTATGTCTATAAATATATGTAATGGCATTTATATATTTACCCCAGGACTCCAAGGCATATCGTGCAAAAATATAGGCTCTGCGATAAAAACATTTATAATGGTTCACTTGGAAATACCTTCACAGGAAAAATAAGTTTTCGATCCACATCGCCAACGAGAACGGTCTTGATGATACATCGCTAACTTCTCCAGAAACTTAACCTATTCAAGCTACCAGCCATATTCCTTCAGGACACTTCCGCATCCAAGAATCAGCATATTTACAATCCAGAAAGAAATCCACTTTTCCGTAAACAGCACATTGGGGAAGATTAGCTTAACACCAAATGATGACAGAAACCATCCCTCAAGAATACGATGAAGACACGAAAAACCATGATATTTAAAAAGCCATGATGTCTAAAAACTGGAATATAAAATCAAACACAAACGTAGATAAAATCACTTTCTATTACACTGCATGACTAGTGGCGAGATTCCATAATACAAACAAGGCGAAGAACTGAAAAACTGAATGAAGATCCGAGGAGGGAAAACCCTTTTATGTAATAGCTAGCGGTGCACGTGCCGACTCATTCCCTTTCGGGAACGTTCGATGAGCAGTGATTCGCCGGAGTGGATTACGTCATCTAATTCATTCATGAAGATAGCCACCGCCACCTGGCGAAAGAAAAACCGCGTGGTACGATCTACACTACTGAAAGTGATGCCTGGCAGATTACACCATCGGAAGTTTGAAAAACATAAACAAAGTATTTAAAGGAACGTAACTTAAAGAAACTGAAAAGACTTCTTAAATAATTAAACGATAAATGGAATAGAACAGAATAAAAGTTTTATTTCAGAATAAATTATATTTGAATAAAGTTACTTTGATAAATAAAATGCAATAAATAAAGTACTGCATATTATATTGTAATAAGTTAAAGAGGTATTTAATACTGTTAGAGGCATTGAGAATAAAGAAACTAGCTTGTTAATTCCTAACAAGTGCCCCCCCCCCTCTCAATGTCTCGTTAAAAATTCAGATAAAAAAAATATATCAACTGTAGCTTAACAATTTCAACTTCCTCAAAAACCAGAAACGTCAAACATCCTTAATATCATTCCCAGAAACCTCATTCACATTTGTTGAATACCAAAAGAAAACGCCAAGATCAGTCCACAAGCCATCACAACTAGCACCAAAGATCAACCTATAAAAGGGCAAAGGTCAAATAGGAATAGAGTTCCGGAGCAAATATCTACATCTGAAATCATAGCCATAAAAATTATTACATATAAATACATCATATAAAAACAACACATTAAAATCACAATACATAAAAAATAAAACAGTCCTTCCCTCGTATTTACTAGAAACAAATTCAATATATCACATTCTTCAATTATAACATGCTATTTAACAAATAAATATATCACAAGGTCTTTCATCTAAAAACTACTAAATATTTCTCTAGAAAAACATTTTCTAACACCAGTATTTAACGTCTAGATCACCCATCTAAAAATGTCAGCAATCACCCCCTTAAAAAAAAAAAAAACTTTATCAATCTAACAACTTTAAACCTTAACAATCTTAAAAATTAATAATTTCCAATATAAAAATATTAAAAACATTGGAAATATATATAGATCTCAATGATTCTTATTGTTCAATCTAGACAATGTACATTATTCCAGCCAAACAACGACAGATCACCAAGTTATACTTCAAAAACCTTCAACAACACCACATTACTATGCAAATCCAAATGATCCATATGATATCCACTATGTAACAGAAATCGGCTATAAAAAAAATATGTGCTGACCCTTGTCTCTCACACTCAGGTCACACTCTAGGTCAGTACGAAGTGCTCTCACAACAAGCCATAATATTCCCATAAAATTACTTATAAAACAACTTTAAGCTACAAAGTCACCTAAGAATCCAGGCCAGACATTTATTTAAAGTGGTACATATCATTCGCTCACACAACCAGCGAGGCTCGGTTCCACACCTTCATTCACACAAAAAATCCAGTTACTCGGGATCCCAAGGTTTCAAACCTCACTCTCTCAAAAAAAAACTAGAACATAGGTAACTGTAGGCACGGATATAATATGACCATTAATTAGAAATTTAGAAACATCAATAACCTGTAAAAACTTCATTACAGCAAAACTGCCTTGATAACAGAGCACATCCATCCAACCAAAAAAAATATAGCTCCAATCCTAGTCGCAAATCATGGACATCACGCTTTCACTCTCAGAAAAACCAACTATAAGTGAGGTACAAATATTTATCAAGCGTCTAACACCAGATCTATTCTATTCATAAATTGAAGAGCTCATTACAACTTGATATACAGACATGAAACACATGCCTTCTAAAAATAAAGATGTTTCCCCACTTTCTAAAAACTTTTCAAAATCCATCATGTCAGCCGGAACCAAACATATCCAAAACCATTGATACATTTATTATTAAAAAGAATCCCAAAAATATACTTAGAACCAGTCCAAGATACTATCAGCCTTTAATTCAGGAGGTATCCATAAGGTCATTCAACATACTTTGATTAGCATAACATCCTTCCGCACTCAAACTTTACTCCAGGAGAAACAACCATGGAACAATTTTACGTTTCCCTGTTAAGTATCCAAGTGGGAAAAATTTACTTGAACATTAATCAGCCAAAAACAAATTCAGCATACCTAGACATTTGCCACTCAGTCAAAATTAACTTTTCTATTAACATACTGACCAACATTGACTCAAACATTATAAAAAAAAATAGCTTATGACCAAATCTCCAATAACAGCCTTATCAAAAAAAATTAAATTATAAGTCTACCAGCAGACCTTATATCATCCAGGATTTCAATCTAAAAATTAGCCCAGCAATTCAAACACTATGTAAACCACATGAAGAACCACAATGCTCCAACTTGAACCATCTTCATCCTGAAATAAAACCATCCATAAATGCAACTCCGCTTAAACTCACTTTCCATTATATTAAATCCCTCAACCAGTCAAAGAGATCTATATTGATGCATAAATACAGCATATTTTAAACAAAAATATACAATAAAAATTATAATATTGAATAACACAGAAAACAATAACTTTATTATTAAATTGACCCAAGATAAATGATATGCCTTCACCATATTTATCCGTTCCATACATCAGGGATTTCAGCCACTGCAATTCTCAGAACGTCTTTAAAAACTTGGTGACATGACAACTAATCTGCACATATACAGTTATTGTCAAAGCATACTTATAAAAGAACTCCTGGGTCGTAGAATAAATTTAAATCAAAAATTAAACTGTAAATTATAAACTTAAAAACTTCAAAAAAAAATTCCAACTATAATCAATTCTTACATAAAACAAATTTCAGCAAAAACATTAGCAATTTCTCAAAAACTATTCAAATATCAACAGATCTCTACTTAGGCCAAAGAATTCAGCTTCTCAAACAGTTATGAGTAGGGCAAACAGAAGTTGCATTATTTTCCACTTCAATACATCAAATTAAAAACTGCATTTCTCAAATTATCCAACTCATTAAATATTTTAAAAAGAGGAATATTTCATAATAGGATAACACATTACAGATGCACATTTAATTGAGAGACATCAGAAATATAAAAATTTCTGTCTAAAAATATCTCCAAATAGCACCTTTTGCAATGCAAATCTTACAGCTTTTAACATAGTATAGATAAATTAAGATGAGGGGAAGTAAAAAAAAATATTAAAAAGTACTTATTTAATGTAATGCACTCAACCAACCAATGATATAAAACAGGGTTTACTTTTCAGAACCCATTAACACAATATCAAGCTGGATACAGGTTGAGCACATTTAAGAGGTTAACCTAAAAAAAAAAAAAAAAAAAAAACATTTAATCCTAATGATTCTTTTATATATATATTAACTATTTCACAAGCAAAAATTTCTTAATTCCTTTTAAAACCACTTTTACAGGTTAAAATCCATTTCAAAAAAATTATATATATAATCCATCAATGAACCTCCAATGACCTTTTCTTAACTTTTGATCATTCAGTAAAAACTTAAACTTAACTCTATAAAAATATTGAAAAATTATTCTGAACTAAAAAGATTAGTACGGAGGCAAAAGAGATCTAGCATGTTTGGGTCCAGGTTTTTCATTTAAATTAACACAGAATAAACCACCCTTGCTAATCATAAAAATGCCTAACTAAAACAAAATTAGATTCTATAAAACAATCTCTCAAATAATTAGAGGATACTTATATGATTCCCATTCTATTTAACATTATACTTTATAACTTAAGAATCATTTAATAGAAGTCATTAAGGAAAATCAAAATTTATTAGGCAGAATTTAACATTAGGATAACATTTCTTTCAATTTTTATTATCTTAAAAACTTAAAGCTTAAACATTAATAAACTTACTTACTCATGGACCCATATAACTAGTCTAAAAATTGAGAATGAAAAAAATGTAGCTTATCAATCCATGCAACATCCGCCACATTGTCCTAACCTATTAAATCAGTCCCCTATTACTAATGGGTGACCACATATGGTATAAAGAAACACGATCCCCCTCTTAAACCTCTCTCCATTATATTTTCCTAATTAACATAAAAACTTTATAAATTCATATAACAACAAAAAAAAAAACTTAAAACCAAGAGTCTCTAACTACCCAAAGCAGCGAGCATATACTGTAAAAATGAGATTAAACTTAAAAGGATATAAGGAAAACAAAACGACCCTCGGGATAGTAAACTATCACAAGAAAGAGATCTTCCAGTTTCCATACCACCAGTCAAGACAATGACAAATATCTCATTTCATGACACGCAAACATTTCCCCCAGAAAAATGACTGTCTGACGGTGAGCGAAAGCGAACATCTGAACCACGATCCCCACCGCCAGGACAAAAAAAATTTAAAAACTGAATTTACTTGATATCTAAAAAAACCTTTAAATTTCCACTATTATTTCCATGTAAGAAGAATTCCAAGATCCATGAGCAATTTATATAATAAAAAAAATGAGGTGAAAATCCCTAGGTAATTGCGGCCAGTTTAAACAAACTTCTAAAGATCTACCCCAATAATTTAAGCAACTCCTTTAAACAGGAGAAAGAGATAAATCTTTCAAAATTTAACAATATCTCAAAAATCTTAAACTTATTAACAGTTCCTTAAAAAAAATATCACAGACTAAGACTTTAAAAACCAGTATCTAAAAAAATAATCTTTAATTCTATAACTTTTCAACAGTAATTCAATATTTCAAAAAAATTTTTAAATTTCAGATAACTTCCCCCCTTTACCTTTTAACAGATCAAAATTTTATACTTAATGTTTACTCTATTTCTAGAAATTCAATTTAGATGTCAAATTTAAACCCTTGAATTCAAGAGTTACATAACACTAAACATTTTTACAAATTTAAATATCTTTCAATTGCTACGGTTCTGAATTAGGCATCATAGTCCCCATGTAGTATCTAACAAATATTATCATAAGATATCTTAAAAACGTAGAAAGGGTGAATTGCATAACAAATGATGAGGATCACGACATCTTACAGAAAAATTTGTGAATATTCATCCCCAAAAAATATCCATAAAAATTTTATTAAATGTATCGGAAGTTCGCCATTGTCAATAAATACGACAGTTCTCTTGTCAAAAATGTCACCAAAGAACGTCTATTTGCAGATAGTCCAGAGGAAAGTAAGTCAGCAGGGGGTACCAGCACGCCCCACTGCCGGAAACTACACAGTGAATAACAGATGTAAAGTTCAACATTACTTATAATCTCGTAGATCAAATATCAATAATAAATCGCTGATAAATCACCAGAGTACTTCCTGGACTACTAAATGTAAAAACTTTAATTCTGACATTCGAATAGATTCAATTTGACACTCAAAAACTTTTCTTTAAAGAACTGACATAGTATACAAAAGAACATTTCTCCAAATAATATCCAGCATTTTCATGAAGAACATTTCCATGTGTAAACCAATTCACTCAACTTTCCAGAGTGACATCATTCCAACAATTTTTCAATGAGTAGAAACCATAATTTTCTTCAAAATATCTTTTCAACTTCAACAAGCCTTTTAATATGAGTCCTGGGTTTGCCATATCTAATATCTAAACATTTCATTAATTTAATTTACGTTTTAAAAATTTATCAAAATTATTCTAACATCTAAACTTTCAATAATATATAAGTTAAATAAATCAAAAAAAGAATTTAACCGTTTATCTGAATTTTTAATTATAAAGACTTTTCAAAAATATATCACGCCCCCCTCGAAAAATATCGATAACATCGGATAAAAGGGCCGAAAAAAAAAAAAATACCGCCACAGAACGCCAGACCAATCAAGGTCAAAAATGGCAAATTAACTTATTTTATATGTAATTAACTTCTAATAAACTTTAAGAAAAATTAAGATAAGTAATCAAAAAAATTTAAATTTCAAATTAATTTTAAATCGCTAAATTACACTAACAAAATCAAGATTCGGTCATGGTTATGCCAAAAGTATCGTGGCCCATAACCTCTTGATAGCCAATATCAAGGAAATGGCTATAACTATAAATTAGCAGAATTATGCACTAGCAGTGGAGCATATATGGCTAACTTCTGACATAGCATGGCACGATCTAATCAATAACTTTAGTTAAAAGATTTAAAGATATATTGCTATAAACTTGTATGTAATTAAACTTAAACTTAAACTGTGGTGGAAAGAAAAACAGATAACAATATATATATAAATAAAAACGTATTTATTAAAAACTAAAAGCAAACAACAGACTTAACTTTCATAAATTATAACAACTATTAAATGTATGTCTATAAATATATGTAATGGCATTTATATATTTACCCCAGGACTCCAAGGCATATCGTGCAAAAATATAGGCTCTGCGATAAAAACATTTATAATGATTCACTTGGAAATACCTTCACAGGAAAAATAAGTTTTCGATCCACATCGCCAACGAGAACGGTCTTTATGACACATCGCTAACTTCTCCAGAAACTTAACCTATTCAAGCTACCAGCCATATTCCTTCAGCACACTTGCGTATCCAAGAATCAGCATATTTACAATCCGGAAAGAAATCCACTTTTCCGTAAACAGCTCCGTAAGCACACTGGGGAAGATTAGCTTAACACCAAATGATGACTAGGGATGCAACGGATATCCGGCAAATATCCGATATCCGGCATATCCGGCTGATTTTTCAATATCCGAAATACCGTCGATATCCGAATCACAATCACCGGATATCCGACTTCTCTGCCGGATATCCGGCAATACGTAACAAAGCAAATATATAAGGATAAGAGAAATCGTTTGACCCAAACAATGCCGAACAACTTTTGTTTATAATGCAAAATATGAAAGTAAGTCCACTATACATGAGTAAAATGTGATTCTGAAAAGTTTAAAGAATTGCCAGCTTTCCTAACATTGATATTAGAACTCTTTATAATAAATTTAAGAATTTATGTTTACATCTTTTAGAAAATTGTACCTTTACTTTCAGAATGTGAAACAAAATCTGAAATTGTTTATTAAAATATGACTTCATTAATTTTCTTTCTCTCTTTTAAGTTTAACAATTAAACAGGCCTATTTTTACTTTCTTTTATCTTCAATAGAAGAAAGTATTGTAACTGAGATTTTTTCGATTTCTCGTTTTCGGTGGGCTTAGACGTTTTAGAGGTCAGAGATCCCAAAACATGTTTATACAAATTGTCTGTCTGTCTGTCATCTTACCATCAAAAAGTGTATGAAGTTGTGCATAGAATTGAACCAAATTTTTTGTGAATGTTTTTGGCTATAGCCAGCTGGCCCTCCTTTAATATTGGACAATTCCACTGGAAGGGGGTGCTGTAATCGTGATTTTTGTGCCATTTTCATTGCGCCATCAAAAAGTTATGAAGTTATGCATACAATTGAACCAATTTTTTTGTGTATGTTTTTGGTTGTGGCCAGCAGGTCCTTCTTCAGTATGGAAGCATTCTGCCGGAAGGAAGTGCTGTAATTGCGATTTTTGTGCCATTTTCATTATTGTACTATCGAAAAGTGTATGTTAAATATGTAATCATAAGTTATCCATATAATTGAACAAAATTTTTTGTGTATGTTTTTGGCTATGTCCAGCACGGTCTCCTTTAAATTGGAAATAATCTGTCAGAAGGGTGCGCTGTAATAGTGATTTTTGTGCCATTTTCATTCTTGTACCATCGAAAAGTGTATGAAGTTATGTATAGAATTGAACCAATTTTTGGGGGTATGTTTTTGGCTATGGCCAACTGGTCCTCCTTCAATTTGAAAATATTCTGCTGGAAGGGGGCGCTATAATAGTGATTTTTGTGTTATTTCCATTATTTTATCATCAAAAAGTGTATGAAGTTATGTATAGAATTGAACCAATTTTTGGGGGTATGTTTTTGGCTATGGCCAACTGGTCCTCCTTCAATTTGAAAATATTCTGCTGGAAGGGGGCACTATAATAGTGATTTTTGTGTTATTTCCATTATTTTATCATCGAAAAGTGTATGAAGCTAAGCATAGAATTGAACCAATTTTTTGTGTATATTTTTGGCTATGGCCGGCAGTTTTTTCTTGAATTTGGAAATATTCTGCTAGAAGGTGGCACTGTGACAGCATTGTTTGTAAAATTTTCTGAATTTTTCGCAGTTTTTTGTACTGCATATTGGTGGCTCGTGAAGCCATGGGAACTTCGCATCCTGCTAAGCTGGCTATTCACAATCAGCTGATGTACAGCAGAATAATGAGAAAAATTATTTATTTTGATTAATTGACGAATAGAAATTTTAGATCAAAATCAAAGTTGGTATAATATTGAACTAATAATATCGAAGTATTAACATTTGGAACTACTTTTTGAAATATTAAGATGTATGAGATAGAAAAAAGTTTTGGGATTTGCACATCCAATTAGTTATTTTTGTAACTTTATTATAAATAAAATAATTAAAATTAAAAGTAATTTTCTTTTTACTTAAAAATATCACAGTAATTTAACTTAAAATAAAACTAAATGTGACTCAAAGCAAAACAGTATTAAATAATAAAAACAGAAAAAAGACATCAACTAAACCTATATTTGGAGAAAAGAACTCTTTAATCATGGGTAATATTAGTAGATATTTTATGTTTAAATTATAAAAAGAACGTATGTATTTCTTTGTGAAAATACTTTACAATTATAAGCCTATTAATTGGTTAAATTTTTCTACACAAATTATCAGCATTTCATTGTACAAATTAATTATTAGCAATTATCAATATAGTCAATGCCATACCCAAATCCAGTAGCAGTTATCAGCATTTGCATTTCATTGTACAAATAAACAGAATATTATAATGTTTAAATTACATTTTTTATACAACATTATTAATATATATTACACGGCTTGAATGACAGATAAATGTCTTGAATTTCGGGATGGGATGGCAGGATTCGTGCCCTAAAGAATATTGGGGGCGGGAAGCTCCTGTTTCCAAAAAATCATTTTCCGAAAATGTTTCTTTGTAAAACGACGATGAAGTGTCGGGACCGACTGACAAATTTCATGATATTTTCCACTATCGATTTGCAGTTTTCACAGTTTCTTGTTACAACAAATTGAAAAAAATAGTGTTTGTTTTTCTGCATCTGACCAAAAAAGTTTGTGATTTTTCTCCTCGACCAACTGACGAATTTCTTGATTTTTTTCTGGAGACCGATTGGTGAATTTCATAAAAAAAAAATTCGCAATCAATTGACAAATTTAGAAATTTTATTCTGTGACCGATTGGCAAATTTCCCTGTTTGTTCTTGTGACATACTGATGAAAGTAACGATTATTTTTCTGCATCTGATTGAAAATTTTCGCATTTTTTTCTGCGACTGGCTGAGGAATTTCACGGTATTTGCTCGTGACTTACTGGCAAATTTCACGATACTTTTCCATGATCGATTGACGAATTTCGTGATATTTTCCCACTTTTGTTTTCCCATGAACTTCAGTTTTTTTTCTCACAACCAATCGACAAATTATTTTATTTATTTTCACCATGATTGACGAAATCAGCAATGTTTTTTTCCATGGCCGTTTTACATATTTTGCGATGTTTTTCCTGTGTACCCAAAATTGGAAATAACTAAAAGGGCAGCAACGGCCACCGGAGACTAAGCTCTACCAAATTGGACAATAGTCAGCAAGCACTAAACAAAATGAGATTACACTTGTGGTTGGTGCACATGAAAAAAAAAAACTTTGATGAACTTCAAAAAAACATATTTAGAAACAGCAAACTAGTTGTTTCTCGCAATTAACAGAAATTCGGACATGACTTTTTGAAATCAACCTTTTCTCGTGTAATAGAAGAAATCAATTGACTATTCCCTTTTCAAACTTTGGATATGGATTTAAAATTCCGATGCATAGAACATAGTTCAATTAACGAAAATACCAGGGATTACAGTTTTGAATATACAGTCGGACCTCTATTTAACGAAGTCTCTAAATCCCGGAAAAAAGTTCGTTATATGGAAAATTCGTTAAATAGAGATTCACCTTTTAAAATATTTTAAACTACATAAAACAGATTTTAAATTCATAAACACTAAATGTTTTTACTAAAAATAATTAATCGCATTTTTTTTATAAATTACATCGATTTGTTTTATTTATTTTACCCACCAATACTCATCATCAATTCATTTTTTCTGTGTGTTTAAATCTTTTAAATCTGCAAGGAAAACAAAACATTGTCCAGGAATACACTGTATTTTCTGTTTAAAATAAATAGTTTTACATTAAAATTAACGAATTTTAATGACCTTATCGTATTTATTCTTATTATAACAAATAATTTTAACCATACCATTATGCGTCCATATAACCATACCATATGCGTCCTTAAATTTACTTTCTGAAAAACTGTGTTACTTTTGTCTGAGTTTTTTATTTTAAAAAGTGCTTTCTCTCATAATACATCTCTCATCTTTGCAATGCACTATAAACCTCTTCATGCATATTTTCTTCTAACTGTAATCCGCGTCGTATTGTTTCAAATGATTTTAGCATTTCATCATACGAAGTTTTGTTAATTCCTGCATCATGATAATTTTTATCATCATCATGTTCGTCTTCATCGCAATTCATTGCTGTATTGTTTTTATTTTTCACACTGTCGAAAATATCCAATTCAGATAGTGTTTCCGAGGTCTCAATTTCAGAATTAAGTGAAATGCAATCATCAATCAGCACATCATGGTTAATTTCATCTTTTTTTCTCAGCTGTATCCACATTTTTTTATGTTACTCTAAGGGATTATCGTCTTCGTCCTCCGTACTTACCGAATTCTCACTGCTGTCAAAGAAGGTGCCTGGTAAAACCAGTTTAAGGCCATTGAACATCGTAAAATGTGTTTAAAGAAAGAATAAGTTTGAAATGTCCAGAAATATTTTGAGAAATGGGGAGAAAAAAAAAATTTGATCACAAGAAAAAGTTCGTTAAATAGAGAATGCACTTCGCTATTTGGAGGTTATTGTACGAAGAAATTCGCAAAATGTTCTTGGTTCCAAGGAAAAGTTCGCAAAATAGAGGTTCGTTAAATAGAGGTCCGACTGTAATTCCATTAAGGATATAATAAAACAAATTTGTTGATAAGTGACATACCATCACCGATATGCATTATTCATGTAAGTTAAAAATTAATGCACATCAGATTTTGCAACGTTTTCTAAAACTTTTTAAGAGAGCATAACCATGTGTTTCCGATAATTTCTAAAGTTATAAAAGTCGCTCTGTGCTGTTTGTCAAAAGTGTAACTTGTGAAAGAGGCTAAAGTACGCAAAATGGAATAAAATCTAAATTAAGAAATTCATTTAGTAGCCTGATGGTTAATTGCCCATAACATTAAGTGAAAGTTGAAAAATAGACATGATATATATAAAACTTGATTCTGTTCCTTTGTTTTAATAAAATAAAAATTTTGAATAATTATCTTGAGTTGTTAATTTAAATTGTTTCAATGGTATTTTATCATGTCTGTATAAATGTAATTCTTTAAGTAGCACATAAAAAATAACAGGGTTTAAAGATTTTTTCCCCTTTCTAACAGTTCAGCTCCCCTGCATTTATAAATTTTGGGTATGAAACCCCCCTCCTGGGAAAACTTGAATTACAAGCCCTGATATGCAAAGAGATATAGTTTTTGTAAATTATATTTCAATACATTTAAAATGTTGTAATGATGTGTGAAACATGTTTGTAATTTATTGTTCTGAGATGACATTATATAGAGAAATAATTCACTATATAACTAAAAACATATCTAGTGCCGGATATCCGATCGGATATCCGGCCGGATATCCGAATCCGGCAGGTGAAGGAGCTTCGGATATCCGGTATCCGATATCCGGCAAAATCAATATCCGGTGCATCCCTAATGATGACAGAAACCATTCCTCAAGAATACGATGAAGACACGAAAAACCATGATATTTAAAAAGCCATGATGTCTAAAAACTGGAATATAAAATCAAACACAAACGTAGATAAAATCACTTTCTATTACACTGCATGACTAATGGCGAGACTCCATAATACAAACAAGGCGAAGAACTGAAAAACTGAATGAAGATCCGAGGAGGGAAAACCCTTTTATGTAATAGCTAGCGGTGCACGTGCCGACTCGTTCCCTTTCGGGAACGTTCGATGAGCAGTGATTCGCCGGAGTGGTTTACGTCATCTAATTCATTCATGAAGATAGCCACCTCCACCTGGCGAAAGAAAAACCGCGTAGTACGATCTACAGTACTGAAAGTGATGCCTGGCAGATTACACCATCAGAAGTTTGAAAAACGTAAACAAAGTATTTAAAGGAACGTAACTTAAAGAAACTGAAAAGACTTCTTAAATAATTAAAGGATAAATGGAATAGAACAGAATAAAAGTAAGTTTTATTTCAGAATAAATTATATTTGAATAAAGTTACTTTGATAAATAAAGTGCAATAAATAAAGTACTGCATATTATATTGTAATAAGTTAAAGAGGTATTTAATACTGTTAGAGGCATTGAAAATAAAGAAACTAGCTTTTTAATTCCTAACAATTTTGTTAATCCATTCCATGTATGTTCCAGTGTTAAAAAGATGAAAAAGGCTATACAGTAAAATCTAAGACGG
This sequence comes from Maratus speciosus, assembly GCA_963932465.1. Taxonomy (NCBI): domain Eukaryota; kingdom Metazoa; phylum Arthropoda; class Arachnida; order Araneae; family Salticidae; genus Maratus; species Maratus speciosus. The sequence goes on from OZ010788.1 coordinate 318,385,394, forward strand.
AATTGCATAGAAAAGAAAAAAAAATGCGTTATGGATAATTTATTCCCCTCTGAACAAGTGTAAATGTATTATATTTTCTTTTCTTACGTAGTAGTATATTAATTTTGCATGGATCAACACGTTTTTCAGTTTAAAACAAGATTCCGTCATAGGCAGGCTCTTTTTCACACGTTTTACTATATTTTAATTTAACTATATTTTAATAAGCGTAGAAATTTATATTCTTTAAAAAGTATGAATTTGAATGTTTAATTGTAGAATAATGGCAATTGTAAAATGTATTCATTTTTTGAAAAAAAAAAAAATTGTGCCAAGCCTAATTTTACTGACCTTTGAACGAACCAGGCCACGCCGAGACATTGATTTTTATACGGGCTGGGTCAAAACTAGGAATGAAAATTTTGGGCCGTGAAGATTAGGAATGAAACCACTACCGGATCTGTGCAGAAAAAAAATAAGTTAGGCCCGGCCCGGACCTTCAGGGAAAAAGTAAGGCCCGAGCCTTCAGAAAAATGTATGCCCCGGCCTGAGTGCCATGAATGAAACTCGCGAAATTGAATTTCATTTGCCGTTATAATGACATAATTATACTAAAGTGTTTCATCTTTTAAAATTAAAATGCATATTTTCTTTGGCATGAAAATGTGCAGGAAAATGCAATAAATACAACCAAATGAACTAGCATTTACCGAAAATTTCTTTCGTATGACTTAAAAATAAATCTTTTGTTTATGGATGATAATAATAAGAATTAATTTCAGAATATCAGGAGTCTCTCTTCAGAATAAAACATCATTACAAAGTTATGTCAGTTAAACAGAAATTGATGTCATACCTAGCAAACGATTTTTTTTTAATTATTTTTTTCTAAATTGTTTTTTTTTTTAAATTAAAACTCCTATATTAAAATAGATTTTTAAACATTAAAAACATTCAAATGAAGATACTGCGTCATTTTAACACGTGTTTAGTTAAAGTTTTTACATATATATAGGAAATATTTTCATTTTCTGATTAGAATGACGTCGATTTGAAAAATGCAAAAATATAGCGAGAAAATCTGATTTTTATTTAAAACAAAATACGCGTGTTATCACTTTTTTTTAAAATTATTGTGCCGCTTTTTAGGATGTGGCAACAGATAAGAAAGATTGAAGGAGATATTTTTATATTGTTAAATTATGGAACGCTATGTAAACTTTAAATGGGTGCCATTCCCTTAATATTGGATATTTTTTGACCCGACCTTTGAAAGGCACATCGCTAAATTAAGACCTTTCCAAAAAGTCATTATTCATCACTGAATGTTTTCTGGTTTGGATTGTAATTGAGTTGTTGTCTTTTCATCATGTTTCAAAACGTAAAAGATGCGGCTGAGCTCTACTAAACAGCACGAGCGTGCTGTATGATATTACAGAGAAAGAAGGCAAAAATTAAAGCCAAACGATTTTTTAAATGTCACCACAATGCAAAAATAAAAATAAAGTGTCAGATGATAATTTTAATTATAAATTTATCTGAAAATGTTTCAGTGTACGAAGACTTTTGGGGCATGTTCTTTCTCTGCCTCCTTCCTTTTTCATTTTTATATAAAAAGAAAATCATTTAATATATTTTTTTAAATGTTACGTGTTATCTAGAACATAGAAATGAGGTGGAGAAATTTTGAACTTCATATTCAAATTCAATTCCAGCAAAATACCTTTTTACTACAAATTTTTAAAGTGTAAGGACACTTTTGGGAGCCACTGTCTGTATATTATATATTTGAAAATTATTTGCTCTGTTCAGTTGATATAGATCATTGCTTATAAGCTCTTAATATTTTTCTATTTTATGTAGATTTTTCCCCTTTCAGTTAAATGCAAGAAATGTTTGATAATCAATTATTTATTTAAATATGTATATATATAATGTTTATTTTGCTATTTTGAAAAGTATGTTCTTATTTTGAATTTAGGCATATTCTAATGCTGGAGCAATTATTCAAGAAGACATTAGTGAAGCCCCAGTGATTATTGGAGTTAAACAAGTTCCTATAGATCATCTTCTGCCAAATAAAACATATTGTTTTTTCTCGCATACAATTAAAGCTCAAGAAGTTAATATGCCTATGCTAGATTGCATACTTGAAAGAGTAAGTACACCATCTATTTATATCCTGACCTTTATCACATATAAACCTTTTATGAAATTTAGTAATGTTCGGGAAATACAGTGATAGAAGGCAGAACCATTTTCTTTTCAGATTGTCAAAAATTTGTGACTGTTGTGCACAAGCAAAGATTTTCTCAAAGAATTTTCTGCTCTTGGATCTAACCAAGAGCATAACCAAAAATGTTTCTATTTTTAATTTTCTGTTAATGTATTTAATAATCCATTTTAAATCTATTTTAAGTGCAAAATATGTTTTTATCTATTTCAAAATGAGGTACTACCAACACCATTTTCGCTAAGCGTAATAGTTGATGCCAAATGAAACATTTAAAAAAAATAATAAGATAGGTGTGAAAGTGATAATTTAAAAAGTATAACATTTGAAAATTACACTTTAATGAACTATCTATAAAATCAATACAAATATATACTTAAAAGAACAAATAAATTGTATACAATAAAATAAAACTCAAGCTGCAGGCATGAAATTGTAAATGTCTCTTAGCATTGCAGTAAACATTTGATTTAAAAAACAAAAGATGTCACCCCATGAACTTTGTGAGATAGGATTTTATGTAATGATGAAAAATGCTGTCCTTTCCCAATCAGTGATTCCGGGGATGCACTATAGCACATCATTTAAACAAGAAGCACATCATTTGAGAAGAGAAGCATAAAAAAAATTATGGTGGTTCCTTTGGGATGCATAATTATTACCTTAAAAGAATTCAAAGGTGGCATATTTTCTATTAAATACATTGAATATGTCTTATTTCTAAACATGAATGCAAGACCTTCAGTCTTGGACATATTTTTGACTGATAGTAAATTCTACTTTATATACTTAAATTATGGCAATTTTACTATTAAGCACTTCTTTTATTGTAAGAAATCAATTTTTAGCCATAATGCAAGACATAGAATCTCCAGTCCAGGGATGGCGAACCTATGGCACGCATACCAAACTTGGCACGTAAGAAAACTTCTGTGGCACATGAAAAAACTTTTAGATTATATTTAGTTTATGGAGAACAATCCATTTTATGTTTTTTTTTTTTTTTCAAAAAGTGCAGTTTTGTGGAACAGGTATATAATTTACTTTAAAATAATCCATTACTTTTGAATGAATTAAGGTATTATAAATCTCAACGACATCGCCCTGTAGCATCATTTTCTTGCCAAACCATTCAATATATAGTGTTTTCCAAATAATTTCTCTATAAAATTTCAAAGGTTTCATTTTTGAAAATTGAATTTTAAGAGATAGTTTGCATAGTAATATACCTAATTGTCATTCTTTTACGTCAGATTAGATTTTATTTTATTTAGGTTTAGGGTTTTAAGTTAAGTTTTATTATATTTAGGTTTTAATTTTGAAAATTGAATTATAATTGTTAGTGTAAATAATTATGTATCTATTGAACCTGCTTCTACCTGTTGAACTAAAAATGATCTGATTCGGAAGTGTACAGTTAAAGAAAAACTCATTTATAAATTATTAATATGGAATTCGATATGCAACGAGTAAATACAGCATAATAAATAAGTTAGGAATTGAATTTAGGATAAGTGTAAAAATATTTAACTAAAAATTATATCAAAATTAATTATTGATTTTATATAAGCTAAAATATTTCTTTCACGTTAGAATGTTGGTATATAAAAATTTTGAAATTTTTGGCACACATCCTCAAAAAGGTTCGCCATCCTTGCTCTAGTCTATTTTCATTTGGTTTTTCCTAATACTCAGAAAAGTTTTCAGTCTTGGCTTAGATGGACTTCTTGCAGCCATGTTTCTAAAAAGAAGACCCACTTTTATAGAAAAAGACCCAGTTTTTTGGATGTGCCTGTGTCCCAAGGACCCAGGATTTTTCAAAGCGTAGTGACATCACTGCCCATAATCTCTAACAGATTGGGTTAGGGTCAACAAAATTATATTTGTGATTTACTGTGAAATGTTCGTAGCTGGTAGCTTGGAAAAAAACTCTTTATGTAAAATTCCATAGTCCTGAAACAATTTTATTGCAGCTTCCTCATCAGCAGGTAACTGTCTCAGCGCCAGCGAAAAATATAAGTTATAACTTAATAAAAAGTATTTTTGTTTTGAAAAATAGCAAGTTAAGATGTTTTGTGTGGATACAATTAAATAATAATAATAAAAAAAAATATTCCCCATCAATAAATACCAAGTCACAGTGTTTGGCATAGTTTGCAACAAAAACTTTTGCCTGGTCAGGATTGAAATAAATGATACATTAGCTAAAGATGAAAACAAGCACTCACCACTCAATGATTAATCTTGAAAAACTGGCGTTTAAAAATATGGAAAGAACCGGCCAAATGCAGGATTTTTTTATTTGATCTTCCCACATTCTTTTTTTTTTCCCTACATCTCGGATGTTTCAGATTTCACATTGCATCGGCAATTCGACGATCTTTTCATTCTTACACCTGCTAGTCAATAGATAATCATACCTATTTTATTATTGTCAGATCTTAATTCTAGACAAATAATTTTAAAAAAAGGTACTTATGTACTACACAAGTATCTAAGCTTAGTGAGACTTATGTAGTTAGCAACATAAGCATGTAGTGTATAACTTTGCTGTTAACTTATTTTAAATTTTAAAATGGATTGAAAATTAGTATCTCAAGCTTATTCAAAACAATGTAAATTAAAATATTTTTGTTTAGTACATAAGTTAATTGTTTACTGTATACTCATTATATCTTTTTAAGAAGTAAATATTCAGTGACATAATACTCGTACTTACTGGCAACTAAAGAAATTATTCTCACTACCCAGTAACTGGCTTAAAAAAAAAAAAAATAAACTTACTGGCCAGTGGCTACTAAGCAAAATTCCTTATTTTCATTTTTTACATTACCATACATTTTGACATGGTATTGGTATAACGGAAAAGTACCAAAAATATTCATGCATGAGACTGTTAAGGGGGTTGGTCACTCTGCTTCGGAATTCTCCTCCGTAATGTTAAGTCTATGGGCATTTGATGCATTCGTGTATTTAAAATATCTTCCCGGGAAATTCATATTTTTAACATATTTTTTCTGTGTACTCTTCTTAAAGGATGTCTCTTTTTTTCTTAGTTTTCAAAATATTTCTAAAATCTATGCTGAATTTAATATTTTATGTATTAAAAGTGGGCGAACTGTGAGTAAGATTTTATCTCTTCATATAAAATTAAGTCTATACTTTAGAAATATTTTGAGAACTAAGAAAAAAAAGAGAACATTTTTTAGGAAGTGTACACAAGAAATATAAGTTTAAAACTAGATAGTGCCCGTCAAGATTTGACAGTAAATAACTTGAATGTTTCATTAGAAAAATTCTTGAATTTTTAATTAGTTGCTTTTAAATTAATTACTGAATGACAAATTACGTGATGAATTTTTATATTGATAAGTGACTCCTATTTCTTTAAGGCGATAGCTGGTGCTGTCAGTCTAACCTATTCAGTAAAGTGAAAGAATTTTAAGTTTATAATTTACAACCAATTATGCTTGCTTTTTATCAGAAATTTACCTTAAAATACCGGGTAGATAATTTATTTTTACTTACTATGGCCTCTTTTTTTTTCTTAATAACAATATTTATTTTCATTTATTTATTAAAACTACACGACCATTAAAAGTTGCCATGAATTTTACTTTTATCTGTCTCATTCTCTAAACCTAAATCTGAAACTTGATGCAGCTAACAATTTATAATATATATATTTTTTTTTTTACTTGAATTTTATTTTACATTTTTTAAATATTAAACCTGAATATCAAGGTAATTTCTTTTATAGCTCTTATACGAATATTTTTCTTTCTTTCCGTCTTATATTTTACGCATGTGAATGTCAAACTTTTCTTTCTGACACACACCCACATATGTTCTTGATAATGGTCAGAAAATATAACGAAAATTGTAGATCAGTTCAGTTTATTTAATTGATAATTACATGCAAAATATTTTAAATATAAAATCATTATTTTTTTTTTTCAAAATGTTATTGAGAGTTAAATTTTATTTAATTATAAAGCATTCAAATAATAATAAAATAAAAATCCTATAATTTCTCTTCCTAATTAAATATGTCATTATTGAAATGAATTATCGACAAAAGTACACATTTTGCCAGGCTTGGATTCGAACCTGCGTCCTCTGCAAAAATTCAGAGCCTTAAACTACTGCCTTAACCGACTACGCTATCAAGAACTTGTTTTTTTTCTCTTCTAAATTGAAGAGGTTCGAAACACAGTTGACGCATACGCAATTGCCTCGAATTTGAGTTTTGATCCTACAAAAATAGTTTTGCGTTTTAATATTTATGTTACCTTATTTTTTTTTTTTAAAGAAGAAACTACAACTTAACATGCTAGTTTCCCAATCTTCCTGTGTAACTATTGGCGATTCACCAGCCATAACTTTTAGTTTCAAATCACTGTGTTTATCTTCAGCATGTAATATGACCAAAACAATGTGAAACCCCTGAAATGAGTCTTATCTAGCTCTTAATATCGACACAATAAATTTTTGAATAGTTAATAATGCTGAAAGAGTCAAATGTTAACTTTGTGAAAAAAAGAAAAGCTTGTTTACAGTAAGATCGAACAGCAGACAAACTTAAAATAACTTCTACCTGTGATATGATATTTCAACTGAGCGAGAATCTTTGCGCATGTGCAGTGCGTCACTCCAAAGGCAGACTTTTACTTATATAATGTGCATGTGCAACTGTAGAATTTTAATGTAAAATTATGGCTAATTAATAAAATATTTGAACAAACGAATGTATGATAACAAATCTGTGGCCAAATATCTTTCATTTAAAAAAAGATTGGTGTAATTTGATGCAGAAGTTTCTTCTCACGGACTGTCGAAAGAATACGCTTAGCGTTTTAAATATATAGATATTAATTTCCCAAGGCGATATTTTAAATATACGAATGCATCCAATGTCCATAGACTTTACATTAGTGAAAGGAAATCGAAGCTGAGTGACCAGCCCCCTTAAGTACTTGATGATATTTCATTTTTTCACTATCTAACTTCTTTCTTAAAAGAAGTCTACAAATCTGGTTATTCCTGTAATATTTATTTTAAGTGTATTTTACTGTTATCTGGTTGATCTTATTTTTCTGCCAACATCTAGGTTTGTGACAATAAAATTACATTATGACTGAATGTTTTCTCTGCACATTTTTAATATATAATAAAAAATGGCAACTTTCATGAAATTATCTGTTCTTGTATGACTATTTTTAAAACATCTTTTGTTACTTTTATGTTAGCCACATGCAAATCTTTCCGCTAGCATTTTTTTTTTTTTTTTTTTTTTTTTTTTTTTTCACCTGTAGCAACTTTTTTTTTTCTCTTTTGGTGTGCACAAATTAGAAAAAATATTTTTAATATTGAAATAAAATTTTTTGCATTATAGAATTCTTTCTTTCCTTCTTTTTTTTTTTTTTTTTCTTATTTTAAAGTGAAATGCATATTTATGTTTATATTTGAAATGAAATATCGCAGTATGATTGATGGCAATAGAAACAATATTTGGCAATTTATCACGTGTACCCAGCAAACATAAAGAGACTCAATTTTTCCTAAGTTTTGTTATTATAAAAGGATTTTATATTTTGATTAATAAAATATTTTTCTGTTTTTTAATTTCTATCATGAGAGAACCATTATGTTCATTTTCTACTAACAATTATCATAGTTTTAAAATTTGTCTTTTCCGTTGCATGTCAAAGCTGCTTTAATTGTATTTACAATGATTAAAATACAGTTAGCTTTTTTTCTTTTGTGTGTATATATATTTTCTTATGCATTAGATTTTAATAAAAAGACTGCTTTACATTCAAGGAATGCTATAAAATTTAAATAGGATTGTAATTATTGTACAGTTAATATATTAGCAGTGATGCATTCTAAAATAAGTGATTGATTACAGAATCAATCAAAAGAAAATTAGGCAGCTTAAAAAAATTATTATAAGTCAAATGTTCTGAATTTATTGTTCTGTGCATTATTTATATGTATCAAATTGCTGTTACATAATCATGTTTTAAAATAAAAAAATTATAGAACATCAGATTGATTGACTATGAAAAGATTGTTGATAATAGAGGTCAAAGAGTTGTAGCCTTTGGAAAGTTTGCTGGAGTTGCTGGTACAATAAATATTCTTCATGGACTTGGTCTTCGCCTCTTAGCTCTGGGACATCATACACCTTTTATGGTGAGTAACTGTGAATTTTGTATTTTTCTTTATTATTTCATTGTAATTATTTGCAACTGCATATGCTAACATTGCTTTATTTTTAATGCAGTCTTGTACGAGTATATGATTTCATGACAAGATAGGCAAGTAATATTGCATGTAACACATTTTTCTTTTTGTGGACAATAAAATTGTGGTATAATTAAGCTAAACAATTTATCTGTGTTTTTGAGTTTTAATGAAATGTGAGTGGATATTGTATGTGTTAGATTTCATTTTCAATTGATTCATGAACTATCCACGAGTTTTTGAGTTCTGCTTTGCATGTAAAAGTTTTTTTAATTTTTTAGGTAAAATATGTATTAGTATACATCTTTTCTTTTTTTTCTCTTTTTCTTTTTCTTTAACTGCTGCATGAATATGCATGCAGAAGTGAGAAAAATGATATTGCTTGTGTTAGTATGGAATACATATTTAAACTTAACTAGCAGAAGTAAAACGAATTACTATTAAAACGAATACTGAGCTATTTATATTGTTTTAAGTGCAAATGGGTTAATGTTCATAATCGTATTCATTTCCAGCTACTATTCCATAACAAAATTAAATAGTGTAGGGACCTTTGTGGGATAGAGAAAATAGCCTTGGCAAGAGAAGGAAATTTTGCAACATATTTTCTGGCAACCTATTTCCTGTTTCATATACACGAGCAATTTTTTCAATATTTATATGATTCATTTAATTCAAATAAGCCATTTATCTATTTTTATATACAAACAGAAGTAAATTGTGTATGAAAAATGTTTATATATAAATATAAATACATATATAGACAAGCATATAAGTTCATCATGTTTGTTTTCATAACTGTTTATATCATTCGGCAACAAATCTCACTTTTTGAAGTCTGAATTTCATAAAGCTTTTTTAAAAAATGCCAAACCTTATTTATTGGAAAAGTACCATTAAAATTTCATAAATAAATAAAGCAAAATTTTAACAGATATGTAATCGAACTATACATTTAAAAACTGAAGTAATCACAATCAAAAAGTTTGCTATAGATAGTGAAATCTTTGTTAATTTCTTTGGCTAGTGCCTGGCGTGTGGCTAATACGAAAATATGGTTTGCAATAAATTTCAAAACTTTACTTGAGTACATAACTGATGTTTTTCATATAAAAATGTCTTTTGGTGGTGTTAGTGGAGAAATACGAAAATATATCAAATATAATATATATATATATTTCAATTGAAAATGCTTTTTACCTATGTTCTATGCACCAAGCAGTCTGTTAAGCCTTTTGCAGTTCCTCAGTTTTTTTCCTAAAACTGTTGAAGCTTCCTTCCCATGCTTCCAAGTTTGCAGCTCTGCTCCCAAAGAAGAGGGATGGGGGTTGAACTGAAAAGGTGATTGCAGAAAAATTGTGGGGAGTAGAGTTGCAACTAGAAGAATGTGAGTGAAACAAAACTGATTTAATATTTATAAGCAAAAGCTTTGTTCATTATAAGAAGAGAGCATAATTTGAAATAATCAAATTGAAATAATGTATAATTTTAATTTAGAGTATGGTTACGTGCAATACAAAGTATTGCAATTTATGTAAGCTAATTGTATTCTAAAGATTGTAATTAAAATATAATGTAACTCGTAATATTGCAGTTCATGTAATGTAAATAGAGGTCTGCACGGTCCAGAATTTCCAGGCCCGGGCCTGGCCCGAACGAAAGCTATCTTGGCCCGGCCTGGTGTAAAAATTGGAAGTTCGGCCCGAGCTCAGCCCGACCCGTACAAAAATCAGTGAAAACGGACCCGGCCCGATACAATTTCTACAAAAAAAAAAATCCGTTTTTTCTCAACATACAATTAAGATTCTTTTAATGAACACTACATACATATTTATGGGAACATTTTACAGTATATTTTACATTACTATGATGTTCGCAAAACAGAAAACACACAATAGTAAACATTAACGATTACTTACAATGTTTTAGTCATCGTGTCTACAGACATTTCAAAATGGAAATAAGGATTCATTAAAAGATTAATGTAGTTCAGAATAAAGGATTAAAAACAAGATAACATTTGAAGCTGCATAATAAAAATTAGATTTGTGAAAATATTTCTCTCATTTTTAAGATTTTTCTCAAATCCAAAGGAGCTACATTTCGACACATTTATGAATTCTTTTCTTTTCGGAAACGCGTAAGATTGGCAGGTATTCGTATTCAAAAGCTATGTAAATGTCTTTTTTTCATAGATAAAAGCAATATATCTTTCTGAAAATACTGTCAAAGTTAGCATTTTGAATCAAATTTCCGGAAGCGATAGCACAGGAAAGGAGAAAAACGTACAGTCACGTGACAGGAATCTCTGTTATATCTGTAAGTAATTTATTAAATATGGAAAAAGCCATTTGTTTCCAAATGCCTTCAATAGGCAGGCCTGTCAATTTTATGCCTTTATAGTAAAAATTTTTGTCAGGAACATGTGTCTGAAAGCTTTGCATTGTTGAGCAGTGAATATGAGAACCCACCTTAAGGTATATTTCCAAAGATACTGTTAAGAGAAGTTCATTATCAATATTCATATTACAAAACCAGAATGACTGTTCTACACATCCTGAGATCGATTAAGACCAGTTCCTTCCCGGCACAAGTCTGCTGAAAAAAAATTAAACTCGGAATCAGACATCTTGTAACTGTACGATGCCGATCTCTACGATGGACATGTTACATTTCTGTATTGATGTTGTTAAACTCGCGTCGGCTTGTGACGCACATTTATACTTCTCGAGAAAATCATATTAATTGAAAATGGCTCGTATTTTATCTGCTTCACTTAAACTCTTATATCGGCCGATAGGCCCGATTAATTTTTTTGCTGGCCCGGCCCGTTTATTTTGTCTGTTGGACCGGCCCGTTGAAAAAATTGTCCTAATTCTGCCGGCCCGTTTGAAAATTCGCCTTCATTCCGCCGGCCTGCGGGCCAAGCCCAGGCCCGTGCTAAATGTAAATTTAATTTAAAATGTAAAAGGAAAAAAAAAAAAAAAAAAAAAAAAAAAAAATTGAGCCAACCTTCTTGTGCTATCTCCTCAGTAATGCTTATTCGCTCAAAGTTGCACAGGCTAATGTTTGAAATTGAAAAGGTCAAGTATTGGAAAATATCTGAAGTTTAACTAGAAACTGCAAATGATTCCCTTCCTGTTTCCATTTCCCCTAGAAAGAGGTAATTTCTGTCAAATAGGGAAAATAAGCAGAGATAAAAACTAGGTGGAGTGCAGTTGCAGTGTGCCCAGTATATTTTGTTACTCAAGATCCCCTGGTATTAATAAAAAGAAAAGTTTATCTCTCTCTGTGTGTATCAGTTATCGATGGCTAGGGAAACCTGTCATACATAGAGATCTGCAAATTTGATTTTTGACTAGAAACTCAGGTTTTTCATTAGTTTTTCTTATTTTTGGTTGAAGGGAAAAAATTGCATGTTTTCCTAATTTTCCAAGACATCAAGGATTTTGAGCCAATCACAAAAGGAAATCTTTTAGTCCAATATAGTAAATTTTGTCCTCTTCTCATTAAATTTCAATTATTTTTATTCAGAAATCGTACAACAGTTTTTGAATTTTTGGAAAAAGAAAAAAAGGCCCCTTTTCTGCCAAAACTGAAGACTTTGTTTTGTGATAAACTATTTTTATTTGAAATCTTAGCAATACAATCTTATATTTTATATTCCTATATGGAAGAAAAATTCTGGAATTTTTAAAACAATATTAATATACTCAATAAATGCAGGGGTGCAGAATATGTCCGATCCGGCAATCTAGGATCGGGAGAAATTTTAACCACCTGGGGAAATTTTTCAGAAACCTACAATTGATTTCGATTTTAACAACGAATTCCATAATTCCCTGGGATAGAAAATTTTTTCTACAAATAAAAAGATCCGTATCTCGCCCTTTTAAATGATTTCATTTCGACTCAACGCATCGTTCAAATGGCTTTTTTTTCCTTCTTTTACCGAAAGTAGGTTAGCTTTTCCCCCTTCCTCTGATCTATTTTTAGACACACATATTGCAGTGACATCCAGCTACGTAATGAAAAAGGTGTGTCTTCGTTCGGCGAATTAGAAAAGTTTGTTTTCTCTCAGAAAGGTTTTGTTTTCCCTTTTTTTGTTTTGGCTGTTTTCATACGCGCTAATCATAATACGTAAATTTAATTTAACGAATAGATTTAAATCAATTGTGGTTGCACTTTTGTAAACCTTGTTTGCATAGTCTCTCTATTCTAAAAAAAAGTAACTACTGCTGTCACCGCCGCCGCCGCCGGTTTTGAATTTTTTGTGACCGAAGGTCTTTCTTCGTTAATATTAAGAAAAATAATGCATACAAAAATATGAAAATCGGTAGTGTTATACAGAAATGTTTGATAAACACGCTGATGCAGACAGTTTTCAAATCGAAGAATTATTTTAAGAGATATTTAATGCTAAAGTTGGACAAAATCGTTCCACTAAAAAAGTTTTATAGTAGCAAAAACTATACATCGGAATTTAATCATTTTTAGTTCATTTTATACGTTATAATTTCCCGGTGTGCAGAATTGATTTATTTTTTTAATTTGACTCATTTTTCGAGGTTTTATATCTATTTTAAATTCAAATTTTCAACATTTCGAGAGAAATTTTTTTACAGATTTTAGAAAGTGATATTAATTTAAACTGCTGCCAACTGTATAAACAGCGGAAACAATAATGTTTGCTTAAAAAAAAAAAAAAAAAATATTTATACGTGTAATAAATTAAAAATTTATTTACACGTGACTATTATAAACAGAAAAAAAAACATTTGGAATTAGAATTAAATAATTATGTACAAAAAGCAGGAACTTATTAAAAATTACGTCATAAAAACTATAATTACACGTGAATTTTAAGAGAGAAAGGAATTTGTAAAATAATAAATTTATTAACATGCGTTAGAAGTCTTAAATAGGAGAAATTACGTCATATTACAGTTATTACATAAAATGAACACAAAATAATATTGCAAAACGGTTTAAATTTACAAATTGCGCTAGACATTTATTTGATATTTTGAGGAGATACTTTTCAACTATTTTTGTTAGGAAAGCGTAAATAATATTTAATTTCTAACACAAGAATTTTCACGTGAATATTAAAAAGAGAAAGAATAGTTTGGTCAAAATTACGTCAGATTAAAAACGATTATTTAAAATGTCTCATTTAAAAGAACTTTCTTTTCGCTTTGTTAAAAAATACCGGGAGACAAAGATTCTGTTTACTTAATTCCTTTTATATTAGCTTATTTTGAAATGTTGTTACACGTGTCTACGTCATCAAGTTATTTTTATTTCGACGTTTTATTTGTATTTTTATTAATGTTTTACTAATTTATTTGTTCTTTCGTTATTTAAAATAAAAATTATGTCAATTTGTATAATTTGGCGAGTGGTTAGGCGATTTATATAATTTGGCGAAATTAGTCGACGGGATATTCAAGTAGTACCGCAGCGGATTTGGCGTTAAAATTTCCCCAATCAAAGAGAAATGAATAGAAATCCGTTTATAGGGAGAACGCCACTGTTTTTTTCAATTCCTACTATTAGTTCACACTCTCCTTATATCTGGGAGCACGGCAGTGCGTCCGCCAAGTTCGCACAAGCCGTAAGCTACCTTTTCCTGAACCATTTCGGCATACTTTTCACCCTCTCATAACGTCGTTTTAGGGAGAGATATAAAAATTTTTCTTTTATACACATGTTCGTATGGTTAAACTGAACTAAGGTTCCACGATTTCATGTTTCTATATTTAGTAGTTTTCGAAATATTAAATTCCGAAAAAGCGCTTTTTTGTCACTGACTCACTTCGCATCATCAAATAACTAAGGTACTTCTAAAAGTCGTAGAATCATGAAATTTCACAAGTAAGTCGGGTTTGTAGCACAATTAACCAGAAAAATCTGAAAACACAGAATTTCCGCCTCTAAACCCTTTAAACAGGGGGTGTTCATTTGGCCGTAAACAGTTCCTTAACACATTCAACTGTGCCAATGTTGGTCGCCAAAACTCGATTACAGAGTTTTGAAGGGATTCACGTGATTTCAAGCATAATAACATTTTATATATATCCCTTTCCAAAGATGCTTGTTAAATAAAAAAAAATGAATATACCTAAAAATTTTAATCAGTATAGGTTATAATATATTTACGATATTAAAACAATAAAACATTTAACAAAATATAACTGCAATTCGGTACATTTCCGATACAGTAGCCTTGGTGAAATACAGAAAATAGCCTTGACGAGAAAAGAAATTTGATAATAACGTATTTTCTGGCAACCTATTTACAGTGTCATATACACAAGCAATTTTTTTCCATATGTATACACTTTATTTAATGTAAGGAACCCGTTTATTTATTTTTATATACCAACATAAATAATTTGTATATAAAAAATAATATTTTATACATGTATAAATAAAATGTTTATATGTATATAAATACGTAATATAAATAACATAAAAGTTCATCAGGTTTGTTTTTATAGTTGTTTATATCATTTGGCAACATATCTCACTTTCTGAAGTCCGAATTGCGCCAAGATTTTAAAAAAATGCCAAGGTCCCTATATTGGAAAAATATCCTAATTCCATATGAAAGTTTAAAAATCTTCTTTTAATTAAATGAAATGTGTAACTAATAAACTGTCTTTAACGATGTGCGACAGATGCGGCGTCCGAAGTCTGCTGCTAATGTTATTATATTGTATTATTAGCCTACTTACTGTTAATTTATTGTTAATTTTAAATCTGTAAAAGAAAGATTATAGTTATAGATAAGATATGTTTGTCGCCAAAACCCGATTACAGAAAATTAGCCTGAGTTATAAAGGTGTTACATGATTTCAAGCTGAATGAATTTTTATATGCTGTTACAAAAATCTTAATAAGGCAAATCTTTCAGTTTATCTGTCCATCTTTCTATCTTTTACTTCCTTAAAATAAATTTTACTAAATACCGAGAGGCGTCAGCACAGATCATCACCTCATCGAGTTGACGGCTGAAATTTTAGGATTAGTTAAATATCGATTAGCGTATTTAAATGTAACTGGTCTGCCAAGTCATATCTTTGTGGAAACCACCTACAGACCCGATTTTACTGGTTAATTGTGGATTTTCCATTGTGTTTTCTTTCACCCATTCCTCCATGTTACCAAACTTTTGAATGCAGGAAAATACAATAGTAAACCTATCAGTTAACCACTAAAATTAGGTCTTCATGTGGTTTCTACCAAGATATGGCTTAACAGACTAGTTGCATTTAAATATGCTAATCTAGTTTTAACTAATCCTAAAATTTCAGCTGTAAACTCGATGAGGTGGTGGTGTGTGAAGACGCCTCCCGTTCTATTATAAATGCCGGAATTCTGATCTCAATAGCACTCTGGTGAATCTGGCAATCCGTTTTAGTGATGTTAATGAACTTATGCATATGCATCATACATATTATACATATGCATATTATACGTAATACATTTGCATCATACATGTTATACGTATGCATATAATACGTAATGCATTTGCATCATACATATTATAGGTATGTGTATAATACATAATACATATGCATCATTATGACGTCAGAATAAACAAAACATTTTTTGTCGCCAAATTTGAGAATTGACATGATATATTACCAAATTTGGTGACACTTCGCTAAATGTCGCCAAGCTTGGCGAGTATTTGACGTTTGTGGCTATTTTTCAATGAGTTAATTATTAATGCGAGCCATCTATTTTTATTTTTCCGCATATTATCTGAATAGTTAAATGATATAAAGTACTAATATTTCCAAAGTGCTAATAGTTTCGCCACTGCCCAAAACCTCTGCTATTATTACTATATTGGACTGTTATTATACTTACTGTGACTATGTTGTTAATCTTTACACCGCTAAAACTTCTGTATTTTATAAAGACAGTTTAGGGAAACTATTAAAGCATTGAAACTGCCAGTTCTCCTTATGATTATTATAATTCTATAATATGTAACCTGTTAATCGATATGTACCGTTAGAAGGAATCTTCTATAATCCGGTTCCTCGCATTTTAGTTTTCAGGTTTCGAATAAAATTAGCTAAAAACTTAAAACCATGGCAAATTGGCTATTAATTCAACACGATTAGATGAGAAGAATGATAGATTTTCAAATGGATCATAGCAGTGAGCCCGTAGACCTTCTATTCTTCCGTAATCGAGTCTATTTAAAAGGTTAGCACGAAACAAAAAGATATTAGCATCAATATGGTTTAATGTAAATGCAGATATTATCAAAGGATTTAATAAGAATCATTTCACTTGTACCCAATCGTATCAGTTAAAATACAATAACTGGCAGTGAGCCCAATTAGAAAAGATTACTTAATACGATTAAAAATTTCCGCATTAGAGAACGAATCGTAACTGATAAGGAAACATGCATAAGTGAGTTAAGAGATATTTGTCATGAAAGAATGAAATACATAACAACACAAAATATATTATGTGCTTCCATGATCGTAAAGAGTTCTTGATTTCTCTATCAAAAGCTTCCGACTTGGCGAAAGAATGGACAAGTAAATTAAATTATAAATAACAGTAACATGATGCAACGTTTAACATGGAATTAATACGGTAAATACTGCTTGCTAGAGGCGGCTAGTACTTTAATATAAAAAGAAATAAACTATAAATTTGTAAAGCTCAATAAAATAAATTTAGGTATTTTTATGTAAGGCGGGCGCAAGTGGCAAATCGCCAAATACTGTTCCCAACTCCCCATTGTTCATATTACATTCATTTCATTTAAAGATATATACTTTTCAGTTATCTCATTTAAAATAGATGCATTTCCCTCATTTTATTTAATAGAATATTTAACATAGAAATAAATAAATAAATAAGAAATAATAACATAAACCAAAATATTTTATTTGAAAATCAAAGCATTGTTTCTAATTTGCACATGTGAAAAATGAAAACTGCTATTGGCGAAAAAACAAAAGCCTAATGAGGAGATTTGCTCCCGGCTAACATAAAAGTACCGTGATTTCATTTTTTCCATATTAATATATTTTAGAATAACAAACTTGAAAAAACATACAAAAAGTAGTGATATCCCAACAAAAAGTTTTCGGAAAAAAAAAAAAAAGCGCCAAGTTCTCCTTAATGTTTCGGCCAGAAAAAGTAGTGATATCTGAAGTTCGCACAAGTTAAAAGCCAAACATCCCAAATCTTTCATTGAAAATGGCTTCCTGCGACTTGGCCGTTAATGCCTTCAAGAGAGTTTTTCAAATTTTAAAATATGCACAAATGAGCTACATGCCAACTACATTTTTTGATTATTTTAGGCATTTTGTGGCACAGAGTGCAGAAATTAAATACGCATTTGAAATAAGCATTTAAACCCTTTCAGTCTATTTAAATGCTTAGAAGTTAAAAATAACAAAATAGTTGTATTCAGGAGATAATATCCCTAATTGCTAAAACATAATTAGTATCAGCTTTTAACAGTTTATAAATCGAATACCTCTTAATGTATGCAAACAAACTATAATAAATGTTCAAACGAAAAACATCTCTTTCGTCAATACACGAGATTTCAATATTATACAATAAAATATAATGTAACATATTGTGAGATTTGAAGTAAGTAAATTTTGTTTTTTATTTCTTGGGTTTTACGTTAATGACTTTAGATTTAGACGGTACAAAATGGCAATTAAACCACAAGTGGACTAAATGATCTGTAATCAGAACTAATGTTTGTTGAAACTGAATGGTAGTTATCAGAAATCTTTTACTTATAATGTCTTTATGTGAATTTGCCTCTTTGCATTCTAATACTACTTTTAATATTTAAATAATTCATAAATGCGTAATTTCCAATCATTAATTTTGAAATGCTGTAGAAGACATTAACGGCCAAGTCGCAGGAAGCCATTTTCAATGAAAGATTTGGGATGTTTGGCTTTTAACTTGTGCGAACTTCAGATATCACTACTTTTTCTGGCCGAAACATTAAGGAGAACTTGGCGCTTTTTTTTTTTTTTCCGAAAACTTTTTGTTGGGATTTGTTTATTTATATATATATATATTTATTTATTTATCTTGTTCAAATTTTCAATCGTTAATAAAATACACATTATTCATCCTATCAAGTTGAAATAATTTTTTTTGAACTTGTACTGGATGACAATGGATGTTAATACAGTTTTTTCAAATATTAATTAATTAATTAAATTTTAATTAATTAATTTTAGTTTTGCATGGGAAACAAAATGGTGGCTATTGGTTATCGAAGGTCAATGAAAATATTTTCAATAAGGCGTTACCATAGGGGGGATCCTGTTCTGTCGCCAAATACCGCCAAGTTTGTCGCCAACTTGGCGATATATCGCCAACTTTGGCGTCCAAAATAAGTCGCCAAAAGGGACGCTAACTTGGCGATATATCTAATATTTCGCCAAATTCCCATAGAATTCCATTGTAAACCTACTTGTTTATAGAAAATCAACAAATTGAGATATTTTAATGCAACAAAAACTAATATTAGCTTAAGGGATTATATTAAATTTTTCTTTGGTGACCTACGTAGGAATTGACTTTAAAAACAAAATTTTTATATTACTTGTTTAAATTATAATTCAATCTTCCAAAATCTTTTTAAAGCCGATCAAATTAGCGTGCTTTTAGAGACTGCAATGTCTGAACGGGGGGTTGGCGAGCGTAGCTCGTAGGGGGCTGAGCCCCCTAGTATATATACAAAATGCAGCCAGTTTTTTAACAGATTTACAAAAGTTTTGGTATTGTATTATTTTTGACAATGTGATTGTCTTTTGGATTTCGGGCCGTGCGCTGGAATTCAAAGAGCGATTTTAATAAGACTGTACGATGTTCTTCCATAGCTATTTTTTTGATATCTAAAAGTTTAACTTTGATTTCCGGTTTATTTTTAAGTTGTGCATTTTCGATTTGGACAGTTTATCATCAAGGCATTCTCTGAAGAATTATTTGAACCAGCATTAATATTGTCATGGAATTACTTAAGTTTTTAATAATGCTATGTGGAACGTTTTTCTAATATGTACAATGACCAGATTATATACCTCCTGCTTCACCTCTCTCCCTTCTCAAGAATAAAGTTTGATTTAATACGAATCTGTGTACTCATTGATCAAGCTTCTTGTGTCAACTGTTTGTCATTTAAGTAAGACAATTCTCTTTATTTTTTCTGCAATAACATATGATCATCGGCGAAATATTAATTCACGGCACTTAATTAATTCTTTCTCTTTTCATTTACGTCACACAGGGGTGATTCTGTTCCGAATTTTCCGAAAATTAAAAAAAAAATCGGCCATCGATCAGAAAATTCGGACATAAAAATACCGCGAATGTTGTCCAAGAACTATGGAAAAAACACGAATTTCATCCCAACATCTCAAAATAACCGCAAGTTTCGTCAAAAGATCGTGAAAGAACCGCAAATTTTGACAAAAAATCGCGAAAGAACTGCAAATTTCATCAAAAGATCACAAAACAACCTCAAATTTTGACAAAAGATTTCGAATCAACCGCAAATTTCATCAAAAGATCGCGAAACAACTCAGGGTTCGTACGGTCCTTGAAAGTCCTTAAAAGTGCTTACATTTTTCAAAGGAAATTTTTGGTGCTTAAAAGTACTTATTTTCATGCAAAATCTGAAAAAAGTCCTTAAAAGTGCTTAATTTGACTGTCATATTAATTCTTAATGAAAGGTGAAACTCTTCTTCATTTCTTTTAATTTCTGATTTTAAAAAAATCTTAATCCCGCCTTGCTTCTTCTGAAATTTCACTTCCCCCTTCGTAATATCAAAGTTAAAAACTTCATTTTTTTAAACCTTTTTCTACTCTCAGGGATGTAAGACCTGCGCTAATTGCACCAGACGAAGCCAAAATCGCTTTACTGCGCCAAGCTTCTACAAAACAGTTTTTTTTCCATTTTGCGCCAAACCTGCGCCAAAATGTACTTAGTGCCAAGATGAAATTTAGCACAATTTCGTCGATCCGAGGGAAAAAAAAAAAAAAAAAAAAAAAAAAAAAAAATCCATTTTTAACCTTTTTCTAGGCTGCTAATTGCGTCAAAAAAAGCAAAAAACCGCGGTCCAAAGATCTCGAAGAACACGCGATGTTTGTCAAATGATTACGAAAAAACGTGAATTTTGTTAAAGGATCGCTAAATTCGTCAAAAACGAACAAAACGCGATCAAAGGATCGTAAAAACGATAATTTTGTTAAAAGATGGCGAAAAAACCCTGCAAATTTCATCAAAAGGTCGCAAAAAACCATACATTTCATCAAAAGATCGCGAAAAACACGCAAATTTCGTCAAGAGATCGCGAAAAACGTGCAAATTTTGTCGAAAGATCGCGAAAAACGCGCAAATTTTGTCGAAAGATCGCGAATTTTGCCAAAGGATCGCTAATTTCGTCAAAAAACGAACAAAACACGATCAAAAGATCGTAAAAACGCTAATTTTATAAAAGATGGCGAAACCCCCCCCCACAAATTTCATCAAAAGGTCGCAAAAAACACACGAATTTCGTCAAAATATCGCGATAAAAACGTGCATTTTGTCAAAGGATAGCTGACTTCATCAAAAAACGAACAAAACGCGGTCAAAAGATAGTGAAAAAACGTGAATTTCGTTAAAAGATCGCGAAAAATACGCGAATTTTGTCAAAAGATTGCCCCAAAATACGCGAATTTTGTCAAAAGATTGCCAAAAATACGCGAATTTCGTCATGAGATTGCCAAAAATACGCAAATTTCGTCAAAAGATTGCCAAAAATACGCAAATTTCGCCAAAAGATTGCCAAAAATACGCAAATTTCGCCAAAAGATTGCCAAAAATACGCAAATTTCGCCAAAAATACGCAAATTTCGCCAAAAGATTGCCAAAAATACGATAATTTCGTCAAAAGATTGCCAAAAATTCGCAAATTTCGTCAAGACTGCCAAAAATTCGCAAATTTCGTCAAAAGATTGCCAAAAATACGCAAATTTCGTCAAAAAATTGCCAAAAATACGCAACTTTCGTCAAAAGATTGCCAAAAATACGCAAATTTCATCAAAAATCGCGAAAAACATACGAATTTTGTCATAGCGAAAAAACACCCCGTTAATTTTGTCAAAGTACAATTTGTAATTTTGTCAAAGCCAATTACTTCTAAAAACGAACAAAATGGGCTCAAAAGATTGTGGAAAAAACGCAAATTTCGTTAAAAGATCTCGAAAAAACCCACAAATTTCATCAAAAGGTCACAAAAACCGCAAATTTTGTCAAACGATTAAAAAAACTCACGCTAATGTCGTCAAAAAATAGCGAACAGCACACTGATTTCAACAAAGGATAACAAAAAATACGCGAATTTTGTCAAAAGATCGCGAAAAACATGCAAATTTTGTCAAA
The DNA here is from genome assembly GCA_963932465.1 of Maratus speciosus. Lineage (NCBI taxonomy): Eukaryota > Metazoa > Arthropoda > Arachnida > Araneae > Salticidae > Maratus > Maratus speciosus. The sequence goes on from OZ010788.1 coordinate 318,407,302, forward strand.
AGATCGCGAAAAATACGCGAATTTTGTCAAAAGATCGCGAAAAATACGTGAATTTTGTCAAAAGATCGCGAAAAATACGTGAATTTTGTCAAAAGATCGCGAAAATTTACGTGAATTTTGTCAAAAGAGCGCGAAAAATATGCGAATTTTGTCGACATCGCGAAACATACGCCAATTTTGTCAAAAGAGCGCGAAAAATATGCGAATTTTGTCGAGATCGCGAAAAATACGCGAAATTTGTCAAGACATCGCGAAACATACGCCAATTTTGTCAAGACATCGCGAAAAATACGCCAATTTTGTCAAGACATCGCGAAAAATACGCAAATTTCGCCAAAAGATCGTGAGAAATACGCAAATTTCGCCAAAAAATCGCAAGAAATACGCAAATTTCATCAAAAGATCGCGAAAATTTCTTTTTAATTAGAATTTCAATTTTCTCCAAAAACAGTTTTTATTGCTACAAAATTAATTTTTCCTGCTACATAAATGGATTTTACTGCTACAAAATCAGATTTTTGCTGCTACAAGAATAGATTTTACTGCTCCAAAATTCAATTTTTGCTACTACAAAACGGCTTTAGTGCACTTTCATCCCTGTACTCTATTTCTTACTTCATACTGAATAAATAATCTGTTCTAAATTTCAGTAACAATTCATTCCATCACATTTCATTAAAATTTCATCTGAATTTCACCCTCAAAATTTTTCTTCCTCCGTTTTTCTTTGCTCCCCCACAGTACTCAAAGTTTAAAAACTCTTCGAAACTGTTTAAATTTTTTTTTGCTTTGTCATTTTATTGCCACAATAAATAATCAATCAAGATTTCTCTTTCCACCCGAAATTGGAATTTTCCTTTTACTCCCCCCCCCCCCCCCCCCCTCCACCACCACTACACACACACACACTTAAAGAACACATGGAGTTTTAAGTCTTTAAAACTCCTCTTAGTTTTTTTTCTTGTAAATTTTTAATAAGGTAAATAAATAAGTCATCTAATAAACTCCCTCCCTCCCTACAAAAATTTTAAAAAATGTGCTTGTCCCTTTGTTCCCCTCAACTTATAAAGTTTAAAATCTTAAAAATCATTGCTTTTTTTTAAACTTTTTCTGCTCCATTAGTTATTTTATTGTAACAATAAATAATCGATCATACAGTTTTACCCCCCCCCCCCTCCACCGAAATTGATGTTTCCCTGCCCTCCCCCCTCCTTACCAAGCATACAAAATTTAAAGTCTTTTAAACTGTAAGTTAATTGTAAGTCTGTTAAACTTTTTCTTCTGCTGTATGTTATTTTAATTTTTCTAAATTTCTACTGCCACATGGTGAAATTCCCTCCCCCCCCCCCCCCCTTCCCTTCCATTTGAATATTTAAAACTTTTACAAAAATGAAAGAAACCCTTTATTAAATGCATGTTATAATTTAATAGTTTATTTAATTTGAAGGTCCTTAAGTTATTTTGGTTTTGGTCCTTGAAAGTCCTTAAAAGTACTTGATTTTTATTTAAAGAAATGTGTACGAACCCTGCAACTGCAAATTTCATCAAAAGATCGCGAAACAACTGCAAATTTCAACAAAAGATCGCGAAACAACCGCGAATTTTGTCAAAGGAACGGGAAAAAAATCATAAATTTCATCAAAGATCACGAAATGAATGCAAATTTCGCCAAAAGATCGCGAAACAACTGTAAATTTTGTCAAAAGATAGTGAAACAACCACATATTTCGTCAAAAGGAGTGAAATAACTGCAAATTTCGTTAAAAGATTGCAGAAAACTGCAAATTTTGTCAATGGATTTTTGTCACGGAAGAACCGCAAATTTTGTCAAACAATCACAAAACAACCGCGAGTTTCATCAAAAAATGGAAAAACAACCACGAATTTCATCAAAAAATGGAAAAACAACCACGAATCTCGTCAAGAGGAAGGCAAAATAACAACAAAACTTGTCAAAAGATCGCGAAATAACCGCAAATTTCGTCAAAAGATCGCTAAAAAACACGAATTTCGTCAAAGGGCCGCGAAAAAAACATATTTAGTGCTGGGAGTGAATTTCTCCCCCTACCCCCACTCTGCTGTAACCTTTCAGAAAATTTGCTGTGAATTTCAGAATTTTTTTTTCCACTCAGAATCACCCCTGACATATATACTCGCGCATAAGTTGAGAAATATTGGAAAAGAAAAATTTCTGTACCTATGGTAATACAGCATTTACCTATAACATACCGTAAATTTTGGGGAAATTTTCATGTGGATTGGGGGAAATGTTGGGAGTAGAAACATTTTCTGCACCCCTGAATAAATGTAGTAAGAGATTAGCAAGATTAAAAAGTTTCAACCACAGAAAAGAAAATCCAGTGAAAGAAAGAACTATTTCTTGTTCCATTTATTTCTCTGGTAACTTTTTATCACTAAAGATTTATATGACATCATTAATTCCATTTATTAGCAGAAAAGAACAGGATCTCTAATTGTGAAAATTCAAGAAATTTGTTGTTGTGTTTGGTATAAAGTATTGGCATGTTATGAGAGTCTGAGTCAGATTCGGGCTCTTTAACCACTTCACCGGCTGCCCCGAGATAACTCGGGGGTAAAAGCACTGTTTCCCCATACCCTTCGCCGGTGAAGTGGTTAAAATTCTTTGAGTCAGAGTTAAAGTCCACCATTTTTCCTACCTATTCCATAGCCCCTGTTATAATATATTCTTTTTTTTTTTTTTTTTTTTTTTTTTTTTTTCTTTAATTGGACAAGTTCCACTTTATCTATAATAATAAAAGAAATTTTCACTCTGTCTGTATACGATGGCTAGCAAAATCTTGTTAGGAAAATGCTTGCCTAGTGTCTCATCACTGTACTTGCTTGTGTTTATAAGCTAAGTCTGAAAGAACTCTATTAATATTTACTTTTTTATAAACACTTATCTTTATTTCTAAAGTAAAGTAATCCCTTTCCATTTATTATTTATATTCTATAATTCAGTCTTTCAGCTTCATATATTTTTATCTACAATAGACTGGTATTTACTTCTTGTATGCTAATCTTTCCATATCTTGCCGGTAACTGTTTTAGTACACGTGATCATTATTAGATGGCATTAGTAGCTCCATCTGATCACAATTGACATCATTGCTATGCGTGATCAGAAGTACAGTTTGAGAGCCAGTACTAGAAAGAGGAAGCTAACGATGGATGCATAGAATCCTTTTTTGCGTGTTCATATCGTATATATACTAAGAGATCGTTGACCTCAAGGGCAGTTGATATTCCTTCTCAGTCAAGAGATGTTTGTGTAGGCTTATATATTGGCATGAAAAATTTCAAGATGTTCTTAATGTTTCCATAGAATGTTTTTAAGTATAGTTTTTATATAGATTCATTTTTATCTCTTATGCTTTTAAGCTAGTATGAAGAGTGTGTGATATTTTCCTTGAAGAAAAACATCGTATCACCGGCTTTGAGAAGTTGTTTCCCTTCATTAATGGAGTCCTTGCTTCTGTAGTCTAGTTAGATATCAAGACATGCTCTCGTTGTCTGCACTTTGAGTGACTCATGAAGAAATATGGCTGTGTCTTGATACGGAAGTAATGATGATTATGAATGTTGACATTGTTACATTTACTAGATATGTCTACTCTAAGGCATCGTGATGAAAGTTTGGTTTTTTCATTACAGTCATCCTATTTATTCAAATGAGTTTTTGAGTTCTGATTGTAAAAGTATTGGAGAAGTTAATGAAGATATAAATCTATATTCCTTTAGTTGCCATGTTTTTCACTGACATAGTTTTTTCATAAATGAATTGTAGTATATTTTTGAGCTTCGGCGTGGATATATTTAATCCGTTAGTTATATTTTTAATGAAATGTTTTCTGTTTAAGTTATGAAATATTGTAAGTTTAACTAAATGATTTAGGTATTAAAAGACTGACTAAGTAGACTTGTTTAATTTAACATGAATTTGAAATGAAATTTAATTGATGAAATATAGAAACGTTTAATTGGAACTTCACTTATATTTTATAGACTATATTAATTTGTTGACTATATACTATTTTACTTTTGATTTTAAATAAAATACAATTGTTTATTTTAACTTATTGTTTTTCTTTTCCATCACATGCGTTTTTCTTATATTTAGGTGTAATTAATAGATTAATGTTTTAATATAGTTTCATTTTACAGCTGCTCCTTATTTTCCATAAATTAACCTTACTTGTGTTAGGCTTATGTGGGAAGTTCAGTATTTGATTCTTTCACTGTTAGTTGATCTCTGCTCATATATTGTACATTACCATTGTAATGTTCATCAAATCTATGGGATGTACGAGTCTGAAAATTTTTGTAAGGTTATCTCAAAGTGTCTCCTGATGCACTTGAGACTCGAAATTTTAAATTTCTAATAATTAGTTGTTATGAATTAAACATCGTAACTCACTTTCATCAAAAATTCATCTATTTGATCTCCGGTCAAGGAAAGCACTTGCATATGCACACAAACCCATTCACGCATCTGTTGCTAGCAAAGAAACATTTTTTGATTTTATTTCTGTTTTTTGATTTTTTTGTTTTAATCCAAATTGACCAAACTACTTGGTACAGTTAAAATTGAGACACATTCCGAAAGATCTTACTGTTATGCAAAGTTTGCAAAGCTGGGCCCAGTTTGAATAAACCCGGTGGGTTTTTTCAGAATGGGCCCACTTGAAAAAGCCCACTGAAAAACGCATAATGTGGGTTTTTTCAATTTTCAGAAATATTTAAAATTTTAAACAACATATACATTTTTTTTTTGCGAAAATGTTATATCATTTTAATTCTTGAGAATGTTACCGTCGGATACAATGAAACATGTCGAACGTGAATAAATAAAGGTATTTTTCGCCTTGTAATTTTTTGTAATAGTTGAAATGAGCTTTAAATAAAATGTTGCTTTGACAAAAAAATCGCCATCCTGATATTTATTTACAGTCAATATTCTAAATACATTTAACAGACTGCAACATCCCACCCTTTTTAGGTTGGTAAATGTAATTTATTAGATATTAAACCATGTGGAGTGTTCATTTTGTCAAAATAAGGAGTACCGGTCAACTAATTTTCTAAGTAAGCATATCAAAATAAATAAGTAACTGCACCCTGAAACCAAAGAAATTTGCGGTGAAATACTTGATCGAACAACGGCAAGACAAAAGAAAACAGTTTGCGGACAGAAGCCAGAGAGAAGGACCCCAGTATTCTCCTGGTGACCATGTATGGGTGAACCTCCATCTCGTTAGCAAGGCTGGTCAGAAGAAAAGAACCGCCAAATTCAGTCCCCGACGTGACTGATCCTATGGAGTGCTCACACAGTGATCACCTACTTCCTATGAAGTTGCCAGTTTACAAGGCGAAAATGTTGAAAATTACTTGAAGTCTACTACGAAAATGACTTGAATCTTTAAGTCATTTGAGTAAATTTTGAAAAAAAATTAATATATAAAAGCCATCACATAAACACCCGAAGTAAAATAAAAATGTATTTTAGCACACTGAAATACTTTACTAACATAGAACATAGTAGGCAACATACATAGTACATAATTATAGGTAAAGGCAATAATATCATAAGAATGTCTTTATATAAAAAATTCAAATCAACTATATTCTTGAAAATAAAAGATATATATTTTTACTTTCTTCTATCTTTACAAGAAGAAAGTATTTAATTTGTGAAAAATTTTGACTTCCAGTTTACGACGGATTTATACGTTTTTAAAAAGGTCCTGAAGACGATTTGATGGTTTTTAGTAAATGTCTGTCTGTATGTGACAAAAATTTTGTGGGTGCTCTATCTCAAGAACTAATGCACAGAATTTCACAAAACTTTAGATTCAGTTAGAGCTTGATGTAAACTGATGCTGATTAGTTTTTGGTGTATATTGACCAACAGGTGGCGCTGCTATGCTGCATTTATCTCAATTTTTTGCAATAGCTTTATCTCAAGAACTAATGCACGGATTTTCATCAAACTTCAGATTCAGTTACAAGTTAAGTTGTTGTTTATCAAGTTTTGGTATATATTGCCCAACAGGTAGCACTGTTATGCTGCATTTTTTCACGATTTCAGCAATAACTCTTATCTCAAGAACTAATGTACAAAATTGAATAAAAATTTAGATTCAGTTAGACCTTGATATAAACTGGTGCTGATTGGTTTTTGGTGAATATCACCCAACAATGGCTCTGTTGTACTGCATTTTGTATGATTTCCGCAATATCTCAAGATTTTCATCAAACTTCAGATTTAGTTAGACACTGACGTAAGCTGTTACCGATTAGGTTTAGGTTAAATTGCACAGCACGTAGGGTTGATATGCTGAATTTTTCATGATTTTTGCAAAATCTATATCTCAAAAACTAATGCACGTAATTTAATCAAACTTAATATTCTGTTTCATTTTCATGTAAATAGATCCTTATTAGACTTGGATGTAAATTAAACACAACAGGTGTTGATTTTATACTGTTTGGGTTGGAAATTTTGGTTGTGGACATCTAAGAGGATGGGTTCCAAAATTCAACGATTTGTTTGAAACAATGTGATACTTTCATCTCCTTGTTAAATGCACCCAATTCAATGAACCTATGTTTTACAATCCTCGTGATGAGCATAGATGTGGCACTGTGATAGCGAATTTTGAATTATTAACATGTATGAGATAGAGAAAAGTTTTGAGATTGGCACATCTGACTAATTTACCCCTTTTTTTCTTCTACTTATAAATTTTAAATATTAATATTCTATTCATTATTTTATTTTAAAGCAAATTAACAATTCTTTATCTTCTATTATATTAAAAATTTATTTTGTGAGATACACTGACAATTATTTAAATTCATATAATTTATGCAATTTATGACAATTTAAATTCATATAATTTATACAATTTATAACTTGTAAAATAGTATTACAATTATATTGTATACAAGGGGTGTATAGTATATATAATGTATAAATAATATAGAATACAATAATGTAATATCGCACATATTGTACTTTTGAAAAGACCCGATTTTCCCTGGGGAAAATTGGGTTTTTCATGAAAAATCCCGAAAAAACCCATGTGGGTTGGGTTTTTTCAAAAAAAACCCCGCGTTTTTGCGAACCCTGCTGTTATGTCTCAAATGCCACGATCAATCCTAATAATGTTGACTCTAGAAAAAAAGAGCCACCGGGCGGGAATTTTTCAAAAAGGGAATGCTATTCTTAAAAAAGAGTACATTTTTCAAAAAGGGAACACTATTCTAAAGAAGGGTACATTTTTTCACAAAAGGAACACTATTCTCACACTTCTACCTTGTTCACAAAAAATATTTTGAACTGGTTTGTTTAGAGTCCCTTAGAATTTGCGATATTTTCCCACGGTCAATTGAATTGTCACGGGGTGCATATGAAGTGTTAAAAAGGGCAGCTGGGGGCATCGGAAGGGTTTAAAAGAGCCACCAAGTGCAAAATAGAAATAAAAAGGGCTGCCGGGCACTGTGCCCTGCTAAAGCGGCTTAGAGTCAACGCTACCTAAAAAACGCCGCAGTTAATCCTTTGAATAAAAATTCAAGAAGGGTCATTTCTCCAAAAAGTTTTTCTCCCTTATTGCAATGCTCCTCCAGGATGCAATTTTAGAGGTACTGACAAACCAAAAATATGCTCTTATAGCTGAAACCTTCTTCTAATCGATGGTGCAATTGTTTTTTTAAAATATGAACTTCATCCCTTTCAAATACACCGGCGAACACAGGTCACTTCGCACCGCATTTAGAGTCCCTTAGAATTTGCGATATTTTCCCACGGTCAATTGAATTGTCACGGGGTGCATATGAAGTGTTAAAAAGGGCAGCTGGGGGCATCGGAAGGGTTTAAAAGAGCCGTCAAGCGCAAAATAGAAATAAAAAGGGCTGCCGGGCACTGTGCCCTGCTAAAGCGGCTTAGAGTCAACACTGCCTAAAAAACGCCGCAGTTAATCCTTTGAATAAAAATTCAAGAAGGGTCGTTTCTCCAAAAAGTTTTTCTCCCTTATTGCAATGCTCCTCCAGGATGCAATTTTAGAGGTACTGACAAACCAAAAATATGCTCTTATAGCTGAAACCTTCTTCTAATCGATGGTGCAATTGTTTTTTTAAAATATGAACTTCATCCCTTTCAAATACACCGGCGAACACAGGTCACTTCGCACCGCATTTAGACTTTTTTTTTACATGAAAAGTAACTAAACGTCCTTATTTTAACACAATATTTTGATAGTATCTAAACAGACCAGATTTACATCACCTACAAAAATTTTGACTGTTCGGACGTGTAGAAATATTTTTTTACAAAATAAAATGTGTGAAAATGTCGAAATCTGTAAAAACCCGAGTGTAATGTCATGGTTTTGCTTGCTTTTGGTACACATATACTCCAAAAATCAAATAACGCAAAATAGCCTATACTTTATTTTCAATATTTTTACATGATTTTATCATTTAAAAATATAAATTCAGACAAAATTCGAGTTAAAGATATAAAATCATACACATTTTGAGGTTCATTTAGGAGTCATTCATCACGGGCCTGGGCAACGACAGGCAGGTCAGCTAGTATTGTTAAAAATATCTAACAAAAACATAACTGTGAAAAAAAGGAGTCAAGCTCTCTCTCTAAAAAAAAAGAAAAAAAACGCTAAGAAAAGAAGTGATATCTAAGTGAGTGCCAAGTTCAAATAAAATTCACTCAAACTTACCTACTGAAGTATTATAGCATTGTTTAAAAATAAAAATTATTAATATGCTATCAATAATTTTTATTTTTAAACAATTTAAACACACATATTAATAATACATCATACACATATTACACATATTTACACATCATACACATATTAATAATACATCAACACACACATATTAATAATAAAAATTACACACATATTAATAATGTATCTAGAACTTGGCAAGTTTTTGATAAATGTTATGCCTATCATTTTCATATCTTAATAAAATTATGATGTTAATATTAATAACAATGTCGTTATAAAACAATTTAATATAGTTAATATTATAAATAAATGACTCCTGTTAAAGATTTGATAAACCAATAAACACACAGATATACTCCTGCTCATCTTTGGTTATCACTCTAGTGAATCTCCCCCCCCCCCCCCCCCTCACGAAACCTCAATGCAAACTGAGGTGCAAACTGAGTCCTGACAAAGACACAGATTCACTTACGCTTGTTCTTGGTCATCACTCTGGAGATGCACCCCTTTAAGAAGCCTCAATACAATCAAATTTAGGCTTCTAAACATGAAATCACAAGTTTTGATATAATGACATTAATAAAAACTAGCAAAAGCCATGCTTTGTTTGGATTTGCGAAGCATTATTTAATAAGATAAATATTTGAAAGTAACAATATTTTTTTATATTATTTTTGCATCAATATTAAGCAAGAACGTTATTTTATGTTTTGGCACATTTTAATTTTAGAAATGTAAATTCAGCCAAATAACTAAGAATTTCCCTGGAATTTTTTATTTATGATATAAGACTGGTATAAATAAAAATATTTTCGAAGCAAAATTTTACAAAATATTTTTAAATTTTTAACTAAAATCTCTTTTAAAGATGTTCTTACATTTTACAATAGCCTCTGGTGGTTTCACAAATGGTTTGAAATAGGTATGTTTCCAATCTTTGTAATTCACATCAAATAATCTTTGATAGCAATCTTAGAATAATATATTCGAAGAGAGCTTAAAGAAAGTTACTTCTTCAAAATCATATTTTCTGGAAAAACATTTGAAATCTGCCCTGGTTGATACTAAGAATTATTAACTCTAAAACGTTTTATTCTAATTTCTTCTTTTTTTTCTGCATGTTAGCATACGAGAATTTTTGATATTATAGAATCTCTCGTAAGGAAATTTTCTATTGAATGCTAAACCTTGAAGGGTTTTCACTCTTGACAATGCTATGTACATTAACCCAACTGATATCTCTTTATCCCCAATATCTATGACTGCTTGATCTAATGTTAAACCTTGGGGTTTATGAATTGTAACTGCAAAAGCTAACTGCAGAGGAAATTGTTGTCGTGAGCAATTTCAGGGCTTGAAATTCAATTTTTCCTAAGAGGGGAGTTTCCCTACCAACATTTATAAATGGAGGGGATTTGAGCTATTTGGGAAGGAGAAAAAAATCTAAAACTCATTGTTATTTTAACTTTCAACCAAATGTCATGCGTTCTTAACAATGGAATTGTTAAATGAATTTCTGAATTTAGATTTTATTCGATTTTGAGCCTTGAATCCTGTTTCACAAGGTAAATTTGTGACAGACAGCACAAGCACACCATTTATAAATTTGGGAATTATCGGACATGTATGGTTGTGCTCTCTTAAAAAATTTTCAGAAAACTTTGCAATATCTGATATGCCTTCATTTTTTACTACTTGCATGAACAATGCAAGTCGGTGATGGAATCATCAATATCCATTTTTAGACGAAATTTTTGTGATCGCTTTTTTTTGTAATATTTTGCCAAAATTCTCGTTTTTTTTCGCAATCTTTTGGGTGAAATTCGCGTTTTTTCGCGATCCTGTGACAAAACTCACATTTTTTCGCGATCCTTTGACGAAATTCACGTTTTTCTTAAATATTTGCATTTTTTCGCGATCTTTTGATGAAAATTGCGTTTTTTGCGAGCTTTTGATGAAATTCGCGTTCCTTTGACAAAATTCATGGGGTTTTTTTTTTTCGCGATCCTTTGTCGAAATTTGCGTTTCCTCGCAATATTTTGATGAAATGTGCGTTTTTTCCGCAATCTTTTGATAAATTCGTGTTTTTTCGCGATCCCGAAATTCGCGTTTTTTCCCGTGATCCTTTGACGAAATTAGCGATCTTCTGACGAAATTTGTGTTTTTTTTTTTTTGCGATCCTCTGACGAAATTAGATTTTTTTCATCGATCCTTTGCCAAAACTAGCGTTGTCCCGTGTTCCTTTGCCGAAATTTACGGGGTTTTTTTTTTATCCTATGATGAAATTTGCGTTTTTTAGCAATCCTTTGATGAATTTCGCGGGGTTTTTTTTCGCGATCTGACGCGATTATGATGTTCTAGACGAAATTAACATTTTTTCCGCGATCCTTTGACGAAATTGGCGACATTTTCTGCGAACGATTGGCGAAATCGATTTTTTCGGTTATTATTTGTCGAAATGTGCGATATATTAGTGTTATATTTTTTATGTCCAAATTGGTGCCCGATTTTTTATAATTTTCGGAACCGAATGCCTTAAATTTCTGGAAAATTCGGAACAGAATCAACTCTGAATTCGCCAATCGGTCATGGAAATAATGCGAAACTTGTCAAACGATCGCGAAAGAAAAAATGAAATTTGTCGGTCGTGTGAAAAATTTGTGAATTTTAACAATCTTTCGCGGTAAAAAACTCTCAAAATGTGTCAATCGGTCACGCAAAAATATCATGAAATTCGCAAGGCGTTATCGTAATTTTAAAATAAAAAAATTTCGGAAAATGGTGAAATTTTTTGGATGGGTGCCTCCCGCCCACGATATTCTTTTGGACGGGATTTCAAAATTTTGGGCACGAATCCCGCCATCCCGCCCTGAAATTCAAGACCTGAATTTATATTTCCATTTCTCCAGAATTTAGTTATTGGTGGAATGGAAACGCAGCCATTCTCATAAGTTGAATGACTGTAGTTTTCAAATTTAACCATGATTATTAGCGGCATTTGATCTGATGGCCCGTGATTTTCTTCATAAATAATATCTGCAAATAGCCTAAAGACCCGTTTACTAAACCTTTTTCGGTCCACAAATTAGAACGTAACATTACTTTAGACCCAATTGATAAAGTAAGAAATGGTTCAAGTCCGTTTGTCATTTCAGAATCAGCTAACTTTGCTTTAGTACAATTATGAAGAGCTTGAATAAAGGCAACAGGTTGATGCAGTTTTTTCAATTTTTCATTATTATATTCTTTTACGTCTTTATTCGTTGAAAACAGCCTAATTGCATCTTTAAATAAATGCTGTTCGCTTTTTGAAAGAGACTGTAAGCTTCTATTCATTAATATTTCATAGTCTTCAGTAGTGCATTCTCCATTGCTAATTCGATCAAGTATGCTACAAAATATTTGTTGAGATTCATCTTGCCGGAAGGATGATGATAAAAAAAAATATTTTTGAATAGTCGAAGAAAATAACAATTGGCCTTCCAAAAGAAACTCCACTTCCTTGATTTTTGTCACTGTAAAGAGGCCTGTCGTTTACTGGAGGTAGTTGTTTGATATCTCCAAATAGATATAAGAACATTCCACAAAAAGGTTCATCTTGTTTCGATGGCACAACACTAAGTAATCGTAAATCTATTTTTCGCAAAAGACTGCATCCAGTCATACTCATTTCATCTATAATTATGAATTTACAATTTTGAAACTCCTCCTGAAGTTGACCAATCGAATATGGACTAAGATCTCTTAGCTTTTCATTTAGTCCCAATAAAAGTTTTGAATGAATCATTGATCCATTTATATTGACTGCGGCAACACCAGTTGGTGCAAGCAATTGAAAAGAAGATGGACCAAATGTTTCATTTAATCGAGCAATGAAGTAATGCATTAAAGTACTTTTTCCAGAACCTGCTTTTCCTTGGACAACAATTCTTTTTATTGGCATTTCTCGCCTATGACCTTGCAAGAAATTGAGCTGTTCTTCAAAAATATTTATTATTTTTTCTGTTCATCGGAAAAGACGAAATTTGGCAAATTAGAAGGAACAGTGACACAACCACATTTTTCACTCTCTTTCACCTTTTCATTTTCAATAAAATTCTGTAATTTATTAAGCAAATCTTGACTTTGAATGGTATGCCAGTTATACCTTATATCAATGTCCCTTCTGCCCAAATCTAATTCATCCTGTGCATTATATTGTCTTGAAGCGACATTCATCCAGTCAAATGGTTGATCTATTTCAGTAGTTTCAATTTCTTCAAATTCTTCTTCATCTTCTAAATTTTGCAACAGATATTCTGAATCCAATCTCTGAATTTCATTATTCTCAAAATGCTGTTTATATATAACTTTCCATGAAGTATTATTTGAATTCATAACTTGAAAATCACGCTAAGGAATATGCAACATAACTTGTTGCTTATAGAAATCTTCATTATTTACATTATTGGGATCATATTTCAATTTCGGTATAATTCAAGGGATGAATGGTTTTTTTTCTGATACTGAAATTTTCACCGCGTTTATAAACGTTCGGGAAATAATTCTGCAATGACATATTTTCAAATCTCACTGGGCGTTGCTTGTACTTTTCTAAAATATTTGAAACGGATATGCTTCCATCCTCCTTATTCATATCTAATTGTTCCCATGCGTTCCTTGTTAAATTAATGGTGACAAACTGACGAGATGACTTATACAAAGGCCATCCCATTAACACCCAAAATATTTCCTGGGCAGAATAATCACGTTCAGCACACATTTTTATTAAAATCCTCTGAATTATCTGCTGAACATTGATATTATCGCGTGATTCTTGAACTGTTTGTCTGATGAAATCTTTCATCCCTTCTGATCTGGGTTCACCTTTGCTAGCATATTTAGCAATATATTTTATAACTGCGTGAATGGAAATGACTGTTTCGGAATCCATGTTTGCTCGCCAAATTTTTAAAATTTGTGGGCTATGACTGTTTAAATAAGGACTATTTCTTTTTGAAATGTATTCGGGTTCATTAGTGAGGAACTGAATTTTAGTTTCGTGAGAACATTCTTTGGGAAATTTGAAACTGCATGTGACTTCAGAAGAATCTTTTTTCTTTCTCTTACAATAAGCTTTAGAACATTTATGCATTTGTACTGCACGTATTAAGTGATTATTGTCAGCAGCTTCATCAGGCACGTCCGTAAAATGAAATTTAGATGGGCGTATATCATAAACTTGATCAGGATCTGGTTGCCAAGTCGATATGAATTCATCAAAGTATTTTACAATTTTACGTATCTTTTCATCATCATTTGAACTAAGATTGTTTACATCAGGAGCATCTTCAAACCAAAAAAGACCATGCATGTGAGGACTACCTCTATGTTGAAACTCAATACGAAACCAGAAGTCTTTGACTTTGAAATATTTCTTGAAAAAACGTTCCATAAAAAAATCCAACCGCTTATGAAAAAAGTAAGCAACGATTAAAGGATTACAATTCAGCAATTTTGATTTTCTGATTAATTGAGAATTTTGGTTACAATTAGTGTAAACATAGTCTGCATCAATAATGTGATAAATTTCAGGCCAGTATAAATCAGCTGCACAAAGTGTAAGGAAAACAGTAGGAGTTCCCGGTTCCTCAACCATGTCTAACAACTCTCGTGATCTGATAAACCAATAAGAGCTCGATGATCTTAAATTAGCATTGAAAGATAAAATCGACTTGTACAATGTAGGATCTTTCTGCAACCGTTCCTGGAGTTTTTCAACTGTTTCAACATCATATAGGCGAGAATTTCTTTTAATACAAATAATTCCATTTTGTAATGCTGTCCAATGCATTATGCTATTGAAAGCAAAAAATCTAAATCTTGGATTCCATGCAAATCTTCCATCGTCATATATCATGAGAAATTTAAAGTATTCTTTTGGTGTAATTTTACGAACTCTAGCATCTCTAAGATCACCTCTTCCTGTTGGAAATAACGTAAGAAAAGCTCTACAAAAATATATCCATCACATGGAAATTCATTTATAGGCTTAGTATCTATCTGAGGCCAAGGACTGACACTGCATTCATCATTTCCTTCTTTAATACCTAACATACTATTTATTGCCTCTCGATTACATCTGAAAGTCACGTTTGGGGCTCCGTATTCATATATATTATTTGTCCATGGACATTGATCATCTACAGAATTCAAAGTTTTTTCAACTGATGGTAAATAAATCTGCTGTTGCTCTTGACTGAGTATTATTCGCGGAAAAATGTTTTCATTTTCGGGTAAACTTTGCAAATTATTTTCATCAATAGTAATATAACGATACCAAGGATTATTTTCCTTTAGATATTCTAAAGCAGACTTTACGTTTTCACGATTTACTATAAAATCTTTGAATTCTTCATCATCTTGTCTTCTAACAAAGATGTACTGTGATATAGTATCTATGGAATGAGGTAATAAAGTACAAAATTCTGTAATATCTTGATGAAAATTAATAACTTGCCCACTGTATCCAAGCTGACCACCTTTACGAAGAACGAAAGTTAAGTTCTTCAATATTTCCGGTTGTGGACCTGGATCCATATTATTAGCTACAGAAAAAATATTTAGTTCATTATTTACTATACATTTATGGCAAGTCTTACAAGATCCGTCAGATTGAATATGCATGACAAACCAACGTCGATGACAAATTTTACAAAAACATAATTAACATTTTTTTTTTTTTTTTGTGCATCTTCAAAATTTAAAGCATATTTCCGAGCACATGCATTATCTGTCAGAAGGGATTTGTCATGTCATCGTTTTTTGTGCTGGTATCTAGTCTCTTACCTTAAAGCTAAATCATGTTCGTATTTTTTTTTTACCAGTAAGTGTACGTTTTCTCGGCATTCTTTATAATAGAACTAACACATTCCATAAATTGTTTTTAAACGGCCAACATATTAAAAATAATACTAACAGTAATTACTTCTTAATAGTAAACATGTTTCATTTGGTTAAATTTTCAACCTTCGAATTCGAATAACATTTTATATAACGAATTTAACATTTAATTTTATTTGTTTACAATTTTTTTGTTGCCACTTTACAAAAAAAAAAATATAATTCTTTTAAAATGTGTAAGTTTCGTCTGCGTAAATTATTTCACATAATAAGAATAAGTTTGAATTCTTAACACTAAAAAATACTTAATTTAATTAAATAATTGAATTTTCACAAATTTTAATTCATTAAAAATATGCTATAATTTTCCTAAAAAAAAGTATTTTAAAAATTTCACAAAAGAAATCGTGAAACTATTATATGATTAAAAGGAATGAGAGCCAAAATATGCACCATCTCCAACCAATTTTAATAAAGTATTCTATTAAAATGTATATTTTCCACTCAAATAACACATTTTTAATATAAGAAAGTTTAATGTAAGTAAAGTTTTAAGCTGTAGCCGGTATTACGGTAATTCTTTCACCTTACATATTACATATGCCATGCTACAATATTAAAAAGCTGTAGCCGGCATTACGATAATTCTTTTGCCTCGCATACAAATAATTAAAGATATACATATTATGTATGCCGCGCTGCAATATTAAAAAGCTCCAGCGGGTATTACAATAATTCTTTTACCCCACATGCAAATAATTAGAGATTATTTAATTCCGCTTAATTATTACAATTTTTTTTTTTTTTTTTAGATAAACGCAAACATTTTATCACAAACTCCAACAAAACTTTTTCTTCTATTTATTCCTTATTCCAAAAATACAGCTTTATCATCTGCTGTCATAGTAACATGAAAAAATAAATTTTATTAAAAAAATGAGCAGGTGTAGAAAAATATTTTACTAAATCGAATAGTTATTTTTAATTTTGGTTTTAGAATTCAATTCATGACCTCCCGTGCATAGAACGGGTTAAACAGCTAGTTAAATTTAAAAAACAGTTTTTGTGATATTTTGGTGGCATAATGAAAATATATTTTATTTAATTAATCATGATTCTATCTATAAGTACTGACTCCATGATTTATTAATTTTTCTTCTGAAAATATACGTGTTTCAATTTTTTTTCCAAAAATGCATCCGTAATGGAAAAACATGTAAAATAAATTAAAATAATAAATTTTTTAAGGTTATTCTAAAAAAAAAATTACATTGGCAAATCTACAGGTCATAATGTATTTTTAAGTTTAATTTCAAGGCAAAATACTGAATAGTTTTTTTGTAAAGTGTACGACAAAATGTAATTTGAGTAGACTAGTAGAGGATTCACTTTGCTCATCCTAATAAATGATTTGTAGGTAAAACTTGCCAAATTCTAGATTTTTTATTAATATGCTATCAATATTTTTTATGTTTATACAATTTAAACAATGCTATAATATTTCAGTAGGTAAGTTTGAGTTAATTTTATTGAACTTGGCACCCACTTAGATATCATTTTTCTTGGCCTTTTTTACAGAACTTGGCTCCCTTTTTTCACAGTTATGTTTTTGTTAGATATATAATTAACTAAATAATATAGTAAACAATAATGTAATATAGATAAATTATACTTTTGAAAAAAACATGAAAAAGCCCATGTGGGTTGGGATTTTTCAATAAAACCCGGGTTTTTGTGAACCCTGTTTTGACTTGACCTAATTATAGGGTGTATGAGTATGCTTTAAATGTTTTAAACTGTTTCATGAATTGTGCATGGATTTGAATTCAGCCTTATATGTAAACTTTTTTATCTGTAGTGTAGCATGTAAAAATATATCTGTATGCATGTTTTAAATGCTTTTTGCATAGTGTAGCACTGCATAGAAACCATAATTTCTTACATTTCTAAAACAAATATTTAAATCTTATTTAATGGAATCAAAAATGTGATTTTGAAACACAGGAATTGACAAGAAATATTTTTGAAATTGTGAAATACTGAAAAATATCTTGCTGTTGGGTAGTCACCAGGGTTGCCAGATCTGTTGCCCAAGTATATATTCATTTTTACCACTTGTTGAGGTACACTTAAATAAGATATGAATGCACAGTAATTACTGGATAAAGTACAGTAATCCTTAACATTTGGATTGGATTTGTACATTTCAATTATTTGTGAACATAAAAATATAGAAAAATTTAACAATCACAAATGCCTTAAATTTTGCGATATTTTTTTTTCACTCAGATTCATTTTTGGAACTCATAAAGGTTGAGGATATTTTTCTTTACTGTATGCAATATCCATCTTTCAGTTTGTGAGAAAAGGTGGAGGTTGCAGGACAATTGCGACAATGTAGTAATGAAATCGGTTTACTATAGACTACTCTGTGTAGCTGAGATGTTCAAAATAGGTGGTGTGATAAAGTCTGTACGCTCATTTAAAATGTGCAGATGCTGTTCATAAAAGGAGTGCTACTGTTTTTTAAGAAAGCACATCAAAGATGAAGCTGCATCACAAGAATTGCGCTTAGTACTCTCACCCATATATACATTATGATTTCAGAACAAGACTGTTTGAAAATTATCATACCTTGAAAAATCTCCTTTTTACTTTATCTTCATATCTTCTTTCTTCAATAGAAGAAAGTATTGTAATCAAAATTTTTTTCGACGTATTTACATGTTATAGAGGTCAGATATCCCAAAAAACATGTTTATACAAAATCTCTGTCCATGTGTCGTATATCGTCATTGTGCTATAGAAAAGTGTATGAAGTTATGTATAGAATTGAACCAAATTTTTTGTATATTTTTGGCTGTAGCAAGCAGGTCCTCCTTCAATTTAGAAATATTCCACCAGAAGGGGGTGCTGTAATAGCGATTTTTGTGCCTTTTTCAATATTGTATCAATGAAAAGTATATGAAGTTATGCATGAAATTGAACCAAATTTTTTGTGTATGTTTCTGACTATGGCCAGCAGGTCCTCCCTGAACGAGAAAAAATTCCACCGGAAGGGGGCGCTATAATAGTGATGTCTGTGCCATTTTCAATGTTGTACCTCTGAAAAGAGTATAAAGTTATGCATAGAATTGAACCAAATTTTTTATGTTTGTTTTTGGCTATGGCCAGTAGGTCCTCCATGAATTTGAAAAAAATCTGCTGGAAAGGGGTGCTGTAATAGCGATATCTGTGCCATTTTCATTATTGTACCATCGAAAAGTGTATGAAGTTATGCATAGAATTGAGCCAAATTTTTTGTGTATGTTTCTGCCCTGGCAAGTGAGTCCTCCCTAAATTTGAAAAAAATCTGCCATAAGGATCTGTAATACCGATTTTTGTGCTATTTTCAATATTGTACCATTGATAACTGTATAAAGATATGCATACAATAGAACCAAATTTTTTGTGCCTGTTTTTGGCTATGGCAAGCAGGTCTTCCTTGAATTTCAAAATATTCCGCAGAAAAGGGGTGCTGTGATAGTAATTTTTGTCTAATTTTCTTGATTTTTCAAAGTTCTATTGTCCATCGGTAGCTTGTGCAGCAACAGGAACTCGCATCCTGCTAAGCCAGCTATTTGCAAACAGCTGATGACAACAGAATAAGGAAAAACTATAGATTTTAATAAATATCATGATCTAGATTAACTCGTTTTACTCCAATTAATTGACTGAAACAGAAATTTAAGATGAAAATCAAAGTTGGTATAGTATTGAACTAATAATATTAAAGTATTAACATGTGTAACTACTTTTTGAAATATTAAGATGTATGAGATAGAAGAAAGTTTTGGGATTGGCGCATCCAACTAGTTTATGGATAAATGTTGGACTGAGAAACAAACGTAACAGTGGCAAATTAGCTTTAAGTATTAGTTTTTAAAGTTAGGGAAAAGAAACTGGGAATTTTAATTTTAGTAAGTTTAGCTTTTTTTTTTTTAATCCTTTCTTGTATAATAATAATAATAATGCTCTTTTTTTTATCCTTTCTTGTATAATAATAATAATAATAATAATAATAATAAAGACATCTTCTGTCAAACAGGTGCCCTCAGGCTGGTAGTTGGCACTCTACAAATATGAGGAGCTTTAGCTGATATTTCCAGACTCACCAGCACGGTTTGGGCAGGACGGAGTGGCTGTTAAGGTTTTCAGGGCTTGAATGATAATGTTAATTTGAGTCATTTTCTTGTAGTTAAAAATCCTTTCTGAAGGCATTCCTCTTGTAGCTCTATTGCCAAAATGTGCCGATGCTTAACAAATTCCCATTCTTTTCTGCCAAACAATCAAAAGTTAAAAACTATTTCAAATTATCATTTAACAAATAAAATTTACCCATATTTACTTATGTATTTAAGTGCATATTGCTTATCGACTTATTATTAATAAACATATTTACTTATTCTTTTAAATGTTTTTTTCATTTTAATTTATGTTTTTCAAACCTAACCTTTCTTTTTCCACAAGAAGATAGTCTTTGCATTTGTGAGGTTTTTCATGAAACATAAGTGTAACAAATGTTAATTGATTACTATATTCCTTTGAGAAACTGATTTAAATGCGTCAAGCTTATTATTGTACAGATTTAAGTTATTTTTGATGATTATTGACTACCTGCTGCCACAACGTTCACTTCTGCTTCATAAGAAAACAATTATGTTTTAAAAACTTCATGTTATAAATGAAAGAGTACATTTTTATGTTGAAATTTTGTAATGTAGAATGCCAGTGAAATTTCTTCATTAAGTTTTGATTGTTAATGTAATTTGTTTTATGAACTCATCTTCTAAAAAAAAAATAATAATAATAATAATAATAAAATTATTTTCATTTTTTTTAGCATGTTGGACCAGCACATAATTATAGGAATACTGGCATGGCTAAGCAAGCTGTAAGAGATGCTGGTTATGAAATAGCCCTAGGAATGATGCCTAGATCGATTGGTCCTTTGACTGTTGTTTTCACAGGATCTGGAAATGTTTCTCAGGTAAAAAAAAAAATTCTTTCATTCAATGCTTTACAAACAAGAAAGATTTTGTACTAAAGTGCTTTTTCACTAAAGTTTCTCTGTCAAGTGTTTGATTATATTTCATTTCCATACTTAATAAACCTTCCGCTGTTACTTTCTTTTATAACTCGCATATTTAGCATTATAGTCGGACCTCGATATCTCGAACCTCCTTATCTCGAAACCCTTGATATCTCGAAAAAAGAAATTTCCCTTTCATTTCCATCAAAATTCTTATGTATTTTTCATAGTTATCTCGAAATATATTTTCCAAAACCCTTGATATGTCGAAATATTTTCCACAGAAATTAGTTTGACTTTTTACTTTCGGCTATTGTCAACTGCAGAACTATTTTGATCTATTTGATAACTATTTTGATAAAAGAATGTGAAACCAGCACCCAGCTGGTTTCACATTCTTTTATCCCTTTGTTGATACAAAGAACTTAAAGGGTAAGAATGGACGGCTTTTGAAACCGAAAAAAGGGACAACATCATTTTTTGGAAACTTTGCAGTGAAAGTGCACCGGGTGATTCAGCTACCTGTGAAGAGTAGCTCTAAGAACTCCCTTCTCTTTTAAAAGACTATAAAGCAGATGACGTGTTTAATGCAGATGAAACTGTATTAATATACCATAGTTTTTCCAACAAAATGTCTGTGTTTAAAGGTGAAGAAATCCGACGTGGCTAACAAAGTAAACTTCGTGAAATTGTACTTTTGGCAGCAAATCAAAGTGGTAAAGAAAAGCTTCTGCCTCTTATGATAGGACAATCTAAAAAGCTGAGGTGCTTTGCTAAAATTAAGTCATTTCGAATGCTGTACAGGTAAAATATAAAGGCTTCGATGGCAAATGCAATTTTTGCTGATTGGCTGATAGGAATCGGTAAAACAATGGCTAAAAGTAAAATACACATTCTCCTCTTCATAGACAATTCTAAAGCCCACTCTAATCTTCCAAAGCTAAAAAATATTGCTTAAATTTTTGCCGTCAAACATGACTTCAATTACGTAGTTAGTTTCGACCAGGACAACCATCGACAACCATTCAACTGGGAGATAATCCGTAGCTTCAAAGTTGATTATTGAGCCCAAATTGTTAGAAACTTCTGAATAATATCCAATTCGTCATTAAGAAATGACGAATTGGATATTATTTAATCAAAACAAGTTTGTGTATAACACATTTGAAATTATTAAAACTTTGAGAAGTGTAATTTGTTAATTATTAGTAGATTATGTGTAGTTTTTGACGAATCTTATTTTTTACAGCAAAAAGCAGTTTGTGAGTTTAGATTTTTAAATTTTGTCAAAATCTTGCTAACTTGAAACCTCTATATCTCGAATTTTTTTCTCTTCCCCACAGATTCGAGATATTGAGGTTGTACTGTATTTTAATTGAATATGTATGTGCAAATTGCAAAATTTTTTTAGTTCACTTTAATAAGAAAGGGTATTTCTGACTTTCAATTGCGATTAATTACATTATTAGGATGTTTGAAAATAATAACTTCAAATTGTGCTATTAAAAATGTGACTTTTCATAGTGTCTGACAAATTACTTTTAGTCCTAACAGTTGTATTTTCAAATTGAAGACATATATAGACCCTGGACATGAAGTCTTAATTGAACAATTTTTTATTTACTATGAAAGTACATGGCAAATATAATCCTAAAAGAAAAAAAAAATAGTAAAACAATTGTTAAATGTCAAACATAAAGATGTATAAATAAAAATTTTTTATTACTAGACTTCAAAAGTTAATGAAATATAAGTGAATTTTAGGATTCTAATTGTCAGAGGTACATTTATGAATAATACTTTTATTAAAAGAAGATACATCGAACATTTCAGTCTTCTTAATTACAACTTCTGTCTATTTGGTATTAAAAAAATATTTGTAAATGGAAAATGGCTTTTTTACTTCATCCAAGTTTTAAATTGACATTTTGATAAATAACAAACTTTGCAACTTTATTTCATTGATCCTTTTTAGTGACATCAGTGTTTTCTTCAAGTGTTTGGGGTGCTTTGGAATGCACTCAATTATCTGCAATATTTAAAAAGTTTTTTATGGATTCTGCTTCTAACAAATCAAGAAAGTATATATTTTTTAAAGTTTGCAAAAACTTCAGAAAATCTTCAGTACTTAGCCCAGATTTCTTGTTGTAGGGTCAATCCATTTCAAGTGGTCCAAAAAATCATTTATTCGTTGCTGGACCATTTTTAAAAAATCTGAAATTTTTTGTACAACAACCCTAACATGATGGAAGTTCAAAATGACTATTATTTTAATTTTATAAATTTTTCGTTGTGCATGGCGGGCATCTTTGTTTCATCGTCTGCAGCAATTTTCTCACAAGAAGGGTTTACGGAATTGTAAATAATTCATCATTTATTTCTCCAATTCAAGTTCAGATTAAAGCAATTTGTACAGAATACATTGAGCTAAAAATCTGGTAATAGAGTAGTGTCTGAAAATAAATCCTTATTGGTGAAATTTAAGCATAAAGTTTCAGTTTTTTTTCCAAAATTTGTCCGTTTACAAAAGGAAATTTTTCAAGCAAGGAAAACTGAACATGACATAATTTTTTTTTACAAATAGGCCGAAAGTACTTGTACTCACACACCAAGTTCCAGATCTGGGACTTGCTTTCTCTTCGCTAAAAAAAATCCCAAATTTTTCAAAAATGTCAAAAATCGCACTTTTGAGGCTTTGATATCTCTGGTGGGGCACGAGATAAAAATCTGAAGTTCTGATTTCTGACAGTATTTTATGGTAGTGTTATGCACAAGAAATTTGAGGATGGAGATTTAACTACAAGCTGAGATATGGCAAGGGCAACATGTCAAAACAATACTGCCAAACTGTTGTTTTGTTCTAGTCACAGCTAAGTATTTATCTCAGAGTGTCACTTAAATTTATGTTTTTGATTATCTTTAAATAATAGTAACAGAAAATAAAGCACTTTGCAAAGCTTAGCAATTAATTAAAAAAATAATTATGCCTAAAGCCATACATTTTGTATGGTTTCAGTAATTTTTGTTGTAAGTAATTTTCGTAATTAAAAGAAACATCAGCACTTTTACATAAAGAAAAATATTTTTATACAAGACCTGAGACAAAAACAGAAAAGGAAAGGATAAGAGCTGTTAATGTTGTCATACTTGTTGAGACATGATCAAACGTGTCAAAACACATTCTTGCTTGTTGTTTTAAAAACCACAATTTTGATCTTTCTCAAAATTTTATTTGTAGGAACCAAGTCTTGCTATCTCATGATAACTTAATTGAAGATCTTGGCCCTGCTGGCTCATAGAAATTAACTTTGAAATCGCTATGTTCAAGTCTGTCTTCATTAATAGTTCCTAGCTTACTTCTTATGCAAAAATGTCATTTTTCTGCAGTATAAATTTTGAAAGAGCTTTGGATATCTTTACTTTCTGAAAATTACTTGAAGCTGATGCATGGTAACATCATATAATGTTTCATTTACAGGAACATACTTATGGTAGGAACAATGGCAAGCAGCATTAAAATGTGTTTTTTAAACCAACAAGCAGGAATGTGTTTTGACACGTCTGATCATGTCTCAACAAGTATGCCAACATTAACAGCTTTTCTTTTCCCCTATTCTGTTTTTGTCTCAGGTCTTGTATAAAAATATTTTTTTTTCTTTATGCAAAAGTGCTGAGGTTTCTTTTAGTTACTAAAATTACAACAAAAATTACTGAAACTATACAAAATGTAGGCCTTATGCATTATTATTTTTTTTAATTAATTGCTAAGCTTAGCAAAAGGCTTTATTTTCTGTTACTATTATTTAAAGATAACCAAAAAATTAAATTTAAATGACACTCTGAGATAAATACTTACCTGTGACTACAACAAAACAATAGTTTATCAGTATTGTTTTGACATGTTGCCCTTGCCATATCTCAGCTTGTAGTCAAATCTCCATCTTGAAATTTCTTGTACATAACACTACCATACAATACTCTCAGAAACCAGAACTTAAAATTTTTATCTTGTGCCCCACCAGAGATATCACAGCCTCAAAAGTGCAATTTTTGACATTTTTCAAAAATTTGGGATTTTTTTTAGCGAAGAGAAAGCAAGTCCCAGATCTGGAACTTGGCGTGTGAGTACAAGTACTTTCGGCCTATTTGTAAAAAAAAAAAATTATGTCATGCTTACTGGTTTCCTTGCTAGAAAAATTTCCTCTTGTAAGAGGACAAATTTTGGAAAACTGAAATTTTATGCTTAAATTTCACCAATAAGCAGTTAGTTTCGGAAACTACTCTATTACCAGATTTTTAGCCCAATGTATTCTGTACAAATTGCTTCAATTCGACTTGAATTGGAGAAATAAACGAATTATTTACAATTCCGTAAACCCTTCATGTGAAAAAATTGCTGCAGATGATGAAACAAAGATGGCCTCCATGCACAAACAAAAATTAATAAAATTAAAATAATAGTCATTTTGAACTTCCATCATGTTAGGGTTGTTGTACAAAAAATTTCAGATTTTTTTAAAAATGGTCGAGCAACCAGTGCTGGACCACTTGAAATGGATTGACCCTGTACTAAAATATAAAAATTTAAGATGGCAAAAACCTGTTATTTTATCTGTACATAATAATGTGACAGAATGCTTTTGTGAGTACACTTTTGTTTGAGATGTACAGGGCGGTTATAATTAAACTTCCCCTATAAACAGCATCCTACAGCGCAAACGGGTGAATGGAATGCAACAAAATTTAGTATATAGACTATACACGGAATTAAAAAAAAAATTCTGGATTCTGTTTTGGCTGTTCATTGTGTTAAATTTAATGTTTCTTCTGGAAAAAATGCCCTTTGGTGGACATTTTGGAACTATATTTTTTTTTTTTCGAAATTCCGTGAGTGCATCTCGTGTGTAGTCTATATAGCAAATTTCGTTGCATTCCGTTCACCTGTTTGCGCTGTAGAATGCTCTTTATAGGGGAAGTTTAATTATAACAACCCTGCACTTCATATTCCTACACCTTTTCATAATCAACTTCTTCAGGTTATAGATCTGTACAAGCATCTATGAAAGTCTGAGTAATTGTTTCATAATTATTTCTTCCACCATTTCATACACTTTAAACAGCATATCTTGTTACAACTGGAGAACATCTTTGAAAGTTATTCCTTTAAGAATTGAATTACAAGGTTGTGAAGGAGAAATGTTAGAACGCTGCATAATTATTTCTCTGAATTTTTAATATTCGAATCATATGTCGATTTTATATTTCTTCTGAAATTGCTTTCAGAAGGTGCTGATTTAAATTTTTTTTTTTAAATTACTAATTAAAACATGGTCTTGAATTTTATTTAAAGGTATACATGTCAAAATGCTGATGTTAAATCCTGATAATTCATATTGTGACTGTTATACTACGAGGGGCTGTCAAAAAGTTCCTGGAATTTCATTGTAACTCTTTATTACCACAACTTAGATACAACTTTACTTACTCGCCTTCAAAGTAGGCTCCTTCAGAACACTCACACTTGCTCCACCGCTCCTGTCATTGCTGGAAACAATGATGAAAGTCCTGTTTTGATATCTTCAATAAATTCAGCCATCATGTTATTTTTTAGGCCCATTTTGATCTTGGGGAAGAGGCAGAAATCCGATGGTGTTAAATCTGGTGAGTAGGGAGGCTGGAGGAGTAGTGGAATGTTCTTTTATGCGAGCCATGTCTGCACAACAAATCGATATGTAGGAGGGAGTATTGTCGTGATGCATTGGCCATCCTCTTTGCCATTTGGTGGTACGTTTTCTTTCGATTTCCCTCCCTTAGTCTTTTCAAAACTTGCACATACAAAGGGTCATTAAGAGTTTGTCCAGCTGGTACAAATTCATGGTGCACTATAGCTTCGTTGTCGAAAAATGCAATGAGCATCACTTTTGTTTTTGGATTTGACATGATGTGATTTCTTTGGTCGAGGAAAGGACGTTGTGTGCCATTCTGATGATTGCATCTTTGTCTCTGGGTCATAAGTGTACACCCAGGTCTCATCACCAGTAACTATTGTCTCAAGAATCATTGGGTCTCTGTGCTTTTTTCAAAACATTCAGCCGCAGTCAACTTCCGAGCTTACATTTGATCTGTATGCAGCAGCCGTGGGGATAAACTTTGCATTGACAAGTTTCATCTTTAAATCCTCTGACGGATTGCGTGAATGGATACTCGTAGTTAATCATTCTTTGGTCTGATCTTATTAACTGTTTCACCTACTTGACCATTCCTTTGTTTCTGGAGGTTGAAGGTCTCCCACTGCGGCTTTCATTTTCCAGTGCTTCCCCCCCCCCCCCCCCCCACACACACAGCATAATCTTCTAAAAGGCTGTTATCTTTCAAGAATCATCACCGTAAATTGTTTGTAAGGCTAACCTTCAGCTACACTGCCATCCCACTTCCTGTTATGAATTCCAGTAGTAAAAAAATATTGTGGTAGTAAACAAATACATTAATTATATTGTGGTATTAAAGAGTTAGTGAAATTCTTTGTACTTTTGACATCCCTTGTATGAATAGCTATATTAACAGGGGTAGGAAATTTCTAGAAAATCTTACCAGCCAAGGATTTTATTTCACCAGCCAGTAAAATGCAACGTACAATTGAAAATTTTTATGACTAAATTTACGCAACTCAAAATAGTTGGTTACTATAACTATAATACAGTTCATGTGTTTTTCCTGTAATATTAAGAAATATAAACAAGAGATGAAAGTTTAATATAAAATAGAACTTAGTACCATGTTTACATCACAGTAATTAGAAAAGTTAAAAAATATAGTCAACTACTTAAAATATGTATTTTGCATATTTCTATAGTTTGCAGTTTTCAAAGACTACCTAAGGATTCACTCGCCAGTGGCGAGTAAAATGATGCATTTCGATTTCCCCACCCCTGTATATTAATAAAAAATAAGTGGGTAAGTGCCGATCACATAGAAGGTATCATTTGATATTCCTTTCAAAACACTTTATCATTTAATTAATAAATTCAAATTGTTAATTTATAATTATTAAATGCTTACATTGATGGTAGCACCAATAAATTTAATTTTAAAGTGGTTATAAAAGGAAGTTATATTTTTAGTTGAATTAAAAATATTCAAGTCAAATTATTTAAATTAAATAAAAAGTTTCAAATTGTTTTAAATTCCAAAATCTTAAAAATTTACCAGCATTAAATAAAATTTTACATTTCTAAAAACAAAAATTCAGGGGACACATTCTCTTCTAAACAAACTCTCTTCCGAATGGCCATCGAAAAGCAAGTTGAATGAGCCAGATGCCATTGCGATCAGGCCCATAGAAACCCAGATAGGAAAGTACCCCCTGCCAGTAAAAAGTGGAACTAAAATGTTTAAGGTATTGATATCAAGGTGAATGAGCCGAACCCCATTGTCATTGGACCCGTAGAACGTAGAACCCGAGCTACTTTGAAATTAAATAAAAAAATTATTGAAATTATTATTCGAAAAGAGTGGTATGTATGAGGTTGATCAACAAAGTAACAATCTTTTGGCTGTAAAAACTTTAAAAATCAATATTTCTTCAAAAACATTATTGCCCCATATAAGTGAAGCTTACTTTACTTCTCCGCATAGTCTTTCCCTACATTTAGGCATTTGAAATATCTGTTCAAGAGCTTTACAATATCCATGTTGTACTCAGCTGCCGCCAGTCCCATATTAAGCCAATTGTTCACTGCAATCTTCAACTCATTGTTATTTCTACAAAGAACGTGGAATGTGTTGGAAAGCGTTGTCTAACTTGTCGAGGGCATACAACCCTTAGTCAAGGATATTAACGGTCAAGTCAAGGGCTATATAGCCTCGATGAGTTGCAAATCGCCTTTCCACACATTTCATGTTCTTTGCTTGGTAAAATTGTATCAAAACATCTTGGCTACAAAAAAAAAATTGTGCGCGATGGGAAGTGACGATGAGTTGAAGACTGCAGTGAACAAGTGGCTTAATACGGGACTGGCGGCAGCAGAGTGCAGCATGGATAAAGTAAAGTCCTGAACTGATATTTCAAATTCCTAAATGTAGGGGATAACTATGTGGAGGAGTAAAGTAAGCTTCACTTATGTAGGGCAATAATGTTTTTGAAGAAATGTTTGTTAATGTTTTTACAGCCAAATGGTCATTATTTTGTGGATCATCCTCGTACTACTCATAATTTCTTTAATGTTATTGAGTGTCATTAATAAGATAATTATAATGTTTGGAATTAGTTGCATTGAAATCTGAAAGATAGTTGCCGAGTTATGGAAACGGGACCCAGTTAAAGAAAAAACCTTAGGAAAGCATCTCTGGCAGTAAAAAGTGGAACTCAAAAATGTTATGGTATTGATATCAAGTTTAATGAACTAAAACCCAGCGTCATCGGGCCCATAGAACCCGAACTACTTTGAAATGAAATAACAAATTATCTAAAATTATTTGAAAAGAGTGGTATTTACTATTTATAATTTTATTTTAATGTTATAGAGTGTCATTATTAAGTTAATTATAATGTTAAGAATCAGTTGCATCAAAATCCAAAATAGTTGCTGAGTTACGGAAACAAGACACAGTTAGAGAAAAAAATCTTGAAGAGGGGGGGGGGGGGGGAGATGAGACTGCTGTTTGACAAATAACTAATTTAGACTACTGCAGTACTCGTTCAACAAATTGGACCTGTACCCAAGCTTGGAAGCAAAATATATATTATATATATTCAGAAATTACACACACACACACACACACAAAAAAAAAAAAAAATGTACTACTCGCGAATTTACCTTAATGTTATAGAGAGTGATTATTAAGTTAATTATAATGTTTAACAGTTTAATATAATTAAAAATCAATAATAAATTAATACTTAAATATTCCAGAGAAAATCTCAAAATAAAACAAATTGTTTAAATGAAATTTAACATTCTGAAAAAGAAATGTGTCCTATATGCTAAAAGTCTTTGTAAGTGTTTTGAAATATTGTCAGTAGATAGCAGCACTAAGCAACACACGATACGTTTCAACTTTGTTTTAAAGAATTCAGCTAAAATATTTACAGATTTAATTTCGGAATTATGTATAGTACATGTTATGCTGAAAGTTAGTTCAGTTAAACAATTTTTTTTTTCTTATTTTTCTTTTTTTTTTTTTTTTTTTTTTTTGAATGGAGAAGAATGGAAGAATACACAATACTTGACAAATTTATATAAAAAAAAAAATCACTAAAATAATTACAAGTTTAAGTTTTAAAAAAGTTCAATGCCAGCCAGCAGGGATTGAACCCGAGACCCTTGTTTTACAAGACCAGTGCTCTACCAAGTGAGCTATTTGTTCCTGAATTAAAACTTTGAAATTAAGATTATGTTTTGAAATCAAAAAGTTGTGAAAATGGCGAAATTCATTTCTTTAACTAAAGACTTTTCAAAATTTTGTGATTTGTCATGGGACAGCAGTTATTCAACTGTTAATACACAAATTTCAAGTCTCAAACATATACGGTTTCCGCATACTGACTCTGTGACGGATGGACAAACAGAGGAGTGAGACAAGTAGGGTCTCGTCAGATAAACGGAACCCTAAAAAGATGCTTGTCTGTGTGTCTGTCAGTTGGCGATGGCTAGAAAAATCTATCACACAGAGAGGTCTGAAAGTTTGGTTCTGGATGGATGAAGACAGGTCCAAATGCACCTGAGCCTCAGATTTTGGATATTTCAACTAGATTCTTTGCTAGTTTTTGTTGAAAGAAAAGTTAATGTATGTTTTCTGATATTCCAAGTTTGGTGGAAGTTTTAAGCCATTCATAAAAGCAATCCAAATTCAATCAGTTGTATTATTACTATAATAAAATTTAAAATCTGATGGTTTGGGAGGATTTTAAAAGTTCAACAAAATGTAAACTGTATTTATAATCAAGCTTCTTATTTTAAAATTTCTATTAAGTTTGCAGTTCACTTTTTGTAAAATTCAGAATTCATCATCAACATTATAATGAAATTTGATGTTTTAATAGCAATATATAATGTATTTGTATATATATATATGTTTTTATTTTCCCCCCTTCATTAAGTGAAGCATATGTGCAACCACCAACAACCTTTTGTTTCAGTTTTAAAACTAAATTCTTTCAGCTTATTCCATAAAATGCAAAGTTCTATTACACATTCCACTCATGAAAATCTGCACAATACATTTTCACTTAAAGGTTGAAACATTTTTAATTTTTCATTCAAAAAAGAAAAACAAAACAAAAAAAAAACTGTTTAAGTAATCTAAGAATATTTAAAGTAACATTTCTTGTATTTCTGAAAAGTAATTAAAAAAAATTGTCACAGAGTTTAAATATTCATATCGGCGAATGTCCAAATGTGTGCTTATATTTGTTTATTTGCATATTGTGCTTAGTACATATTTTATTTATTCATGTTTGTTCAGGGTGACCACAGACCTGGAAAACCTGGAAAACAGGGAAATGTCAGGGAATTTAAGATTTCTGGAAATATCAGGGAAAAATCAGGGAATTCTACTTAAAATCAGGAGAAAATGTGTTGTCATTTTTCTTTTTCTGTAATAGTGCGAACGGTCTTTCATTACACATTTTCCATTCGAAGCACGGCTACTTCTCAATTTAAGTTGGAGCGGTGAAGGAGAAAACGCTCTTATCTGATTGGCGCTGATGTCATGAAGGCACTTCTTCGGCATGGGCAACTCAGTTGCTGCCCCGCTTCAGCCCGCTCCCGCTATCTTGCTTTGAAAATGTGATTGTGTCGCTAAATGGTATTACTTTTTTATTGTGACTTTGCATCTGAATACGGAATAATCATTTTTCAATAATTGTTCATGCATTCATACACCTCAACATCAACGTTACAAAACAAAATTGCGTCTGCATACCGCGTGTTATTTTGGATTGGACTCCACTCGCGATCGGATGTGTGGACGGTCATATTTTCTCTTACTTGGATTTCGATAGAAACAATATTTATGGTGACGTGGTTTCAAGTCGATTGGATTAATAATCTAGAGTTTAAGGATTGGATTAGAGAAGTGCCTAATGATGTGCATAGAGCAAAATGCATAAAAGGCCACTATTCATTTATGCTAAGTAATATGGGTCGGAGAGCACTTACGAGTCATGCTAACGGAGCTAAACATAAAAAAAGGATGAAAGCTGCATCACAGCCAAATATAACAAATTCGTTGCTTTCCAAAAAAATTGCAAATGAGGAGAGTTTGAAAGTAGAAGAAGAATCAAAAACTGATCCTACTACTGCAAATACGTCGCTTTGTTCTGAGCTAGAGATCTGCACGGGCCGGGCTCGGGCCTATTTTCATTCACGGCACTCGGGCCGGGCCTGAGCCATACTTTTTTCTGAAGGCTCGGGCCGGGTCGGGTCGGGTCGGGCCTAATTTAATTTTTCTGTACAGAGCCGGGCCTGGTTTCATTCCTAGTCTTCACGGTCCAAAATTTTCACTCTTCGTTTTAAGCCAGCCCGTATGAAAATCATTGTCTCAGCGTAGCCTGGTCCATTTAAAGGTCAGTTAAATTAAGCCTGGCGCAAAAGTTTTTGCAAAAAATGCATACATTTTTGAATCGCCATTATTCTACACTTAAACATTAAAATTTATTATTTTTAAAGAATAGTAGACTTCTACGCATATTAAAATATAACTAAATTAAAATATAGTAAAATGTGTGAAAAGGAATCTGCGTATGACGGAACCTTGTTTTAAACTGTAAAACGTGTTGGTCCATGCAAAATTAGTATACTAATAAGTACAGGGATGAGAATTTTCCGTCTTTTGGCGGATTTCCGCTTTTTTTGTTATTTCAAAGAATTTCCGCTTTTTTTTTTTTTCTCGAAATTCCGCCTTTTTTTCCGAGGATTCCGTATTTTTTCTCCTGCAAAATTTTGTTATTTTCCGAAATTTTCACTTGCCTATCGATTCCGCTTTTCTTCCGATTTCGAAAGAACATTCAACGGTTATGAAAAATCGACAAATTTCGTCAAAATATCGCGAAACGTGGCAAATTTTGTCAAAAGATTGCGAAAAAAGCGGCAAATTTTATCAAAAGATCGCGAAAAAGCTGTAAATGTCACCAAAAGATCGCAAAAAACCATAAACATCGTCAGAAGATCGCAAATAAACGGCAAATTTCGTCCAAAGATCGCTATAAAAATGGCAAATTTCGTCAAAAGATAGCGAAAAAGCAGAAAATTTCGTCAAAAGATAGCGAAAAAGCAGAAAATTTCGTCAAAAGATCGCGAAAAAGCAGAAAATTTCGTCAAAAGATAGCGAAAAAGCAGAAAATTTCGTCAAAAGATAGCGAAAAAGCAGAAAATTTCGTCAAAAGATCGCGAAAAAGTAGAAAATTTCGTCAAAAGATCGCGAAAAAGCAGAAAATTTCGTCAAAAGATCGCGAAAAAGCTGAAAATTTTGTCAAAATATCGCAAAAAAGCAAAATTTTGTCTAAAGATCGCGAAAAAGCGTCAAATTTCGTCAAAAGATAGCGAAAAAAGCAGAAAATTTCGTCAAAAGATCGCGAAAAAGAAGAAAATTTTGTCAAAAGATAGCGAAAAAAACTACAAATATCATCAGAAGATCGCGAATAAACGGCAAAGTTCGCGAAAAAACGGTAAATTTCGTCAATAGATCGCGAAAAAGCGGCACATTTCGTCAAAATGGCGCGAAAAATACATTTAGTGCTTTTAGTGTATCCTCCCCTTACCCCCTCTTTTGTAACCTTTCAGAAAATTTACTGTGAATTTCAATTTTTTTTTTTTTTTTTTTTTTTTTTTACTCAGAATCGTTCCTGATTCAGAATTCACATTAAGCTGGCTGTAGGTCCTGGTCCAATTAGACCGTGTGACCAAAAATAACTAACCATTGTGATTTTCACCAAGTTTTTCATATTTTTTGCTAAAAGATTTATTAAAATTATGACACACAAAAACTCTATTCTTAATTAAATTATTTCATTTTCAGGAGCGGTCATGATTCTGATAAGTCGAGCATTTCATATGACCTACACTCAGTGTTTTAAGAGCTGTGTGTAATTTGGCTATTTTCACTCCTGTAATGTAGTACACAGGTTTGTGCGCTTGTCTCCATTTGCCCGGAAATCAGACCCTGGTTTTATTTCTTAAAGTATCTTTCACGGATAAAATGTGGTACAATTTTTTGTTTGTGCGTGGTTTCAGTCTTTTTGATTTTTTGCAATTCTCATCCCTGTAAGTAAGAAAAGAATATATAATACATTTACACTTGCTAAGAAGGAAACTTGTCTATAACGCATTTTTTTTTCTTTTCTATGCAATTCCGTCTTAAAAGATTTTACTGTGAAACATTTTTCAGATTTTTAACACTTCTATACATGTTATATGGATTAACAATATTAATGATAACTAAAACATTTACATACAAGAAATAGAGATTCATTAAAAAAATAAATATCGCTGCCTGCGGTAGAGGTCTGCACGGGCCCGGGCTTGGCCTGTACCCGGCCCGCGGGCCGGGCCGGCGGAATGGAGGAGAATTTTCAAACGGGCCGGGCCGGCAGAATTAGGACAATTTTTTCAACGGGCCGGGCCGACAGACAAAATAAACGGGCCGGGCTGGGCCGGCAAAAAAATTGAACGGGCCTGAAGGGCCGGGCCCGCCCGATAAAAAAAAATTAATCGGGCCTATCGGCCCGATATAAGAATTTGAGAGGAGTAGATAAAATAGGAGGTCATTTCCAATGAATGACTTTTTCGAGAAGTATAAATGTGCGTTACGAGCCGATGCGAGTTTAACAACATCAATACAGAAATGTAACATGTACATCGTAGAGATCGGCATCGTACAGTTACATGATGCCTGATCCCGGGTTTAATTTTTTTCGTCAGACTTGTGCCGGGACGGAACTGGTCTTAATCGTTCTCAGGATGTGTAGGACAGGCATTATGTTTTGTAAAAGTATTAATAGCGATAATGAACTTCTGTTAACAGTATCTTTGGAAATGTACCTTAAGGTGGTTCTCATATTTACTGCTCAACAATGCGAAACTCTCAGACACATTTTCTGACTCATTTTTAACTATAAAGGCATAAAATTGACAGGCTGAGTATTGAAGGCAATTGGGATCAAATAGCGTTTCCATTTTTCATAAATTACGTACAGAGATAACAGAGACTCTTGTCACGTGACTGTACGTTTTCTCCTTTCCTGTGCTATCGCTTCCGGAAATTCGATTCAAAACGCTAACTTTGGCAGTATTTTCTGAAAGATATATTACTTTTATCTAAAAAAAAACGGCATTTACATGGTTTCTGAATAAGAATACCTGCCAATCCCATGCGTTTCCGAAAAGAAATGAATTCATAAATGTATCAAAATGTAGCTCCTTTGGATTTGAGAAAAGCCTTAAAAATGACAGAAATATTTTCACAAATCTACCTTTTATTATAAGCTTCAAAAGTTATCATGTTTTTTAAACCTTTATTCTAAACTACAATAATCTTTTAATGAACCCTTATTTAAATTTTGAAACGTCTGTAGAGACGTTGACTAAAACACTGTAAGTAATCGTTAACGTTTACTATTGTGTGTTTTCTATTTTGCGAACACATAGTAATTTAAAATATACTGTAAAATGTTCCTATAAATATGCATGTAGTATTCATTAAAAGAATCTTAATTGTATGTCGAGAAAAAATGGAATTTTTTGTAGACATTTAGTCGGGCCGGGCCTGTTTTCACTGATTTTTGTACGGGCCGGGCCGAGAACGGTAAAAATGTAAACGGGCCGGGCCGGGCTCGGGCCGAACTTTCAATTTTTACACCGGGCCGGGCCAAAATAGCTTTCCTTCGGGCCGGGCCGGGCCCGGGCCTGGAAATTCCGGCCCGTGCAGACCTCTAGCCTGCGGCACTTCTATAAAAATGAAAATTATAAACATGAAAAAAAAAAATAAGATAAATATCTTTGGTCAGAAATTCTCGTACGAGACAAATTTTTAACCAATTCGACGTAAAAATCAATGTTTTGTAGAAGTTCATTCGGGCCGGGCCGGGCTCGGGCCGAACTTTTAAATTTTTTATCGGGCCGGGCCAATATTATTTTTTCTATGGGCCGGGCCCAGGCCGAATTTTTTTCTCTATGAGTCGGGCCGGGCCCGGACCTGGAAGTATCGGCCCGTGCAGACCTCTATTCTGAGCCATCAACTTGAGTTCCTTATCCGATAACAAATTAGCTGTTTCATCTAAAACTTTACAGAAATTTTTCATTAGTAACCAAGTAACAAAAGCAGAATTTCTTTGGTGCATTCAAACAATGATACACAAATCCATGCGATCAGCAAGTAAAGATGTGATGCTTTTTAGAGCTATGTTTTCCGATAGCGAATTAGCACAAAAAATGCAGTTGCAAAGAACAAAGATTGCATATCCCATCCTTTATGGTACAGCCCCTTATTTAAAAGATAGTTCATTAACAAAATTGGCTCAATGTAAATATTATACCATTGGATTTAACGAATCGTTGAATAAAGTTTCTCAAAAAACCCAAATGGATGTGAATATCATATTTTGGAATAAAGATGATTCTGGGGCAAGTACAAAATTTTTCACTTCTTCATTTTTGAGTCGTGCCACTTCTGGCAACATAAGAGAAACTTTTAAGCAAGCTCTCTCTCCTCTAAATATGAAATCCATTTTACAAATTTCAATGAATGGCCCAAATGTGAACCATTAATTTTTTAAAGATTTGAAAGCAGAGTTTGAAAGTGAACATAGAGATTTTAAATATTGGTGTTCTCCATATAATGCATGGTGCCTTTAAAGCTGACATGTAATCAAAAAATTGGTCTGTTGTAGAGTTTTTGAGAGTGTTATTTAATTTATTTAAGGATCTGCCTGCACGTCGGGCAATTTATACTGAATTCCGGATCGAAATGCTTTCCGAAGAAATTTTATGCTGTACGCTGGCTGGAAAATGGTGACATTGCTCAGTGAGTAATATATCAGGGAAAAGTTAAATATATCAGGGAAATGTCAGGGAAATTGAAAATTATATTTTTGTGGTCACCCTGTTGTACATGGCAGACATGTTACTTTTCCGTGGAATTCTGCTTTTTCAGCACTGAATTTTATTATCCCTGGGATCGATGCAAATATGCATTAAAATGTTGACATTTTTATTTGGGGGCGGGTAGTGGTAGCGGATGAAATACAACAAAAAACGCGAGTATGAATCTCGCCAAATTGAGCAAATTTCTTCAAAGAATTGTGGGAAAAACACAAATTTTTTTATAGGATCGCAGGGAAAATGCAAAAATTGTCAAAGAATCATAGGAAAAACACGATTAACATCAAAGGATCGCAGAAAAAATGCAATTTTCTTCAAAGGATCGTCGGGAAAAATGAGATTTCCATCAAAGGATTGTGAGGGGAAATGCGAATTTCGTCAAAGGATTGTGTAAAATATGTGAATTTTCTTGAAAGAGCGTCGAAAAAATGTGAATTTCGTCGAAGGATCATGGAACATACTTTAATTTCGTCAAAAGATCACAGAAAGTATGCGAATTTCGTCGAAGGATCGTGGAAAATACACGAATTTTGTCGAAAGATTGGG
This sequence comes from Maratus speciosus, assembly GCA_963932465.1. Classification (NCBI taxonomy): domain Eukaryota; kingdom Metazoa; phylum Arthropoda; class Arachnida; order Araneae; family Salticidae; genus Maratus; species Maratus speciosus. The sequence goes on from OZ010788.1 coordinate 318,444,672, forward strand.
GGGGGGGGGGAACACGAATTTCATCGAAGGATCATGGGAAAAATGCAAAATTCATTAAAAGGATTGCAAAAAAATTGTGGTTTTTGTCAAATGGTTGTGGAAAAATGCTAATTTCGTTAAAGGATCGCAGAAAAAACCCAAATTTCATCAAAACATTGCAGGAAAATACAAATTTCATCAAAAATCTGCGAGGCTGTGAAAGTTCAGCTTTTTTTTTTTTAGCTGAGCCTGTTCCATGTCTGATATGAAAAAACTATTTTATACGGAGTTTGTAAACAACCAATCAAGTTTACAAGTATTTTTATTTCATGTAAATAACTAATCGGATTAAGCTGTTAGTACATAGATTGAATATTATATTATTTTTAACCTTTGAATTTTTTTTTTTTTTATTATTTGTATTAAATAATTACATCACAGGTGCCCAGTTAATTGGAATCACATCAACCATTTTTAAGAAACAAGTGAAACGTCACGTCCCTACCATGTTAAATATTTTAAACAATTCAATCATTAACCAATAGGTTTTGAGATGAATGTGGTGCTAAATGACACATTTAAGTTTTGTGAGTTGGTTAAACCCCAACCAGAAATTGGATGACATTGGCCCATTGGTGTCTAAATATTCAATTGGTTTTGAGATGACTGTGGTAAGTCCACTAGTGTCTAAATCTCCATATTCAAGTTTTAAAGATGGAACATACTTTAATTTCGTCAAAAGATCACAGAAAGTATGCGAATTTCGTCGAAGGATCGTGGAAAATACACGAATTTTGTCGAAAGATTGGGGGGGGGGGGGAACACGAATTTCATCGAAGGATCATGGGAAAAATGCAAAATTCATTAAAAGGATTGCAAACAAATTGTGGTTTTCGTCAAATGGTCGTGGAAAAATGCTAATTTCGTTAAAGGATCGCAGAAAAAACCCAAATTTCATCAAAACATTGCGGGAAAATACAAATTTCATCAAAAATCTGCGAGGCTGTGAAAGTTCAGCTTTTTTTTTTTTAGCTGAACCTGTTCCATGTCTGATATGAAAAAACTATTTTATACGGAGTTTGTAAACAACCAATCAAGTTTACAAGTATTTTTATTTCATGTAAATAACTAATCGGATTAAGCTGTTAGTACATAGATTGAATATTATATTATTTTTAACCTTTGAATTTTTTTTATTTTTATTATTTGTATTAAATAATTACATCACAGGTGCCCAGTTAATTGGAATCACATCAACCATTTTTAAGAAACAAGTGAAACGTCACGTCCCTACCATGTTAAATATTTTAAACAATTCAATCATTAACCAATAGGTTTTGAGATGACTGTGGTGCTAAATGACACATTTAAGTTTTGTGAGTTGGTTAAACCCCAACCAGAAATTGGATGACATTGGCCCATTGGTGTCTAAATATTCAATTGGTTTTGAGATGACTGTGGTAAGTCCACGAGTGTCTAAATCTCCATATTCAAGTTTTAAAGATGACCGTGGTCCACCCCATTAATTCTTTAAACAAAGTTTCCTTTTTAAAGTTTGTTTATGAGTTGGTTGAACTCCAATCCTCACCTGTCAAAAAGGATTCAGTGTCTTCAACCTATACCAACGTGTAAAAAAGCTGACGTGTTTGTAAAAAAGGGTCCTATAATAAACAGAATTGCCATCAAGTGGCCATAAATTCAAAACTAAATCATTGTCCTTTTTGATTCGAATCAGGTCTATTATTTTATTTATTTTTTGTTTTATTAAGTTTTTTTCCCCTTTGCCTGTAATAAAACACTTGAAGATTATTATTGCTATTTGCATAAAATCTGGCAAAGAAAACGCAGAGTGTTCTGGCACAATCTTCAACCCCTTCAGGATAAGAGTCTCATGTATGTGACACATAAGTTGCTCAGAAGCCTTGATTATTCCCACCAGTATTTTATGTTGTAAGTTTTGTCTTATTTAATCAGATCAATTAGGGAAAAATTTATATTTTGAAAAACTGGTGATAATAGATTAAAAATTCTGTAAAAGACGCTCATCACGAAGGGATTAAGAAAAAATGTTCTTTGATATTTTTATTTATTTTTTAACTTGGATAGAGCAGGAAAATTTTATGAACTAACAGTAGCTTATTAAATGTGACTTGGATTTATTAATGCCACTAAGGAAAATAAATATACCTCAGTCTGCTCCTTTGCTTACAATTGAATTGCATCTGCATCTTTGCACAAAAAATAAACAGCACATTCATTTTTATTTATTTTTATTTTTGCTAAAACCTCTTTGAGGCTTAGGATAAATAAAATTACTTACCTAACCAGTAGTCCCTGTAGACAGATTTCATATGTTACACTTGTTATGTCCACACTTGCAGGCCTCGCAGCGCTCCTATAATTCCTATAAATTTGAAAAAGTTCCTATATTTCCTATTTTTTCCTATATTTTTCAACTCTCCACTACCACGATTATTTTTTATTTAGGCCGCAAAATTCCGCAATCATGATGTGGTTTTTCCGCAAATATATTTTTAAAATTTTGCCGAATTCCACGAATTATTCTTTTTAAATCATGAATTTCTCCAATCACCCATTTAAAGAATTCTAAATTTCGTCAAAAATCGAAAATTTTGGCAGTGACTCGCTTAAAAAAATCGTTGCTTTTGTAAGTGAATCGAGGCAAAAAACGATGAATTCCTTCAATCAGTCCCGGCGAAAAATCGTGAATTTTTTCAATCAGTTGTGGCAAAAAATCGTTAATTTTGTCTGCCTGTCTTTGAAATATATTGCAAAATTTGTCGATCGTTCTTTGATAAAAATCGTAATTTTCGGCAGTCTCTCGCGATAAAAAAAAAAAAAAATTAATAATAATGTGGATTTCTTCAATCAGTCGCAAAAAAAAATAAAAAATAAAATTAATATTATAATTATATATATATATATATATCAAACGCGAATTTGTCAGTTTGTTGCCAAAAAAAGTTTGACACTGGGAGCTTCTCAGTCGGATGCGAAAAAAGATCGATCATAGTCTGAAAAATCAGACATAAAGTTAGGGAATTTCAACAAATGGTTGACGGCAAAAATCTATTTCGTCAGTTGTTGGCAGAAATGAACGTCAATTTTGTTAAAAGATCACAGAAAAAAATCAAAATTCGTAAAGAATCGCATAAAAACGCGATTTTTGTCAAAGAATCGCCTTTTTTGGTTTCCCGCGATCGTTTGATGAAACTTTCATTTTTCCCGCGATCCTTTAACAAAAATCTTTTTTTGTCAAAGAATCGCGCAAAAAAAGATTTTTGTTAAAGGATCGCGGGAAAAATGAAATTGGGAAAACGTGAATTTCGACAAAGAATCGCAATTAACTCGGTAATTTTGTGAAAAAATCGCGGAAAAAGCAAGAATTTTGTCGAAAAATCGAATAGAAAAGCAAATTTCGTCAAAGAATCGCGGAAAAAACATTTTTTCGTCAAATGATTGCGAAAAAAAGCTTATTTCGTCAAAGTGTCGCAAAAAAAAACTTTTTTTCTTCAAAGGGGTGCGAAAAAATGCTTATTTCGGCAAAGGATCGCGGAAAAAAAAACATTGTTTTCGTCAAAGGATCGCGAAAAAACCACTTATTTCATCACAGGCTCGCAAAAAACGTGTTTTTTGTCAAAGGGTCACGAAAAAAACGCTTATTTCGTCAAAGGATCGTGAAAAAAAAAAAAAAAAAATTTCCCCTTCCCCTCCTCTGATGTAACCTTTCATAAAATTTGCTGTGAATTTCAGATTTTTTTTTTTTTAAACTGAGAATCACCCCTGCTATAGAGATAAAACAAATGTCATTCATTTTATATAAATTTATTACAAAAAAAAAAAATCATTTATATTAAAAAAAATAAAAGTAAATTAAATAACTTTTATTTCAATTATGTTTGTATTAAAGGTGATTCTGTTGTGAAAATTCCGAAAATATAAGGCATTCATTTCCGAAATTTTTTAAAAATCGGTCACTAATACGAAAATTCGGACAAAACATATCGCAAATTTCGACAAATGGTCGCCGAAAATAATTTATTTTTTTCAATCGTTTGCAGAAAAATCGCCAATTTTGTCGAACGATCACGGGAAAAACGCAAATTTCGTCAAAGAACCGCGTAAAAATGCAAATTCCGTCAAAGAACCGCAGAAAACATAAAATTTCGCCAAAAGATTGCGAAAAACAATAGATTTCGTCAAAAGATCGCTAAAAAACCACAGATTTCGTTAAAAGATCGCTAAAAAACCAGATTTCGACAAAAGATCGCGAAAAAACCGCAAATTTCATCGAAAGACAGCTAAAAAAAAAAAACATAAATTTCGTTAAAAGATCACTAAAAAATCGCAAATTTCGTCGAAAGATGGTTAAAAAACCGCATATTTCGTCGAAAGATTGTTATAAAAACCGCATATTTCGTCGAAAGATTGTTATAAAAACTGCAAATTTTGTCAAAAGATCATGAAAAACTTAAATTTTGTCAAGGGATCGAGAGAAAACGTGAATTTCGTCGAAGCACTGCAGAAAAAAACACAAATTTCGTCAAAGGGACGAAAAAAAAACCGCATAGTCAGTACCGGGAGTGGATCTCCCTCTCCCCCCCTCTGCTGTAACGTTTCAGAAAATTTGCTGTGAATTTGAGAAATTTTTTTTCTCAAATTCCCTTCCCTTCACAAATTCACCATTCCCTTGGTTTATATTGATAAATACAAATAAATGCTATAAGGGGGTGATGATGCAGAAAATAATCGTAAAAAGTATTTTAAAATATAGCTTGAAAAAAAAACTGCATACAACTCCTGAAACTAATATTTTACTCCTGAAGAGTGTTAAAAATTCCTGAAATAGTCCGGAGAGTGAACTTTAAACAGTTTACTCTTGATATAGTCTTATGTTGACGTCTGTGATATTACATATGGAAGTGTATTAAAACATGTGTAGGTCTGTTTACTTATAAATAAAAATTCCTATATTTTCTTGAAAAAATTCCTATATTTCCTATAATATTTTTGAAGAAAGTCACTTCTAGGACTGCACTTGTTTTGTCCATTTCTTTAAGTTATATATTCTAATAATTTTATCAGTTTTATCTTTTACACACTTATCTTACAAAAAATGCAAAGAAATGTTTTTAAGTTTTTCATAATTCCACATTTTGAAGCATTTGTCTAATTTGAATATTTTGTATAGAATTGCATTTTTATATAACATTTTGAAATTTTGTGTTTACCTCACTAAATAGCACAAAAGTATTGGCCAGTGGACTTTAAAACACCAAATGTATGGCCATTATTTTTAAACAATGTTATTATTTTACTAATCTTTTTTATGTTTTATATTATTATTCTTGTGTTTTTCTATTTTTCATATGTAAAGTTCGATGCGGTTGTTCCGCGAGCCTTATCCCAAATGTAGAAAGTTGAGCATGAAAAACTTAAACTCTTAAATTTCTTCCCTTAATTTTTACTTCTCAAAATTTAAACTTTAAATTTTATTTTTTCAACAGCAAAATTCAGTTCTTGTGTCCTAGCAATATTAACTGTTAATTTAACTTTCACATTAACTTTAATAGCCTTAAGCCAATAACAAATTCTGTCTTACCTAACTTTATATGCTGAAACTTCCAATGAGCCCCCCTCCACTCCCCAGCTGTTCAGACAAACCTCAACTTGGAGGGGAGGATATGACAGGATAAAATATAAACCTTTTTTCAAAATTCAAAATCGCTAACTTCTTTTCCTAACTTTAAATCTAGTGTGTAAAGATGATTTACCTTGATAAACTATCTTTGACATTGAACAGTGTTTAAAAAGCATAAAATGAGTACTTAAAGGTTATAAATCATAAGAAATTTCATCATTATGACATGGTTGGGGCTCATAAATCAAATTAGAATTAAAATAATCATCAAATGATTCTTAAAACCTACAAATAACAATTAACTTTTCCAAATTTGACAGTTATTAGATTTAGAGCATATAAATCAAATTAAATCATTAGTTTTGAAGATAAATTCAGATTGTCAAAATAAGTATTTGATATGTCATAAATTCTAATTAAAGTTTCTGTAGCTGACATTTATTAAATCATAAATAACCATTAATATTAAAGGTGGAAATTACAATAAGTAGGCTAATAATCAGGCTGATGCAAGACTTGTGTCACCTCAGAAAGCCCACCATTAAAAATAGTTTTAACCAATCAGAGTTGAAAAAACTGCCTATTTTGACTTGTTTGCCCTCTGCTGTCAGGAAAAGCAGAATTTTTAGTATGTAATAAGGTTCCCCAAATGGAAGACAGAGATTTTTTGGTAGATTTGAGTTACCTACAACATCTCCAACTATGTTGGTCTCCGTAATTAACACGTTAAATGTGACACTAATTTTACTTTAATTTCCGTTTAAGTGACAGCATACACAGAAATTGTGTATATATATTTGTAGAAAATTTGTGAATAAAATTTGTAATTCTTGTGAAGGAAAACCCTTTTTATGTTTGAAATGTTTTAATAAAATACATTAAAAAGTGAAAAATGTTTTTAACATTATATAATATATTATTTTTATAATTTTATACTGCTAGTCCATAGGGACCGGCGTCAGCTAAACAGAAAGGTCAATGCCGGTCCCCAGGGACCGGCATCACGTTTAACGTGTTAATATAAATAGCTCCTGCGGCCTGTGATCGAACTTGAGAAAATACATGTTGTATCATGGAATTGCAAATAAAGGAGTTTGATGTACAGTCGTGGAAAAAAAAAAAGTAAACACCCTACTAACTCCTCAACAAATTATCGTAGAAGAAAGTTACTGGTACCGAACGATTGGAAATAAAGTCTATTTTTAAATGATGTATATAAAATTGGCTTAGGGGGCCATCTACATATTAAAACAAACCATAACTTTTTTTTTTTTTAATAGCAGTATGCAATTCTGACTGCATAAATGAACTCTACACCCTTCAATTAGTCTAAAAACAAATTTTTATGCAATTCGTACCATAAGTTTCCGTGAAATTAATTATTTTAAAATGAGCGTATTGTAATGGCTGTATCCAAATTGAAGTTCAGTACTCGATTGTTAACCGAGAGAGCTCCCTTCTTGATCAAGGCACCTTAAGCAATCAATTAAGCCTGTTAGATTACAGGATAGCATAAGAAATTTCAAAATATTTAGTCACTTCTATCATAGACGGCCCCTTAAACCATCATTTTGCCGTTTTTTAAGCATAATCTGAAAACTTCTTGGAAGAAAAATGTGAAATTTTGCAATTCCATAAAGCAGGACTTAATAAATCTGAATCCATAAAAAAAATTGTAGGTTGCAATTCATAACTTTTTTTAATATTAATTTCATAATTCATATTAGAAAATTATAAAAATTGCAAATTCAACGTATTTATGTTTGGGTAGTTTAGTATTATTGCTACACAAAAAATTAGAACATTAGGATCATAATTTCAGAAGTTATAAATAAAAATATGAAAATGTAATTTAACATTAGAAGCACTAAATTTTGAATGTTTATAATTCAAAAACTTATCATTCAAATGACTTGAAATTTGGTGTCTAGGCATAGTTTGAACCAAAGATTTGAAATATCTCGCTAAAATTGAGTATTGCTATTGAAAAAAATGAAGTTTGGATTCGTTTTAATATGTAGATGGCCCCCTAAACAAATTTTATATATGTCATTTAAAAGTAGACTTTATTTCCAATCGTTCGGTACCAGTAACTTTCGTCTACAATAATTTGTTGAGGAGTTAGTAGGGGTGTTTACTTTTTTTTCTCCACAACTGTACAAAGAGGTTCCAGAGTCAAATTATTTATCTATAATTAGGTTCTCATCAGTTCACTACATATGCATGTATATATGTATGTAAAATAATTATAAAACTTGCCTAATTTATTGAGCTATATTGAAATTTAATTTTTCCAGGGTGCACAGGATATCTTTCAGGAACTTCCTTATGAATATGTTAATCCAGAAGATTTGGCACAAGTTGCTCAACATGGATGTAAGTTATATATATTTCGGCAGCATTTAACCTAGATCAGTGGTTCTCAACACCTGTGTGTTGTGAAATTATTTAGTCATGTTCTGCCAAAATTTTTCTAATTAACTGAAGTGTCATTATTTTAACATATAATAATTTAATTTGTAATAAGATTTAATGTTGTAAAATTGTTTGTATACTTTTTTTTTAGGATATGCAGAGAAATCCTAAAAATCGTCTTAAGTTATGAAATAAATTTAACACTTTCAAAAAAAAAAAAAAAAAAATTAACGTTTGGACACGTATTGTTATTTTCTATATAAGTTATCCGATGTGAATATTAATATATCTGATAATATATCCGGTGTGTTCTAGTACCATTTTATGTTTTTCACATACAGCAGGGAAAAAATTGAATAAAAAAAAATAGATTCAGAATAAGAAAGCTAGAAATTGCAGTTTTAACGAAAATTTGGCAACTTAAATTTTGCAGCTTGTCTACCATTGGCTTTCCTGCGTGATTTTCGGTAAAGTGCTTGGAATCCATTTCTGCTAGAATGGATTTACACCAACGGACGCAAGTCCCTGGAAGGATAAATAATTTCATGCTTACATCGCATATTCTAACAGCATTGAGAGAGAGAGAGAGAGAGATGACGCTCAGTTTATCTTAGCGTCCGTTCGAAAGTGCGACAAGTTTGCCGATTGGCTGTCTCCAATCGATGCCACAGGAAGTGAGTAAAGTTTAAATAAAAGACTGTTAGGAAATAATTTGAATTTTTATATTTAAAAATTATTATAAAAATTATTCTATTTTGGCTGAAAGTATTAATATTTTTATTTTATTATTGATTATTTTTAACGATCTTTTCTGGGGAATAAATTAAAATTCTTTTTAAGTAAAAATTAACTGAAAACGAACTTTATGAAAATTAATGCATATTTAAAGGGAGAATTTTAAAATTTAAAAAGTTTGATTTAATTTAAATATTTTAAAACTTATTAAAAATATTTTTACTTCAAAGAAAACTATGACAACACTTGATGAAACAAATAATGAAAAGTCTGGGAGCTTCCCATTTGATAAGTTACCGAGTAGTTCATAACATTGCAGAGATTCTTATTAAACTTGTACATTTGATATTTTCAGGTGTTGGTGAAACAATTGTGATTAAAAGCTGTTAATTTAACCTGCAATATTCTTTTGTTAAACATCATTATTTAGAAAGCAATCAGGAAGATTCTTCTTTCAGACTTCTACAAATTAACACACCAAGGAATGATATTAGTTAATCTTTTGGATGAATTCTTCTCATCAAATGAAATGCCATGGGAAAATTGTGCGTATTTATATGGTGATAATGTGAATGCAATGATGGGTCACAATCACAATGCTACAGTCAACATCACAAATAAAGGACAAGACAAAGAACAGTAAAAGCAGATAAAGCGTTCTTCTAAGACACATGCTAACTTCGAAAAAAATGTCTGCTGAACTGATAATAGGGTTTAATGATGCAACCAAAATTAAAAACTATAAATCATACCCTCTTGAAAGCAGACTTTTCAAAGTAATGAAAAGCCAGCATAATTCTTGTCTGCTGCATATTGGAGTAAAGGTGATATCTTGAGAAGTTGCATTTACACATTTGATCGAACTGTGTGCAGAGGTATCCTCAGTTTTGATGGACCATAATATTCAACTAGCGAAGGTTTAAAATGATGAAAACTGGGTGTACAGTTTACTAGGGATACACTGAATATTTCGTATCTATTTGGTATTCGGCCATACTAACAAATATTCAGTTAACCCCTTAAGTATGGATTTATTTCAGGACTGCCACTGACTTTTAATTCTATTTTGCACCACTTTCTCAAAATAAAAATCATTCACTGACACTATGTGCATGCAAGAGAAAAATACTACAAAAATATTTTCCTTTAAATAGTGGTATGAATAGAAATAAAAAATAGGGCCACCAGTGGCCAAATGCACGACGAGTCTCAGTTGTCAAATGTACCCAAGGGTTTAAGCCGAATATCAAAATATTCAGTTTGCCTAATATTTGGTTTGCTGAATATCAAAATATTCAGTTTGCCGAGTATCAGAATATTCATCCAAACTGAAAACTTAAAAAAACATTTTAAAAATATTTTTCTTTAACTTTATATAACTTCTACTTTTAACTGTCAATTAATAAAGATGTCAATTAATAGAAATATAATCATATTTAAATAAAAGGTAATGCTTTTACATTATTTATTTGTGGTTTGAAAAGTGACAGCTAAGAAAATTAATTATTAATGATGACCCTCATAGGAATTAATGATGTACAAATATAAGTTCCTGAATATTGTCTGGTAAATAAATCTGGTTAAAGGTTCTTGCTTTTTCACTAACAGAGTGTTTCTAAACAAAATGGAACAAATTTTCAGAGATGGTAATATGCATCAGGATAGGCAGTTTTTGTCCGAGCAACCAGGATTGTAATCCATCTATTCAGTCAAAATTACAGTGTATCTCACTGTAGGATGAACTTAGATTTTTGTTCATGCAAGTGAAGTTCATATGATGAAAATCATGCTAAAATATCTTCATTATTATGAAAGTTGTGAACAAAAATTCAATTTCAGCTTGTAATGACACACACTGTATTTTTGACAATATAAGTGGATTGATATGCTGGTTTGTTCTAACATTTTTGGAACAATCTGTATGTTTAGAACAGTTGAAAGTGTTCGGCTACTTCAGACATTGTTGTCTGAAGCATTAAAAAACTTTCTTGTTGAATCAAAAGAAGTAGAAAAATTATTCCAGAGTTGGCACCATTTGAATAGACTGTATTATTTATTTATTTTGTACTCTAGTCTCTTCCTGACAAATAAACAGTATATGATTGTAAATTTTTTCTAATTCCTTCAAAATTTCTCTTCATTTTTAAAATTTTTGTTTTAAAAAATAAGAAAATTTTAGTTTAATTCACAGAAGAAGTCGTGAAATTTTAAAGTTCTATTAATTTAATTTTAAAACTATTATCTTCTTAAATAACTCAAAACATAGGTTTTTTTAGTGTAAAGTTTACAGGTAAAAGATCTTGTTCCTCAAACCGGTAGTATCTGTGTTAAATATTATGATGTAAAATTGTTTTAAAATTTAACTTATTAATCTGTTTAAATTTTGAAATATAGGAGTATTCAGCCGAATAGTTGCTAACAGTCTTGTTGTATATTCAATATTTGACACAAAGCTTACTATTTGGCTGGCTGAATATTCGGTATTCGCCTAAAATCACTATACGGTGCATCCCTACAGTTTACCATATTTGCCAGATATGCTAAGGAAAATGAATGAAATGAATCTATCATTGCAAGGAGAAACTGTCATAGTTCTTAAAGCAATGGCAACATGTGTACTTTTAAGAGACCTGGTGTATTAGTGGGAGTGTGTGGAAGGAAGATATCGATTGCTTTCCTAGTGTTAAAAAGGTTCATGAATAAAAATAACATCTAGATTCAAGATAAAATACAAAAAAGAAATTCGGGAGTATCTTAAAGCTTTGGAAGTGTCATTTGAACACTATTTTTCAACAGTTCATTTGAAGTGTTAGACGACTTTAAATGTTTCAGAAATCTGTTCTGTGTGAACAGAATGACCAACCAGTTAAAATTCGTTGAAATATGAGGTTCTTATTAAATTGACATGACAGCGAACTAATTCGCATTTCAAAACCAAACTCTACCTGAGTTTTGGTGTCATTTTGACAGATGAATTTAAAATCTTCTCTGAGAAAGCAAAAATAGCTTTACTGTCTTTCTCAACTGCATTTCTCTGTAAACTGAAATCTCCACTTTCTCATCCACCAGAACGAAATGCAGAACCAGACTGCAATTATCAGCAACTGAACCAGATATGATATGATATGATATGATATCAGAAAACTTTGCAAAACAATGTTACCACAGGTTTCAAATTAAACCGCCACACTGTAAAATCTATTCTAAGATAAATGTTTAAATTTATTGAATTTTGAAGAACTTTCATGTGTAACAAAATTTGACAATATCATGTGCATTGGTCATGATTTGAAATAAATTGACTACCCAGTGGCAGAAAGTTTTGTAGCTGTCTGCGACAAGCTTTTAAAATTTCATAATCTGTCTGCAAATTTTGCATGTCATTTTAATGAATAAATAATAAATTAAACTAGGAATTTTTTATCATTCTATTTAATCGCGATTTTTTGCCAAAATTCACGTCTTTCACCCAATTTTTTGCCAAAATTCACGTCTTTCACCCAATTTTTTGCCGAAATTCAAGCTTTTAACGCGATCTTTTGCTGAAATTCACACTTTTTACGTGATCTTATGCCGAAATTTGCGCTTATGACGCGATCTTTTGCCGAAACTCCCACTTTTTACGCGATCTTTTGCCGAAATTCGTGCTTTTTATGCTATATTTTGCCGAAATTCGAGCTTTTTATGCGATCTTTTGCCGAAATTCGCGCTTTTTACGCGATCTTTTGCCGAAATTCACGCCTTTTACCCGATCTTTTGCCAAAATTCACGCCTTTTACCCAATCTTTTGCCAAAATTCACACTTTTTACGCGATCTTTTGCCTAAATTCACGCCATTAACGCGATCTTTTGCCGAAATATTCGCTTTTTACGCGATCTTTTGCCGAAATTCACGCTTTTTACGCGATCTTTTTTTCGAAATTCGCGCTTTTTATGAGGTCTTTTACCGAAATTCGCGCTTTTTACGCGATCTTTTGCCAAAATTCGCGATTTTTACCCGATCTTTTGCCAATATTCATGCTTTTACACGATCTTTTGCCGAAAATAATGCTTTTAACGCGATCTTTTGCCGAAAATAATGCTTTTAACGCGATCTTTTTCCAAAATTCACACTTTTTACGCGCTTTTTTGCCGCAATTCGAGCTTTTTACGTGATTTATTGCCGCAATTCGCGCTTTTTATGGGGGAAAAATTGTCCGAAAGTTGCGGACAATTTTTTAAATTGACTTCATTAGTGCAGACAATAATTGTCCGCAAAAGATTTTTTGTGTCCACGACTATGTCGTGGTGTTTCTGCCACTGGTATTGACTATTATAAAATTTTTTAAATATACAATTTCATTACAGATATATTGCGCAATTGTTTAGACTGCTATTTAGCCCCTCTTCTTCTGCTCCATAGTAGAGATGGGCAACATCGTTCCTTTTAAGGAATCGTTCCAGCCGGAATCGTTCACCGAAAGGAACGAGTTCTTCGGAGTCGTTCCTTTCGGAATCGTTCCGAAAAAAAGGAACGAATCTGAGAAAAAGGAACAATTCCGAGAAAAAAGGAACGATTCCGAAAAAAATGAACGATTTTGAAAAATAAAGGATTCCAAGGGGAAAAAAACACTTCCAAGGGGGAAAAAACACTTCCGAGATAAAGAGAACTACATGCAATACATAATATTTTTTACTAATTTATTTTCTTATGTACCCATCCATTTTCTTACGCATTCAGTCGGCTTAATTTTGTAATGTTTTGGGCAGATGATTTTGTTTTTAAGAGTTCATTTCATTGATCGGGGTGTGCAATTAATTTGCAGTTATTTCTAACTTTATGATTTGTGGTATAAAGCATAAATCCTCTTGGAAATTTAAGGGCGGTGCAAAGTCTATTCGATTTTCAGTGTAATCATTGGTTTCTCTTGAAAATATGTCGTCAAATGACCGTCCATTTATATTATTATTTTATACAGTGTGTCTTTACTCTCAACGATGTTCAATGGCTAATTCCTAAACCGTTAGTCATAGACCTATAATTCCAATTACAAAAATGTTTTAAATAAGGTAAAAAATTATTCTGAAAGTCATTTAGATCAATAAAAATATTTCTAAAAAAGTTACGAAATTTAATTTTTTATACGGTCCCCCGGCCCTATAAGTGATATTTAGTAAAAATTTCCTGTTCTCTTAAAAGAAAGACAAAAAAAGTCCCATTCATCTAGCACTAAAATTCATGAAGTTATACGAAACTTTGAACTGCAAGACTTATGCCACTTTTCTGCATCCGAATACACATGAGTTTAGCCATGCTTCTAGGGGTCGTAAACAAAGTGCTTAAAGTATTTGAAGGATTTATTTCATGTGTAGCTGCGATATGAAAGAAATCGTATTACGACAGATTTTTGTAAGTATTTGAAGCTGTTTCTTTTCATGATTTTTTTAACAAAAATTATGCTATTTTTATAAGCTTTTATTTAACCTATTAACCGCCAAAACTATAAAGTAGGAATTTTAAAATTTCTTGTTGAAAGTCGCTTGTCACCACAAATTCAGAAAGGTAATTTCCGCTTTATTAAAATATCAAAATTTCTGCCAATAAATAAGGCAATTTTTTTTATTCTAAAATAGTGGTAACAAAGTAATTAATTTAAGCATTCGCAATTGTTTTGACCGTTGCGTGAACGCAACATCAGCGGGTAATGGGTTAACTTGAAACGATCGTATGTATGTCTTTCCAGTTCAAAATTTGTACCCGAAATTCAACTTACTTTAAAATACGCGATCGAGGTTAAATTTTACATATTGACGTAAATCAGATGACAATGTAATATTATTATGATTTTCAGTGCTTACCATTATGTACTTATTTTACAGGGTAACACAAAAAATTTCGGATAGATTACTGCCAACAAGTTTACTAAAAAGTTTTAAATAAGATAACACAAGACTGCGATGGTTGTGTTTTTTTATTTTTTAAATTATGTATTTTTAAAATTATGATTTTTATGTATTTTTTAGCGCTGAATCCGAAAATTATCTTCATTTTTAACCATCATGTCAGGATTTTTTGCAAATAGTAAATTTCAAAATTGAAAAAATAGCTAATACTGTAAAAAAGAGTCGATGGTTGCATTTTTTAACTTTTACGATTGATTTGTATGTGCTTTTTAGCCCTGAATGTAAAAAATACCTTCATATTTAACCATCATGTTAGACTTTTTTGCAAATGGTAAATTTCAAAGTTAAAAAATAGCGAAAATCTGATACTATAAAATGGATGTAAAACTTCTTTTATTCAATTTAATTTTATTTAATTCAAGAATTTATTCAATTTTTGGCTTATACTGGGATTCTTACAGCTAAACAGCTCGGGGATCCAATGATGTGGGAAGGGAAGAGGTTCAATTAAAACTTTGAACTTTTAAACTTTGAAATTTACAATTTGCGAAAAATCCTGACGTGATGGTTAAAAATGAAGGTCATTTTCGGATTCAATAGTAAAAAATAGATAAAAATCAATTATCAAAAGTTAAAGAAATAACAATCACGTCTATTTTATACTCTCAGATTTCCGTAAATTTTTCACTTTTTAGATTTCAAATTTACGATTTGCAAAAAATCTGTACTTTGTGATAAAAAATGAAGGCCATTTTTGGATTCAGTGCTACAAAATACGTAAGAACTAATTATCAAAAGCTAAAACACATGACACAACACAAATTTGCATCCTAGTGTAATCTAATAACATTTCAAAATATGTGTCATTTTGCAAAGAATCGAGGCTGTTGCTTTTCAACATTTTATTTAACGAAAATTCTATTATTTTTTTCCTGTTATATGTTTAGTACAAGCTGTATATTTTTCATTAATATTTCAGAATGATTATAGATTTCAAATTTATAATGCAATGTTAATTTTACTATCAACTATTTTTTTTATATACCTGAAGATTATTTATATTTCTAGTAAATTTGTAAATGACCCCTATTTTGCAGCAAAAAACGTGCTCCAACTTTAAACAGCCATTACTTCGGTCAGTTTTAATCTTAGAATAATAGGACTTTTATTTGTCTTACTTGTAAGTGTAACAGGAAAGTTTTACTAACTATAACTTGAAGGACCGGGGGACCGTATAAAAAATTAAATTTCGTAATTTTTCAAGAAATGATTCTATTGACCCAAATCACTTTTCAAATACTTCTTTGTCCCCATTTAAAACATTTTTTTAATTGGAACTATATGGCTATGACTAAAGGTTTAGGAATTAGCCATTGGACATCGTTGAGAGTGGACATCCTGTATAGGAAATTTTATTATTGCTCTGATATTTGTCACCGGGGTCTAGGAATTTTTAGTCTCATAGATTCCTCTTCAAAATCTACCTCTAGGTAATCCTAATTTCATTTTTCATTCTGAATCTCATTTTCCATCTGGATGGCCCTACTGATTTGGATATGTAACTTGTTAAAATAGATTACATTTTTGTTCGTTTTGTTCCAGTGTCCGTACTTTCAATAACTTTATCCCATTTATCGTCTTTCTCCTCAGTTTCCTAACTTTACGCACACAGGATATTTGCATAATTCATCAACATTATTATCATTGCCTTCAGGATCTGGTTCAGAAGTGGAACATCCTATTCTATAGCAATCATCTTGTAGTACAATTCAGTGATATATATCAATTTTAGTGCATTTGAAATAGCTTAATGTCATTAAAATGCACTGCAAACGACTTTTTCCCGTTGACCATAATGTAACGAAATACTTTTGAGTGCCCCTGTAAATGAACTATTAATGCTACACTCTTCATATTGAATACCAAACATCCCATGGTAAACATCATTAACATATATCAATTGCATGGGAATCCGAGTATATTTAAGGGAGTTAGGTATGTCACACACTGAGACGACAGAACAACATAAAGCGCAACATGAAGTGCAAAAACCGGTCGAAACAAAGAACGAAGTTGTTACAAACTTGTTCTAAACCAGTTTTTCTAGCGAATTCAAGCGACATGTCTTATGTGTCGCCTTAGTGTGTGACTTGCCTTAGAGCGTGAACAGACGGTCTGACGGACAGACAAACCGCATTCATAAACACTAACTTTATTGGAAAGGGTTAAAAAGTAAAGCACGTTTTTGCACACTGTCTTTCCTGAGTGACTGATGTATGTCTTGTCTTATACCATAACATCGCTATTTGTAAACTGCTGTTAACTACGTAGAATTTCAATAAACTTACAGCTCTTTTTGAATCTCCAATTTCACGAGAACCTACAGAAATTTCTCTAATTTCACACCCTCATCCGCCGTCACCCTCTCTCTACTTATACTGAACCCTAGTTCGATGTGAGTGAATTGCGATGCTAATATGTTTGTTTGTATTGGGATCTTTGGAGCTTCATAACTCATGAAGTCATGGAACACTTGTGTTACACGAAAGGGTAAAAGTTCCTTCAGATGATTTGTAAACAGATTCATTAGCAGCATGGCTATGGCTAGTGATATTTATAAAATAATATTATATATATTAATATTATAATATGCATATATATAGTAATATATATGATTATATATATATATAGTACATATTATCTCCGCCAAAAGATATAGTGATTCACTAAACTTCAAAGTTCTATTTCTTTAAATTTGAAATTTGCTAACATTTTAACTGAAAAACGGTTTATTGGTTTAATTAAATTAAACAAATTAAAAGTATGTCCATTATTATTACAGAGTGTAGTACTATATAAAGAACTATCCTTTTGACAATGTTTCGGCCGTTGAATAAAAGACAAATGTTGTAAACGTGTTAGATAATACCAACCTTAATTTTTTGAGAATTTGACTATTTTTTATTCGGAGCTAAACTTTTTATTGTCAAAACTATTTAAAATAGATAAAACATTTTGTTAAATTCTAACTTTTCAGAAAACTGTATGTAATTTAAAAAAAATGAAAATAAATAAATAAATCTTCTAAGTGAAAAGAATAACAATAAGAAAGGAAAATACATAAAATTTAGTATCGCATTTGCAGTAAGTTTTACCTCAATAAAAACGGAAGTTTGGTATTAGGCTTGAAACATTAAATTTAGTTTGGCTTGAAGGGAGCCTTGCTTTGATCGAAATTAAACTCAGATATGTATTATCCATCACCACAGTAACAGGCATTAATCGTGGCATTGATTTCGGGATTTTCGAGTATCAATAACGATCAAGAAATCTGAATTATTATAAGAAATTATAACGATAAACGATTTTTTATTTTTGCTTTTATTTTACGTTGAATTAAAACAAAGTCACAGTTATTTAAATTCTAATTATTTAGCAAGAAATAGAAATAAAATAACAAATGAAAAAACTGTACAAAATCACAACGTGCATTCTTCGGAAACCACTAATTAAATTCGTATATTGTAAAACTTTTTAAATGCAATATTAACCCATTAAAGACTGACGTTGCGTTTTCGCAACATTATATTTGTGAATTTTAAAATTTTTTTGATACCAGCAAAAGAGAAAAGTAAAATGTGCCTTATTTAATTAACACATTTCAGTGATTCATAAAGTAAAAGTAAGGGTTTAACAAAAAATGGCGCGAACTGAATAAAATTACTGTAAAACATGCTGGTCCTTAATGGGTTAACCTTCCGCATACCAGACCGGTGCAACAGACCTGATAGGTACATTCAAATTGATTTTTCACATTTAAAAAAATGAAAATTTTGTAAATATGTGACTTTTTCTGGAATGTTCTACTCAAAAGAATAGAACATCCCAGAAAAACCCCCCATATTTACAGAAATTTCAGTTTTTAAAATAAATTAGAAATATCATTATAAATGTACCTGTCGGGGCCATTGAACCCCTCTGGTAGGCGGATGGTTAACATAAATCTATTAAACCGAAATAAGCATAAAATATGCAGCTTTACATATATGTCGCAGTGTTGGAGAAAATCCGATAATCTATATGTAGCACGTGATTTTTCTTTCCCGTTTTTATACTCAAAACGGCCATTAAGAGAGCGAACCACGGTTAAATTATTTCAATCCCACCCACCACTGTTACTGTTATCTTATTATTATTATTAGACATTATGCTTTTTGAAATATTCATTATCTTAAGAAAGAAAGAAACGTTTTACAAAAATTCCTTGTTCTAACAGATCTATGTAATAAACCTCAATGTAAGTTGATTAAAACAACAATCTTCGAGAGTTTTGAGATTTTTTTAATAATCTTCTTCAGGAGAGAAAAACAAGACGCCAAACTGTGGAAATAAAGTGGTACTCGAGCGCTCGTAGCTGGTCATACATTTCTTTTGACAAAGAGGATTCTCAAATTGAAATTATGTTTGAGGAAAAAACATGAAATAGTGAAATATGCATGAAAGTGCGTAACTCTACAATTATTAAAATAATTGAAAATCAGTTATTATTATCCCATTAAAATGCACTTTTTATGACCTAGTGATATATTTCTTATATTATTCAAAACAGTTTCTAATCAGATTTTAAAAAATATTTTTCACTATTAATTAAACAAGCTTTTTCTTTGTTTTTCTTAAGGCTGTTCTTAAGTGATCTGCTCAACAAGCGTAAAACGTTTTAACACATTTACAAATTCATTTTTTAACGGAAAGATATAAAATTGGAAAGTTTGACCATGTAAGCGATTCGGAATTGAACTGTGTTTTCCATCTTTTGATCAGTAAATTACCTATTGAGTTATAATCGATTTTGATCACATGACAAACATGTTTTTCGTCCATTTTTGAGCGATTATGCCCCTTTCGCGCGGAAATTCGGTTCAAAACGTCCACTTTGACACTATTTTCTGAAAGATCTATTGCGTTAGCAAAAAAATGGAAAAAACAGCTCGATTACATAGTTTCTGAACAACAACATCTGCTCGTTTCATGCATTTCCGAATAATAATAAATTAAAACTTTTGGATTTGAGAACGGCCTTAAGAATCCATTTAGAAAAAATTCATTTTTTATGATACATTTACCAATTAGAAAAAGTATTAGCGTATTAAAGTACACATGGTGTTCCATTACCTTCGGGGTCCAGGTACTCAATCGGTAAAGCACGTAAAGTTTCTGGGTTAGAATCCCATCACGGACACTTTTTCACTCAGGTGGAAAAAATCCAATTCGTATAAAATATTTTTTTAATTATTTCTTTCAGATTAATTTAGCACAAGAAGATCAAATAGTAATGTTTATTAAACGCCCTACTCCGCCCCGCACTTCAATTTCTTTTTTCTTTCTTTCTTTTCTTTTTTTTTTTTTTTTTTGAGAAGGGGGTGGGGGGGGGGCACACACATTAGAAGGATATTTTGGCAATAAAGTCAGCTTTAATAGAATCAAAATCTGTTATTTTGAAATAAAATAGCGTATTTTAATTTATTAAAACTGACCAGTCTACAAGAAAAGAACCGATTCCGACGGAATCGTTCCTTTTCGGAGTCGGTACATTTCGGACTGACTCCGAGGATTCAGTCCTTTTCGGAACGACTCCGAGGATTCGGTCCTTTTCGGAACGACTCCGAGGAATCGGTCCTTTTCGGAGTCGGTACATTTCGGAACGACTCCGAGGAATCGGTCCTTTTCGGAGTCGGTACATTTTGGACCGATTCCGAGGAACCGTTCCGAAAAGGACAGAATCCGAGGAACCGTTCCAAAAAGGACCGAATTCGAGGAACCGTTCCAAAAAGGACCGAATCCGAGGAACCGTTCCAAAAAGGACCGAATCCGAGGAACCGTTCCAAAAAGGACCGAATCCGAGGAACCGTTCCGAAAAGGACCGAATCCGAGGAACCGTTCCGAAAAGGACCGATTCCGAGGAGTCGTTCCTTTTCGGAATCGTTCCGAAAAGGACCGATTCCTTTTTACAGAATGGATTCGTTCCTTCAGTTTCACTGCCGGAATCGTTCCTTTGGATTCGTTCCTCAACAAATGACACATCTCTACTCCATAGTATTACATCTAAATAATACCATTAACTTGTAAAGCATGAAGCACGGAAAAGGGGCTCTGTCTTTTAAAAAGGGCTCCGCTTATCCAAAAAAAAAAAAAAAAAAAAAAAAAAAAAAATTGAGAACCACTGCTCTACACAGTAAACTTTCAAATGTGCATTATACGTAATGCCTGAAAGATGTCTTTTGTTTCCATTTGCTTGATTTTAATGTCATCTTTTGTCTACATTAAAAATATTTCTAGCCATGAATAAAGTATATGGTTGTGTTGTGAGTAGAGATGATCACATCAGGAGAAAAGATGGTGGGGGATTTGATCCAGAAGAGTATGAACTTCATCCTGAGCTTTATTATTCAACTTTTGCCAAAAATGTAAGTTTCTTTTTCATTGATGAATATTATTTACAGCAGAAATTTCCAAGAGTAGTAAATTATTTAAACTTGATATTAAATTTTTTAAATATTTTAATTTTTTATTTGTTTGATATTTTATATTTAGAATTTCAGAATGCCTCTTTGTGTGCTTAAATATTTACTATATATGCTCATATATGTTTAAACATTTACTTAATTACACACCTGCGATTGTACATATTTATTGAACTAGTTTTTTTTGTGATGTACAGTGGTTGCCAAATTATTAGAGACAGTCATAATTTTTGCTAGTTTTATACTTTGAGTGCACTTGACTGCGACTCTAAGTGATTTAAGTGTTGCAGGAATGTATTTTACCGTTGTCAACATCGCTATAATTCAACTTTTAAGTACTTTTCGTATATTAAAAGGTTTGTTTGCTTTCTATGAATATTTTAATAACGGGAGAGACGCTGAGTCTTTTACACACGCAATTGTGGAAGACGCTTTTCTTTAATTTAACCCGGGAGAACTCGCTAGTGAGAATGCCCAGTTGCTTTTCTTTTACTTTACATTCATATAATATCAACTTTTTTTGGTTGGCTTAGTACTTTTATTCACAAAATATGTAAAATAATTGTAAAACATTTTGAAATTTTAATTAAAATGAAAAATGATTTAAATAAGAGTCTTTAAAAAGTACGACTGTGAGAGAAAATCTCATGCAGCGAGTTCTCCTGGGTTAAACAAAATTCTTTGTTTTTTGGTTTTGTTTTTTTGTTTTTCTCTTTGGAAAAGTTAAGAATTATATGTGAGTATTATCTTTCTTTTATTGATTAAATATTTGTTTTTTGCGAAATTATTTACGATTTTAATTTATTTTTTATTTTTATTGATTTCTGTGGGAAAATTATTCCCAAGCATTTTTCATTTCTATTTTTCATTAAACAATTTGTAAAGTCTACCTGAACTCGACAGCACGATATTTTCTTTTCTTTTGCCGCCTTTCGGCGTTTGTTTACGTTTTTACCGCCACGGTTGGATGGTTGCGTATCGCGTTTCGGTCGTGGACCGTATACGGCAATTTTACTTGCGATCGCATTCGCTAGTATTCATTTTTTTAAGATAAGTATTTAAATTTAATTAACATGTAAAATAATCTTTTTAAGTCATTTTTATATTAAAGTAATTTTTCTAAAGTCATTGTAATATTTATTAAATGTTATTCAAATTATAAGTAAATGTTAAATATCTTCCGACTTATGCAAATTGCATAGTCGATTCTGATTGGTCGATAGGTTTTCGTCCTGATTTAAAGGGACAGCGATTTCTTTTTTTAGAGGTATGCAATGGGTGAGGTGTGCGATGTTTGAAGGCTGACTTATGGTATTATTTGGTATGTTTTATGAAGTGTCAGCGAATATGTATGGTATATGGCTGAATACCAATATAATTGTGAGAATTTATTAAGCATAGTGGTTTATTTTTAAGACGTTTCATCGAGAATTGTTAATTAAATCGGCGATAGAGGTGTGGATAATATATTTCAAGTTACTTATGTCGTCGAATGATGCAGTGTTCTCGAGTTCGGGTAGACTATCGTCGCAAGTGTCCATTAATTTAATTCAAGAACGAAGTCAAGTTCATGTACAACAAGCACCAATAAATCAATCCTTCTTCTGTTCATCATTTTGGCTCATTACTGTAAGTACATTTTACACTTACCTTATTCATGAAACATCATAGTATATATATAGGATTCATGAAGTTGCATATAATTCAACATATTCTTATTCAAAGTTATTATTTTAACTATATTTTTAAAGTTTCATATATAACTTAAACTAATTTGTCAAGTCACTCTGCTGAATTTTTCACGTGGGAGGGGCAAGCAACCAAAACACAACACCACCTCCCAACAGAGGTTATGGTACCCAGAAGCACTTCAACTGCGGCAAAGCTAGAGAAAAGTATTTTAAAATGAAAATGTTGAAGCTAATTAATGAAGTGTTTTTTTCAAGTATCTAGTGTATGAAATATTTTAATGTTTATATATATATGCATGCAAGTTTTAGTACCATTTCTATTTATATTTTATATCTATTTATTGTTTTAAGTAAAAGTAAGTAAAATGGCTACTGCACCAGATATAATAGTATTAAGTAGGGATAACTATCAAAGTTGGACTCGTTTTATAAAATGCACATTGCAAACTGAAGGTTTGTATACCTGGGTGAATAAAACTGAATGGCCAGATTATACAGATTTGAAGCCCCTTGATAAGTTTAAGCTAAATCAGTCAAAGCAAAGGGCAGCCGGAATTATCAAAACGTATGTCAGTCCTGAAATTGGGTTAACAATAGGTCATTTGGATGATCCGTCGGAAATATGGGAGACACTAAAGTTAAATCTGGAAATCCCAGGAAGAGCATTAAAATCGTTTCATGTAAATGAATTTAGGAATTTAAAAATTAATGTAGATGAAGATATCCCAACTTATATTGCTAGGTTTGAAGAAGCTTATCGTCGCGTAGTTGATTCCGGGGAGGAAGTTGCAGAAAAGCATCGTTGTTACCAATTAATAGAAAGCCTACCAGAAAATTATGATTATTTAATTAGGGAATTAGACCGTTTGCCAGAAAAAGATTTTAAATTTAAGGATGTTAAAGAAGAGATTCTAAAGGAATGTTCAAGGAGGGATTTGAGAGAAAGATTACGAAATGAAACCCTCATGACTGATAGAACCACTCAAATGTCTGAAAAAGTTTCCCCTAAGTCTCATTCTCGAAATAAAATAAATTTAAAGTGTGAAGTTTGTGGTAAATATGGCCATTGGGATAAAAATTGTAGGAAACAGAAAAGTGGTGATAAAAGGGATGAAGTAAATTTAGATTCATACGTCGCAGAATTAAAATGTAAAAGTAAAGATTTGTGCAATGTTTCCCCCCCTTGCTGGGAGTGGACATTGGATTCAGCGTCCACATCTCATGTCTGCCAAAATGGGCATTTCTTTACTTATCTAAGTGAGCCACCAGAGGGTGCAGTTGTTAGGATGGGAACAACACCTCATAAAGTTAGAGGAATAGGAAAAGTAAGTTTTAAATTGAAGGAAAAGGATAAAGTATCTATTGTAAATTTACATAATGTGTTGTATGTTCCTACCATTCATAAAAATTTAATTTCCATGTCAAAAATGGATAAAGCTGGTCTCCATGCCACAATGGACAATGGGTTTAAAGTATTTGATAAGCATTGGAAGTACTTATATACTGCCACTCTAAAAGATAATTTTTACGTTCTTAAAGCCATTAAAAGTTATGACAAAACTAAATCTAATGTTAAGAACCAATATTTAGAGCTTGCTGATCAACCATCTTTTTCTGATAAGAATAAATTAAAAGTTTTTACTTGTACTAAATCCTTAAATCAAGCCTATAACACTAAAACAAGAAGTGCTCATGTAATACAAGATAATGTCAGGGAAGTAACTAATATACAAGAATCAAATCAAAATTACAATGTTACATTTGCCAGTGAGCGTAACAACATCATGCTATGGCATGAAAGGCTAGGACATAGTAATGTTGATATAATTAAGAAAATGTTTCGTGAAAATTTAGTTCAAAATTGTGGACAATTACAGGGAAAAGAGACTCCATGTGAACCGTGTATTCTAGCTAAAAATACTAGGTCAACATATCCTAGATTAAAGAAAGTTCGCTCAAAAGAAATGTTAGAATTGATACATAGTGATGTATGGGGCCCGGCTCCAGTTACATCAAGGAACGGGCAACGGTACATACTTACTTTTATTGACGATTTTAGTCGAAGAGCCTTTTGCTACCCGCTACGCTCTAAAGATGAAGTTTTCCTGAAATTAAAGCACTTCATCACGTTTGTGGAACGCCAAACTAACAGAAAAGTCAAAGTCATGAGAACTGATAACGGGTTAGAATATTGCAATAAGCAAATAAGAGATATGTTAGAAAAGATGGGAATCAAGCATGAGAGGACCACAATATATAGTCCCCAGATGAACGGCGTGGCCGAGCGATATAACAGAGTTTTATTTGAAGGAACTAGAACATTTATGCAAGCAGCTAATCTGCCGCCTAATCTATGGGTTGAGGCAGTTATGGCAGTAAATTACATTCGCAACCGAATATTTCACACAGGCATAGAAGCAATACCGTTTCAACGATGGTACGGAGCTAAACCATCCATTCGTCATTTAAAACGTTATGGATGCATTGCGTATGTACATCAACCTAAAGAAAAACGAAATAAGTTTCAATCAAGAGCAAAAAGAGGAGTTTTTGTAGGATATGGTATAGGATCCTGTGGATATCGCATTTATTTCCCTAAAGAAAATAAAGTAATTGAGTCAAAACATGTGACATTTGACGAAGCTCAACTGAACAGTTCTCCTGAACGGAAAATAATACATCGCACGTTTGTTGATTTTTCAAATGATGATAATGAATTCTTTACAGGTCCTAACAATTCACCGACAATGGAAGATGATTTGACTGTCCATCAACCGAGTAGCTCTACAACTCCGACAGAAGTTGAGAAAGTAATGCAGCAAGATGAATCTAGATCCGAAGAGAAAATGGAAGATGATGTATCAACATCTGAAGATGAATTAGAAGAGAATATTCTGAGGGAACAGGAAGAAGCAGAAGCAACATTTTATCGATTTATGAAGAAAAGAAAGAAAGGAAGAACTAAAGGTAAAATTGATGTTTATATCTTATCTCCTACTGGTTCCAGATTAAGATCGCAACAAGATTTACGTGAATATTGTAAAATGCATAAAATCATATTAGATGATACTGTGGCAAATTTTTCATTAGGGAATACATATGAAGGCCCAATTAAGCTAGATAAGGAACTAGAGAGTGAATTAACTGAAGAAGCGCTCCTAACTGAGATAATTGTACCACAAAATGCGACACAAGCAAAACAACTTCCAGAGGCACAAAAATGGAAAGAGGCAATGGATCAAGAGATCCAAACCATGTTAGATAGACACGTTTGGACACCTGTCCCAAAAGTTGATCAAAAAGTTATAGGAACCAAATGGGTTTATACTGTAAAGGAAAATAGTGAAGGAAAGAATTGCATATTTAAAGCGCGTTTAGTTGCACTAGGTAACAATCAGAGAGAAGGTTTAGATTACAACGACACATTTAGTCCAGTAATAAATTTTACACTCATTCGTCTTTTCATAGCTTTTTTTATTAGAATATTGAGTTGGGTGCATTGTCTTCTTGATGTTAAATGTGCATACTTATATGGGGATATTGATAAAGAAATTTGCATCAAACAACCTGAAGATTATACAATTCCAGGGAAAGAACACTGTGTTTTAAAGTTAAAGAAAGCAATCTATGGGCTTCACCAAGCTGGAAGATGTTGGTACCATGATTTGCATAATAAGTTAATTGCAAATGGATTCAGTGAAGTACAAGGGTTAACTTGTGTATATTCTTATAAAAGTGAAGCAATAGTTATAGTGTATGTGGATGATTTGCCTATTTTTGCGAAAAATGGTGAAGTTTTAAAAGAGGTAGTACAGTTAATTGAATCCATTTATGAAGTTAAAAATTTAGGTCCTATTTCAATGTTACTAGGTATCAATTTTAAAAGAGAAGAGGATGCAATACTTAATATTAACTGTGAACATTATATTGAAAAGTGTTTAAAGAAGTTTGATGTCCCTGATCTTACTAATATATCTCTTCCTTCTCCTCCTGGATATAATCCTGTTCCAGTTGCTGAAGATGACGAATTTCCCGAGAACCTACCGTACCGAAACTTACTGGGATGTCTACAGTACATTGCTCATCGATGCCGTCCAGACATTGCTTGGCCTGTTGCTGCACTTTCACAATTTACAGAGAGCCACAACCTGTTGCACTACAAGGCACTCCTGCGAATCCTGATGTATCTCTCTTCGACAAAATCCTTAGGATTGAAGTTGGCACAATCTGACCCTCCAATTCAGCTAGCTGTCTACGTCGACGCTTCTTGGGCAAGTGACACTACTGATCGAAAATCCTGGAGCGGTTACATTGCTTTATTGAACAATATTCCAGTAACCTGGAGAGTAACTAAACAAAATTGCGTAGCCTTGAGTCCAATGGAAGCAGAAATAATAGCAGCGACAGAAGCTGTAAAAGATCTAAAATTCTTAAACATGTCTCTAATTGAAATTCAGAAAAGTCTTAACTTGGACATCATTACTATTCAACATCCAATGCTCTTTTGTGATAATACTGCCGCCATTTCCTTCACCAAACAGAAAGCTGATACCATAAAGAATCGGTATATTGATTTAAAATACAAGTTTATAAGAGACTGGTATAACAATGGCCTTTTCGACATTAAGCATGTTATGTCAAAAGAGAACTATGCAGATATTTTGACTAAATCCCTCGTAAAGGACTCCTTTCTTAGATTCAGAGACGTTTTTTTATGGTGATGAACTTTCCACGAAAAAAAAAAGAGAACTTTCTTTTGATCCTGCCATTATTACAAAACTTTTGTAATGAACTTTATTGCAGAAAATCAAAATGAATGGGAAAGAGGGGCATTCTGTGGGAAAATTATTCCCAAGCATTTTTCATTTCTATTTTTCATTAAACAATTTGTAAAGTCTACCTGAACTCGACAGCACGATATTTTCTTTTCTTTTGCCGCCTTTCGGCGTTTGTTTACGTTTTTACCGCCACGGTTGGATGGTTGCGTATCGCGTTTCGGTCGTGGACCGTATACGGCAATTTTACTTGCGATCGCATTCGCTAGTATTCATTTTTTTAAGATAAGTATTTAAATTTAATTAACATGTAAAATAATCTTTTTAAGTCATTTTTATATTAAAGTAATTTTTCTAAAGTCATTGTAATATTTATTAAATGTTATTCAAATTATAAGTAAATGTTAAATATCTTCCGACTTATGCAAATTGCATAGTCGATTCTGATTGGTCGATAGGTTTTCGTCCTGATTTAAAGGGACAGCGATTTCTTTTTTTAGAGGTATGCAATGGGTGAGGTGTGCGATGTTTGAAGGCTGACTTATGGTATTATTTGGTATGTTTTATGAAGTGTCAGCGAATATGTATGGTATATGGCTGAATACCAATATAATTGTGAGAATTTATTAAGCATAGTGGTTTATTTTTAAGACGTTTCATCGAGAATTGTTAATTAAATCGGCGATAGAGGTGTGGATAATATATTTCAAGTTACTTATGTCGTCGAATGATGCAGTGTTCTCGAGTTCGGGTAGACTATCGTCGCAAGTGTCCATTAATTTAATTCAAGAACGAAGTCAAGTTCATGTACAACAAGCACCAATAAATCAATCCTTCTTCTGTTCATCATTTTGGCTCATTACTGTAAGTACATTTTACACTTACCTTATTCATGAAACATCATAGTATATATATAGGATTCATGAAGTTGCATATAATTCAACATATTCTTATTCAAAGTTATTATTTTAACTATATTTTTAAAGTTTCATATATAACTTAAACTAATTTGTCAAGTCACTCTGCTGAATTTTTCACGTGGGAGGGGCAAGCAACCAAAACACAACACCACCTCCCAACAATTTCAGTATGGGTCGAGGGGTTGATTTGTCCCATAGGAAAAAATCTGAGGTAAAAACCCTTCTTCTGCATACAAGTCATTCCCAAAGGAAGATAGCAGAACTTGCCGGAGTTTCCAAGTCAGTAGTCAACAGGATAAAAATAAATCTGGGCAAAAACCAGCCACTTTTGCCAAAACGAAAAGGTAAAAGGGGAAGAAAATGCATAACACCGATAGGAAAATCCGGGATATCCGTATAGAAAACTGAAAGAAAAGTGTGGGACTCCTTACTCAGATTGTTCAAGAATTTGGAATACCAGTTTCTAAGAGAACTGTGCAGTGGAGATTAACGGAGAAAGGGTTGACAGGTCATCGTCCAGCCAAGAAACCCCGGTTGACAGAAGCGATGAAGAAGAAGCACCTTGCCTGGGCTCGTAAACACCGCCAGAAGACAGTTGATGATGGGAGTAAGGTCAGTTATTAAGATAATTATTATTTATGTCATTTGTATGTGAATACTGTGCGTAACTTTAGGAATGAAGACGATAAGGTTTCTTTTTCACATTTTTTATAACACACAGCACACAAATGTTACAAACAATCACAAACACTGAAAAACATGTAGAATGATGAGGTGACTTTGGGGTAATAACCCGCTGTTAGAACAAGTGACGTTCGTAAAACATCCTTTGGGGAATACTCCCGCTATAAGCAACAGAATAATTGGGGATAAGACCCGCTATAGCATAATGTGCCACAATGGCAGCTCAAGAACAACATACTATACTTGGGGATAAGACCCGCTCGAATACACAATGTGCCGCAATGGCAGCTAAAGAACAACATACTCTATACTTGGGGATAAGACCCGCTCGAATACACAACGTGCCGCAATGGCAGCTAAAGAACAACTGAACTGGGTCACATGACCGCAAAGCTACGGAGCTCGTTCGGCATGCGCACAAGGTCCGAACATGCCGCCCCGCGTTGCAATGTGCGTAGCACATTCAAAATATTAAATACACTATAAATACAAGAACTAAATAAAATACCAATACATAAAATAATATTACAAAACAAGTACAATAATAATAAGTTGCAATAACAAGGACTATACAATACAATAAAATTAAATTCTTTGTTACAAAATTTAAGCTATTTTCTAAAAATAGTTCGATGTATTCTTAAGAAAAGTTGAATGTAAAATAACATGTAAATCTTAGGTGCACTTTAAAATAAGTAGACAATGAGAAAAGGTATGTACATTAGGTTTCATTAATGGGCAAGACACACAATCTAGATATGGATCTAAGAAAGATATTTGAGGCTGTTTTAACCTTTGCAACCCTAACATTACCATCCTTTCCTGGTATAACCTCTAAGATTCGTCCTAGCATCCACTTACAGGGAGGTAAATTGTCCTCCTTTACGACTACCATCGCCCCTGGTTTGATGTTTTCCCCTTTTACCTGCCATTTTGAACGATTTTGGAGATGACTCAAGTAATTTAATTGCCAATTTCTCCAAATTAATTGGACGAATTTAGCGATTCTTTGCCACCTAGATAATCTCGATTCTGTGATATCAATCAACTGAGGTTCTGGAATGGCATCGATAGGCCGACCAATTAGAAAATGGCCTGGTGTCAATGCATTAAAATCATTTATATCGGTCGATAACGGAGTTAAGGGACGCGAATTTAGTACCCCTTCGATTTGGGTGGTGACTGTTTGGAATTCTTCCATAGTCAATCTAGCACCCTTTAATGTTCGTTTAAGATAATACTTGAAAGATTTTACACCAGCCTCCCATAAACCACCAAAGTTGGGCGATCTAGGAGGAATGAACTTCCATTCAATAGCTTCTGAAGTAAGGTAATTAGCTAATTTTTCATCCGGTCTACGAACTAACTCATGAAGTTTGTGCAATTCTGATTTAGCACTCCTAAAATTCGTAGCATTGTCTGTCATAATAGAAGCGCATTTTCCTCACCTTGAAACAAAGCGTTTAAGTGCGGCGATAAACGCATCAGAAGTTAGATCCGTTACTATTTCTAAATGAATAGCCTTTGTTACTAAGCAAACGAAAATCGCGACATAAACCTTATGAAAAATCCCTTTTCTTTGATTTTTATATTTAATCTCAAAAGGGCCGCAAAAATCGGCTCCTGTATGGTTAAACGTAAAATTTGGAGTTACTCTTTCCGATGGGAGGTCACCCATGATTTGTTTAGCAGTAACTGGGTTGTTCCTAAAACAGACAACGCAATCATGCACTACTTTTCGCGCTAAATTTTTCCCACTTATGGGCCAAAACCGCATTCGTACGTAATGGATTAAAGTTTGGGGACCAATATGAAAATACTTCCTGTGAAAATGCTCAAATATGAGTTTTGTGAGCTTATGGCCTTTCGGCAAAATGATTTGATGCTTCTTATCAAAGTTTAAATCTGAATTTTCCAACCTACCGCCAACTCTTAAGATATTATCTTGATCCAAAAAGGGGGATAAACATTTAATTTTACTGGAAGGGGGAACCCTTGATTCCCGTTTTAAACCCTTAATCTCTTCCTGAAATTCTGCATTTTGTACTAATCTAATTAGAGAAACTTCTGAATTTTTTATTTCTGGGGTTGTGAGGCTGCCTCTGCGCCGGTCTGCTAACTTACATTTGCAATTGTGAAAAAACCTATAAACATATGCCAGTATGCGAAGAATACTATAGTATTTACCACTTATGTTGAGAAAAAAATTTACTTCTTCAGGATTCCTGAAAAGAGAAAGAGAAATATTAGAATTGAAATCATTACAGTTATTTTTATATTTTGATTTAGTCTCTGGAATGTAATCTGTTTCTGGCACAGAAATAGTTTCTTGCTCAGTCACTAAGTCATCAGCTGCTAGGAATTTTGGTCCCCTAAACCACATTGGATTCTCTACAAGGAAATTAACACTCGCACCTCTGGTCAAGAGATCGGCAGGATTGTCCTTGCTAGAGCAGTGATACCAAGAGTTCGAATCTGAAAGTGCATTAATCTCTATGACACGGTTAGCCACAAACTGCTTCCATCGCTTTGATGATCCTTTGATCCAGAATAAGGTTATTTTGGAATCCGTCCAATAGCACACTTTCGATGTGATTTTTTGATCTAGGATGGGTTTTACTTTATTGGTCAGTCTTGCACTTAGTAAGGCTCCGAGAAGTTCTAGCCGAGGCAGAGTTATCTCCTTTATCGGTGCAACACGACTCTTTGAAGTCACGAGATTGACTTCCACACCACTCTCTCTTTTTATTCTCAGATAAATTGCAGATCCATACGCTATTTTACTAGCATCAGAAAAGGCATGTATGTCTACAGCTATTACTTGATTCAAGCTACCAAGAATTTTCCTCGGA
Source organism: Maratus speciosus (assembly GCA_963932465.1). Classification (NCBI taxonomy): domain Eukaryota; kingdom Metazoa; phylum Arthropoda; class Arachnida; order Araneae; family Salticidae; genus Maratus; species Maratus speciosus. The sequence continues at coordinate 318,476,789 of OZ010788.1, forward strand.
ATTTTTAATTCTGCTAAATTTGGAAGTTCTTCGAGCCACTTTAACCATTTTTCGTGCACATTAGTTGGTAACTGTTCATCCCATGCTGTCTTCTTTAGCCATAGTTCTTGGAACAGGCATTTTATTCTAATGGTGAATGGCGTCAGCATGCCTAACGGATCGAAGATTTTACCAACTGCTTGCAATAGTAGACGTTTTGAGCTTTTTTGCGATGACAAGAATTCTATTAAACTTTTGACTTCGAATGTCAGACAATCTTCTTCTGTTTTCCAGGACATTCCTAATACCTTGCTTAGATTGCTTCCTAGGCTTATTGCAGCATGTTCTATTTGAATATTTAAACCTTCCTTTTGCCAGCACTTCAGTAACGCTTCATCATTGGTTATCCATTTTCGAAGAATCATTCCTGCTTCAGACATTATTTTGTTAGCATTCAGGGAAACATCAAGAGCTTCTCGCAACGTATCTTCGCCAGATATAAAATCGTCCACATAAATATATTTATCGAGTAAGTGAACAGTTCTTGGGTATAGGTTCATAAACCGCTTGATGTGCTCCTTTATTGTAGCAGATAGGAGGAATGGAGAGGCATTGACTCCAAAAATAACACGTTTGAATCTGAAGACCTTGAAAGATTTTAAACCATCATCATACCACAGAAAACGGACAGAATCCCGATCTTTTTCAGCTAGTGAGATTTGAAGGAACGCCTTCTCGATATCAGAAGAAAGGGCAATTTCGTATAATCTGAAGTGGATTAAAATATCAAATAGAAGTGGATTTAAGTTGGTGCCGGGCCATAAACAATCATTAAGGGACAAATCATTGTTATCGTGAGAGCTGGCATCGAAGACGATTCGGACCCTTGTAGTAAGTTTATCTTCTTTACAGACCGCATGATGGGGCAAATAATAAACTGCCCTGTCTAAAACAGGTTCATTTTCTTGCACCTGCTCTATAATTCCTTGCTTTAAATATTCCGTGATTATTTCAGAATATTGTCGAAAAAACTCTGGGTTTCGATAAAATTTTCTTTTTAGACCTTCCAAACGCTGTTTCGCAACATTAAAATTATCATTTAAATCCTTCCAGTCTTTTTTCCACGGTAACTGAACTTCATAACGATCGCCTACAAATTTGACAGTTTTATCGAATATTTGTTGTGCTTAATCAGTTTCCGATATTTTCGGATCATCATGTTTAATGCCTATAGACTCAAGCTCGAAAAATTGTTTTAAATTATCATTTATTTCATCGAAATCTCTAACGAAATTGCACATAGTAATATTGTTTGTTTGCGTGTTCTCCTCTAGCGCCCCAGTTGGGATCCATCCAAAAACAGTGTCTTGCAGAAAAAGTTTATCATTTATCTTAACTGAATTATGCTTTAAAATTCTATAAAATAATTCAGCGCCAACCAATGCGTGAATTTTTCCCGGTTTGAAAAATGTGGGGTCTGCCAATTCCACAATATTCGGTAAATTAATGTCCGATACATTTAATTGCTTTGATGGAATTACATCCGTGATTTTGGGAACAATTAAGAAATCTATATTCTCCCTGAAAGAGCCATCTTCGTTTGTAATTACACTCGAAATTTTATTTTTTACATTATAAGTATAACCGTTTAATCCTGTAACGGGAACATTAATTATCCTTTTTTTAAATTTCAGCATGTCAGAGCAATCCTTAGTTAAAATATTGACATTGCTAACATTATCCAAAATTACTCTAAACTTTCGTTTATTTCCGAAATTATCTTCTATAAAAACAAAGCATGTACTCAATAAAATTGATTTTCTTTCTTTAATTATATTATTCAAGGTCTTTAAAGATTCATTATTTATCGAAATGTTTTCCGTTTCTCTATTTACCGCACCTGCAAGAGGGGAGGAAATTTGGGGGAAGCCAATTCATTTTTGGATTTATTTTCTTTTTCTTGATGAAGCGATGAGCTGTGTCGCAATCCACAGGTATTACAATTATATTTTGAAATGCAAGAATTTACGAAATGAGAATTATTCAAACAATTAATACACAGCTTATTTTTCTTCACAAAATCGTATCGTTCAGAAACATTCATTTTTCGAAACTGGGAACATTTGTTCAAATTATGAAAAGCCAATTTACACAGAATACAAGTTTTTCCATTCGATTTGTCATTCGAATTTAGCATGAAATTTTTTTGTTTGTTCGAAAGAGGAATGTTTTTGTTTAAGGGTTTTGAAGCAGAGTATCTATTTACGCTTTCTAACGTAGAACTGCGGTTTTCCAAAAATGACATTAATTCATTAAATTGCGGGTATTCTGATTTTTTAATCGAATATTCAAATAATTTTCGAGATTCCTTATCTACCTTTTGCAATATAATATTGATAAGGATAGCATCAGACAGATTGTTTTGTTCATATTGTAATACTTTTAAGGCCCTCAAATTTTTATTTACACAATCAATAAAGGATCTCAATTCTTTAGAAGACTCGTAATGTATTTTTTCATAATTAATTATGGCTGATAAATGAGTGTCAATGAGCAAACGTTGATTTTCGAATCTTTCAGTAAGTGCTGTAAACAATAACTCAAAGGAATCGTCTGGGCTCTCTAGTTGTTTTGCTTCATTTTTTAGCGATGCTCGCAAATAAAACAGCTTCTGAGCGTCATTTAACTGGGCATTATTGATAATTAAATTTGTAAATTGTACTTTAAAGATTGACCACTCTTCATATTTACCATTGAATGTTGGTAGTGGGATTTCAGGTAACTTAACTTTAATATTATTCAAACTTATAGATTCAATACTATCAGCATGCACATTTATTTCAGAAACTTTAAGATTTTTAAGAAATATGTTGAGACTTACCTCAAGTTTCTCGAGACGATCTTCGAGTTCATCTAACTCGTTTTCGATTTCTGGTAAGTCCTTAATCTCAGGGATATCATAACATTTATCCCGTATTTCCGATACTTTTGCTTGAAGCTCAGGTAATTTTCGAATCTTTATTTCGAGCTCGGTACTCGAGTAATTAATTTCGTCTGTATTATCTTTTACGAAATTTTCTAATTTCGTTATAGCACCTTTTAGAGCACCTTTTGTTCTATTTAATTTTTCCATAGCAGCTATTTCGCTGCGAAATCGACGGGCCACAACAATGTATGTGAATACTGTGCGTAACTTTAGGAATGAAGACGATAAGGTTTCTTTTTCACATTTTTTATAACACACAGCACACAAATGTTACAAACAATCACAAACACTGAAAAACATGTAGAATGATGAGGTGACTTTGGGGTAATAACCCGCTGTTAGAACAAGTGACGTTCGTAAAACATCCTTTGGGGAATACTCCCGCTATAAGCAACAGAATAATTGGGGATAAGACCCGCTATAGCATAATGTGCCACAATGGCAGCTCAAGAACAACATACTATACTTGGGGATAAGACCCGCTCGAATACACAATGTGCCGCAATGGCAGCTAAAGAACAACATACTCTATACTTGGGGATAAGACCCGCTCGAATACACAACGTGCCGCAATGGCAGCTAAAGAACAACTGAACCTGGGTCACATGACCGCAAAGCTACGGAGCTCGTTCGGCATGCGCACAAGGTCCGAACATCATTTAAAATCAAATATTTCTAAATTATTAACATATTTAAATTTTTTCAGGTGTTTTTCTCAGATGAATCAATCTTTGAGATTTCAGCCGATAAAAGCAGCTTTTTCAGGCAACGCTGAGGCGAAAAATACCGCCCTGACTGCATCGTGGAAAGTGTTAAACACACTGATAAAATAATGGTGTGGTCTGTCATAAGCGCTAAAGGGCGTTGGACGCATCTACATTGTCCAGGGAACCATGAGAAAGACCAGTACAGGCAAGTTCTGGAAACTCGGCTGCTGCCGCAAATTGAAGAATGGTTCCTAGGTGGTGAAAACTTCATGTTTATGCATGATTCAGCGCCTTGTCATAAAGCTAGAAGCGTTACAAAGTTTTTGGCAGACCACAATATCCCAGTTTTACCTTGGCCTAGCAATTGTCCTGGCATGAACCTCATAGAAAACTTATGGGAGATCATCAAGACGGAAATCACCAAAGATATGATTACAACCAAGGTACAACTCATCGAAAAACTAATAAATGTATTGCATCACAACCCTAAAATAAAAGAAAGTGCCAAAAATTGCATAGAAAGCATGCCGAGACGCATCGAAGCACTCCTTGAAGCCAAAGGAAATGCCACCAAATATTAATATTCTTTACTTAACATTGGTAAATTGACTGTATTATATTTTTGTTGGGTTTTTTTCATATACTAATGCTGCGTAAATACTTAAACTATAACAATAAAGCTTTTTAAACATAAAAAAAAGTGTTTATTTTCAAATTATATCCTGATTTTGTACAAAAAACCTACACTTCATGACTGTCCCTAATAATTTGGCAACCCACTGTAAATCCGTTATCCTGCATACCCTATAAATTACAATACCAAAAAAAAAAAACCTTTGCAATAAATTATTTTTTGATGAATTTTTATTCTTCTGTAACAGAAATTTGTTTTATGGGTAATATGATGATAAAAATTTTTTAACATGTTTTAACAGCTCTCAGCCCCTGCCCTCACACACACCCCATCAAAAATAAAGTATTCAAATAAAACATGCAAAACAAAAGTTAAATTCTGGGAAAATATGAATGGCTTTATATATTTTTACAAATTGTAAAAATGTGTAAATTTTCATGATCTAAAAATCTTATGTAAGTAAAGAAATTCTGTGTCTTATTTTTCATTATTTCGTTAATAGTAAATAAATATATATAGATATATATTTCATGTTGCAGATTGCCCCCTATGCATCTGTAATAATTAATGGAATCTATTGGGATTATAATTCTCCCAAGTTATTGACAATTCCTGATGCCAAGCATTTATTAAGACCCAGTTATACGCCTTGGCTGCCCACAAGTGAAGGATCGCCTTATCTACCTCATAGGTTATTAGCTATTTGTGATATTAGTGCAGATCCTGGCGGATCAATTGAATTTATGTCTGAATGCACTACGATTGATACACCATTTTGCTTGTATGATGCTGATCAACATAAGAATAGTGAAAGGTAAAAATTTCATGAAAATATATTCAATATTATTTTTATATTTGTTTTTTAAACTAATGAATTTCTGATTATTTTAAAATAAGAAATAAGTTTGCTTAAAGCTCTATACACTGTTGCTGAAATTTTTATTTCAAGCATGTATTCCATTCTTTAAATTTAAAAGTAGTAGAGGCTACTTTTTTAAACCAACAATTTATGATAAAAAGAAAAAAATACTGGAAAATTATGTCTATTTAATGTAGTTGTAATACATTTTCCAAATGACTAAAAATTTTTCTGTAGCTTATTGTCATGTTAATAGTATGCAAATTAATTATACCCGTTAGATTCATTAAATAATATTTGTTAAATTTCAGTTGTTATTTGTATAGCTACTTTTAATTTTTTAAACCTAAAAGTAATTTTTTTCAAGAAAACAAACAAAAAAAGCTTGAAAAGTTTCCTCCCTGGATCTGCAGGAAAAAAAATCTGAATTCAACACTGCTGATAAAATCAATATAGCACACCCCCCTGTTAAAAAGTTGCCCCCCCCTACCTCCCCATTCCCGGCGACACTTTCAGAAAAAAAAAATAGGTTTATTTGATGAGTTGAAAAAGTTGTTTGGGTGAAAGTTTCAAGTTTACAAAAAAAAAAAAAAAAAAAATTACAATAATAATCAAGAAAATAAATTACTGTCCACTTTCTCAAATAAGCATTTGTATAATTCACTTAAACATCTATGATCCACAGTTTATGTTGCAGAATAAATGAAGACGTCTTTTTCAAAACTCGCCTTATCCAAAATCATAAAAATTGTTTTTTCCCTAGCAGTTTAGTAATCATTTTAAACTATAATTCTGACATTGTAAAATCCTCCTTTATATTGAAACCAATAGACACAGTATGCAGTTTTTGGCATTTTCCCCAAATTAGATTTTCTGGATATGGCAAGTTTTGAAAATTATAGGTATTCTCAAATTGAAAAGCACTTTTACAGAAAAATTAAATATGGAGGTTTTTTATTACAGTAAAACTTTGTTTTTACGTCAGGGACCAAAATATAAAATGCAAACAGTGGAAAAACTTAAATTGTGAGAAAATACACACGAATTTGTGGGCCCTTGAAATTGGTGGGCTCAGGGCCGAGGCCCTTGCATTAATCAGGCCATGCCAATGTCTAACTGAATGTGAAGTTTGATGAAAATCCGTGCATTAGTTCTTGAGATAGAGCTATTGCAAAAATCAGGAAAAATGCAGCATAGCAGCCCCACCTGCCGGTAGATTTACATCAAAACCTAATCATCAACAATTTATGTCAACGTCAAACTGAATCTGAAGTTTGGTGAAAATCCGTGCATTAGTTCTTGAGATAACAGTCTTGCAGAAATCATAAAAATGCAGCATAGCAGCGTCACCTGTTGGGCAATTTTCATCAAAAAGTAATCAGCACCAATTTATATGAAGATATAACTGAATCTAAAGTTTCATCAGATTCCATGCATTAGTTTTTGAGATAGAGCGCCCACAAAATTTTTGTCAGAGACAAATAAATAGACAGACTGACAGACAGACAATTTATAAAAATAGTCAAATCGTATTCCAGACAGGATCTTCTAAAACGATAAATCCTTCGAAAGCCAGAAATGGAAAATTTTCATGAATTCAACACTTTCTTTTTGTAAGGACAAAAGAAAGTAAGAAAAATTCGATTCTACCCATAACGTAGGATCAGAAATGGCGAATCATTTCAGTACAGATTCGATGTCAATCTTTAAATGTGGGTAGAATCGTTCTAGTTTGATTTACTTCAATTGAAATCGCAATGCGGATGTTTTTTTAGATGCAGGTAGAATCATTATTCTTTAATTTACTTCAATTCAAATCGCATTGCGGTCGACCCACTATTCAAGTTGAATCGATTCTTCCAATTTTACTGTTTCAATGGCAGAATTGTTGTAAAATTTTGTATAAAAGCCTTTTCTTTTTACTATGTTAAATCAGTGTTGAATGAAGGTATTTTTCTCTGGGAGGGATTTCTGCGACTGCGGTCGGGATTGGGGGGGGGGGGGGGGGGGTGGTAAGTTTTAGAATTCCGTAAAGGGGATAGGATGTACATTAAAAAGCATAAAATTTCAAAACTTCCGGGAGGGACATTTCAATGCTCTGGGGGATGGCCCCCTGGGCCATCCCCTGAATTCAATATTAGGTTAAATCATTATAATTTTGTTTAGAAGCTTAGTTATTTGGGTTACTAGTTTATTATGTTGTATTTTTCAAGATCATCCCTTCTAATCCTCCCCCTCCCCCCACCCCACCCTCCCTCGCCAATCTTAATTTACAAGGCCGTTCAAAATATGCATGCAAATTAAAAAATGCCAAATTCTTGTTCTATTTTATAAAGCCACATTTTGAAACCTTGATCAAAGATACATTTGAGGCCACACCTCCGACCGCTTGGGGCTTACCCTGCCCCTCAGGGGGCCATATTTCCTGTTTCTTCTAAACCATATCGTGTAGCATATCGTTGGAAAGCTTTTAATGTGATCTTTTATTTTTTCTCCCTACCCTTCCTTCCTTTTGGTCGAGGTCAATCATGCTCCAACTTTTGTATTGATATTTTTGACAGTAATTTCAAAGCAATATATATTTATGCAAATTTCGCATAAGAGCCTTTTTCTTTCCAGCTTGAATTGTTATATTTTTAGTTTAGGAGCCAAGTTATTTGGTACTAGTTTATTAATCTGTACTTTTCCAGTTTATCACCAATCACATTCCCCTTCCAATTTTCTTAATTACTGTCAGATTTCAATGGGAGCTTTTTTGACATTCTTCCTGAGTCATTTACTTACCAATTAAACACTGATGTTAAATCTACAGCTCTTGGTGAGCGCTGTTTATGAACAATAATTACAAATTTCGTCTCTTTAACAATTTAAACATATCATTCTTGGTTTAAAGCCATGTTACTCAAAGTTCTCATTAGTTAAGTTGTATTTCACAAGTTTCTGAAAGTGTTTGTGTATGTTGTATTTTAAAAATTAATTATTACCCTATTGGTATACCACTGTTGCTTGAATTTTAAAAGATGGCCTAGTAATTTTTCAAATGGACAATTTTTAAGAAAAGATAATTTTAAATAAACCATTATTTGCAAAGAAAGATGATCATAGGGAAAACAAAAATGTGAAAAGGCTTAATATAGTATAATTTGTTATAATTTTGGTGTAAAATGAGGTTCCACTGAATATATTTTTCAATGTTAAAATGTTGTCCAACAAGGAGAGGGTCCGAGGTTGGGGTCACCGAATGTGATGAGCATTTGTGTGTATCGATACAGTACAGTTAGTATATAAATATATGACAGCCATAAGGCGCAACACCCAGGGGGTCTCAAAAAAAATTGCAAAGTTTACGCTACAGTTTATAATCAGATAAATTTCCTTCTTTGGCAAGCGTCTCAGTAGCCTGGTCATCAGCATTCCAGATTTGAGACTTTTCTTTATCAGTTCAAATCCCGCTCGGACTTATTTTTCGAAACGAAAATTTCCATCAATTATTTTTGGAACTGCAATTGAAAAAATACATATAATAATTCAAATTTATGAGAAATATAAATTAAATGTATGTTTTGTAGCATATAAATGCATTTTTAACTCTGAAATTTTGCATCTTTAAATGTTTACTGAAAAAAAAAAGCCAATTTATATTTCTATGGACCAGAAATTTTTTGTTGTTATTTAAAATTATTTACAGTTATTTCAATGAATAATCTATTATTTTTCACAGAAAAATAAATAAAAATACATGATATTAATGTATGAATAAATATATTATTTTTATTTTGTTTCATTATGCAAATGTTTTGAATTTTAAAATAGAATTTTTTATTTAGGATTCTTGATTTTGTAGTTATTGCCTCCTTAATAACTATTTTCAGGAATTTAGTATATTTTTAGAACTTATTTTTATGCACATAGACAGTTATTTTTTAACTAAAAGCATAAGAATCCAAGATTTAAAAAGCTAGTTGTTAAAATATGATACGTTTATACATTATTACGATAATCGAAAAAAATAATTTAAAAATTAAAGCAGCATGTTATAATTTTATATAACATATTTTTATTTATTTCACCGTATTTTAATTCATTATGTGAAGAATAGCAGCTTATTTATGTAAATAATAGTAAATAAATTTTAAAATTAGTGTAATTTTATGGTCTATTAAAGCTCCAATTGACTTTTTTTTGGTTTTATTATTATTATTATTTATTTTATTTTTACTTTTCATCAAATGTGTAAAAATCAAAGGATTCACTGTTAAATTTGTATTTATATAATTAAACTGCATTATATAAACATATTAAACAGGGGGGGGGGGAAATGAATTGCTAACAAAAAAAATTACTACCTAGACACTTATTCTAATTAAAAATTAAGAATCTCAGATTATAAAAAATCATATTAAAAATATGAAAGCATATTTTTAATAAACCATGAAATATTTAAAGTACAGTCGGCTCTTATTAATTCGAACTCGTAGGGACCACAAGAAATGTTTGAATTATCCAGAGTTCGAAATATGGAAAGTATGAGAGGAAAACATGTTTAAAAGGGTCTTATTACAAAGGAATTAATGTTATAGTATTTTTTAAATTTATTTCGGCTGTTTTCATTAGAATATGATTTAATATTAAATAAAAAAATATAAATAAAATATAAAAATTAATAATACAGTATAAAACAACTGCATTTTAAAATTTTTATTAATTGTACTATAATTTTCTCACCTAAAATTAGATGAACATTTAAGAAATTATTTGCACTTATTTATCATCACTATGAAAAAAATTATTGTTGTTTGCTTAGTCCTATTCATATTTGACTTTTTAGCCAGTTCTATTTGTAACAAACAGTTAAGTTCTTTGTCCGATGACGGATGCATCAGGATAAATGTACGCAAACACTCAATTGATTGTGCAATTGATTTTCATGTAGATAAGGAAAGCACTTCGGACATAGTATCAGAATTGCCAGAATCTGATTCCATCTCCTCATTGCATTTTTCGTGAATTTTTTCAAATTTTTTTTCTGCAGTTAAAGACAATTACATGATCAAAAATACACTATGTAAGTTTGTTAAAATCTGTTGAAAAACTAGCTGCACCTGGTATACGTACCATGTAAATGGGGTTTACATTAGTGCATCCAAATTAATTTTAAATCTTAATTAAATTAAAATTGCATATGAATCGTGGAACAAATAACAACAGAGAGAAACCAAAACTACAATAACTGGCTCAGTGAAGACACACCTCTGATATGACGTGATCGACATCACTGCGATCCGCGCTGGTCTAAAAATAGATCAGAGGAGAGGGGGGGGGGGGGGAAGCTGAAATAAAAACTGCCTGTTATCTTTCGGTAAAAAGAAAAAAATAGCACTTCGAATAATGTGATGCATAGAGCAAAAAAATATAATTACAGGCGCGAAATAAGAATGCTGCACTACAAATATGATTACTACATCACACCATTACAGTTATTCTGTCTCTCCTAAGTTTGTGCATGTTTCACCTTTAAATGTTAAAGTCTTAATAGGAAAAAGTTTATAACCCTATTTCATCGGCATTAAACACTTCTTTCATTACATAAGTAGAAATGAGTTCGGGTAGCTTTTCGTAGAAATTACTGCCAGCAGTGCAATCTACAGTACCACTTTCACCGCACACAGTTTTGTGTACGATGTTATTTTGGTGCTTAAAACATGTCAGCCATCCTTCGCTGCAATTGAAATTTTTAATATCTATGAGTAGTGCAAGTTCTTTCGCTTTAGTTGTCAGTATAGGTCCACATAAAGGAACATTTCTTGCCAATGCATCCTTTAGCCATAACAGTAAAGCTTCCTCTAAATCCTCATGGGCTGCTGTTCTCATACATTTTCATCCTTTAGCAAATCTTTCCTTTTCCCATGATTTCAGGATGAATTCTTTATTTTTCAAGTAAGTAGAGAGCATATTCTTTTTTATTCCATATTCTGCAGCAATTTTTGTCTTAGATCGGCCACATAGTACCTTTTTAATAATTTCCACTTTAGCTTCTAGAGTTAAAGATTTATAACTTCCACGTAAAGCCATAATTTAAAGAAACAAAATCTTTTATTTTCTCAAAAATTACTTTAGCAGTAAGTAAAACCACTGACTGAAAAATTCGATCCCTACACTGCAGATACAGTGTAGTGATAAAGCAGGTTTCCCCTATCTCTAACAGATGTCCACCCTGAGGATTTCTCGGAATGTCACTGGGTCAAATGCTAGAGAAGGAATTAGGAACGAGCACAATGGAAGAAGGGGTAGAGGTGTCATTGATGGACAGATAGAGCATTAAGAAAGCAGATATCAAATGCATGGGATTATATGTATGTAGAAATTTAATGCACATTGATTTTGACGAATAAATGTACACTGTGGTTGGTGTCTAGAAGTAATTAGTCCAAACCGATTCTTGAGGGAATCTTAAACTTTAATGTTCTTGAATATATGGATGAGGTATTTACATTTAGATTAAACATGATAATTATAACTGGCCGGCGGCATTCCGCTTTAATCAGGTCCGTGACCCGGTATTCGGTCGAACAACGTCGTTTCAACACGTCTGCTCTTGCGAGCAACCAACAGTCATCTCCTCTTCTCACAATAGTTTCTGTAAGTTCAGCAGTTTTTCGTACACTCAGAGGTTGGAGTGGATTGTCCAGAGCCTCATTTAAAGAATGTGCTAGGCTTTGCAGTACAGAGTTCAAACTCTGTCACCACAATTCGGCCTACCTGGCCTACCTGACAGGGCTGTGTCCTCCCAGTCACCCATCTCCTTTATATACCTGACTGGTACTGGACTACTTTTTCCAGAACATATAATATACACACAAAAAATTCACAAACAATATTTAAAACAAAATAATAGTAAAATCAACCGCTAAATACTGCTTTTTAAAAGTTTTCAGTCCTTGACCAATATTTTTAGAGTTAGAAAAATAATAAAGTTTTTCTGCTTGTCACTTGGAAGCAGTTCTTTTCACAGTTTATTCATAATAGTAATAAAAAAAAAATATCAATAACACACAGTTAAAAAAAATATGTATAAAAAAAACACAAAAATCACTTAAAGCTAAAATATTTCGTCTTGGACAGTAGAAGTCCAAGGCTTCATATGATCTGCAGCCGTTGAGGTCGTATTTGGACCCTCATGGTGTCCAACTTTGCTTATGTTGTAGCGATCGTTTCTTTTTACTGCAGTAATCTCATAGGGACCAAGAAACTTAGGCTTTAGTTTGGTACCTGTCCCAAACTGTGTTTTTTGAATGGCCACCAAATCACCGAGTTTATATGTGTTGGCCTTTTTTCACTTTTTGTTATACGTTTTCACGTTTTCCTGTTGTATTTTTAGTATGTTTTGCTTAGCTATTTCTCTATTCAAATTTCTTTCCGATATGAACGAATTTAATTCCTCATCATCTAGCAGCATTTTGATTTGCAGGTCAGTTTTCTGCCGCAGTTTCGTTCCTGTCAGTAGTTCAAAAGGTGTAAATTTTGTACTCCTCGATATGGTACTATTCATGATACGTTGCACGGGCGCGACAAATTTGTACCATTTAGTGGGGTCTTCTACGCTAAGTTTTGCTAAAATTGGGATAAGAATTCTGTGCATTCTCTCTATTTGACCGTTTCCTCTAGGTATCCCTGTTGTTATGGGAATATGCTCTATGTTCTCTTCCTTACAATATTTCTCAAAATCAGCAGAAGTAAATGCTGGTCCTCTATCGGTAATGATTTGCGATGGATTTCCGAAAATATCATGTTGTCGGGTCAACTTATCGATGACTTCTTTAGCGGCTGTAGTTTTAACGGGGTATAGCCAAACAAATTTAGTAAATGCGTCCACAACAGTAAAAATATGATTGTAATTTTTATTTGTAGAAGGCATGGGACCAATGTGATCTATATGATAGGTCTCGAGGGGCATATTTTGTTTGGGGATCGGGTTTAACAGACCTTCTCCTTTTCCTTGCTTTTTATTGCAAAGTATACACTCTATGCAGTTGGCAATGACACTTTCAATTTGCTTTCTTAATTGGGGTATAAAATAATTTTCTTTTAAAATAATTTCAGTTTTAGCCGCTGCGCAATGACCTTTGTTATGATCATCGTGTATTATTTCCTTTTGCATATTGGTAGGAATCATCAGAAGTTCTCTATCATTTTCATATTTGTATATGATGTCGTTTCTTATAAAATATTCTGAACTTTCATTTTTTTCAATTAATTTTTTTATCGCTTGTATGTGTTTGTCTTCTTGTTGTGCATTCTTTATTTTTAATGTTAATTCATCCTGTGATCGGGTAACTATTAGTACTGTATTTCTATTCAATGCATCTACATGTTTCATTTGGGATCCTGATCGGTGGGCAATTTCATAATCAAATTCCTGTAAGAATAGTGCCCATCTGGCTACCTTTGGCGTAATGTCTTTTTTGTCCATTGTCTTTTGAAACGGGGAACAATCTGTCACAATTTTAAATTTCGTGCCTAATAAGTAGTTTCGGAATTTTTTAACCAATTCTATTACCGCGAGTGTTTCCAATTCGTAACTCGAGTATTTTGCTTGAGTAGGTGTGGTTTTACAACTCATATAATGAATAGGATGTAAGATTTTGTTTTCATCTTCTTGTAGTAGGACACTACCAAAACCTATGGCGCTTGCATCGGTGTGCAATTCTAGTCTAGCGCCTCTTCGGAATGTATGCAATACTGGGGGGTTAACTAGTTTTTCTTTAAGAGTCTCAAAAGCTTGTTTTTCGAGGATTCCAAATTTAAATGTATTTCCCGCTTTTAATAAATCACTTAAAGGTCTCGCTATAGTTGCATAATGTGGGATGTATTTTCTGAAATAAGAAGTTAAACCTAGAAAACTGTGTAATTGTTTAAGGGTGTGGGGTTCAGGAAAATTCTTTACTGCCAAAGTTTTGGCTTCTGAGGGCCTTGTAGTTCCGTTTTCGATAATATAACGTAAAAATTCAATTTTCCGTTTAAGGAATTGGCATTTTGCAAAATTAAATTCAAGTCCGTAATCCGATGGAACTTCTAGGACGCGTTTCAGTTTTAAAAGCGCTTCTTCCTCAGTCTTCGCAAGTACTATGACATCGTCTAAGTAAATTAATATTACTTTTTCTTTAATTAACCGTTTAAAAACAGCTTGAATATATCTCTGAAAATTCTGGGGGCCAATCGATAATCCGAATGGAAGCTTTAAATATTCGTACTGGGAGTTATGCGTGACAAATGCTGTATATTTCCTACTCTCCTCTGCTACGTCTATATGAAAAAAACCATTTTTTAAATCCAATGTAGTGAAAACCTTCGCTTCCTCAATGTTATCTAAAACATCCTCTATTCTTGGCAAGGGAAAATTATCTCTAATTATTTTTTTATTGAGGGGTCTATAGTCTATACACACTCTCCAGGAATTATCTTTCTTTTTCGCTAACACAATAGGCGATGCATAATTAGAATTACTCTCCGTTATAATTCCCATTTCCAACCATTCTTGTATTTGTTTGTCTACAAATTCCTGTTCTGGATATGCTAACCTACGCGGTCATTGCGCAATCAGAATATCATCAGCTAATGTTATATTTACTTTTAACTCTGTGTCCTTAACCTTGTTTGGCTTATAATTAGTGATCAATTCCGTTAACTCTTTCTTAATAGTGTTGTTTGTAATATGGTTTAGCTCAACTTCCTGAAAATTAATAGAATTAGCTGTCTCAGTTAAATAAATATCTGTGGTTTTCGCTGAGTCTAACTGTGGGATGAACACTGTTCACTTCCCAACAAACAATTTTTATCAGAGCTTAATTGTATGTTTATTTTTTCACTAAAGTTGCAAGCTGTTTCATTTTGATTAGTTTGTTCCTTTCTCACCAATTCAGCTGTCGCAATCATTTTCCCTATCGTGGGATTGTTTTGCTTTTCTGACCGCAACATTGCATGAAATCTGGGTGTGACATAGATGACGCCTCTGGTTTTTGTCATGATTGTTTCTTGCGGGAAAGCAGAGACGTAATTCACCCTAACTTCCTTCAATTTCCGTTTCCCTGTAATTTGCAATCCTTTTTCTGACATATTGAAATTTACCTGTTTCAAAAAGTTATTTCCTAAAATTATAGAATGGCTCAAATTTTTTATGACGTATAAATCTGCATTCACTGTGTAACCATCTATTTCAATTTTTACGGTCGTAAATCCTGTGGGTGTAATTTGGGGGTACACGACATTTCGGTCCCGACACTTCGGTCCCGCCGTTTCGGTCCCGAGACATTTCGGTCCCTGGCCATTTCGGTCCCGAGACATTTCGGTCCCTGGCCATTTCGGTCCTGAGACATTTTGGTCCCTGGCCATTTCGGTCCCGAGACATTTCGGTCCCTGGCCATTTCGGTCCGGAGACATTTCGGTCCCTGGCCATTTCAGTCCTGAGACATTTCGGTCCCTGGCCATTTCGGTCCCGAGACATTTCGGTCCCTGGCCATTTCGGTCCCGAGACATTTCGGTCCCCAGCCATTTCGGTCCTGGCCATTTCGGTCCCTTGTCATTTCGGTGCCCACCACCTTATAACTCGTATTCTAATTGTCGTGGGCTGCCAAACGCTGTAATTTAAACATTATTTGGGACATTTTTAAATTTTTTTAACACCCCCCACCCCCCAAATTAAAAAAAAGCTGAATATAACAGTCCGATAAATTTAAACTTTTATAACTCGTGATAATGAAATCACAGCGAGCTGAAAATTTGTTTGATTGAACAATGTGATATAATTTTACAGGGGACATAGTCTTTTTATTATTATTATTATTTAACAAAATGGATTTTTTAAGCTTTATTATTTGTTATTAATATTAGGTATTTTATATATACTATAAACTGCCATAGATGATTTTTTGGTTGTTTTCATACGTTTTTTAGAACGTTTAAATTATCATCATTAATTAAATAATTTAAAAAACTGTTCTTATTTTTTCTCCTTCTTACAATTAGATTAATAATAAATGTCTTCAATAATTCAATTGGACACTTATAAGCTATTGTAGGTAAATATTTCCTCAAATCATTCTTCTACATCCTCTCCTTTAATAATTCAGAAATGAGATATATTTATTGAAGCAAAAATATTTAATTTTTCTTATTACTTTTATAATACAAAGTTATAATTTTGTTTTCATAAGTTACTTTACCATTATAAACATTGGGAAAACAATAGTGATTTGGTAATTAGGTGTGCCAGGAAAAATATTTTGTTGTCAGAAAACTCCACCCACCGCTTCATTTTTTTTAAAAAATAATTATTGGTTGCATTTTTAACAGTCTTCTTACCCATTGCAGACGATTTTTGTGAACTAATTTTATTGAAACTGGGCCTATTTCTTTGTAATAAGATGATTATTTTTTATTTTATGTAATAGTGTAAGTATTATTTTAATTAATTTTATTTTCAATTTTTAACTGACAAAACTAAGGTTTTTAGGTGCGTTCGTAATTATATAAATACGTAGCACCTATAGTCGTCGTTCAGTCCGTCCGTCTGCCCGTCTGTCTGTCCGCATATAACAGAGCAAAAACAACCCAACCGAATGGTCTGAAATTTTAAATATATGATTGTTGCATAATTTTGTCGAGCCATTTCAAATTTTATGGATATCGGAGACATAGTTTAATTACAGGGACTGTCAAAAGTTTTTCTTTACATTGCGGCCAATGGGAAAAATTATTGCAAGTGCATTTTAATGATGTTACAGCCTTCCTAATGGTCTGAAATTTTAAATATATAATTGTTGCTAAATTTTGTCGAGCCATTTCAAATTTTATGAAAATCGGATGTATAATTTAATTACAGGGACAGTCAAAAAATTTCCGTTACATTACGGCCAATGGGAAAAAATTATTGCAAGTGCATTTTAATGATGTTACAGCCATCCGAGTGGTCTGAAATTTTAAATATATAATTGTTAAAAAATTTTGTCGAGCCATTTGAAATTTTATGAAAATCGGTGTATAGTTTAATTACAGAGACAGTCAAAAGTTTTGCGTTACATTACGGGGAATGGGAAAAAATTATTGCAAGTGCATTTTAATGATGTCACAGGCAATGCACTCATGAAGTGCAAAAAAAAAAAAATATATATATATATATATATATTCAGTACAATATGGGGTGCAAAAAATAATTATAAAACTAGTTATAGTACGAACGCACCTCATTTGCCACGTTTGACGAGCAATTTCCAACTTGTTTGTATTTGTCGTTTATTTATTGATTTTTAATATTACCCTTTTTCTCCCACTTTCCCAGAAAAAAATTAATAATTTTTTATTTTAGTTTTATTATTAATTATATTAATAGTTTTAAATTTCGGTGACTTTAAATATAAAATAAATAAACATGTAAAAGATAAATTTCAGTTTATAACTACTATATGATAAATTGAATATAAAATGTATTATGTATTGAGTTTATTTTAAAGTAAAAAAATGTAAGGTATATTAATAATGTTAATAAATTAAGGATACATTAAATAGAAAATAATATAGGAATTTTTTAAAAAAACAGTCAAAAACATAAAGTCTAAGTAATAATTAATTAATTAATTAAACATAATAATAATAATAATAATAATAATAATAATAATAATGCAACATTGTACAAATACGTAAAAATACCTTTTAACAGTGTTAGGCGATATTATGCAGATTTTAATTTTTGAAGTACAGTTATAATTTACAATTCGCAAAAAGTAAGAAATTATTAATTAATTATAATTAAAGAGCAAAAATAATATTATAAGCTAACTAATAAATGAATAAACAACATGTTTATCTTCAGAACCCTTATCACTTTTATATATCCTAATGAAGTTAATAACGTTATAATAACCGAAAATTAAAAAAATATATATTTGCATTTACCCTATAAAAACTATTATATAGTTCATGTAATAGTTTTTAAACAAGCAATTGATAAATTAGTTATCTAAACAATTAATAATTAAAATAATTTTGAATTGATAAATACATTTAATAAAAACAATTTAATTTTTGAATTTTTTTTTTTACTTAACAATATAACTATGAGTGTTTTCAACTTGTCGTGCAAGTTAAATTCATGCTGTATCAAATTTATTGCAAACTAACGGCAAACAAGTAATCAAAAATACTGCAAACTTACTGCAAAGTAGTAATCTTTCCATATCACACTATAAGTTTAACCCCTTCGAAGGGGTCAATAGACCTGATCAGGTCTATTGATGCGGAAGCGCCGTTCAGAAGGCGCATGCATAGGTTTTATCACCATAAACAAGTTTAGGTAATATTTGTACTTTTCATTTCGAGCATTTTTTGGTATTTAATAAGTATAGCGTTTAGAAAAAACGGTGCCTACCGAATAAAATTTCTGCAATTTCTGCGTATATGCTGATTCTCATTGTTGTTGAGTCTTTCAACAGAGGGATTTTTTGCTTTCGTCACTTTCGTGAATTAAAGACAGTCTTGCCATCAGTTTCACAACAAACTACTCATGCAAGTGGGTGATGGTATACCTTGCGGGAGATTTGCTGCGAATTTCTCAATTCAAATTTGTCACGGCAAGATAATATCAGAAAAAATCAAACTTTCTGCTAATGTTCATGCTATCTGGGTTACCTCAAAAATTTCCATGGGGAGCGCGGCGGATCGCATGAACGGCTCATGCGATTGACACTTATGTGAAATCATTATCCAATATCTATTACAGCACAAATTCTTAATTCAATGGCAAGAAATTAAACATGAAAATTGCTGTTTTACACTTAACCACTTGGCCCTAACTTTATTGTAGGCAAATGTTATGTAATATGAAACTTGATTTAACCCATTCGCTGCCAAAACTAAGAATTTTCAAATTTTTTGTTGAAGGTCGTTTGCCAGCACAAATTCAGAAAGATAAATTTCGCTTTACTAATACAGCGAAATTTCTGCCAATAAATGAGGCATTTTTTTAAATTCTAAAATAGTGGTGACAAAGTAATCAATAAATTAAAGACACGAGTATACTCGTGAATGACAGCGAATGGGTTAATTAAATTTAACTCTTCAGTATGCAATCAGCTTTTTACATCATAAGTGAATCTTTTTCACTGGTAAATATTAATGTAACTTGAATGTATTATTAGTTGCAGTTATAGAGATTGGCCTTATATTTTTTATCCATGCTTTTTTTTTAAATTAAGAAATTAAATAAGGATATACCTAAATTCATAAAGTTACTCGAAATACTTCTATCATATATACACAGTCAAGACAAGATTCCAAGGACTGGTAAAAAGCTCCATTTTAGACAGGCTTCCATGTAAAGAAGTGTAATTAATTATACTTCTAAGATACACTACCTCAATAAGATCTATTGTTCGTTTCGCAGGGATTCTGAAACTCTTCCGTTTGAGACAGGATTCCGTTATAGAAAGATTCCGCTTTCACTGGTTTCACTATGCTTCACTAAAGAAGGGTGAAAATGCCCTTTTCAGACAGGTTTTCAGCAAATTTAATTGTATCGCAATTCATATTAAGACCATGTAACGCTTACGTTAAAGACAGGATTCTGTTATAGACAATTACTATTTTGACAAGTTTTATTCTATTCATATGATATAAATAAGTATATTTATATAAATACACAAAACTTTTAAAAATGGAACCTGCCTATAACGGAGTTCTGTCTTAAACTAAATGTTCCATAGTGCTACGGAAAAGAATACTATACAAATACACCAAATAACACGGAAACCTGTGTAAAACGGAATTTTTCACCAATATTTACAATTTCATCTTGACAGGTTTTACTATATATATAACATGAAGGGAAAATTCTGGACCCCCTCCCCCCCCCCCCCCCTCCCGAAACGAAATCCTGGCTACGCCACTGCATGTCGTCCCGGTTTTTTTAAGCCATTAAAGATAAAAAATGGCGTGTGGCCAAAAGCGCCGGCTGACTAGAACAAAGAGAGCGCGAGTAGAATAATTCTTCTATCTGGATCTTTATTTAGCATAATCAAATGGGGGAAGCCAGGACATCTACACTTGACATATATATATATATATATATATATACATGTATAATATTCTTTTGAATGAATAACATGTAGATATCAAGAAAAGCCAAATATGTTTTCTAAATTTCCAAATTTCTTCATTGTGATATATTTATAAAATTTCTTAATTTAAAATGAAATTTTACGTAAAAGTGATTCACTATACATTACTATTTTGAGATTTTATGTTATTTTTTTGTATTTTCATTTTTATTTTTTATTTGTCATATTAAAACATGTAGGCTGCTTTAATTCTAAGTATGTAAGTCAAATAAATAACAAGGAAATATTTGAAATACAGAATTAATTTTAAATACGAAAAGAATATTTTATGACGATAGAAATTTTAAAATTTTGATTTATGTTTATTGTGCTCGTAGTTTTTTAATGTAATAAGCATATAAAAGTCTTAAATATATTAAAAAGGATTTGTAATTGTTGCAAACCACTTCACCGTCGACAGGTATGGGGAAAAAGTGCTTTTATCCCCGAGTTATCTCGGGGCAAACGGTGAAGTGGTTCAAAATAAAAAATATTTTAAAACTTGCCATTCGACACCGGTAGAAATAGTGGTAATATTATTGTTACATGTAAAAAGATTAATGCAAACTTTTAAATAGTTTTTCAAAAAATAGTAAATTAAAATAATTATTAAAATAAAATATAAAGTTCTAGTCTGTTCCGGTGCAGAATTTAAAAAATTATGTGTCTTTATCACAATTCCATGTTAAGAACCCCCTTTTTAAAAAATATGTAAAATGCAATACATTTAAAATTGATGCGCCGTTAAATAATAGGATAAAATAAAGATTTGTAAAAATATTTGCAGATTTTTTCATCATTAATCACATAGTGTGCAAATTATATACAATTGAATATGTGCATTTTGGCATGGGCATTTGCATATGAAAATTAAAGCTCGACTTATAAATATTTTTAAATTGTCTGGACTTTATATTTATGATAGACTAAAATGTGAGGAACTTCTATAAAGAATCCACAGAACTCTCCCTTCCTCCACTCCTGAAAACAATTACTTCTACCATATAAAATTTGCATGGGGTGGTACAATTTGATTGCGAGTTATAAGTGTTTGCGGTTTTCGGACCCTTATATTCGGTTATACTAAAATTTCAAGGGTTCAGTTAAAAAATCTTATAATGTACCTCCTTTTTTAAAGATTACGTTTACCGTACAAAATATGAGTGTGATTACGATAATTACAGAGAGAGTTATAAATGTTTTAATTTATCAGGACCTTATACTTAAGATACACTAAAATATATAAAAAGTCAACAGAGCCCCCCCCCCCCCTGCCTTATAAAACGATTATGATTATCATAGGAAATTTGTGTGGGCTTCGACAATTTTGATCTGTGTTATAATTTCGAGTCCTTATATTCGAGTTATACTAAAATTTAGGGAGTTCAGTTAAAAAATTTGATAATGTCCCTCCTTTTTATAAAGATTACGTTTACCATACAAAATATGAGTGTTTTGCGATAATTATAGATCGAGTTATAAATGTCTTAATTTATCAGACCCTTATACTTATGATACGCTAAAATATAGAAAATGTCAATCCCCGCCCCCCCCCCCCCCCCCTTGTTTTTTAAAATGATTACCATACGAAATTTGTGTGTGTTTACTAAAATTTTGAGGCCTTTATTTAAAAAACTCTACAATGTCCCCTATAAAATTGTCACCTATTTCAAGTGCACAAAATTTCAGCTTGCTGGAGAAGGGACCGAAATGTCTTGGGACTGAATTGTCTCGGGACCGAAATGTCTCGGGACCGAAATGTCTCGGGACCGAAATGTCTTGGGACCGAAATGTCTTGGGACCGAAATGTCTTGGGACCGAATTGTCTCGGGACCGAAATGTCTTGGGACCGAATTGTCTCGGGACCGAAATGTCTTGGGACCGAAACGGCGGGACCGAAATGGCGGGACCGAAACGTCCTGCTTCCGTAATTTGGCTACCACCAATACCTGATAAAACCAAGTCATTTTCATGCAATTGAGGACATTCCAGGGCTGTATAAGTATCGTTGCTACACATATTTATGTCACTTCCTATCAATTAAAGCATCCATATTTTTCCCTAAAATCCCCACGCTTTTTATTATTTTATCAACCGGATTTGAGTTATTGCTAACGGCAGCATTTGCATTTTTAGGAGAATTATTTGTACACTGGTCAGACCTGTGGCCAGGAATTTTAAACTTCCAGCAGACCGGACTTTCTTTTTTTCGGGGGCAATCTCTAAAACTGTGGGAAAGGTCATTGCAATTGAAACAACAAATTTTTGTATTTAAATTCTTTTGGGGGGGTAGGTGTGTAATTTTTCTCATATGGTACGCGACTAATGTCATTTCGATGGAACGCTCTATTATTTTCACTACCTTGACGTTTTCTAAATTCCGTGTTTGAGGGCTTAATTTCAGTTTTCCGTAAGTTAATTCTGGCGGCTTCAAAATCATCCAATTTATTGGTTAAATCTTCTACACTCGTAATTTTTGGCAATTCGTCACAAAAGTGTTCCTTCATTTCTAGGGACAATTTTCGCCTAATCTGGTCAATGATTAAAATATTTTTTAACTCTTTGAACGTTGATATGTGTAATCCCGACAACCATTCATTCAGAAAATTTGCGATTTCAAATGAGAAATCTTTCCATGACGCTGAATTTTGTTTTCTATGTAAAAAGAATTTTTGCCTGAATTGCTCTGGTGTAAGTTTGAAACGTCTTAAAAGTATTTTCTTTACACAGTCATAATCACTGGATAGTTCTTCACTTTCCCGATTTATTAAACTAACAATATCGAGCAGTAACAGTGCCAACAGATATGTAACCCATTCATTTTTCTCTATCCCAAGACGCTTCGCTTTCCGTTCGAAAAGGGTTAAGTAAATGCTAATTTCTTCCTCCTTGTTATATCTATTTAACAATTTTAGAACATCGGAACCCTTTCCGGCGATTGTAGATATTGAATTATGCAATTGGGTATTTTGTGTCTTTTCCAATTGTAATTTTCTTAACTCAAAATCGCGATTTTCAATTTCTTTTTGTTGCAACAATTTTTCTTTCTCTTCCCTTTCGCTTATAATCCCTGCTAGCAAATTTTTTACTAAATCCTCATTATACCCTTCGGATTTTAAAATTAAATCAGTGAGTTGACTTTTATTAGCACCATCTGGAGGACTTAAACCTAACTCGATTACCGCAGTAACCAGATCGATCTCTTTAGACCTTATTAAGTGTGCCATAATTATATCTAACCAATTAACACATAAATAAAATATCTTAATATAAATCAATAATATATAAGCAACCGATAAATCAAATATATCTATATATATAATAATATTAACAGTTTTCTAAAATAGACTTACTTTGTACCAGATTTTTCCACACAAAAAAAATAAATATATATATATTTTCTTCACAATATAACAATACAAAAAAAATAATTATTGAATACCAATTTTATAAAAACTTGCTTCCCTTTAAATATTCTCACAGAATATATATTCCTTTCTTTTCACATAAAAAAATAACAAGATAAAAAAAATTATATCGTTAATACTTTTTTCTTTCAAAGAAGCAAAAAAAACATGTATTTCTTAGGAAGCAAAAAAAAAAAACCACCTTCCTAAATTTCCTCTTCACAGACACGTCTAAGCAAGTGCCTTATTTCTTTTATTTAAAAAAAAAGTGCAGAACAAAAAAAAATCCACTTCTGCATAAATTACTAAATATGCTTTTTCTTCTGGCGTACACAACAGAAAACTCACTGTACACCTTTTATTAACACAATTCAAGCACTTATGGGAAAAAATAAAAAACGCACTTCCCCATTTTATCACAAGAAAAGAAGCTGAAATTTGGTCAACGTATATTTCTTCTCGCAGAGACTCGAAAATATTGTCACACTTTTTTATCAGCACTCAGAATTCACGATGTATTCCAAATGATTCATCGCAGAACACGCTCACTTCTATCCTTCGATGAAATAAATACCCAGTTGAAATTCCGACTTTCTTCCTTCATTAACGGACTTTATCGACGCACGAGACAGAAACGACTTGACTCTTTTTATCTTTCCTTCTGCATGAGAATTTTCCCTTTTTTTTTTTCTTTCCATCTATTCACAGAACATTCGATGAAAGCAACTTTTTTTCTTTTCTTTTTCAGAACATCAGAATTTTTTTAGGACATCAGAAAATTTTTCACACAAGTTAAATCCACACTTTGCATGTAAATATCCCGGTCGACAGCCCCCAATCGGTAGAAATTTAATGCACATTGATTTTGGCGAATAAATGTACACTGTGGTCGGTGTCTAGAAGTAATTAGTCCAGGCCGATTCTTGAGGGAATCTTAAACTTTAATGTTCTTGAATATATGGATGAGGTATTTACATATGGGGTATTTACATTTAGATTAAACATGATAATTATAACTGGCCGGCGGCATTCCGCCTTAATCAGGTCCGTGACCCGGTATTCGGTCGAACAGCGACGTTTCAACACATCTGCTCGCACGAGCAACCAACAGTCATCTCCTCTTCTCACAATAGTTTCTGTAAGTTCAGCAGTTTTTCGTACACTCAGAGATTGGGGTGGATCGTCCAGAGCCTCATTTAAAGAATGTGCTAGGCTTTGCAGTACAGAGTTCAAACTCTGTCACCACATGTATACTTGGTGGCGGCTCGTGCCAATCTTCAATGGTGGGGCCTGGTCCTCATATTGTAAATTTTTATGTATTAATATTTCTTGTTTAAGCATGAAAACAAATTATTTAAGAATAAAATGAAAAAATAATCTTACTTTTGGAAATAAAAAATTATTTTTTCAAATAATCAACGTTAATTTCAAATTTTATCAAATTAATTACAATTTTTAACATACCATTAATTGCCATCATTAGTATTGAACATACTCTAATCAATCGTTATTTAATTGAAAAACAAATATACAAATTATGCAAAATAATAATAATAAGAAGAAGAATCTCACAACGTTACAGAAAAAAAATATAAACTTTATTTGCAGACATTGGAACTATTCAGAAATTAAAATTTAGTACATTATTTAAATAGAAATTCGGTATGTTTTTAGCTGTGCAAATCTTTCACTTACATTAAATTTAATTACCATTATTTACATTAAACTTACTCTGGTCAAACATTAAATTAAAAACAAATTCACAAATCAAACAAAAAATAATTATCTCATAATTTAATAGAAAAAAGTACATAGTTTTCTTCCAGAGATTTAATCCATTCACAAATTAAAATTTAATGCATCATTTAAATAGAAATTCAGTGATTGAACAGCTGCTCCAATTGCGCCAAATCGATAACGCTGCATATTTCTGCGCCAAAACGATCATTTTTCAACAAAATTGCGCCCAACTGCGCCAAATCGTAATAATTTTTGAGCCAAATGGATCATTTTCCACCCAAATGTCGCCAAAAGATTGCGAAAAACATGCCAATTTGGTCAAAAGATCGCGAAAAGCACGCGATGTTTTTCAAATGATCACGAAAAAATAAAACGTGAATTTTAACAAAGAATCGCTAATTTCGTCAAAAAACGAAAAAAAAAACACGACCCAAAAGATTGCGGGAAAACGTGATTTCGTTAAAAGATCGCAAAAAACACGCGAATTTCGTCGAAAGATCGCGAAAAGCACGCAAATTTCATCAAAAGATCGCGTAAAACACGCGAATTTCATCAAAAGATCTCGTAAAACACGCGAATTTCGTCAAAGGATCGTGAGAAAAACGTGAATTTTGTCAAAGGATCGCTAATTTCGTCAAAAAACGAACAAAACACTGTCAAAAGATTGTGAAAAAACGCTAATTTATTTAAAAGGAGAAAAAACCACGCAAATTTCATCAAAAGGTCTCAACAAAAGATCACGAATTTCGTCAAAAGATCGCGAAAAACACGCGAATTTCGTCAAAAGATCGCGAAAAACACGCGAATTTCGTCAAAAGATCGCGAAAAACACGCAAATTTCGTCAAAAGATCGCGAAAAACATGTGAATTTCGTCAAAGGATTGCGACAAAAACATGAATTTTGTCAAAAGATCGCTAATTTCGTCAAATAACGAACAAAAGACGGTCAAAAGATAGTGAAAAAACGCTGCTTTCGTTAAAATATCTCGAAAAACCCCGCAAATTTCATCAAATGGTCGCGAAAAACACGCGACTTTCGTCAAAAGATTGCGAAAAACACGTGATTTTTGTCAAAGGATCGCTAATATCATCAAATAACGAACGAAACACTGTCAAAAGATCGTGAAAAAACGCTACTTTCGTTAAAATATCGCGAAAAAAAACCGCAAATTTCATCAAAAGATCGCGAAAAACACGCGAATTTCGTCAAAAAATCGCGAAAAACACGGAATTTTGTCAAAGGATCTCGAAAAAAAACGTGAATTTTGTCAAAGGATCGCTAATTTCGTCAAAAAACGAACAGAACGGTATCAAAAGATAGTGAAAAAACGCTACTTTTGTTAAAATATCGCGAAAAAACAGTAAATTTCATTAAAAGATCGCGAATAAAACGCAAATTTCGTCAAAAGATCGCAAAAAACACGCGAATTTCGTCAAAGGATCGCGAAAAAAATACGTGAATTTTGCCAAAGGATAACTAACTTCATCAAAAAATGAACAAAACATGGTCGAAAGATTGTGCAAAAACGCTACTTTCGTTAAAATATTGCGAAAAAAACGCAATTTTAATCAAAAGGCCGCAAAAAACACGGGAATTTCGCTAAAAGATCGCAAAAAGCATGCGAATTTTGTTAAAGGATCGCGAAAAAACATGAATTTTGTCAAAAGATCGCTAATTTCGTCAAAAAATAATCAAAACGGGTCTAAAATACTGTGAAAAAACGATAATTTCATTAAAAGATAGCAGAAAAAAACCATAAATTTCATCAAAAGGTCGGAAATTTTGTCAAAAGATTTAAAAAAACTCGCTAATTTCGTCAAAAGATAAAGAAAAACACGCTGATTTAACAAAGGGTCCAAATAACACGCGAATTTCGTCAAAGAATTGCAAAAGAACATGAATTTTGTGAAAGAGTCGTGGAAAAAAAACATGAATTTTGTCAAAGAATCTCAGAAAAAACACGAATTCCGTCAAAGAATTGCAAAAATAACGTGAATTTTGTCAAAGAATACCAAAATGACATTTTGCTGCTCCAATATAGTTATTTTCTGCTCCAAAATAGTTATTTTCTGCTCCAAAATGAGCATTTTTGCTGCTCCAAAATGACTTTTTGCTGCTCCAAAATGAGGTATATACTGTTCCATCACTGGAAATTCAGCTTGTCAATTTTTTCGACATGCAAATCTTTCAATTACTTTTGCATTAAATCCTGATATTGTACTAATAAAATCTTTGTGGACTGGAAGAACAGCAAGATCATTTAATCGTTCCTGTCCCATGGAGTTTCTCAAAAATGTTTTAATTCTTTTAAGTGGTGCTGAAGCACCTTTTTGCTTCTGCAGTTAATACTGGTGTCACCAGAACAATTTCAAGTACCTTTGAAAGTTCAGAAAATTCTTCGGAAAGATTATTGGTTTTCATAAATGTTAACAGACTCGAAACTATTTGAATGTTTTCAAAAGTGGAATTATGATATATTACACGAAGTTCAGTCATTAATTTTCCTTTGTCAATCATATTGTAGTTTTCTGCGATAATAGAAATGTTTTTTTCAGGGAAATTATCCTTAAATAAACTGAATTTTTTTTGGTTCCAGTACTGCAAACGCATTAAGAGTCTCTTGCTCTTCAAACCTGTTTTTCATTTTGGATATTATAATGTTGCATGCTTCTTTGGCATTTATTTTTATTCTGTTATAGCCACTGAATTTTATGCATTTCCTTTTGCATGTATTTTAATAGTTTTCAGCAGTTTGAAGAACATCGATTTTCCCTCTGATTTCATTAATGGCATCTGTAAAACTGTTGATAGCTTGCAGGGCATTTAATGAAGTGATATTTGTCATCTGAACAACATTATATAAAATATTTACATGTTGAAATATCGAATTGAAAAAAAAAAAAAAAAGAGAAAGAGAAAATCATCATATTCTAAAATTCTCTGTAAATCATGCAATTCACTGATTGTTCTGTCATCCCACTGCACTTCGTTCTGAATTCTATCAAAACACTCTTATAGTTCAGACTCATTTTCTTCTATGAAACCGACGATATGTGAATGAAAGTTCCACGTGGTTTCTGATGGTGCAGGAACTCTTTTAGCACTATTTCACGAAATAAATCACTATGCTTAGGTGATGCCGAAAAAAAGGTAAAAAATGAATTTACATTTTCAAAAAATAATCTGATAGATTTAATATTAGTGCAAGCTTTCTTCAGCATTAAATTAATTTGGTGGGCATAGCAATGGATGTACTTTGCATGAGGAAAATTTTCTCTCATTTACTCTTGAACTCCAGTATGACACCCGCTTACATCAGTAGCTTATCTTTTAAATTAAACTCTTCTAAATTTCAGTTAAGATTTTAGTAAATCCCTCTGCTGTTCTGTCATGGACATCAATGAATTGAACAAATCTTTCCATAAGTTTGTTGTTTTTTACAAATCGTGAAATAACAAATTGCGAAGTGCAGCTTACATCAGTAGTTTCGTCAGCTTGTAATGCTACAAAATTAGAAGCAGAAATCTCATTTTTAACTTCATGCATATACGTTTCATATATACAATCCAACAGCTCATTCTGTATAGTTTTTGACTGTAGCATTGTTTAAATGGTCTTCCAATATAATGTCCAGTTTTGAAGTGTATGTGACCAAATCTAAAAATGTACCTCGGTTTAAAGAATCTTTACGTTCATCATGACCCCTTAAAGCTAATTCATGAAATCCACAGAATATCAAACTATTGATCACACGATTTAGCACATACCTGTTCTTCTCAACCATTTCATTATGTTTTTGTAATGAAATCCTGTAACCTTCATCCAACTGCACTACAATATTGACAGTTCCAAAGGCTTTATAGTTAATAGCATTATTTAAATGAGTAGTACTCATTTCATGTTTACTCTTTCAGAAAGATGCTTCAAATCGGTACATCCAGCCATACTCCATAATTTTTCCCCTCCAAACAATAAACAATAAAAACAGAACAATGCTTTTTTTTCTTCACTCGCTGAAATCCACGGAAATTTGTCAAACCACTATGTAGAGAAATAGCACAGTTTTTTCCCATCTTTTTGTTGCATTTCAAAATTCTTCGATTGATAAGGTCCCAGGCATTTAATTTCAAGCTTTTCTTCCAAATTCATTGTTGAAAAGGGCTTTCATAATAAATCATCTACAGAATTTTTTTTTTTATTTCAAGAACTTAACAATAACATGTGTGTCTGTAAGAGAGTACTCAAAGATTGAGTAATTTAACAAATAACCAGCAATAGTAACACAAATGTCGCCAAGTTTTTTTGAGAATCCCTGTATTCTAACAGAAGCTTAAGTCATCTTTCCTTACATTGCATCAAAGGCAAACTTACCGAGTGTCCCACATTACAAAAAAATATGGAAGATTTAGCTCTAATAGAGCAGTACATCGCCAAAATAGAATGATATGTGAGAGAGGGAAATACTCTTAACGCACCAGAGGGACCCAAATCTCTTGTGCCCAGATATAGTAACTTGGTGTCAGGAGGAAGTAGTGGTCAGTAAAGTGTTTTATTGCCTCTGAGAAAAACATAGATGCTGAGAGTCGATAACGGATAAGTGGGAGCAATGTAAGAAGCAGTTTGTTTGCAATATATTTTCAGTAAACAGTTCTTTTTTTTATTATTATTTAAATTAAAAATATGAATATTTTTTTTTTTTTAATCAACAGAAAATACTGGTAGGGCCGTGCCCAATGGGCCGACCACCCCTGTGTATACTAGTTCAGAACAATTCTGACAAAAATGAAAGAAAGAAAGTTATTTCAAGGATCTGAAGCCCGTGAGAGAGTAAGGAAAAATAAAAAAAAATGGAGTTATCGTTTGTTTGAATTAAATGAAGTCAAGAGAAAATGAGTTTGAATAAATGCAAAATTTTAATGTTATTCTGCCATTGAAAATTTCGGGACTTCGTGTTTAGTTTGAATTAAGTGAAGATTCGATTTATCCGATTTTGAATTAACGAGAGCTGACTGTATTTGCATAAATAAATAAAATAAAAATAATATATTTGTTCACATATTTTATTTCTGTGTTAAAAATATTAGTTTTCATTAAAATAACTGTGAACAATTTTAAATAACAACAAAAAAATTCTTGTCTGTAGACATATAAATACATTTTTTTTTTTATTATTATTATTACTTTTCATTATATATTTAAACAAGCAAAATTTCGTAGATAAAAATGCACTTATGCTACAAAATGTACATTTAATTTATATTTTTTGAAAATAAAATAATTGATGGAAATTTTCATTCTGAAAAATAAGTATGAGCGGGATTTGAACTGACAAAGAAAAATCTCAAATCTGGTATGCTAATGATCATGCTACTGAGCTGCTTGCCAAAGAAGGAAATTTATCCCATTATAAACTGTAGCGTGAACTTTGCTACTTATTTTCTAGAGACCCCCTGGGTGTTGCACCTTATGGCTGTTATATATTTATGTACTGACTATACTGTATCAATACACAAACATTCACTGTATTCGGTGACCCCAACCTCAGACCCTCCCCTTGTAAGTTTGATGCATATTTATTTTTTTTCTTTCTCTTCCAATGAAATAGTTTTTCTGGACCTGGTGTTTTAGTATGTTCCATTGATAATATGCCAACACAATTGCCATTAGAAGCTACCGACTTTTTCGGGTATTTATTGTATCCATATATGAACAGCATAGTATGTATCATTTGATCTTTATAGTTATATCCCTTTATATAAATTTATTAAAGACCCTTTATATAAATTTATTAATTTTATGTTTTGATTGTTAACTGATGTTTCAAATATTTTTTTGCTTTATAAATATTTTACTTTTTCAGCTTTCATCTGATGCTACTAAACCTTTAGAACAACATAATATTGACCCCACTGTTTATGGTGTATGTATATATAATCATTTAGCAAGATTTTTATTTTTATTTTAAGTTTTTCAATTTTTTATTTCTTCTTTAAATATTTTCTTACTTAATATAGGCTGTTATTGCTAGTGATGGAAAACTTACACCCAACTTTGAATATATAGCTGAATTGAGAAAAACTTCTTTGTAAGTTTGTTTTTTATGCATTAGAGATATTTTTATGAATGTTTTTATTTTATGTATTTTTTTTATTTATTATTCAAGGATTTATTATTTCCTAGACTAAAGAAGCTATAGTAAGTTTTGCCATGCTTGCTTTAAAAAAAAAAAAAAAAAAAAAAAAAATTACACTCTATTTTAGATTTATCTGAAAACAACTTTTAAGTTCAAAATCTGTATATATTTTATAAGTTATTGTTGGTTTTGACATTGAAAAATAGCTTATACTAAGCTAATATATATGCTGTAATATGTTATTTGAAGTTTCAGAATTTGCTGTCTTAGTATTCAGTTTAACAGAAAATGTAGTTATTGCCATAGCTTAGGATATTGTTGTTTAGTATTAATTTTTCCTTTAGATCACTTTTAAAATAATCCCACCTTTTTTTTTCATATTCTTAATTTCTTCCTTCCTCCTCCTCTCTTTTGTTTTAGGTAGATTTCGTAAGAAATACTACCTATTGCAGTCGTTACCATGGTGCGACTTTTGAAAAATTCCTTCATAACTTTTCATTATATGACACCAGAAACCCAAAACCACCCCCACCCAAAAAGATTATATATATATATACCGGGTGTCCCAAAAAGGACTGACTGATTTTAAAATTCAATAACTTGTAAACGGTGACAGATATTTAAAAAATTCTTGCAGGAGGGTTATGCATAAGGTCAAAAGTTTTTTTACAGTGATTTTCAATTTTAGTTCGAATTACAAAAAATAGATGGCGCTGTAAGCAATAGTCGCTAAATACAGGCTCGATTTTTTGGTCCTTTATCTTGTTTCATGCGGAAAAAGGAGATGGAAATGTATTATCCGGGCCACGAAGTACCAAAAATCGAGCCTGAATCTAGTGTCTATTGATCGCAGCGCCATCTATTGTTTGTAATTCGAACTAAAATTGAAAATCACTGTAAAAAAACTTTTGACCTTATGCATAACCCTCCTGCAAGAATTTTTTAAATATCTGTCACCGTTTACAAATTATTGAATTTTAAAATCAGTCAGTCCTTTTTGGGACACCCGGTATATATATATATATGTATGTATGTATGTACTAAATTTTGTCCGCACGATAAAAGTCGCAATTATGCACGGAACGTCTTCAAACTCGCCAACAACTTTAAGATGTCTAATTTCTCGGCGGGGATTGAAAATGAGCAAAATCGGTCCAAGGGAATGGGAATGGGGAAGGTTTAAAATTTTGAATACAGTCTTAACGTGATTCTGATAAAACCAGCTTTTACACAACAATGGCAGGAAAAAATAAATATTTTTCGTTATAGCTGTTGCCAACAATTAAAAAAAAGCAATAAAATTCTCACCACAACAATTGCTTTTTCTAATGCAATGTTTTCACGTGGAAAATTAAATTAGATAAACAGTTTGAGGAATTGAAAACAAATTGAATATTACGTCATAAGTTTTCTAGAGCAAGATTTCTGCATGAAAATTCAAAATGAAATAAATAGTTTGACGAATTAAAATATATATATATATATATTGCGTCATATTGAAAATATAATGGACCACAGCAGGTGAATATGTAACGTCATTGAGTTTGAAGAAACGTATTAAAACATGATAAAAACCCGAGTATGGAAATATTAACATATGTTAACACTTTGAGGTTCTCTGAATTTGATTTAGCCATTTTTAAACCTATTCCATATACATGCGTGTGTGTATATTAGAATTTTCACAAAATGTTTAGCTCCCTAGAGCTCATTCTTAGCGAAGGAACTGGGTTTATCTTTAATCTTGATTTAAAAGTTTTGTTGGTGAATTTAGTACTTAACTTCGAAATTTACCTCCGCCTGTAGGCCCGAGCCGGCAGGGATTTTTTAATTCATGTTCTGCTGTGACACTTTAAAGCTACCAACTCATTTATATGAAGCCATATAATGTTAAATTCTTATGTATCTCACAAATGCTTGTATCATTCAATTAATTTCATCCAAGTTACATGAAATTGTTTTTATCTGCAATATTTTCAACTCTTTTTTTTTTATATATACTATATATAAAAGGTATTTGTATAAATTAGTTATGGGATTTATTTTGTTTGAGTTAAATTTCTTGTTAAATTGTGAATATTTATTATGAAACTTATTTATTAAAAAAATTTTTCCTGCTTTTAACAAAATTACTTCATAAACTCTTTTTAGCAATGAATTAATGAGTTTCTTCGATTGATGCTAGCTAATAACATCACTGAAACAAAATTGCTTGTTTTAGTTCATTTGTGGAATTGTATTGTTTCCCATCAGCATAATATATGTGTGTGTATGAGAGAGAGAGGAAGGGGGATGTTGTTCTGAAGAGAGCACTGCACATAGAGCTACAAAATTTGGTAGGAAACTACCTCATTAGAATACATTTGGTATGTATGTAGTTATGCACCTCAAAGCCTGATTTTGAATTTTTTGATTAGACTACAATTTAACTTTTTTATGTGATTTTTAGCATTTTTTCATATTTTGCAGTAATTTTACTGCATTAAGAATGCAGTTTCATTCTTTATAAAAATTGGTCTGTAATTTTTCTTATTATTGATATACTAACAACGCCACCTTGGTAGCAGAAAGTTCGAGACGGGAGACAGGCGTTGCAGATTTTCTTTTCTCTTTTGCAGATCCTTTTTAATCAAACCTTTATTTGGCTTCATATTATGTTTAGCTTTTTATTGCTTAATACAAAAAGTTAAGATTATTACTCATAACAATTTATAAAATGCCTAAAAACGCTAAAAGGTAAGTGATTGTTTGATTAATTAACGCTTCAGTTGTAAAAATATTTTACTTGCAGATTATTTTTTGCCCTTGAAGTATCTGAGCGCAGACACTTGGAGAAATTTCTGCTACTCTGAATGCCACATGCAAAAGAAACAATCAAGAAGGGAAGTGATATTCATTAAAAACTGAACTAAAAGGAGTTTCTGCTGACCCCTCTATATATTTTCTGAAAGTAAAGGAAATAATTGAGAATTTTTACTAATCAGCGAAAATTTAGAAGACTAATTAAGATATAGAATTGAAAATTTCAGAGTATAAGGAGAAAAACATTTTACATTGTTGTATAAATTTTTTTTAAAATTGGATGGTAATTCAGACCTGCCAACCTTTGAAAATGAGAAATCGTAGCACACAAAATTTAAATTAATCTGGAGGTTGGTTGGTTGGTTTTTCGTGTTTCACAGTCATCTTTTGACATTCGTAAAATGAATAAGGTTTTCGTCTTTCAACTCAATATAGTAAATTTTTACCTTTGAGAATTTTTATACGATTTTTAGAGTTTATTTTCGTTTCGCAGCGTTTTTTTTTTTTTTTACATTTGTAAAAGGAGCCTGGTTTCAATTTTTTTAGCCCAGTGCAGTAAATTTTGACGGAATTCGTGATTTCCCCCCCCCCCCCCCCCACCATCATTTCAGGATATTCACAATTTTTTTCCCACAATCGTAATTCATATTTTCCTATCACGATTCTTTGTTGAAATCCGCACTTTTTACCATGAACTTTTGACGAAATTCGCATTTTTTATGCGGTCTTTTGACAAATTTTGCGTTTTTTTTACCACGATCATTTGATTAAATTAGTGTTTTCTTTCTGCGAAATTTGCGTTTTCTTACTAATCTTTCAATGAAATTTGCATCATCTTACTGATCTTTTGACGAAATTCGCGTTTTCTTTCTGCGATATTTTGACAAAATTCACGTTTTTACCACGATCCTTTAACGAAATTTATTTTCTTCTGCGACCAATTGACGAAATTGTTTTTTTTTTACATGGTCATTTGTCGAAATTCGCGATAGTTTATCGCAAATCGTGCGATTTTGCACACTATTTCAAACTTTGCCTTTCAAGGAACCCCCTCCAGAATTCTTAAAATGGCACCCTTGTTTCTAAGGAACGGAATTCCTGTATAAATATTTACAAAAACACGATTAGAATGTTTTATGTTAAGAAGTTTTTTTTGGCAGCCCAGAATTTTTTTTTTCTCATGAGCATTTTTTAATGTCCGAATTTTCGGACTAATGGTCAGTTTTTTAAAACTTTCGGAAATGAATACTTGGAAATTTCGGAACAGAATCACTCCTGAAAAATATGCTGTGCGGGATAAAAATCGCAACTAGAAACAAAAAATGCTTCTGTGTTTTTTGCAAAAAAATCGTAGTTTAAGACCGATTTTCGTAGCATCGTAGTTCATAGGTCTAAATCGTAGCAGTTGGCAGGTCTGGGTAATTTTTCTTATTAGCAAAAAAAAAATAACGGCGCCATAGTAACAAAATGACAATGAATGGGGATTATTAAGAAATTGATGATACAAATTAGCAAAAATTAAGAATGTTGAGAAGGGGAAGTAAAGTGATTTAGAACCAGCCAATGTTGTCACATGATTTGATAAAGAAGTAAGTGTGCTTTGCATTGACCCACCACACATGCTGGTGCATAGTATCGTTAGGATAACTCAGGCACCTTTTATGAGTTTTTTCAT
The DNA here is from genome assembly GCA_963932465.1 of Maratus speciosus. Taxonomy (NCBI): domain Eukaryota; kingdom Metazoa; phylum Arthropoda; class Arachnida; order Araneae; family Salticidae; genus Maratus; species Maratus speciosus. The sequence goes on from OZ010788.1 coordinate 318,512,858, forward strand.
GTTTTGTGTGATTTTTATGGGGCCGTGCAATGCTGGGTAGATGAGCTATTAAGTTAATAAGTAACTTGCACTTATTAATAAGAATGAATGTGATAAAGCAAAACTTCAATATTGTTTTCTAATATAAAAATGTTAAATCTGGGTATTAAAAATCCTGTTTGACAGGTCACTGTGGCAACTAAAAAGTCAGACCTCTGTTGTTCTGCTAAATTAATGTTAGTTTTAATCTTTTTAAAGAAGTAATTTGTTATTACAATGTAGCTGCAATGATGGAAAAAGAAAATAGCTTGTTAACAAAATTAGGTCATATAACTGGTTCTAAATTTTTATTTTCAAATCATTGTATTGTTCATAGACTGAATTTACCTATTAACATCAATTAAAAAGAATATATCTTTAAATTTTTCTTAATTTTAAGGTAATTTTTTTTATTAGCACAAAAAATAAGACGCCATAGTAACAAAATGACAATGATTAGGGATTATTAAGAAATTGATGATGCAAATCAGCAAAAATTAAGAAAACTAATTAAGAATGTTGAGAAGGGAAGGAAAGTGATTTAGAACCAGCCAATGTTGTCACATGATTTTATAAAGAAGTAAGTGTGCTTTGCATTGAGCCACCACACATGCTGGTGCATAGTATCGTTAAGATAACTCGGGTACCTTTTATCCAATAATCTTCATTTTTGGGAGCCAACTTCCTCTCTGCAATCCTCTCTCTTTCCCATCATCATTTCGGCGATTTTTTAGAGTTTTTTTTTTCATGTTTTGTGTGATTTTTAATGGAACCGTGCAATGCTGTGCAGATCAGCTAGTGAGTTAATAAATAACTTGAACTTGTTAATAAGAATGAATGTGATAGAGCAAAACTTCAATATTGTTTTCTAATGTGGTAATGTTAAATTTATTGATAAGTATGCATATCTTTTTTCATATGTTAAATCTGGGTTTTAAACATCCTGTTTGCCAGGTCGCTGTGGCGACTAAAAAGTCAGACCTCTGTTTTTCTGCTAAATTAATGTTAATTTCAATCTTTTTAAAGAATTAATTTGTTATTACAATGTAGCTGCAATGGTAGGAAAAGAAAAATAGCTTGGTAGCAAAATTAGGTCACATAACTGGTTCGAAATTTTTATTTTCAAGTCATTATATTGCTCATAGACTGAATTTACCTATTAACATCAATTAAAAAGAATATATCTTTAAAAAAATTTTAAAGCTTACTAAAGGAGGTGTATAAATTTTATCAGAATTTATGTGTAATTTTAAAATTTCAGTGTCTTTATAACATTGGATGGGCTCAGAGTTGCACAAAATACATCCTCATTGTATGGTATGTGTTCAAGATTGTCAGATTAATTGATTTATCAGCTAAAAATTACAATATTTCAAGTTCCATTACATTTGGAAGGCTTGACAGAGATGGCCTCTAGTCATTATTATGTGAATCAGTAATCACATGCTGCAATAATTTAGATAGATATAAAATAAACAACTTACTGTTAAAAAAAAAAAAAAAAAAAAAAAAAAAAAAAAAAAAAAAAAAAAAAAGTGGAAATTTTATGAATAAATTACAGCCTCACATGCATCACTCTCATTTATCTTCTGTTTTAGCCCCTTCTTGGCAAGCGAGTGTCCTTTACAGAATTTTTATTTTTAATCTTTTTCCATCGGTTTTTCAAAACAAATTTTTATGTAATTGAATTGCAGAAATGCTCTGATTAAATAAGACAATATTTACAAGTAAAAATAACTGGTGTGAATAATCTATAGTATACGCGACACTCGTCTCATAAGAGTTGTGAATAGCTTCAGTTGTGAATAGCTAACTTTATTAAAATTACACAGTTATTGCATGATGATTGCATGATCATTTTATATTGTAAAACTGTATTTAAATATTTACGTACTACCTTTATAAATTTTTGCTGAAATAATTAATTGTAAATAATAATAAAAAAAATTATTTATATGTGTGTATAAGAATAGATACACTATTTTCTTAAAAAATAATTTTCTTGATATTGTTTCGACTAATTAAAAACCCATATTTAAACATCTTGAAACTCTGTACAGTGAACATTGATTTCATTTTTAAATAAATAACTATGTAGTTAATTCAGGTATGAAAGTTTTCAGCTTTTTCTAATGTCATTTCAGCTGATTTTGAGATTGATCCAAAAACATTGAGTAATGACCTGATAATTTTGATAGAGTGTGTGTGCGCGTGTGTGTGTGTGTGGGGGGGGGGTAATAAGATAAAATTGTAATGGAATATAAATTCTGTACTTTTAAGTTTTCCTTTCAACATGCGTAACATTTTTAATGTAAAACTGTAATAATGTAAACTTAAATACTGATTTTAATATGTGTAACAAACAATTAATAACTATGTGTATTCTCCTTTTTTCTAGTGTTCTCACTGTCACAAAATACTCTTTCAAATATAAAATCAAAAGGGAAAAAACTAAAATAAAAAAGAGAAAAGGAATAGTTAAAAAAAACTACTTTAAAGAGCATTGAACTAAATGTTTTAATGTTTTAACTGTCTTTTGTGCTCGTATTGCACATGTAAATTTTGTGATATCTCTGTTTTTTGTTTTCTGTGCTTGCTTCAATTTAAGTAGCTATACTAATATAGAGTACAAATTTTAACATGAGGATGTATTCATAAAGAAAGATAAAAATAATAATAGTTTTAATATATCTTTTAAATTTACTTGCATATTTTACATGTTACATACCTAAATCAGATAACTTTTTTGTAAAATTTCATTGATAATATTTATTTCTGCATGATCATATGCATTTATATTACAATAACTTTGTATTATCTGCTATCAGCTTTTTCAGTGAGCTTCAACTTTCATGCATGTAATTTGCATTGTGCTGTTTTTTTGCTTAAGTTTTTAAGCCTCGCTCCTAACATTTCAAGAGATTTTTCAATTCCTGAATAAAATGTATATAGTTTTATGTGATTTGTTTCCACTTTAATAATCACTTTCTTTTATTCTTTTGAATATTTAATTTTACTGCTTGTGATTGTAATTTATTTTGATTCTACTTATAGTATGTTTCTGCTTTCAGATCACAGAAGAAAGCTCGTTCGCTAGCAGCAACTGCAACTAAAAAAGTTTTGGTTTTAGGAGCTGGTTATGTTGCTGGTCCATTAGTTGAATATTTGACTAGAGATCAAACTATTCATGTAACAATAGGTGACTATTTTTACTTTTGTTATAATTTATCATTGTGTATAAATAAAATATTAAATACTTGTTTTAAAATAATGAGTATTACAATTTTCTATGAAATGTTTTAAAAAATTATGTAGTTAAGATAAAATCATTTTGAATTCTCCTAAAACTTACCTTTTTTAGATCAGTTAGGTAAGTTTGAATCATTCATACTGTGACGTGAATAAGTGTGTTTTGTGCCCTTTTAAATTTAGCTTTCTGAAATTATTAATGCTACAGCTGGAAATCGTTCATTGAGGTTCTCTTGACAACAAAATCTTTATATAAAAGATGAGCTATCTGAGATTTTTAATAATTAAATCCAGGCAATTAAATTTATAAAAAGAAATGGCATCGCTTTTGGAGAGGATGGAGTTCTTTAAAACATCTAAGAATATAGTTACCAGCACTTTGAAGCAAGCATTGGGGCCTGGACTTCTGGCCATAACAATAACTGACTTAGGCTATCGTGACACCATCAATAACTAAAATTCTCTGAAATTCTTACAAAAGTTTTAATGACATTTGTATAAATACAATTGAAAAGGTGTGCATGATAATTTTGAACCTATTAGTTAAACTAAAATGACAATAAAAATTGAAGAACAAATAATAGAATAAGAAACCAAAACAAATCTATTAATTTGTGGAAAATAAACACACACCCTTGCTATAGCACCAACACAGAGGAAAGTCCAACTTAGAAGCCAAATATGAACAAGAAGGAAAAGAGTCCAATGCAGGCTTAACATTGCATATGTTAAAGAGGAACAAAAAACACATGATAAAAAAAAATCATGATATCACACATCATGTAATACAAGATAACAATTCTTGAAAATATTATATATATATATATATATATATTTTTTTTTTTAATAGCTGTTTGGGGATGAATTGTTAGCATATTTTTTTTTTCTTTTTAGGGTTTCGTTCATCTCACGAAGCCCTATTCGTCTCGCTCCTCTGTCTGTCCGTCACAGAGCCCGTTCTCAGAAACTATACATGCTAGAGACTTGAAATTTTGGGTACTTATAGCTGAACACCTCACATCAAACAACAAATCATAAAATTTTGAAAAAGTTGGTAATTAACCGAATTACGGGTTATTTAACTTCTAAAATTAACCAATCCACCTTTTTAACGCAAATTCAAACGGACTTTCTCGAAATCATCCGTGTTTCTCCTAAGGGTTGCCAGTAAAATCAGCCGAATGAAGCCAAAAAATGAAGAGGAGATTTTAAAGCGAAATCGTATATCAGAAAATATTGGTCTGAGAAATTTGTAAATGGAATAGACAGACGCAGAAAAAAATCTACTTTCATTTGGTATAAAGTTCACATTTCTTTGATGTGTATAAGTTAAAACATCCACTAAAAATCGATCGATAAAAATTTAATTTCTTTAATTGGAAAGACAAGGAAATAAAAAGATTTCAATTCGGCGGGAAAGCAGGTAGACATGGCGACGCTGCGGTTTTCCATAATAGCATATTTTAATAAGAAATTTTAACTTTTTAAATATTAAATTTTTTGGCATCCCTATGTCAAATTTCTCGCTGATTTCATTGATACCCATATCTAAGTCCTATCTTAATTACAAGCTGAAATATTAATTATTATTTAATTAATCGGTTTATTCCTATCAAATGTGTCGATTAAAATGAAGGGACGCGCTTATTTAACCACGAATTAACTTAAATTAGGAAATCTAATAATTTGCCTGGTCTTTTTGAACAGCGATATGAGATAAGAATAACTCATTCATCATCAGAAAGTTTACTTCATACCCTATTTTCTAATAGTAATTTCAGGAAATATTTTGAATTATTGGTTAAGACCGCCACTCAGTCTGTTTGAAACTTTAAGATAGTTTATAACACATAGTAAAAAGTGTAAAAAAGAATGGAGTGTGATATTTCGAGGAGGGGAGGGGGGGAGCTAGAATTATTTTTAAAATCTTAGCGTTTGTTACCGCAGCAAATATTTTAAATTCTTGTTTAAGACCGCCACCATCCCGACCCATCTATCTACGGAAAGATTGCGTAAAGGAGTTTCATTCAGATATGCTTTTGTTAAGAATAGAGTGCATTCCCTGGTGGTGGAATGTGGAACTAACATAACGCAATTTTGTTAAAATTAGGAAATCTAACAAGTCGATCTGTTTGAAACTTATTTTATATTAGGATATTTTATAACATATAAGATAAAGTGTAAGAAAGAATGACACGTGAAATTCCGGGGAGGGGGGGGGGGGGCGCTAGATTTCTATTTAAAAAATTAGCGTTTCTGACCGCTTTAGGTGACTCTTTGAGGGAGTCCTGAGATATATGCTACTTATTTAATATAAAATTGTCTAAAGTTTAGTTACCACTATTTCCTAATAGTAATTTCAGCAAATATCTTAATTTCTTATTAAGACTGCCATCACCTCGAGTAACGTATCTACTTATAGGTTGTTTAACGGAGTTTCCTTCCGATACAGTTTTGTTAAGAATAGAGTGCGCTCCCTGGTGGTGGAATGTGGAACTAACATTTTTGTTAAAATTAGGAAATATAACAAGGCGATCTGTTTGAAATTTTACGATAGTTTATAACACATTAGAAAAAGTTTATAAAAAATGGCGCGTGAAATTTCGGGGAGAGGGGGAGGGGCAAAATATTTCTTTTTTGTTTCGTACCGTTTCAGGTGCGTTTTTTGATGGAGTCCTCAGATACATGCTACTTATACTTATTAAATATAAATATGTCAAAAGTTAAATTACCACTACTTCCGAATAGTAATTTCAACAATTATCTTAAATTCTTGCTGAAGACCGCCACCCCCTCGAGTAACATATCTACTAATGGGTTGTGTAAAGGAGTTTCGTTCAGATACGCTTTTGTTAAGAATACAGTGCGCTCCCTGGTGGTGGAATGTGGAATTAACAGACTGCAATTTCATTTAAAGTAGGAAATCTAACAATTCAATCTGTTTTAAACTTTAAGAGACTTTATAACACACGATAATAAATTATAAAGAAGAAGGGCGCGTCTCATTTCGAGGAGGGGGGGGGGTTGAGGGAGGTGCGCGAACAAAATTAGGAAATATAACTGGACGATCTGTTTGAAACTTTAATATGGCTTATAAAACATGACATAAATTTTTAAAATCAGGCCGCGTCAAAAATCATGGTGACCATCTGCCCACTCCTCCCCCAAGGGGGGCACTTTTCTAAATTTGGCAGATACCCGTCATGTGATATATCGTAGCATATTGGGGGGGGGGGGGGGCGAACAAAATTAGGAAATATAACAAGGCGAATATGTTTGAAACTTTAACATAGTTTAGGATGTGTTTGCAAAAATTTAGAAGGTATTCCATGGCAATAAATGTACTGGACGTTTTGAAAGAAAGTGTTTTGAAAGGAATATTAAACGAAACCTTTTGTGCGATGTATGATCACACTTACCCACTTGTTTGTGATTGTCATGGGACTGGTACTGATATTTCCAACTCATTTTCTTATGATATATGAAATCACTTTAATCTTTTAAGAAATGCATTTAAGTTATTTATTGATAAAAATTATCTTAATAACTATGCATAAGTATTCAACTTTTATCTTAAATAACCATTGGCATACATGAATTCATTAGTTTTATTTGACCTATGCAATTTTTGGATCTAGTTGCTCTTTGATTTTTACCTCAAAATCTTTTTCTATTTAATTTTAGGGTCTATACTTCAGAATCAAGGTGAAGCTTTAGTTAAGACTGACAATGCAGAACATGTTGTTTTAGATGTAACGACTGGTAAAGGACCACTGGACAAATTAATTGAAGAATCAACCCTTGTTATAAGGTATTATTGATATATAGAGTATAGGAAGAAATGATCAGGATTAATATATTAAACAACTTTTCAACATAGTTTAAAAGTGTTTATGAATTAATTTGGTTTGTTTGTCTGCCATCTGCCTGTGCTCTAATTCACATTAATATACTACGATTGCCAAGAAAATTTTATATGTTATTGAACTTTACTGTAGAATGTTCGGTGTTGAAAATGAAGTGTGTAGCATTTATAGTTAGTTTACAGAGACGCTCAAAAGAATTCAGTTACATTATTGTCTTAGGGGGGAAAAATCATTTGTAATGCATTTTATTGATGTAGTGGCTCCACCATAGGATATATGTAAATATGTGTATACCTTCTGGATTCTTTTAAGAGGCTCCCTATATCCCCTGTATATCCTCTGTTTCTCAAATAAAGCTATAGGACCATTCCATGCCATATGTGGGACAGCTTTTCTACATATAGCTGCTGTTTTAACAATGTTATTATATCCTCAAATTAAAATAACTATGCTAATATGAAAATCTAGTGAGGTTTTTTTTTGTTATTTTTGATATTCTACCAACTGATAAGTTAATAGATATATTTAGATATAGGTAGTAAGTGTCACGTGCAGGACATTTTGTCTGTTTTTCATGGAATGGCTCTATAGCATATTCTCTATCCATGAACGTTCATGACTCTAGCATACAGCCTCTGCCTATAGCACATACTCTGTTTTTTGTGTGACTACAACAAGGGTTAGGATATTTCACACATAATGAGATTGGTATGTATTACTGAGATGGGCAAGAATGTACTTTCTTTTCCTTAGGAGCATTTTAATGATGTTATGACACTCAAACAATGAAATCGCTGAAGACACACCTATGACGTTTTTTCTGTAGATTATGTAGTACATAGCATTTATCGTTCATTTACAGAGACGCACAAAAGAATTTGTTTAGAGGACTGATTCAGATCAATAATTGCTGGAAGTGCGTTTTCTGCTGTGTATGCATTTTTTAACTTACCTAATTTTGAGTGTATTATATGGGGTGTATAAATTCTGTAGATCATATTTGCGATTGCATGAAAGAATTTGCTCACAGTACCGCATATGAGCAGCAATGGCTGAAAATGGACTTTTACTTGAGTTATGTCTTTTTTAGCTCACAGGCTATCAAAGCCTGAGATCTAATGTGCCTTCCCGTTCTGTATGTATGTATGTATGTATGTATGTACGTACGTACGTATGTATGTATGTATGTATGTATGTATGTATGTATGTATGTATGTACGTAACGCGATAACTCTTGATAGAAACATCCGATTTGCTTCAAAATTTTTTTCTAGGTTCATTGTGATAAGGCGCTTCCCTGATTAGTTTTGGGAGTTCATTGGTTAAGGATAAAGGGGGGTTAGTCCCCCCCTTTTAATTCAGATAAATGGGTTTTTCATGCAGAATGATTCGATATGCTCCGAATTTCGTATACCGGTTTATTATGTTAAGGAACTTCCCTGATTAGTTTTGGAGGTTCATTGGTTAAGGATAAAGGGGAAAAGGGAGGTTAGTCCACCCCCTTAATTCAGATAAATGGGTTTTTCATGCAGAATCATTCGATTTGCCCCGAATTTGGTATACCGGTTTATTATGTTAAGGAACTTCCCTGATTAGTTTTGGAGGTTCATTGGTTAAGGATAAAGTGGAAAAGGGGGGTTAGTCCACCCCCTTAATTCAGATAAATGGGTTTTTCATGCAGAATCATTCGATTTGCCCCGAATTTGGTATACCGGTTTATTATGTTAAGGAACTTCCCTGATTAGTTTTGGGAGTTCATTGGTTAAGGATAAAGGGGGAAAAGGGAGGTTAGCCCGCCCCTCTTAAATTAGATAAATGGGTTTTTCATGCAGAATGATTCAATTTGCTCCGAAGTTGGTATACCGGTTTATTATGTTAAGGAACTTCCCTGATTAGTTTTGGGAGTTCATTGGTTAAGGATAAAGGGGGAAAAGGGAGGTTAGTCCACCCCCCTTAAATTAGATAAATGGGTTTTTCATGCAGAATGATTCAATTTGCTCCGAAGTTGGTATACCGGCTTATTATGTTAAGGAACTTCCCTGATTAGTTTTGGGGGTTCATTGGTTAAGGATAAAGGGGGAAGGGGGGCTAGTCCACCCCCCTTAATTTATATAAACGGTTTTTTCATGCAGAATTATTCGCTTTGCTCCAAATTTGGCATACCGGTTTATTATGTTAAGGAGCTTCCCTGATTTGTTTTGGGGATTCATTGGTTAAGGATAAAGGGGGGGGGGGGGGGGTAGTCCACCCCCTTAATTTAGATAAATGGGGTTTTTTTCTGCAGGATTATTAGATTTGCTCCATATTTAGTACACCGGTTTATTATGATAAGGAGCTTCCCTGATAAGATTTGAAGGTTCACTGGTTAAGTATAAAGGGGGAAACGGGGGCTAATTCCCCTTCGCTTAATTTTTTGAGGGGCATTATTCTTTAAAATAAGAGTATGATATACAATTAGTGTGAATAGCCTGTGAGCTCAATGCCATCAGTTTAGCTGGGCACTTTTCTTTTTTATTATAAAGTTATTTAAGTTCGTTTCAATCTAGAAAAACAGAAGTTTGAGTGTGTTGGTGTTGATTAACTGTTAGTGTTGTAAAGTGTTTCAAAAATCATGCCTGATGTATGATTTTTTCATTCTTGTGTTTGTTTGTTTTTCTTTTTGGTGGGAGTTATTGAAGAAAATTATTTTTGACAGAAAAATAATACAGATTTTACACATCTCCTTTTACCCCTTCCCCTTTACGGATATATCCATGTTTTTAATAAAGTAAATGAAACTTGAGTTGTATAAACACAGCTAGTCTTCTATTTGAAAGGAAATAAATGTAAAAAAAAACTTTTTAGGAGCCTACATTTTTTTTAAATAAAAGAGAAGTAACTTTTACATATATAAAGAAAATATATATTTTTTACCATACACATATCTTCTTAAAAACATATAAAAAAAGAACCTGACTATAACGATCACTTCAAATCCACAAAATTAGGACTAGATTTTCCACAAATGTAAAAAAGCTGTTCACAATTTCACAAAAACAGGACCCTGAGAGAAAAGTCTGGACATTCCTCTGCTAACACAAAATGTGCAGTAATGTAAATAAAACTAGGAGTATTTCACAGGATCTGAAAGCTGAAAGATTAAACAACGCATTCTAAACCACAATTTGATTTAAATAGAAAATAAAATTTGCGATCCTAATTTATCCTTAACCCAAAAACTCTGTGATCCTATTTACCCCGAAAATGCTATTTCTGGGGTAGTTAGAATCGTGCAGATTATTAACATTATGCTTCGTTTGTTGCAAAACGTAACCATTTCCTCTTAAAAACAACCTTTTTCTAAATTTAAATCTATAGCTATATTTCGATATTCCTACAATTTTTTATACAGGACCTTTTTAATTAAAACATTCTCCCTTTGACGGACAAAGTTTTTCTTTGTGTTCTGGGAAAACAGTGGTTACTTCTACAGGAACATAAATTTTCATTCCAAAAAAATTGCACACATAGAGTGTTAGTCACTTCATAATTAGAATGGTCAATATTTTTAATCTGTTACAGATTACCCCTGAAGTGCCCTGATCCCAATTATCCCTGATCCTAATTACCCCTACCTCCCTATATTAATGCTTTTTATTTCATTTGTTAGGTTGAATGAATATCAAAATAACATATTTAAAAACTATTTAAAGTAATGTTCTTCATTTTTTAAATTTGAATTTGAAGAGAAATTTGTGCTTCATAATTTTATTTTAGCATTTCTAAAATAGCATATGTATTATTTTGTTTTTAGTCTTTTGCCTTATTCATTACATCCAACAATTGCCGAACGTTGCATAAAATATAAGATAAATATGGTAACAGCAAGTTATTTATCTCCTGAAATGAAGAAACTCCACCAACAGTAAGTAGTATTTATTCACTTTGTTTTATGAAACATTTGCTTTGAAATTACTTTTGTGTATCATCAATAACACTGAAACTTTAAGTCAAGAGAGCAGCATTGCTCTGCTTGTTTTTCAGGTTTCTAGTCCTTACATATCAGAAAATTCTTAATTAATAATTCATAATTAGGCAATTATGTTTACTTATGAAGTTTATACTTTTTGGTTTAAGATTTATATTTCATCCAAGATATGGACCCCATGTTCACTTAACCACTGGAACAGGCAAATGCTGTCAAAAAATTAAATAAAATATTAACAGATTTTATTTATTGTATTAAGAGGAATAAAAAGGATAAAAGGAATGTGAAACTTAAACGTTACTTTTAACACACACAAAAAAAAAAAAAAAAAAAAAAAAAAAAAATATGCGTTTTAGTTTATGACAAGATTTTAGTTATGATTAAAATTTCTAAAATGTTTCTGTAATTTGTTTGAAATTTTCAGACTGGTAAAAGTCCCTTTTAATGAATTACCCTTTTCTCATATCATTTAACTAACCTGTATAGCTCAACATACTTACCATTCTTTTCTATATGTTGCTGAATTTTAAAATGCTATAATTTTTTTATTTTGGAATTGTGTTTATAGCTTCCAAAAAGATAAATTAAATATGTTTTATCTCTCAAGTAAATAGAATCAATTGAATATTTTAATTTTTTGTCTTGTATTTATATTTTTTAACTACAAACTAACAGCTATAAATGTTTTAATCCAGAAATTATTTAAACATTGACTATTTTTTTCTTGCAGTGCTGAAGATGCAGGAATTATAGTAGTGAATGAAGTTGGGCTTGATCCAGGTATAGACCATTTATTAGCTATGGAGTGCTTTGATGAGATCAAATTGAATGGTGGAAAGGTCAGTATTTTTATCATTAACTTTCATAAAAGTTTCTTGGCTATTTTTATAAAATCTTTTATTTCTTGTTTTTTCATGGAATTTGGTCCAATATTTACGTGTATGCTTTACAATATATTACTCCCAATTTTTTCTTATTATTCTTAAAGAAATTTTGACTTTTGCCTAAGATCTATATTCCTATGAAAATAGCATAATAACTTGCTATGTCCAGTCTTTCTTCATCCATTTCAGGAATGTTAGCATCTCCACCTGTGTTATACTTAGTACAGTAAAATCTGAAGATCAAAAATTAATGAAACAATATGATTTTTTGGATATATTAGTTTTATTTTATAATTCTTAGTGATTTTTAATTTTTATTACAATGCGAAAAGTGTGGTGAAATTCTTTATTAAACTCTTCACTTTGCTTTTTATTGGTCAAGTTAGGCCAAACTCTGAAAGTGTAGAGAACAAATTTGCATTGTCAGGTGTTTATTCAATCATCATAATAAAATATTAGTAGATGAAAATACCTATCTATATTTCCGAATTTATGGTCTTTTTAATGCATTTTTTTTTAACCGCTGCATATTTTTTCTTTTTTGTATACTGTCTATTTTCATCCCTGACTTTTTTTTAATGTGAGTAGAAAATAGCATAATAGCTGTTTTTATTTTAAAATTCCATTTTGTGTATAATTAACTTTACAGTAACATAGTTAATCCATTGATGTGAGAATATTTTTTTACTGCTACATATGTCAAAGGAAAATTATCTTTTGCATCCCTTAAGAAAAGTAGGAATGTCTCATCAGAAGTTTTCTTTCACATGAAGTTAATAATATTAACAAATTTGGAATTAAAAACAAAAATTCATTTGCTTTTAGTTGTAATGTGATATTCTAAAAAATAAATCTCTACCCAATCTATCCTTTCATATCTTATTTTTCTTGGGTAACTTATATGCATTCTTATCATAATAAAAATTGCTATTTAACCATTTTGTTTTTCATTAAAATAAGTGCTTTTTGTGATGGTGCAAGACCTGTGTTTATCTTGTGTTATAGTTTTTGTAGATCCTTCTAGAACAGAGATTCAAAAACTATGGATATCAGGCAATGTTTTGGTGGGTACGATTATGGAACGATTGGCCAGATCTTAAAAGATGTATTTGTAAAAAGACTGTTTTGTTTTATTACACTTTTTGTAATAGCAGCTTGAGGCTAAAATTTAAAATGTCTCAATCCCAACACAGACTCAGTTGTTGGTGTAAAATACTATCATTAAATTGCTTTGACTTTAAAAGTGTATTTTTCTAATACATTCATTAATGAACATATTTTTATTTATGTAGTAAAAGTTAACCCCACTTTCACATAAATTAGCACATTAGCATCCTGCTTAACTGGCCTAAGCTGGACCGAGGATAAGCCGGTTAAGAGAAAAACCAGTTAAAGCGAAGAAGTAAAAAAATTTTAAATAATATATGCATAATTTAATTAATTAAACCCGTATGATGCATTTAGTTTTTCAATTTGTGTAGTTTTAAAAAAGTACATATTTTCTATATTTTGTAAAATGAATACTAGTTATAATTAACTGAAAGAAAAATTATCACTAATAACAAATAATGAAAAATATTCAACACAAATTAAATTAATTTCAAATCCTAAAAGGTGTAAATTAAAACTTTAAAACCAGTAAAAATATGTTTCTTTCGACTGTTGACATGTTTCAACTCACCCCGAGTCATTTTCAAAAACAGATAAAGCTATTCTAAATTTGCACGGTCTATGATACGTCACCATTCAGTTTTCTACTTATTCTTTCATATTATGCATGTTACATTTTTATTTTATATGGATGTTTATTTTATTTTATTTTCATACTTATCGAGTAGCTCAAGACATATTTTTGGTAAGTGAAATGATGCTGCACCGTTACATATTGAGTTTTTGCGTGTTAAAATCTCTATGATTTCCCTTATAATGGATGGATAGTATAGACTAGATGGGAAAATTATTTTACTTTTATTGAAATTTACTTGGATGGTTCCTTCTTGATAAAATTGTGCTAGGGCTGTGGTTTTTCTATTATATTTAATATCAGCTGTTACTGATCGTAATTAAAATCTCCCGTACGAGGGCGCTGTGTCAGCGCCGTAATTTTATTTATTATTCCAATCGTCTGCGTGTTGACGATAGATTGTAATTTAGTTACTAGTGAGTGGAAACACTGAATTCTTGTTGTCTTTTATTGGAATATCTTTCCTCTAATAAGGACCACGCTGTTTGATAATTATCATCTGAAATCGTTATACTTTGTGCAACTTTTGCAGCTTCAGAATGAAGCGAAGATTTCAAATATGATAACTTTTGAGCACCCGAAAGTGCGCTATTATTGTGAACGCTAGATTTAAAAAGATCACTAAAATATATCCAATCCTGTACGTTTCCACTAAAAGAAGGTAGATTAATCGTGGGAAGTCGAACTTCCGTTACACTATTCTCTTGTTTCGGCTTTGATTCATTAAGAACATTTATTTGTTTTTGTTTCGCTCTTTTAATTTTTAACCAAGTTTCATCTAACTCTTTTTCAATCGATGATTGTTCATCGATATATTTATCTATTTCCTCCTCATCGCACAATGAATAAATTTTATCAAAAATTTCTTTCAATTCTGTATTGAATTGATCACATTTCGTATTTACAAGTTCTAAAGAGCATTCATCAGAGTCACTTAAATAATTCATCTCACAAACAGATGTACCTGAAAATGCTCTTTCGTTAGAAATGTGAAATGTTGCAGCATTCGGGTCTAGATTTGAATGCGCTATGATTTGATTCTGGTTTTGGGTATTGCAATCACTGACCTCGGGTTTTGAAATAAATTCATTTTTTCTATCGCTGTTTTGAATTTGCTTTTCATTTTCATTCTCGAAATGCAGTAAACTCGAATGTTTTTTCATACATTTCCGACAAGAATAAGTAGATTTACAATTTCTAACCGAGTGGAATTTTAAACAGTTAAAACAAATATTATTTTTCTTTACGAATTCATATCTAGAAGCTACTGAAAGATTTAAGAATTCTGGACATTTGTGCAAACTGTGGAATTCATTACTCTGACACTTAACACATTTAAATGTTTTTGAGTTTTTACCATTAGATGTAGATACCATACTAGTGATTCGTTGTTGAGCATTGCGTTTAGGAGTTACATTATTTATAAGAGGTTTGGAAACTTGCAGTGTTCTCGCTTGTCTTTTTAAAAACTCGATTGATTCTTTTAATTTTGGTAGCTCGTCTTTTTTTTGTTCACGTTCAAACCATAATTTTGTGGACCCATCTAATTTCTGCCACAATATATAAGTTATTATTGTATCCGCAAACCCTTCAATTTTTTGATCGAGAATTTCTAGAGATCTGATACATTCACTGGCGGTATCTGCTAAATTAAGAATAGCACTAGGTATTTCACTTTGTATTGAATTAATGGACATTAATTTTTTAATGTGAGCAAACACTTGTTGTCTTTTATTGGAATATCTTTCCTCTAATAAGGACCACGCTGTTTGATAATTATCATCTGAAATCGTTATACTTTGTGCAACTTTTGCAGCTTCAGAATGAAGCGAAGATTTCAAATATGATAACTTTTGAGCACCCGAAAGTGCGCTATTATTGTGAACGCTAGATTTAAAAAGATCACTAAAATATATCCAATCCTGTACGTTTCCACTAAAAGAAGGTAGATTAATCGTGGGAAGTCGAACTTCCGTTACACTATTCTCTTGTTTCGGCTTTGATTCATTAAGAACATTTATTTGTTTTTGTTTCGCTCTTTTAATTTTTAACCAAGTTTCATCTAACTCTTTTTCAATCGATGATTGTTCATCGATATATTTATCTATTTCCTCCTCATCGCACAATGAATAAATTTTATCAAAAATTTCTTTCAATTCTGTATTGAATTGATCACATTTCGTATTTACAAGTTCTAAAGAGCATTCATCAGAGTCACTTAATTTAATTTCACTCACAAATTTAGTAATTTTACATTTTAAAACTCGGTATTTGGATTCATTGCCTGTGGAAGCGTATTAAATCCTGACAATCAAATCATAGCGCATTCAAATCTAGACCCGAATGCTGCAACATTTCACATTTCTAACGAAAGAGCATTTTCAGGTACATCTGTTTGTGAGATGAATTATTTAAGTTCTGGCATCTTATCAACTGTCATTGTTTATATTAAAAATAAATTTGGTGAATTTAAGCCGTTAAGAGGTTTGATTGATGCTGGATCAATGAGTAATTTCATTACGATTCAGTGTGCTGATTATTTAGGAATTGAGAAAGAAAAAATAAAAGTTGCGGTTTCAGGATTAAATGGCATCTCCGTGAATATTAACTCCAAGGTAAAAGCATTAATTTCGAACAATTCAAATTTTAAGGCGGAAATAGAACTTCTTTGTGTACCAAAAATATCGGATACTATTCCAGTAAATCGGATTAACGTTCCAACAGAACAATACCTTAATAACATTAAATTAGCGGATCCAGAATTTTACAAACCTGGAAAAATTCATGTTCTTTTGAGAGCTCAAATATTTTATGATCTTTTAGAAGTCGGTCGAATTGAAGTCCCCAATTCTAATTTAAAATTCCAAAACTCGGTATTTGGATTCATTGCCTGTGGAAGCGTATTAAATCCTGACAATCAAATCACGCAAAATACTCATTGTGGGCTTGTTTGTAACTATGAAGATTTGACAAAAGAAGTTCAAAAATTCTTTCAGTTAGAAACATTAGGGATAAAAGACGATCCCACATGTACTGACGAAGAAAGAGCATTAGAAATATTCGAAAAATCTGTATCTTATAAAAATAAACGTTACGAAGTTACCTTACCATGGAAAAAAGATATGCGAGAAATGAACGACAATCTCAAAATAGCCAATAATAGACTAAACTGTCTTAAAGTGAAAATGAAGCGAAAATTAGAGCTTCGTGCTCAATATTGTGAGACTTTGAAAGATTATGAAAATAAAGGAATCATAGAAAAAATAACGGAAACGCACAAGCCAGTAGAGAAACCACTTTTTTATCTTCCACATCAACCTGTCTTTAGACAAAGCCTGACAACAAAAATGAGAGTAGTCTTCGATGCCAGCTCACACGATGTTGGCGAATTATCGTTAAATGATTGTCTTTGGCCAGGTCCAAATCTAAATCCAAACATATTCGATCTACTTATCAATTTTAGATTAAACAAAATAGCATTGATAGGTGATATAGAAAAAGCCTTTCTGCAGATATCCCTAGCGGAGAAAGACAGAGATTCAGTGAGGTTTTTATGGATTGGAGATAGAGGTATAGAAATATATCGCTTCAACCGAGTTCCTTTTGGTATGAATGCTTCCCCGTTTCTTCTTGCTGCTACTCTAAGAAAACATATCAAGAAATTTCAAGTTAGATATCCTACAACAACAAAGTTATTAGATAGGTGCCTCTACGTTGATGATTTCATCGCTGGTGCTGACAACTTGCAAGATGCGTTAGAAATCTCTCGAAATGCTGTTTATATTATGAGCGAGGCAAGTATGAAACTCAGAAAATGGTCAACTAATGATAACGATTTGATGGAGCAATGGAAACAAGAAGGGTTTGATACTCAGCCTCTACACAACCCAATTGAATTAGGATTTGACTCAACAAAGGTTCTAGGAATGTCTTGGCATACGAGTGAAGATTGCTTTATCGTAGATGTAAAAGGCTTATTAGAAATGTTATCAAAAAATGAAAACACCAAGCGCTTCATCCTGCGTGCTATTGGAAAAATATTCGACCCTCTTGGCTTGCTCACTCCTTATACTATTCGCATGAAATGCCTATTTCAAGATCTGTGGTTGAGGAAAATTGCTTGGGATGAAGATCTGCCAATAGATGTTAAAGAAAAGTGGCTTCAATGGTGTTCTGAGATCCCACGCCTCTCCGACCTAAAAATTCCAAGAATTGTGCTAAATTCAACGAAAGAAGAAAATTCAGATGTGGTAGAGGTTCACTGTTTTTGCGATGCTAGTAAGAAAGCCTTCGGCACTGTCATATACCTCAGAATTGTAAAAGAAAATGCTATTGAAGTTAACCTTGTGACTTCAAAAAGTAGAGTTACACCTCTTAAAAAAATCACCTTACCAAGATTAGAGCTATTGGGAGCTTTACTTGCTGCCCGACTAGGTAATGCAGTCAAGAAAATATTAGATCATAAGAAGCCATCAGATGTGTTCTTCTGGACAGACTCGAAAATCACTTTGTACTGGATTAGAGGTTCTAATAAAAGATGGAAATCATTCATAGCGAATCGTGTCAACGAGATTCAATCTTTGACTGACTCCAATTCGTGGTTTCATTGTCCGGGAAAGTCTAATCCAGCCGACCTCCTTACCAGAGGCGTCAGTGTTGATATGCTCTTAGAAAAGGATTTGTGGTTTAAAGGTCCCCCCTTTTTGAGAGAAACTGTTCTCCCAACTAATGACTGCAACATCCAAAATTCGCCAGATGACTATTCTGATGAACTAAAGAAAACAGTTAAATGTGAAAATGATAACTCTTTAGTTACTCTAGCTATTTATGATCAAAATTATTTATTAGATTATATCATTAGTGTTAGTAATAATTATATAACTATCATTCGTATTTTATGTTATGTGCTTAGATTTATTCATAACCTTCGAAATGTTAATAGAGTGAAAGATCATCTTACTTCTAAAGAATTGAATGCTGCAGAATTATCACTGATAAAGATGGTTCAACAAAGTGAGTATCAGGAAGAAATAAAATGTCTTCAGAAAGGTAATTCGGTACCAAATAAAAGTAAACTAAATTCTTTAAATTGTTTCTTAGATGAAAGTAATATTTTAAGAGTTGGGGGTAGATTGGGTAACTCATATTTGACAACAAATGAAAAACATCCTATGGTTCTGCCAAGTAAGCATCCCCTTACTTTAATTATTGTAAGATATTTTCATTTAAAGTATTTACATGTAGGATCACAAACATTGTTGTACCATATTCGTCGTAAATTTTGGATAACTAATGGTAGAAACATCTGTCGCAAAATAACATATGAATGTGTCACTTGTTTTAAAAACAAGCCTGTATTAGCGAGTCAAGTTATGGGTGACTTGCCCAAAGAGCGTGTCACACCTTCATTTCCATTTTCCATTATTGGAACTGATTATTGTGGCCCTTTTTACATTAAATTCAAAAATCAAAGGAAAGGTACATATAATAAAGTGTATGTATGTATATTCGTTTGTCTCTGCACCAAAGCTATTCATCTAGATTCCGTTTCAGATCTCACTTCTGCAGCCTTCATTGCTTGTTTTAAGCGCTTTGTTAGCAGAAGGGGAAAGTGTTCAAAAATATTTTCTGACAATGCAAAAAACTTTGTAGGGGCAAACTTAGAATTGAAAAGGCTTCACAATTTGGTTAGACACCCAGATGAAGCATTAGCTGATTATTTTGCAAGGGAAAATATCGAATGGAATTTTATTCCTCCGAAAGCGCCGAACTTCGGTGGTCTTTGGGAGGCAGGGGTTAAATCATTCAAATTCCATCTAAAACGTGTAATTGGTAACGCGCACCTCACTTTAGAGGAATTTCTGACAGTAATTCTAGAAATTGAAAGTGTTTTGAACTCAAGACCTCTGTCCCCATTGTCATCAGATTTCGACGATTTCGAGACTCTGTCACCGGGTCATTTTCTTATAGGTAGGCCCTTAACGTCTATTATTGAACCCCAGCTCACTGAAATTTCGGAAAACAAACTTAGCAACTGGCAAAAAATAACAAAATATAGCCAGCAAATATGGAAATTATGGAAGCGGGACTATCTGAACACCTTGCAGCAACGTAATAAATGGCAAATAAATAAAAACAATATAAATGTTGGTTCTCTCGTATTGATCAAAGATGAAAATATGCTCAGCACAAAATGGGCAACAGGTAGGATTTCCGAGATATTTCTCGGTAAGGACAAAAAAGTTCGAGTAGTGAACATTCGTCTGCCTAACGGTACAATAATAAAGAGAGATGTGAGAAGTATTTGTCCTCTTCCAATTAATGGAAACTAATTTCTTTAATGTATATATTTGGTATATTTTGAATATATTTTGTTGTTTAATTTCTATAGTATGTTTTATTGTATTCAAATGTAAAGTAATTTAGCCATTTTTCCTTTGTTATTAATTATATCTTTGCATTGTTATATGTAGTATTATGTAATTATATATTATATATTAGAGCAGGTTTCAACGGTCGGGAGTATGTTACTGATCGTAATTAAAATCTCCCGTACGAGGGCGCTGTGTCAGCGCCGTAATTTTATTTATTATTCCAATCGTCTGCGTGTTGACGATAGATTGTAATTTAGTTACTAGTGAGTGGAAACACTGAATTCTTGTTCTGGCCTGATTTAAGTCCCTTAGACTCGGTAAATTCAATCTCGACATTGTCAATCGGCGATTACATGGTTATTTTTTCTATACTTAAATTTCCTGCTAGTCATGCCAATATAGTAATTCTTTGATCCATCTGGGGGAGTTGAAACATGTCAACAGTCGAAATAAACATATTTTTATTGGTTTTAAAGTTTTAATTTACACCTTTTAGCATTTGAAATCAATATATTATTATAAGGTGTTATTTGCTATAGAAATAGATTTACAAATTAAATTGTTGAAAATTGTATCACACACCTTTATAAGAAGTTGAAATTGTTCTACATTATGTATATTTAAATTAATCAACCATAAAAAAAAATCAGCGACCTTCTTCTGTTGAAGGCAAGATGCCGACATTTTGCAGCATAATCTCTCCATCTCTTTAACATCATAAGTTTAACCGAGGAAGCTATTAGCCACTGTGCAACATAGCATGTCGCCAACTCTAATGCTTTTACCCCTTCCATATTAGAAATTTTAGCAGTGTCAACTTTAACTGGATCATCTTCGTATTGAACAACATCAGTTACTGTCCTAATTATATCCTCGTCAAATAATGTTTCATGCTTGAGATCTTTATCAGACTCAAACAACTCTTATACATCTACAGTGATCTGTTTGCATCCCTCAAGTTTTTTAAATGTTTGTGCAAAACAGTTTGCAGATACACTATATGGCCAAAGGTGACCGATCACTTGCAATTTTAGACGTTTTGTTAAATATCTGGAAAAATACATGAGGAATTAACCTGAAACTGCAGGTGTGTAAACAGTATAGTATAGGTCATATATTTCCGTGAAGATTTTTTCTCGAAACCCCATAGGGAACCGTCAACAAATTGAAAAAGAATGAATATTTTTTGGATAACCCTGTAAAAACTAATGTAGCAAAAGCGTTCAAACACGACATTATTAATAAGTGGCTTATTGTAATACTAGCTAACTTGCCCGGGTATATCAAAAAACAGCACGAATTGCGAAAAAGTTCTGAAAATCACACTAAGATATCGCAAAAAAAATTTAAATCGCTGCACAAATTTCGAAAAGAGAAAAAAAAATTATGCATTGTGTTCGAAGATTGAAAGTTGATTCCTTTCACTGGTGTGGAAAAATGGTAGGAAATCGCTAAAATACACTAAAAATCACATACAAAATTCCTGAAAAATTCGAATACGAAATCCAAATAAACTTTATTGAGTTGAGGGCAGAAATTACTTTAATATTATAGTTCAAAAACGGAATGTCAAAAAATTGCAGCAGGTCGCGAAGGAACATAAAAATCGAATTAAAATCACAAAAAGTTCAAAAATCACAAAAGTCAAAATTTGCTATAATTGGATAAAAGTTTCAAATCTAATTCCTTTGACCTGCGGGCTCTCTTAAAATTTATGTTTGGGAAAGCATGCTAAGCATTGTTTGATGTTACTTTTATTCATAATTTAATTTACTTGGATTCCCTTAAATATAATTCCTTAATCCCCCTATAATCCCTTAAGTTAACATTAGTTTTTGTTGCGTTAAAATATCTCAATTTGTTGATTTTCTGTAAGCAAGTAATCCTTATTGGTTTACAGTGGAAGTCTATGGGAATTTGGCAAAATGTCAGTGATATCGCCAAGTTGGCATCACTTTTGTCGACTAACTTTGGTTGCCAAATTTGGCGATGTATCATCAAGTTGGCGGTGTTTGGCAACAGAATTGTGTCCCCCTACGGTAACTAGGTATGAAGATGCATTAACTACTGTTCAATAGTTGCATAAAAATTTGCTAAAAATTCAAAAATTGCTGTACGAATTCCTAAAAAACTTTTTTGAAAAGAGCACAAAATTTACTATATTGAGTTAAAAGAAAGAAACCGTATTCTTCTCACTTATATGGAAAAATCGCCTCAAAACTTTAAAAAGTGCTAAAATCGCATAAAAAATTAAATTTTAAAAAATATAATCAAAAAATCGAAAATCTGGCTTTGAGGTGCAAAACTTCATATATAGACATACCTTTCCCCCAAATTTTGTAGCTCTACATGCACTGGTCTCTTCAGAACACCGTCGACACACTCACTCACACACAAACTTCTATCTTTATTATTATAGATACTGTGTTCATTTTTATGAGAATAGCATGTATACTCGTAGAGAAATTAAGGTTTTTATAAAAACAGCCCCAAATTTCGCCAAGTTTTTTGCTCATAATTTGCAGAGTTCTTAATATAAAAAAAGTTCTTTTCAGAAAATATGACAAACAATATTGTACACAATACTTTGCAATCAGAATTAAAAAATAATAAAAATTGTATGAAAAATAAGCAGGTTTACCAAAAAAAATGTTTCACTGCGCATGCGCAAATGCAGTCAAAATATAATGTGCATAATGTATTAGCTAAGTATATAGAGCAACTTTTGTGAAAGTCTCAAAATCATTGCTTGAAAAATCTAAAAATAATCGTCGATAGAATAATCTCGAAATACGTTGTTCCTAAAAACAAGCAAAAAGATCAGGGGTTGTATCAAATATCTGTTGATTAGTGCCAAGATAGCGTACTCAATATTGCACATACTACTATATTTGGATACAACCCCTGATCTTTTTGCTTGTTTTTGGGAACAACAGATTTCGAGCTTATTCTATCGATGATTATTTTCAGAATTTTCAAGCTATGATTTTGAGGCTTTCACAAAAGTTGCTCTATATACTTAGCTAATACATATTATGCACATTATATTTTGACTAGAAGGGTAGCCCGTCAAAAATGACGGGAAATTAGAAATAAGATATATACAACTCATGCGCCAGAACATTAATTTTCTCATTTGTTCCGCAGTGAAAGATGAAAATAACGCATTTTAAGAAGGAAACACATTTATAAAAATCTATGTACAGTAGAAGACCACTAATCCGAGCAGTTTGGTTTCAAGTGTTGTGCGGATTTGAGGCTTTTTGCGGTCATGTCTATTCAATGTTTGTTTACATTTTTTAGGTAGATTTCGTAAGAAATACTACCTATTGCAGTCGTTACCATGGTGCGACTTTTGAAAAATTCCTTCATAACTTTTCATTATAGGACCCCAGGAACCCAAAACCACCCCCACCTAAAAAGTTTATATATATATATATATATATATATATATGTATGTATGTATGTATGTACTAAATTTTGTCCGCACGATAAAAGTCGCAATTATGCACGGATCGTCTTCAAACTCGCCAACAACTTTGAGATGGCTAATTTCTCGGCGGGGATTGAAAATGGGTAAAATCGGACCAAGGGAATGGAAATGGGGAGGGTTCAAAAATTTGAATACCATCTTAACCCTAGATCTACCGGGAATTTTATTCAAGTTTTAATAAAACGTTCTACACCAGAATTTTTATTTAAAACTATTTAACTTATTTATTTACCTTATTTTTGTCTGGTTTATATACTTAGTTTATTTTAAAGAAATTTCTGGTTTGAATGAATATTTTGTATGTACCTGTCGGGTCCAATGGACCCGTCTGGTAGACGGAGGGTTAACATGATTCCGATAAAATCAGCTCTTACACAACAATAACAGAAAAAAATAAATATTTTTCGTTATTGCAGTTGCCAACAATTAAAAAAAAAGCAATAAAATTCTCACCACAACAATTGCTTTTCTTTTGCGAGAATTTCACGTGAAAAATTAAATAAAATAAATAGTTTGACGAATTGAAAACAAATTGAATATTACGTCATAAGTTTCCTAGAGCAAGATTTCTGCATGAAAACTCAAAATGAAATAAATAGTTTGACGAATTAAAAAACAACAACAAAATATTGCGTCATATTGGAAATAAAATGAACCTCAGCAGGTGAATATGTAACGTCATGTGAGTTTGAAGAAACGTATTAAAACATGATAAAAACCCGACTATGGAAATATTAACTTATTTATCACTTTGAGGTTCTCTGAATTTTCTTTAGCTATTTTTTAAACCCACTCCATATGCATGCGTGTGTGTATTCGTGTATATTAGAATTTTCACAAAATGTTTAGCTCCCTAGAGCTCATTCTTAGTGGAGGAACTGGGTTTATCTCTAATCTTGATTTAAATTTTGTTGGTTAATTTAGTACTTAACTTCGAAATCTACCTCCGCCTGTAGGCCCGAGCCGGCAGGGATTTTTTTTTAAATTCACATATTCTACAATTTATATTGTTAATTCTTAAAAATAAATAAATTACACGGTGTTTCTTAGTTATTCCGTCGACCAATTTCGCCAAATTATATAAATCGCCAAACCACTCGTCAAATTATACACATTGACATAATTTTTATTTTAAATAACGAAAGAACCAATAAATTATTAAAACATGAATAAAAATACAAATAAAACGTCGAATTAATGGTTTTATTGGCCATTATTGGCATTTAATCTTACAATTAATTAATTAATGGCAACCATTATTGGCATTTAAACTTACAATTTGGCGACATTAATTTGGTCGACGGGATAACTAAGAAGTTACAATTACACACTTAACCATATAAGTAAGATAAAAACTATTAAACTATCATATACGATTTAATGCAATGGCATTATATGGTATTATACGTGCGTGCTTCACGATCTTGGTTACGACGTTGGCGAAATTGGCTGCAACTTGTCATAAGCATAATTGTGTGGCTCGATATAACAAAGAAGTAACCAATTTTTAAGGTACTACTTAGTTATCCCGTCGACCAAAAATCTATCGCCAAACTATAAGATTAAATGCCAATAATGGTTGATCGTAAATGTCACATGCACTTGACTTTAAGCAATTTACACGTGTTTACGTCATCAAGTGATTTTTTATTTCGACGTTTTCTTTGTATTTTTATTAATGTTATACTAATTTATTTATAAAAATTATGTCAATTTGTATAATTTGGCGAGTGGTTTGGCGATATATATATATAATTTGGCGTAATTGGTCGACGGGATAACTAAGTAATACCGTTTTTAATAAAATTTCTGATATGAAGTATTTTTCTAAAACTTGTGTAAAATTGCCGGCCGTTCTGGTGTTATGTCTGTCCAAGGAATAATATTTGTAACACTGAAGAGTTTCCATGTATGTGGAATCTAGAAAAACTTCCTCAAAAGAAAGGCCCTGAAATGATATTATAATTCCATTAATTTCAAAGTTTAATCGAGCCCTGGTGTTGCTAACTGAAATCTAATAAATGCAGTTATTTTAAATATTACCACATACTTAAACGGTTAAACTTATTTAATTTAAATGTGCTCTTACTTCAAAGTTCTTTTTTAATATTAAGAAAAAAAATATTCAAATTTTCGAAATCATGTATTTATAATTTTTTTCATCATTAATAATTAAATAATGACAAAATAAGCTTTTGTTCTGAGCTCATAAATATGACAATGAAGTAATGCAGCTAAGAGAAATTGCCAAAATAAAATCTTGGTGAATTCAAACAGTAAACAAACGATAGCGGCACCTTTTTACCTACTATGACGTCATAAGAATATTGTCCATTAATTTTGGAGAACATACTTTGTGAATGATTACCTCAATGGTTTATATTTTTTATTGTTTATGATGAATGAATCTCTTGTGTTTGTTTAGGTTTATGGAATGAAGTATTAATCTGTCAACCTAATTGCAACTGACATTATCGTAGGATATATGCATTTTTAAATCGAAATTAAAAACAATGCTTTTACCTTGAAATAAAATATTTTAGTTTATATAACTGGTTATTTCTATTAACTATTTTTTAGATACTTTTCCATTATTCGGCGGAATTCGGGCTTCAGAAAGTGAGATATGGGCACAGATGTCATATAAGCACCATATTGGCGCGATTTTCGTCTGACGCTAATTTGGCGAAAACATCAACAACATATACGATAATACCCGGGTTACAATATCAAGCAAAATAACGACAGTTTGGCGCCAGTTAACTATCCGATTCGTATATGACATTGGCGTCAGAAAAAAATCATACTAATATGGTGCGTATATGACATCTGTGCCGAGATATGTTGCCAAAATAGTACTACTTATTTATCCCGTCGACCGAAAATCTGTCGTCAAAATATAAGATTAAATTTCAATAATGGTTGATGATAAATGTCACATTCCCTTGACTTTAAGCAAGTTACACGTGTTTACGTCATCAAATGATATTTATTTTGATGTTTTATTTGCATTTTTATTAATGTTATACTAATTTATTTGTTCTTTCGTTATTTAAAATAAAAATTATGTCAATTTGTATAATTTGGCGATTTATATAATTTGGCGAAATTGGTCGACGGGATAACTAAGTAGTACCGCCAAAATATGTAAACAGCTATAAAAACAAACCTGATGAACTTTTATTGGCACAGATGTCATATATATGCCCCATATTGGCACGATTTTTTTCCGACGCCAATTTGGCGAAAACATCGACAGCATAAACAACAACATCCGGGTTACGATATCAAGCAAAATAACGACACTTTTGCAACAGTTAAGTACCCGTTGCGTATATGACATTGGCGTCAGAAAAAAAGCGCGCCAATATGGGGCGTATAAGACATCTGTGCCATTATTTAAATCGCCAAACTACTCTCCAAATTATACAAATTGAAATAGTTTTTTATTTGAATAACGAAAGAACAAATAAATTAGTCAAAGGGTAATAAAAATACAAATAAAACTACGAATTAAAAATCACTTGAACGTGTTTGTTACATACTTAACGTTACGTTAGTTATGCAATAATTAATAACTGATTAATTAATTATTTAGGTATTTTTTCACTTTAGGGCACTTTGCATTTTTAAAAAAGCTTGGCGCAATTCGGGCTTCAGAAAGTGGGATATGTTGGTAAAATATATAAACAGCTATGAAAACAAATGTAATGAACTTTTTTAAAATTTATATATGCATTTATATACATAAAAATATTCAATACTAAATATACATATTATTTCTTTATATACAAATTACGTCACAGATGTCATATGCACCGGGGTTCCCAACTGCCGTCAAAATCGTGTTTTTTGCCTGATATGGTAACCCGGTTATTGTTGCTTACTTATTAATAAAGTGTTTATTTACTTTTATTTTCTTTTTAAAAATTATATAAACTGTTTTGTTCTATAGTTTTTAAGATACTACTTAGTTATCCAGTCGACCAATTTCGCCAAATTATATAAATCGCCAAATCACTCGCCAAATTTTATAAATAGATATAATTTTTATCTTAAATAACGAAAGAACAAATAAATTAGAATAACATTAATAAAAATACAAATAAAATGCCGAAATAAAAATAATTTGATGAAGTAAAAACTTGTAACTTGCTTAAAATCAAGTTAATGTGACCAGATGCGATCATCCATTATTGGCATTTAATATTATAGTTTGGCGATAGATTTTTGATATTTTTGTCGCCAAATTTGGCGATATTTTGCCAAGCTGGTCAAATTTGGCACTATTGTAATAACCCAGCAATTAGCATTCTTCAACAATTACTCATTCAATGAAGCGGTCCACCCGGAATTGTGAGGGACACACAGAGACTTGGATTTTATATAAATAGATTGCATTCGCACATGCGCAGTGAAACATTTTTTAGTAAACCTGCTCATTTTTCATCCAATTTTTATTATTTTTTAATTCTGATTGCAAAGTATTGTGTACAATATTGTTTGTCATATTTTCTGAAAAGAACTTTTTTTTATATTAAGAACTCTGCAAATTATAAGCAAAAAACTTGGCAAAATTTGGGGCTGTTTTTATAAAAACTTTAATTTCTCTATGAGTATACATGCTATCCTCCTAAAAATGAACACAGTATATTACAATGAGCCACTTATTAATAATCTCGTGTTTGAACGCTTTTGCTGCATTAGTTTTTACAGGGTTATGCAAAAGATATTTGTTCTTTTTCAATTTGTTGATGGTCCCCTATGGGGTTTCAGGAAAAAATCTTCGCAGAAATATATGACCTATACTATACTGTTTACACACCTGCAGTTTCAAGTTAATTCCTCATGTATTTTTCTAGATATTTAACAAAACGTCTAAATACGCAAATGATCAATCACCTTTGGCCATATAGTGTAGATCAGACATTATAGAGTTCCCTGGGAGGGGACGGGGGGCGGTTAATTGCACTTTTGACCATTAAAAACACAAAATCTTAAATCTTCTGGGGAAGGCATCTCATTGTTCCTGGGAAGGGAGCCCCGGGTCACACCCTGAATTCAACACTGTTGAAGGTCAACACGTATCCATTTAAAACCGACATTCTCCTTTCTGAATTTTGCCCTTTCCCATTCGGATTGCACTTCAATGCGAAAGTGTACGCTGAGTTCCCAAGGCCGTCATCCTTCAATTTTGCCTGATGTTGGGGGGAAAAATCGACCAGTTAAAGCAGAGTTCTGGTTAAGAGGAGGCTGGTTAAGAAGAAGGCTACTGTATTACCCGTTGTTTTCTCATGTGTATGTGTTGTGCCAAAGTTCATATTTTCAATCAATAAATAATACAAATAGCTATACCTACCTATATACCATTAGGTGGGCACCTCCCCCCCCCCCCTTAAAAAAATAAATAAAATGAAACTTTAAGCTGGATTACATAAGTCAAATTTGGGAACTGCTCCAATAATTAACCTATATATTAATTCTTTTCCATAGTTCTGCATTCCGTGTTGATTATTTCTGCAATTCACTCCCAGTCTGTTGCATATAGTATACAAATCTGATTGACTTAATTAAATTAAGTACAAGTAGCTTAAATTTGTTTATCATTAACTTCCTTGGTTAAATGTAAAAGTAAAAAGAAGAAAGATGCAACTGTTTTTTGATGTCATTTGTTGACAGAAAAAGTTAATTAATTAATAAAATTTTTGCTTTGTAGAAAAAAACTGACTAATGAAGCTTGAATATATGAAGTTATGTTTTTATTTCTTAGAATTTTCTTGAAAAATTTTATTTGATCAAATTATTATTAGTAGTATTTTCATTGTCTATTAAGA
The DNA here is from genome assembly GCA_963932465.1 of Maratus speciosus. Lineage (NCBI taxonomy): Eukaryota > Metazoa > Arthropoda > Arachnida > Araneae > Salticidae > Maratus > Maratus speciosus. The sequence continues at coordinate 318,542,287 of OZ010788.1, forward strand.
TTGAAGGGAGAAAAAAATGTTTTCAGATTTAATGAGAAAATAATAATAAAGCTCTGATAATTTCCATCTTTCATTTTTCTTCTTTTTATCACAAAAATGTAGGAATTTTGTTGCCATCATTACAGAAATGTTATTAAAATTTTTTAAATATATATATAATAATAATACTTCGGAAACTAAATCAAATTTTGAAATTCTGAGAGCTTATAATGATATCCTTGGATCAATGTAGATAACTAATGTTGATTTCATTGTCTTGTCTTTAATATTCTTGGAGGAGGAGTTGTGAAATGCATACATTCAGCTTTTAATATAATAGATACTCCTTGAAAATTCCTTTAAATTATCGTGAAGGAAATTTTTGTTTCTTCAAGAATGTGTATTATTGCTGAGGGGAAGAAAAAAAAAATTCTTTACATCGTGATTGCAAAACATATCTAGGATTTGCACAGACTCATTGGAAACTCCTTAGAAATGAAAACATTCCCAAGTAGTACTTAGAATTACTTAGATAATCAAACCACTCCTTAGAAACTCCTTAAATTGTATTGCGGCTTCAGACGCAAGCGATATTGCTGCCGAGGGAAAGAAATCGTGATTGTAAAACGCGCGGTAAATCCTTTATGAACGTCATTCATCTGAAGCACAGCATTGATTGGGTAGGATAATCTTAATAGCAGGGCTCCCACTAGGTCCGTTTTTTAATTATTAGGTCCGTAAAGTCTGTTTTTCGTCACTGTTAGCCGACCTTTATTTTAAATTTTATCGATGTTTGGCATTTAGCCAAGAATCTCGGAAAAATCACGTTTTTCGCAAATATCTCTCTATTCTAAAAAAAAGTAACTACCGCTGTCACCGCCGCCGCCGGTTTTGAATTTTTTGTGACCGGAGGTCTTTCTTTGTTAATATTAAGAAAAATAATGCATACAAAAATATGAAAATCGGTAGTATTATACAGAAATGTTTGATAAATACGCTGATGCAGACAGTTTTCAAATCGAAGAATTATTTTAAGAGATATTTAATGCTAAAGTTGGACAAAATCATTCCACTAAAAAAGTTTTATAGGAGCAAAAACTGTTCATGGGAATTTAATCATTTTTAGATCATTTTATACGTTTGAAGTTCGCGGTGTGCAGACTGTATATCTTTTTGTAATTTGACTAATTTTTGAGGTTTTATTTCTATTTTAAATTCAAATTTTCAGCATTTCTAGAGATATTTTTTACAGATTTTAGAAAGTGATATTAATTTAAACTGTTGCCAACTGTATAAACAGCTGAAACAATAATGTTTGCTTAAAAAAAAAATATATATATTTGTACGTGTAAATAAATTAAAAATTTATTTACACGTGACTATTATAAACAGAAAAAACATTTGGAATTAGAATTAAATAATTATGCACAAAAAGCAGGAACTTATTACAAATTACGTCATAAAAACTATAATTACACGTGAATTTTAAGAGAGAAAGGGATTTGTAAAATAATAAATTTATTAACATGCGTTAGAAGTCTTAAATAGGAGAAATTACATCATATTTACGTCACATTACAGTTATTACATAAAATGAACACAAAATAATATTGCAAAATGGTTTAAATTTAGAAATTGCGCTAGGTATTTATTTGATATTTTGAGAGGATACTTTTCAACTGTTTTTGTTAGGAAAGCGCAAATAATATTTCATTTCTAACACAAGTATTTTCACGTGAATATTAAAAAGAGAAAGAATAGTTTGGGCAAAATTACGCCAGATTAAAAACGATTAATTTAAAATGTCTTATTTAAAAGAACTTTCTTTTCGCTTTGTTAAAAAATACCGGGAGACAAAGATTCTGTTTACTTAATTCCTTTTATATTAGGTTATTTTGAAATGTTTAACTTATTTTACTTAATCAAAGACGAAAACAGCGATTGACATATGTATTTTTGGTACTACTTAGTTATCCCGTCGACCAAAAATCTATCATTCGCCAAACTATAAGATTAAATGCCAATAATGGTTGATCGTAAATGTCACATTAACTTGACTTTAAGCAAGTTAAACTTGTCTACGTCATCAAGTTATTTTTTCTTCGACGTTTTATTTGTATTTTTATTAATGTTGGACTAATTTATTTGTTCTATCGTTATTTAAAATAAAAATTATGTCAATTTGTATAATTTGGCGAATGGTTTGGCGATTTATATAATTTGGTGAAATGGGTCGATGGGATAATCAAGTAGTACCGCAGCGGATTTGGCCTTAAAATTCCCCAATCAAAGAGAAATGAATAGAAATCCGTTTATAGGGAGATCGCCACTGTTTTTTAAATTATAATTCAATTTTCCGAAATCTTTTTAAAGCCGATCAAATTAGCATACTTTTAGAGTCTGCAGTGTCTGAACGGGGGTTGATGAGCGTAGCTCGTAGGGGGCAGAGCCCCCTAGTATTCCAAAAAATACCGTCAAATTTTGTCAATCGATCGCGGAAAAAATTCGTAAATTTTGTCAAAGGACCGTGAAAAAACGCGAATTTCTCTAACAGATCGCGGTCTCAACGCGAATTTCTTAAAAGACAGCGAAAAAACGCGAAATTACTCAAAGGATCACGAAAATACGCGAATTTCATTAAAGATCGAGAAAAAGAAGCAGATTTCCTCAAAAGATCACATAAATCGCGAATTTCCTCAAAAAGCCGCGAAAAATTGTGAATTTCCTCAAAAGATCGCGAAAAACACGCGAAATTCCTCAAACGATCCCGAAAAACAAGCGAATTTCGTCAAAGGATCGCGAAAAACATGCGGTTTCCATCAAAAGATCGCGAAAAAACACGCAGTTTCCATCAAAAGATCGCGAAAAAAAATGTCAGATTCGTTTAACAATCGAAATAAATGCGAATTCCATTAAAAGATCGCGAATAAAAATTAAATTTAAAAAATCAAAAAATCCAACTGCGTAAAAAGCGAACTAATTAATTATTTCTCATCAATGTGAAACTATTTTTTTTATATGTCATACCTATTTTTTTTATTTACTTGTATTGATGACTTTTAAGTTGCGTTTAATTGTTAGTTCCTATCTATAAACACTGTTTTGATGAGGCCTATAGATGTCTATGATGGTTAGAGTTGCAGTAAAGCTAGAGATCCTACCTACCCAACTTCCAGGTTGTGTAATATTTAAACGGAGCTTCTGACTGTAAAATAGTCAATGATACATCGTCTTCATTTTGAAAGAACTATCCAATGATATGCCACTCAATAGGGTGCGTACATTTTTTTTTTTTTCGTCTCTATTGCCATTTTGTATTTTACGACCGTCATTTTGAATTTATAAAAACAAAACCTATCCTACAACCATCGGACAATTAAGACGAATTGATAGAGACCTCATTCATTAAAATCCATCCAGCGGTTGTGATGTTTCGGGGTATAAAGAAATCCGCATACCCTGATAAGCGTGATACACATAACCCTTCTTTTCAGTCGGGTAAAAAAAGCGAATTTCCCCAGAAGATCGCGGAAAAAACGCGAATTTTCCCCAGAAGATCACGAAAAAAAAAAAACGTGAATTTCATCATAAGATCGCGAAAAAAATGCGAATTCGTCAAAATTTCACCTTCAAAGAAAACGATTACCGCTGTTCTAAAAGAATAAATTCAAAACTTGTTATATTTTTTCTTGTATGTTGCGTTTAGCAATCTTTTTTTTTTGCCTTTTCAAATTTTCTTTAAGATGTATCATGTATGTGATATACATAATATGTGTTTGAGGTTTGACTAATCTCTATTTATACGACCTAGGGGTGATTCTAGTCCGAATTTTCTGAAAATGTAAGGCATTCATTTCCGAAAAATTTAAAAAATCGATCACTAATCCGAAAATTCAGACATGGTCGCCGAAAAAAATTAATTTTGTCAATCATTTACAGAAAAATCGTCAATTTCGTCAAAGGATCGCGGGGTAAACGCAAATTTCGTCAAAGAATCGCGAAACCCCCCGCAAATTTCGTCAAAATATCACAAAAAACGACAAATTTCGTCAAAAGATCGCGAAAACCTCCACAAATTTCGTCAAAAGATCGCGAAAAAAAAACCACAAATTTCGTTAAAAGTTAGCGAAAAAAAACCACAAATTTCGTCGAAAAAACGGCAAATTTCGTCAAAAGATCGTGAAAAATTCACAAATTTCTTCAAAAGAACCACAAATTTCATCGAAAGATCGCGAAAAACCAAAAATTTCTTCAAAAGATCGCGAAAAAACGGCAAATTTTATCAAAAGATCGCGAAAAAACCCACAAATTTTGTCAAAAAATTGCGAAAACCCCACAAATTTCGTCAAAAGATCGCGAAAAAACGCGAATTTCTTCAAAGAGCCGTGGAGAAAACGCATAGCTAGTGTCGGGAGTGGATTTCTCCCTATCCCCCCCCTCTGGTGTAACTTTTCAGAAGATTTAATGAGAATTTCAAATTTTTTTTTTATTACTCAGAATCACCCCTGTGACATGACCATTGGTCGCTGCATAAAAAAGTTGATTGTCAATTTTGTATTTAAACTTACGAAATAAGTAAGCAAATATTGTGAATACTGTGCAATTTCAGTACTAACAATTACATTCTAATAAAGTAAAATTTGTTTTTGAAATGTTTTTCTCTCCAAATTGGGCATTAAAAATTGGAGTGTGCATACCACATTACGATGCAGCACATAAAAACATCGACAACAATAACAAAAAAGGGCAAATCCATAAAACTTTTTGGACTCCTTGTATTTTTTGGGTACTCCTTGGATTTTTTTCTTCCCAACTCTGTATGAACCCTGCATATGGTAATCTGTTTGACATGCCATGTAGCTGAAGCACAGCAATTTTTTTTTTTTATTGCAATGCTTTTTTTAACTTTTATCATATTTATCATATACTTAATATAATAGTGTCTTTTTGATCATCTTTTGTTAATATGCAGTGGTGCCAACTTGTATGGGCCTGTGGGGCCCCAGCCCACCCATTTTTCATTATTCTATTTTCGTGGGATTTTTTTTTTTTTTTTTTTTTTCAATCGCTGATTAGAAATTATTTTGTTGACATTAACAAAATTATTTTGTTTAAAAATATTGTAAAGATTCAATAACAGTCACACAAAATCCTAAAACACAACCTGCTCTTTTTCCTCCTTCATCTTAAAACACGTACAATCAATTTTCTCCCTAAAAAGTTTTCCTGCATATTCGTAAATTAATTTTTCATCCTAAATACACTAAATTTGCAGTTGTTATTATTCAGACTGTTTGGGTTAAAGTATCTTTCAGAAAATGCTTGCTGCCAAAGCGTTTTAAGATAATTTTCAACATGCATCATCTCAGGAATGATCGTCATGAGACCAATTACAAATGAAAATGTTATATATATATTTAATGAAAAACGTTATTCTATTCCAAATCACTTCAGAAGTCATATCTATGGATTTCACGCTTTTTACTTATACAAGTGACTCTTGTGAATGTGTCGGAAAGTTCGTGTTGTTGAGTGGAGAAAAATATTTCTTTTGGGATTCACTTAATTGGAGAGTTCTACTTTGAAAGGTAGGGTTAATGCAAACATATGTATGGGCTCATTTAGTTACTTCAGTGAAACTTCCACAGGATTCCAGGTTCCACCAGGATAGAAATATTTTTTTTCTCTGACTTTAATAAAGTGTATAAAATTTTGTATAAAATTTGAAATCCTTTCCCCACAGAAAAGACTGAAAAGATTTTTTGTATTCCACTATGTCAAAGAAAGGGCTTTACCCTCTCACTCACATGAACCTTATATGAGGCTCCTAACTTAAATGATAAAACACAAAGTCTTAGAAAAGACTTTCAACTAAATTTCATTTTGAGTGATGTCTTTTAAACATCCAGGCCTCATTTATGGCTTAAATCAATTTTTTATTGCAATCTTTAATACCATTATAATTCTGCTCTTTCAAAGAATGATTTGTGGAAAAAAAAAATCGTGTAAGGCATGGTTAATAAAATTACTATTTCAAATGTGAATAAGAACAGTGAGGAAAATTCATTTTAGATGATGCTTGTGATGCGTTTATTGGAAGATGTGCAGTTAGGCTAGCAGATCATATTTGCAAAATGCTGTGTTAATAAAATATGGTTTTGTTTTATTAAAAAATTCGTTAAGTAGTTTTAAATAGGAAAGGCCCCAGTAGCAGAATTTTTTGTGCCCATCTGCAGCAAACCAAATTTTATCTGCAACCCAACAATGCTGAACCAAACTACTACCATAAATACCCATAAAATAAGCAAAAGTTGCATTTTACAAAGAAAATGTAATAAAAAACACAAATCTTAAAACAAAGTAATTTTTTAGGGAATTTTTTTAATCCGGTATTTATTTTTAAGCTGGTAGATTAATCTGCAAGGGCTAAAATAATTTGCAGTGCTGCTGCCATGCTGCACAATTTCCACTATGGGGGGTAAAGGCGTGTTTTTAACGTCTGAAAACACTGAAAATTAAATTTAAAATCTCAGTATGTTTTGTCCATTAAAGAATTTATTTTTATTATCTTTCTTAGGACTTCTGGTGTCATTCTTTTTCTAAATTACAAAAAAGAAGTCTAATAAAAATTAATTTTGTATTTTAATGTGCATTCCCTTTTTAAATTAATGCCATATCTGAAAGATGTATTTGATTTGTATACATTTTGTTAATTGGAGGTATCTTTCTATTATTAGTGGTTCAATAAATTGTATTTTGAATCATACGGTATAATTTAAGTAAATAGTTATAGTTAAAAAATAAATAAATACAAGCATTTGAGTGTATTTGCATTAAATGTCCATTTCAGACTTGCCAAGTGTCCTGATTTTGGCAGGGACTCCTGACTTTTACTTGATTTTCCATGCTCCTGATTTTTGACATATTTTTCCTGATTCTCTAGCCAATTTATGTTAATGTACATTCCCTTTTTAAATTAAAGTATCTAAAAGATGTGCTTGATTTCTATGCTTTTTTTTTTTTCCATTGGAAGTATCTTTCTATTATCAGTAGTTCAATAAATTGTATTTTGAATTATCCAGTATAGTTTAAATAAATAATTATAGTTAAAAATATATATAAATACAAGCATTTCAGTGTATTTGCATTAAATGCCATTTCAGACTTGCCGAGTCTCCTCATTTTTGCTTGTTTTTCCATACTCTTCTTTTTTGACATTTTTCCTGATTTTCTAACCCAATTTTTCTCATATATTGCTGTGTTTGATTAGGGCTATTTGATATGATTGAAGCCCTGGTCAAATATATATCATGGCTCTTTAAAACTTTGTGTCTTTTGCTATGAGCAAATTTTCAATTTTCATTCTTAACTGCAAAATCTGATACAATTAATTTTCTTTTCTATAATGAATAAGTTGTAACTTTACATTGGAAACTGTAAATTCCTTTTTTAATGTAATCATGTATCATTTTATTTTTGTTATTAATAATTTCTTTATTAATAAAGAATTATCATTCATAACTTTTATTATTGTATATTTTTATGAGAAGGCAAAATCCATTCATGGTATTTATAATGAATTTTAAATTGCTTTAAAACATATGTTATGTCATTTGCTTAATCACTTCACCAGTTGTCCCGAGATAGTCAGTCGAGGGTAAAAGCAGTGATTCCTCATACCTGTCACCGGTGAAGTGGTTAATTAAAAGCATTTTGAAGCCCTTAATTACAAGCCTTTTAAAATTTATTAAGTATTTATGGCTATAGTATTATTTAAAATGAATTAAATTTTTATTATTATTATTTTATGTTTACATTTTTTTTTTTTTTTTTTTTTTTTCCGTAAGTCATTGCAAAAAGTCTCCTGATTTCTTTTAAAAAACCTCCTGACTTTTGGGTTCTAGAACTTGGCAAGTCTGCCATTTTCATATTTTTAGTCCTTGGCATTTTAATTTGTATTCAAATTCATGGCACGTAAATATTTGTGTTTTGGCACAATAGTAAATATTCCATGGAGTCCATAACATGAAGGCCCAATGAGAAAATAATTAAATAATATCACGACTTTATATTCTACTCTAAAAAAATTCTAACTTATCATAACTTGAAATATCATCTTTTCCCAAATTTTCAAAGAAAGGAAAATGACAGTGTCATTTTACCCTAAGATGGTTTTTAAACCCACACAATATTTTTCAAAAGTTGACGCGATTGTAAATAAGTATGGCTTTAAAGCAAGATTCTCCTTCTAAGGGAAGAAAAAAGTTCAAGTAATGTAATTACTGACATTCTAAAATTAAAATTAACATTTATTGTACTTTAGAAGAATGTTGTCTTTATCTTTAATCAAATGTTAATATAATTCTTTTCTTAACTTTCATAAGTATGTATGGCATGAGCAAGTTTCATGTAATTATTGTTATTCTAAAATTTAAAAGAAATCCTGTTAAATTTATTTTACATTATTACAATTTCATCTTTCATTTTCATCATTTGTATAAATTTCTTTTGAACTAAATGGATTTAAAGTTTTTGAACTTAGACTTATTTAGCAATCAAAAAATGTGTTTCTGCACATGCACAGTGCTTAGTGGTTTTAACGCATCCTTGGGATCCCCATTTTGGAAACTAAATCTTCATAGAATTATTTAACTGAAACAACATTAGTAATGGTTCAGAATCATTCTGCAGTTGCATCTTAATTGCAGTTAGTTATATTGCAAGATTAGTTCTTATATTTTCAAAATATTAAATGCAGTACTGTAATTATTGTTATTAATTAGAGAATATTATTTATCAAATTATTCCAAATACAATAATGAAATATTTGTGTAATTAAGTGTCAGAAGTTATTTTTTTTATTACAGATATCTTCATTTGTATCATTTTGTGGTGGATTACCTGCTCCTGAATGTTCTGACAATCCTCTCAGATATAAGTTTAGGTAAATTATTACTATTTCTACATTATTAATCAGGTTTTTTTGTCTCATTTGAAATGTATTATCAGTTTGAAATAAACTTACAAGATTGTGTAATTTAAAGTGGTAAATATTAATAACAGTTGTGAAATTTAAAATAAACTGTGTGTAAATTTAATCTTTTAATATATAACCAGGTATAATAGAAACCTGTCTTAAACAAAAAATGTCGTGGTCACATTTAAAAGAACACAATACAACTGCACTAAAACTTGTTAAGACAAAAACACAAAAACAACAAGAACAACAAAAAAACAGGTAACTAGTCCACTGTCTGTTATAGTTGTATTCTTTTTTCCTAGACCATGAAAATTTTTCATTCAAAGAACGGTTTCACTTTATACATGTTTTGACAGGTTCTACTGTATAGGGAACAGTATCTGCTTTTCTGATAGTTAAAAACATTTTTAAAAAGTTATAGGCTTTATTTATTAACTTCAGCTTTAAATTAATTTTTTAGGTATAGTTAGATGCACAAAGTATGTGCATTCATGAAATATTGGTACATTCTTGCATCAAGCTGTAAATTGAATAAAAGTTTCATAAAATCTATTTTAAATTTCTGCAATATAGCTGTAATTTTAAAACTTTTTTTTTTATCATTTTGACAGTTAAATGAAATTTAAATAAATAAAAATAAAGAGGATTTTTGAATTAATTTGAATAAGCTTTATTCTTATTAATTTTTCTAAACAAGTATAGCAAAAATAATTAAGATGATGTACCCTAGGTAGTAACTGTCAAAATTTTATGGTAAAGAACTTAAAGGTTCCACTAACTCTCCCTCCCCCCCCCCCCCTAAAGATAAAAAAAAAGGGGGGTTCATATCATCAATGAAACATGAACAATGAAATCATAACATCATTGAAAAATGTTGTTCCATTCTAGCATAAAAATATTAATTTCTGTAAATTTCATTCATTTTTCATAAAAATGCATAGCTGTGAACTATTCCTTTTTTGTGTTAACACTACTACCGAATCATAATTCTTGCCATATTTAATCGCAGAATTCTGCCATTAATTAACATTAAAATTCGGAAGGCGTGAAAACTAAAAAATGGAATAGTTGACAGCATATGCAGATATATATATTTAAAACTTTAATTTTGCTAAAGAAAATGCTTAAATTTTGCAAATAATGTATGAAATATAAATTTGCAGATTAGAGTGATGGCGGGGGAGGGGAGGAGCACTGTATGATTGTTAGCCTTGCAGAATATTAGGGCTCCGATACTTTTTTTTTTTTTTTTTTTTTTTAGAAATTAAGCCCTGACTATAACACAATACCAGAGTGAAGAATGGGGTTTGAATCCATGTTCTCCTTGGAGAACCAGAATTCGTCTTTCGGGGATCTTAGACTAAACGGCTATTGGGACTGTGATCAGCTTTCCTGTGAAACAAAAGGACTTCAACTGATTTCCCATTCCATTTAGGAACAGAAAATCACTTTCAAATGCTCATTGTCCACGCTCAAACCAGACGAAATCAGTCTTATCCGAATAGCTTTGCATTTTAAATATATAGATTTCCTTTTAACAATGGTTTATTTATTGTAATTTTTTTTTTTTTTTTTTTTTTTTTTTTTTTTTGGTGGAGTGTATTACAAACAATTTAACAACTTAAATTATGAACAGACCACATTTTAAATCCATATTAATGTTAAGCTTTTCCACCTCTTGTTTTATAATAAATTTTTCTTCTTTTAGTTGGAATCCTCGAGGCGTGCTTTTAAATACATTGGCTAGTGCAAAGTATATGTACAAAGGAAAGGTATGTATGTCCTATATTTATGTGTGTAAATTAACTTCCTGTTTATACTAATGGTGTAAAATTGTGCATAATTTTTTCTAAAATAGTTCATAAAAAATAAAACTTTACAATTTCACTAATTTTTTAAAAATATTTTCTGGAAAATATTTTGAGCTTTTATGTGAACTTTCTGATTAAATTTATATTGATTTATCATGCTTTAGGCAATTGAAATTCCAGCTGGTGGAGCTCTTATGGATAATCTCCAAGAAATTGACTTTCTGCCTGGTTTCAATTTAGAAGGATATCCAAACAGAGATTCAACTGTCTACTCTGATTTATACAATATTCAGTCTGCTGAGACTGTACTTAGAGGATCTCTTCGTTACAAGGTATTATTTCATGTAACTCTCAATTTCATTATAACCTTGATTTTGCAGATAAAAAATAATTTTAAACTTGGAATTTTATTCCCCTAAAGTAAATGCATTTATAATAGATTGTTCGATTTTAATATTTAACTAGTAATTTTCTTAATAACTTATCATAGTCGAAGAATACAGGCAAATGTGGGAACATTAAAAAGAAAAAAGAAAAAGAATTGTCTGAAAATGTAAGCGAATTAAATAAAAAAATTCCTTTGATGTCTTATAAATGATCTATGAATAAATTTGTGAAATAAATTTATTCGTGTGTGGGTGCATGCTATTCAGCAAATTCACGCAATATTGTTTGGCAAGTTGTGTTTAAAGTTAGTTTCCAATTTATACTATTGATATAACTTGCATAGACAGCTAACACTGTTGTTTTTTTTGGCCTTTTGCTACAAGTAATGTTCATTGTAACTCTTCCCTTGAATAAATTAAGTAAATTATATCATATAACATATCTAAAATAAAAATGTAGTTTAAATGAAATCTGACACTAATCACAACTACATTTTTGTAGTATTTAAAGATAAATTAATAGCAATATTTAAAGATAAATTAGTAGCAATCTCACAAATGTTTTACTGCTATAAAAAATGTTCACATAAGGTTGGTACAAAACAGTGATGGTATGAAATAGAATGCTATAAAATTTCATGTTTAACATTTTCTTTTTTTATTTCTCCTTTCACTAAAAGTAAAACAAAAGAATTATAAGTAAATAAATAAAAATACACAAGCATTTATTTGTTTATCAGGCAAAACTTGTTCCACTTTTCTTCACATAGAAACGTACAAATGAGACTTTCTTTCCCAAGATTTTGCAAAAAGATATGTATACGCTTATTAACATTAGATGGATGGGAATTTCTGCATACTTAGATGTACAGCAGGCAGTCATTTTGACCACTATGTAAAAATAGATGAAAAGATTCTTTTTGCAGAACTGTTTATTGGGTGTACGCTGTAATAACTTTTAAAAACTTATGAATATCTGCTACGTTGCATTTTTTACCATCAAAGTAGTATATTACATTAATTTCAAATAATTAATATATCTGGATTAATCAAAAAAAATAATTTCATAATTTTTAATATAATTTCACAAAATAAATGCACTGTAAATGCAAAAATGTTCTAAGTTCATCAAAATACTTAACACACATTGTTTTAAATAAAAAAGTCATAAATAAAAGAGCACAAAAGCAAAATAAATGTCACTTTTGTTAATTTGATGTACATTCAACACAAGTGGATATTTTTATATTTTTCTTCTTGTGCTTGATCTTACATACAAATTTAGTGCAACTATTACAAACATTGGCAGTCTTATTACCTTTTCACTTTTCAGTGACGTACTTGGCATTGCTTCCTTTTTTTGCTCTGTAATTCACTGTGTAACATATTGGAATCTTTGTATTGAAACTCCCCTTGCCGGAGAACTCCCATTCTTTCTTATATTTTAACAACACTTTATGTGACCTTGTACACGAACTATGGTTGGTGACTAAAAATAGATTTATAAATTTTTCTGTGAAGTAAGTTTTATTCTATAATGGGTGGTCACAATGACCGCTGGACGTCGTTCTAGGTATACATATAATTACAAAATTAATAAATCTTTTTTTTGCATAATTGCACATATTTAGGGAAAATCCAAAAATATCAGATTAATTAATTCAAAAGTAAAATAGTTATGAGCTTTGAAATATGCTTAACAGTCAAAATAACTGCTCCTTTTCTTCTCAGTGTTGGGTATGAGTTTCGTTCACTTGTTGTGAATGTTGAGTTGAACTTGACTCACTTTTTGATAAACGAACGTGAGCTGAACGAAAACTCAAAATATCCGTGAGTTTGAACAAAATTTACAACTCAAACTCACTTTTTTTCATAATTTATTTTAAAATTTTCCAGCCGTTAAGAACATGTTTTTTCCTTTCAAATGCCATTTAGAGATCTACACGGACTCGGAACGAGTCGAATCTGATTATAACTTTTTCTGGGTCGCGCCCGAGTCTTGCTTTCTCTGCAGGCTCGATCTATGCCGAACCAGACAGTTTTTTGCACTTAACCGAGCCTTTACTTTATTCATCCTTTCATTCTTCACCGACTGAAATTTACCATCCCTCCACTACCCTGCTTGAATGAAAATCATTGACCTGTCCCTATCTGACCCATGCAAAAATTTGTTTAAGGAACAGCCTCCTTGGCCCAAGAATTTTTTCTGAAAATACATATTTTTTTAATTTCTATTATTCTATAATTAAAATTCTCTTTAAAGAATAGTACACTGTTTCTGGTTGACTTCTGTTTCAGGGTTCGTGTCTGTTTCGAATTGGGTTTTGACTCTTGCGGTTTGGGTTCGGGTAAACCGTTTTTTCAAAAGAATGTCGAAAATAAAAAGGTTACAAATCTATATGCAATAAGACAAACATAGCGGACACACACACAGAAACATTATTACATATATTTATAGACATTATATTTGACTATATTTACATTATATTTGACAGAAAATCTTAAAAAAATTATTACATATATTTATATGTAATAATTTTTATGGCTATTATTTCAGATGTAGATATTTGCTCCGGGACTCTATTCCTATTTGACCTTTGCCCTTTTTATAGGTTGATCTTTGGATTGATATTGGTTATGATATGATGGTTTGTGGACTGATCTTGGTGGGTTTTTTTTTTTTTTTTGTATTCAACGACTGTGATTGAAGTTTTTGGGAATGATATTAAGCATGTCTGACGTTTTGGTTTTTGAGGAAGTTGAAATTGTTGAGCTACAGTTGATATATATTTTTTATCTGAATTTTTAAGGAGGCATTGAGAGGGGGGCACTTGTTAGGAATTAACAAGCTAGTTTCTTTATTCTCAATGCCTCTAACAGTATTAAATACCTCTTTAACTTATTACAATATAATATGCAGTACTTTATTTATTATACTTTATTTACCAAAGTAACTTTATTCAAATATAATTTATTCTGAAATAAAGCTTACCTTTATTCTGTTCTATTCCATTTATCCTTTAATTATTTAAGAAGTCGTTACAGTTTCTTTAAGTTATGTTCCTTTAAATACTTTGTTTATGTTTTTCAAACTTCTGATGGTGTAATTTGCCAGGCGTCACTTTCAGTACCGTAGATCGTACTACGCGGTTTTTCTTTCGCCAGGTGGCGGTGGCTATCTTCATGAATGAATTAGATGCATTACATAAAAACAACACATATTAAAATCATAATACATGAAAATAAAACAGTCCTTCCCTCGAATTTACCAGAAACAAATTCAATATATCACATTCTTCAATTACAACATGTCATTTAGCAAAGAAATATATCACAAGGTCTTTCATCTAAAAACTACTAAATATTTCTCTAGAAAAATATTTTCTAACACCAGTATTTAACGTCTAGATCACCCATCTAAAAATGTCATCAATCACCCCCCCCCCCCCCTCTAAAAAAAACTTTATCAATCTAACAACCTTAAACTTTAACAATTTCTTAAAAATTAATAATTTCTAATATAAAAATCTTAAAAACATCGAAAAATGAATATAGATCTCAATGATTCTTATTGTTCAATCTGGACAATGTACATGATTCCAGCTAAACAACAGACCCTCAAGTTCCATCAACACCACATTACTATGCAAATCCAAATGATCCATATGATATCCACTATAGAACAGAAATTGGCTACAAAAAAAAAAAAAAAAAAAAAAAAAAAAAAATGTGCCAACCCTTGTCTCTCACACTCAGGTCACACACTAGGTCAGTACAAAGTGCTCTCACAACAAACCATAATATTCCCATAAAAATTACTTATCAACCAACTTTAAGCTACAAAGTCGCCTAAGAATCCAGGCCAGACATTTAATTAAAGTGGTATATATCATTCGCTCACACAGTCAGCGAGGCTAGGAAACACCTCCATTCAAGCCAAAAATCCACTTGCTCAGGATCCTAAGACTTCAAACCTCATTCTCTCTTTAAAAAAAAACTAGAACGTAGGTAACTGTAGACACGGATATGACGTGACCATCAGTATAAATAGAAATATCAATAACCTGTAAAAACTTCATTACAGAAAAACTGCCATGATAACAGAGCACATCCATCAAACCAAAAAAAAAAATATAGCTCCAATCCTAGTCGCAAATCATGGACATTACGCTTTCACACTCAGAAAAACCAACTATAAGTGAGGTAAAAATATTTATCAAGCGTCCAACACCAGATCTATTCATAAGTTGAACTCATCACAGCTTGATATACAGACAAAAAACGTATGCTTTCTAAAAATAAAGATGTCTCCCCACTTTCTAAAAACTTTTCTAAAATCCATCATGTCAGCCGGAACCTTAACACATCCAAAACCATTGATACATCTATTACTAAAAAGAATCTTGAAAAATTTACTTAGAACCAGTCCAAGATACTATCAGCCTTTAATTCAGGAGATATCCATAAGGTCATTCAACATACTTCGATTAGCATAATATCCTTCCCCACTCAAACTTTACTCCAGGAGAACAACCATGCAACAATTTTTACATTTTCCTGTTAAGTATCCAAGTGGGAAAAATTTACTTGAACATTAATCAGCCAAGAATAAATTCAGCATACCTAGACATTTGCCTCTCAGTCAAAAATTAACTTTTCTATTAACATACTAACCAACACTGACCCAAACATCTAAAATCTCCAATAACAGCCGTATCAAAATTTAAATTATAAATCCACCAGCAGACCTTATAACATCCAGGATTTCAATCTAAAAAAAAAACTTAAAAATTCAATACTGTAAATCTAAAAATTAGTCCAACAATTCTAACATTATGAAAAACCACACAAAGAACCACAATGCCCCAACTCAAACCATCTTCATCCTGAAATAAATCCATCCATAAATGCAACTCTGCTTAAACTCACTTTCTATTATGTTAAATCCATCAACCAGTCTAAGAGATCTATATTGATACATAAATACAACATATTTTAAACAAAAATATACAATAAAAATATAATGTAGAATAACACAGAAAACAATAACTTTATTATAAATATTTTATTAAATTGACCCAAGATAAATTATATGCCTTCAAATTGGTCAGTTTAAAACACTTATCGACTTAGATGCCGAAAGTTAGTGGCCACAGCAAAAAGTTTTCGCCACATGGCGAGTGGTGACCATAAGTTATATGAAGTATACTGGAATTCTGAGTTAATAAAAATTATCCTAATTAAAAATTCTTGCCTGCTTGTCTGTTGGTTAGGGCGCTGGCTACTAGACAAAAGATGCCATGTTTGAATCCCGGCTCATGCATGGATGTTTGTCTTGGATCAGATTCTACTTTAAATGAACTGCTTCATGTTTCAGCTTTTGTTTATAGAAATGTACTATTTTTGTTTTTAAAATCAACACTTTTGTTTTCTAATTTTTATCACACAATTCTGCTTTTCAATGAAATAGTTTTCATGTTTTGATGTATTTAGTAATACCTATTAAAAGAGATTAATTATCAAATTAAAGATATGCTTAATATAGAATATTATATATATACTAGTATAGTACAGGACCTATTATCCGGAATCCTCGGGACCGAAGGCTTTCTGGATTTTGGAATTTTCCGGATTTCGGGTCCTCCCGAATTCCGTCAAAAAAATCACGGTAAAAACACAAATTTCGTCAAAGAATCATGAAAAAACACAAATTTCTTCAAAGGATCGAAAAAGCCCCCTGCAATTTCATCAAAAGATTGCAAAAAAATCCACAAATTTCGTCATAAGATCACGAAAACAACTGCAAATTTGTCAAAAGATCACGAATAAAACCAGAAATGTTGTCAAAAGATAGCAAAGAAAAAAAAAAAAAATTCTTAAAAAAATCGCGAAAAACACGCAAATTTAGTCAATGGATCACGAGGGGGGTGGGGGGGAACGGAAATTTCGGCAAAATCTCGGTAAAAAGCCCCGCAAATTTCGTCAAAAGATAGCAAAAAATATTTGTTCAAAGGATCACAAAAAACCCCTTAATTTCATCAAAAGATCGTGTACAAACGAGAATTTCATTAAAAGATCGCGGAAAAAACTCATAATTAGTGCAGAGGAGCCCCCCCCCCCCCTCTTCTGTAAACTTAAAAAAAAATTTGCTGTGAATTTCAGAATTTTTTTTTTTTTTTTTTTACTCAGAATCACCCCTGATTCAAGTAACACAATTGTGTAGCCATAATATTTTGTCAAAGTGAGAGAGAGAGGATGTGAAATATCTGATGATTTTTTAAAAAAGGAATCGTAATATAAATTTTAAACTAAAATTTGGAAAAAAAAAATGGATTTTTTTCTAATTTGGGGGGGGGGGGGGGTGTTGTTTCCCCATCACTGATGTAGCATATTTCAGTGGTTACACATTGCAACACAACAGACCAAAAAGAAAAATTACAAATCTGTAAAATTTTCCAAAAATTGCAAAATTTTTGAAAAATTTACAAATTTAGGAAATTTTCAAAAAAAAAATTTCCAGATTTCGGGTCTTTCCGGATTTTGGAATTCCGGATAATGGGTCCTGTACTGTATATAATCCCCGTCAAAAATGACGGAAAGTGATAAATCTTCAAAACAATAGTTAAAAAAATATTTTTCTGACTTAAAAAAAAAGATGCCTCATGCATTTTGTTAATCAAAAAGTATTATCCTTTTATTTTTTATGATTAGAGCAAAGAAATTATGTAAAGTACAATTTAGTCACCAGCGCTTAAACGCGCCATTTCCAGCTACACATTCTATGACGAAAAATGATGGAAAGTAAATGATAAATCTTCAAAACAATAGTTAAAAAAAAATATTTTTTCTGGCTTAAAAAAGAAAAAAAAAAAAAGATGCCTCATGCATTTTGTTAATGAAAAAGTATTATCCTTTGATTTTTTATGATTAGAATAAAGAAATAATGTAAACTACAATTTAGTCACCAGCGCTTAAATGTGCCATTTCCAGCTACACATTCTATGACGAAAATGCTTGATTAGGTTCCCTCTACATTAAAAATTTGCTGTTTAGCCTTTTTTTTTTTTCTTTTTTTTTTTCTACAAACTATGTTAAAATTCATAATTTTATCTGCAAGATAATTAAAATATAGATAATTAAAATATGTTGTACCGATAAGAAATATTCATTTTATTTGCAATGTCTTCAAATTTGATGAAATGCATTGTAAAAATAAGTACGATTACAACAGAAAGTTGACGGCAAAAGAATTAGCAAGAAACACAAGCTCCTAATTTATTGGAAATTAACATGGCCTACAGAGGCGCTACGCGCAGCCTTCGGTACAGAAAAAAATGTCCATTTAACCCTTTATCTACTGACGGTACATATAAGTACCATTAAAATAACTTGTTATAAAATTCATTTAATACATCGATTAGTAGTAATACAATTTAGAATGAGTTATAGATGCATTACTTTATGATGTTCGAAAAGCATTATGGGTTACACAAAACAAAAATATTTTTTAAAGGATGATTTCTTTGGCCTTTGCATCTTTTCAGCTTTCTTGGTGTGTTGGAGGGGGGATTTTTCAATTCAAAAATATTTCCATATTTCTATTGTAAGAACATTATATTTGTAGATTTCCTAATTCCTACAAAATACTAAGAAAAATATTTAAAATAAAAGATTTGACTGGGGTTATAAATATTACACAAAATCCCTATAAATTCAAATTTAATGAATCCTTCTAAATCCTTCAATCCTTCTAAAATCCTTCTAGAATTTATTAAATGATTATGTAAATCTTCTAATTTTGTTTCAAAAATTCACGAAAAGTGCTTCAGAAGATGAAATTTTCATGAATTCATAATTCAGTACATAAAAGGTTAATTTCCCTTTAAATAATGCTAAAGTGCCATTGAAATAATTCTTTATTGTAAATGCATTTGAAAGTTTTAGATATTCAAATTCGGATAATACATGTTAATAATTAAAAATACATGTAATGTAATGTGCTCCCTTTTTACCTTTTTAGAGTGAAAGTTATATATTTTATCCACCAGATGGCGATAGTTATCCGTTATTTTTAATTCAGAACTTGTTCTTGTTGATGATGATGATTTGGTCCTTAAATTTAGAACTTAATAGTTTTTGAAGATTTTAAACAAAGTTAAAGATTTTAATAAACTATTACAAATAATTTAAGACCAGCATTGGCTTTAATCTGTATTTTTTTTTTTTTTTTAATGAAGCGTTCAAAGAGTCATTCATTGGTTTGTAAATTTGCTGGAATGAATTTGAATCAGAATGGCAACAGTATTGACTGTTTAGATCTGATTTCTATGTTTATAATAGCTTAATTTTAATTCAGAATTTAATACATTATAAATGGATATGATACACATATTTTATGTGAAAATATGTTGAACAGACATGATTTCAAACAAAAACTAGTTGGATGTGCCAATCCCAAAACTTTCTTCTATCTTATACATCTTAATATTTCAAAAACTAGTTGCACATGTTAATACTTCAATATTATTAGTTCATTACTATACCAACTTTGATTTTCATCTTAAATTCCTACTTCAGTCAATTAAATGAACTAAAAACGAGTTAATCTATATCATGATATTTGTTAAAATTAATAGTTTTTCCTTATTCTGATGTTATCAGATGTTTGCGAATAGCTGGCTTAGCAGGAAGTGAGTTCCCGCCTTTGCACGTGCCGCCGATGGACTATAGAACTACGAAAAATCAAGAAAAGTATACAAAAATCACAATCACAGAACCCCTTTACCGCGCGAAATTTCCAAATTCAAGGAGGACCTGTTGGCCAAAGCCAAAAACATGCACAAAAAATTTGGTTCAATTGTATGCATAATTTTATACACTTTTCGATTGTACAATAAAGAAAATGGTACAGATATCGTAATTATAGCGCCCCCTTTCTGCAGAAATTTTCCAAATTCAGGGAGGACCTTCATGCCAAGACCAAAAAGAAACACAAAAAATTTGACTCATTTCTATGCATAACTTCATACACTTCGATGGTACAATATTCAAAATGGCACAAAAATCGCTATTAAAGCGCCCCCTACTGGCTAATTTTTTCCAAATTAAGGAAGGACCTGCTTGCCATAGCCAAGAACTTAAAATAAAAATTTGGTTCAATTCTATGCATAACTTCATACACTTTTCGATGGTACAATATTCAAAATCGCAATTACAGTGTCCCCTACCGGCGATTTTTTTCCAAATTCAGGGAGGACCTACCTGCCATATCCAAAAACTTAAAATAAAAATTTGGTTCAATTCTATGCATAACTTCATATACTTTTGGATGGTACAGTATTCAAAATTGCTATTACAGCGCCCCCTACCGGCGAATTTTTTCCAAATTCAGGGAGGATCTGCTTGCCATAGCCAAAAACTTAAAATAAAAATTTGGTTCAATTCTATGCATAACTTCATACACTTTTTGATGGTACAGTGGCGACGGACACACAGACAGACAGACATTTTCTATAAACATTTTTTTGGGGATCTCTGACCCCTAAAACATGTAAATCCGTCGAAAACCGGAAGTCGAAAAAAATTTCGATTACAATACTTTCTTCTATTGAAGATAGAAGAAAGTAAAAATTATCATTTAGCCATCATATGCTAGGATATGTTTTTCATTAAGCCTAACATGACATTTAGCTACGGTCGATTCGCAGGCCAGAGTGGTTCGCACCGGCATGGTTCCGACGGTTTCCTGCACTCAGATTTTATTTTATATATATATATATATATATATATATAGGAGGGGGGGTTCCCAGTTCTAAACAAGCTTTATTAATAGCATTATTTTTCATATTATTTTTTGTTCTCCATATAAATTATTCTATTTTAGCAAATTTTCCTTCTTTTTAACACTTTCCAACAAAGTTGAAAAGTGTTTATGCAATCGGTTGGTCTGTCCGTCTGTACGCGTTCTAACTGCCATAAATATACTCGTATCGTTCTGAAATTTTTGGATGTTAGTGACCTCTACCATAGCACGAACCCTATTGCAAATGAAGTTTGTACCATTTATAGCATGTGTTTGTTTAGTTCATTTACAGCGGCGGTCAAAAGTTTCCCGTTACATCACGGCCTATGGGAAAAAATTGTTTAAAATGATTTTTAATGATGTTACATGCTTTCAAACATATAAAATTGGTATACATTTATCAAATGCACTAAAATATGCATTCCATAGAATATGCGCTGCAAAGAATAAATATTATTCATTTACCAGGACACACAAAAGAATTCTGTTACTTAATGATATACGAATGGAGGGAATTTTTTCCAGCGTATTTTAATTATGTTAAATTATTTCATGTATAATGGAATTGATATGTCGCTGAGGTTTATTATAACATTTTTCATGTATAATACAAAGAGCATAGCCTTTACAGGGACACACAAAAGATTTCAGATACTATATTGTATCCGAAGTATTGTACGGTAGCGATGATTGCTGGAAATGCATTTTTAATTATATTATGCGCTTTTATGTTTCACTATATTTGTGCATTGTATATGATGTGTATAAATGCTGTAATTCATATACAGGGCTACACAAAAGAATTCGTAATGGTTACTGCCATTACTGGGTATAATTGTAAATTGCTTAAAGGTGGTTTTTAAATGAGTTATGCATTTTTACACTGAACTGCATTTTGTTTACTAAGAAATGTTTGTAGATAAAATTATATACAGTGTCACGCAAAGAATTGGATACATGTCCGTCTATAAATGATAATTTCTGAAAATGTATTCCAGTAGTTTTAAGAGTGTTTTACTTTGAATTAAACTTTAGCTAAATAGTGGCGTGTAATAAAGGTACTAGGTTAACTACAGGGTTGTACAAAAGTATACAAGTATGTTTCCATCTATTAGTTTAAATTGCTGAAAGAGAAATTTCAACCTGTTATTCGTTTTCTTGCTAAACTAAATTTCCCCATTATATAGCATATATATCAACCTACAGATCAAATACAGAGCTGTTCAAAAGAATTGGAATACATATTTGATATGCATGGTAACTGCTGAAATCAGTTTTTCAAATGTTTTATTCATTTTCTAAAATGTTTACTTAGTTCTTTTATATACATTATTTCCCTAAATAACGAAGATTTGTTAAAGCATACAGAAAGTGTTGGAAAGTGTTTCATGATCTATGCTTAATGCATGATTTTTCTTACTTGTTATTTGTGCATTTACTTATTTTATCTTTTTATGTAATATTTAAATAGTTGGACCAATTTGCTGTTTCAGCTGACAATAGTAAATTATTTTCAGGGTTATTCTGACATTGTTAAAGGACTGCATGCACTTGGTCTTTTGAATGAAGATCCTCATCCAAGTTTACATCCTCAAGGACCATCAATTACTTGGGTAATTATATGTCTATATTTTGACATGATATATATTAATATGTCTTATTTAATATATATCATGTCATAATAATTGATAAATATATTTTTACATGTATTTTTGTAGGTTAAAAATTTGTTAATAAAAAAAAAAAAAAAATAGAAACTTTTTAATGATGAAGTAGTTAACAGCAGTGTGGTGGAATTGGCATTTAATAGGAAACAAGATAAGATTATATTTGTTTCAAATAGTAAACAATATTTGTAATTTATGAATTCCTCCAAAAGAATCATTTGCCGCAATAATGTAGTCCCTTGGAATTAGCTTTCTTTTATAATAACATTTATCAGCTTTTGAAAACTTGATGCTGCAGATCATAATCTGAATTTATTGCTTATGATGATGTCTATTCTTGGCAATGGATATGAAGAACCTCAAATCATTGACTTTTTGTTAGTCAAGAAGGTTACTGTTGATGTTAATTTGATTACTATGTAGATCAATTATCACATGATAAGTCTTAAAAAAATCAAACACAAAAATGCCCACAAGTTTAGAATGCTCAGGGATGTCAGTGAGAAAAAAAGAATGTTTGTAGAAGACTTTACCAATTTTGAAACTTAACATAATGCATCCTTAATTGACAACCACTGAATTAACTGTAATAATTTTTACATTGGAAGAAATATAGTTGTAATACACATGATTTTTGACTTGTTGAAAAAAAAAATTAGATAATAAGGAAATACTTGTACTAGAATCTAAAAGAAAATTTGTGGAGCTTTGTTTAACCCATTTTAGGCCAAGCATAGAAATTTTATAAAATGTGGTATTATTTGCATTAAAATATGCTTAAATTACATTCATTAAAACAAAAAAAAAGTTTTGTGCATGAAAAATAATATTTTATTTGAGGAATAAAATGCATTCGGTCAATGGTGCGCTAATGCACTGTAAAGAACTAATTCATTACAGAAAACTAACATTTTCCACCGATAGATGGCGGTAGTCATCTGAGGATAAAAGGTTGTTCCGTTTTTTCGAACTCCGAAGCGAGAAGCTGGAGTGAGCGCGCAGAGTGTTTTTTTTTTTGGTTGTGAAGGTGACTCGACGAGTGATGTAGTTAAAAAAGTAGAAATTGTTACCGCGATTATGTTTTGTGTTTGTAAATTTGTGTTTTGTGAATGTCATATTAAATCAAGAAAAACCATCCGATGGCCTCTTCATTTATCAACTGTGTTCATTGTTAAAGTATACCATAGTCTCCTACATTACAGACGAGTAAAGATGGTGGCAGCTCGGTACGATTCCATGGTGAAATGACCAGTGTTCTTAAGTAAAGATGCAACTAGCAAGTAAGCCAGTTCCATATTTTTGTATTTATTAGTACCTTGAATCATCTGTTATCGATTAAATTTCTTTTAATCTGGATTAACTAGATTTAATTGCTTGCGTAAATTAATTTCAAGCTTTAGAAAAAGCGCGGGTTAATTGGGCATATTTCAAGTACTGATATATATTGAACTTATTCCCATCAAATCAAATAAAAAAAGTTGAATAATATTGAAAATTATTTCATTAAGCTGTTCTCTTTATAAAATATTGTGTTCTTAGGCATTTTATCTTAGAAATATTAAGATCTGTTCTTAAAGTTGAAATAATAATAAATAAAGTTTATTTATATATTTTTGGGGATAGTTATGGTAATAATTCTTTTGAATAAAATGTTAAAATGGTATGATTTCATTCTTTAAAAGAACGAGATTTTGAAAAAAATAAAATTTCTATCTTACCGTTTTGTCATTTGGATCAATGCCAAAATTACAAAGTTGGAAAGAAAAAAATGTTGGAAGGCAGATAAATTCTGTTTTTTCTTTATTTGATTATTTAGTTTATTCTAAAAATAGAATAGATGATATTTTCGTTCTTTGATTTCTGATCGAAAAATGAATGTGGATTTGATGTTTGTTTTGTTAATTTTTAAAGAAAAAAGTTATTGAGTTAAAAACGGAAAAATAAATAATTCTGTTTTGTTTGTTGAGTTTATGTAAAAAAATAAAAACTTTATAAGTATCGAGTAAAAGATAAAAGTGTTATTTTCATTTGGAAAAAGAAATTGAGTTGAATATTTTGTAATTTACTCTTTTCATGTAAAGAAATGAAAATGTTAAGTGGGTTATTTTAAATATTTTTTGCGAGTAATTTGTTATGCTTGCATAAAAAGGGTTGAGAATTAAGAAAAATTCTCGTATTTACTTAGTTTGATTGGTTTAATTTTAATTGCGTAATTTAATTATTGTTTTTGAAATAAGTGTGTTTATTGAATAAAATACAGTTCTGAATGTTGAAAAAAAAAATTCTTTTATCATCTTAATTGTATTTTTGACACAATTACATATTTACTTATTTAATTTGTTTAAAAAGTTGCACAGTGTTTAATTTACTAAGAATTTGATAGAGGTGGATTTTAGAATTGCTTTATTAATTAAAATTTATTATATCGGCTTAAAAGTTTTGTTGCTAGTTTAAGTAGGAGACTTCTGAGTTCTATTAATTAGAAATTAAGCATTCTGATTTTGTTTCGGTTTATCTAAAATTAAGATGGCCTATTTAGCAAAAGCTAGAAGAGCAGACTTGTTGGAAATTTGTGATGAATTGGAATTGGAAGTTGATCTTTCGAAAAAGATTCCAGAAATTAAGAAAATTATTGTAGAAAGCGAAGTTTACAAGGAAGAAGAGGTTAGACTCATGTTAGACCGAGTAATAGAAGATAGGAAAACGAGAGAAGAGAGAGAGAAAGAAGAGAAAGAAAAAGAAGAAAGAATTCGACAAGAAGAAAGGGAAGAACGTATGGCTAAGAAAGCTCATGAACATGAACTAGAGTTAAAAAAATTGGAGCAATTGCAAAGAACTTCTGAACAGAACGATGGATCAGGAAGAAAGGTTGATGTCGGACCAAAAATACAGTTGGCACAAATTGTTCCGAAATTCGACGAAAAATCTGATGAGATGGGTCTCTTTTTAATTAATTTTGAGAGAAGAGCAGATATGGCTAAAGTTTCGAAGAGTGAATGGGTTGCATACTTGTTAGTTGTTTTGCCCACAGAGGTTACAAACATGTTAGCTAGGGAATCGCCTGAAGATGCGATTAACTACGATTTTGTTAAAAATCTTATATTAGAAAGATATAAGTTGAATAGCGAGAAACTGAAGCAATGTTTTTATCGGCATCATAAAACGCCAGACAAATCTTGGAGGAATTATGCGCAGGAACTCACTAGTTATTTTACAGCAGGATTACAGAATTAGGTGTTGAAAAGTTTGATCAACTTAAAGATTTAATTATTACAGAACAGTTAAAGTTTCGAGTGCCCGCGGAAACAAAAGAACATTTTCTAGACAATTGGTTAAATTTTGTGACGCCTTTAGATTTGGCTAAGAAATTGGATGACTATGAAAGTATCAAAGAAAGTTTTAAAAAGAAAGAACTTCCGAAAAAGACCATGTCTAATTTTCGATCCCAATTTAAAAATTCAAATAACTTTGACTACACGAAAGAAAGTAAGGATACTAAGCCTAAATTGCCAATTAAATCAGAATCATTAACTGGGAATCATAGAGAAAGAGAATTTGATACGAAGAGAACGTTAAGTTGTTACGAATGTGGATCAAGCACTCATCTTCGTCCTCAATGTGATAAACTTAAGAAATCGCCAGAAATCATTTCTCATGTTGAGGTGGAAGTTGGGCAAGATTCATCAATAACGCCTTATCTTAGTGTGGGGAAAGTAAACGACGTACAAATGGAAATTTTGAGAGATACCAGTGCGACAATAGATTTAATTGAACAAAGGTATGTCAAACCGCATATGTATCTGAACGAAAAAGTGTGGGTACGGGTGCCCTTACACGGTGGTCTATTCTGTTTACCTCTTGCAGAGATTGAATTAGACTGTGAAATGGGACATGTGATAACTAAAGCTGCTGTCTCAAGAGACTCTGTAGATTTAGGAAGATATTTGTTAGGAAATAAAACAGCCGCTTTATTTGAACATTGTAAAGAAGAAAAGGCAGTGAAAGAGCATATGATTAATGCTGTTCAAACCAGAGCTCAGAGGAAAATTCTGGAAGCAGAGAAGGTTTCTCATGAAGAACCTGAAATGCATGAAATTTCTGATGAAACTGTAGAAAAGAATCATAGCAATAGTATAGAAAGAGAAAACAAAAAAATGGAAGCGAAAAAAGATAAAGATAAATCAGAAGAAGAGAAGTTAGAAAACCAAGAAGACTCAATTTTGCTAGTATGTCAAACTGTCTCAGTACAAGAGCTTATAAAAACTTCTCCTAAGACATTTTCTGAAGAACAAAAGAAGAGCAGAGAGCTAAAACCTCTTATCGAAGAAGCTAAAAAGAAAAATAGCAAAGATAGCAAATTTATTTTGGAGAAAAATATGCTTTTTTATAAAAGAAAAGATAGGAATGGTACTGAAAGAAAATTATTAGTTGTCCCGGAAAGGTTTCGTGAGCAGTTAAAAAAATTTTGTCATGAAACTGTTGCAACTCATTTGGGGGTAGCTAAAACTAAAGATGCTTTGTTTAAGATTTTTTATTGGCCAAATTGCTTTAAAGATATCGAAGATTATGTAAGAACTTGCGACTACTGTCAACGAGTTGGAAAGCCTCAAGACAAAAAGAAAGCACCTTTACAGATTGTTCCAGTTATTTCAGAAATATTTACAAAGCTAAATGTTGATGCTTGTGGACCTTTACCTGTCAGTACACTAGGGAACAAATACATAATAACTGTAATATGTTTAGCTTCGAAATATCCTGACGCGGTTCCTACACCTAATTTGTATTCTACGACGATTATTGATGCTTTATTGCAAATTTTCAGTAGACTTGGATTTCCTCGTATACTACAAACTGACCAAGGAAAGTCATTTATGAGTGTACTTACAATGGAATTCTTAGAGAAATTTGGAGTTAGAGTTGTGCGAAGTTCGGTTTATCATCCACAAAGTAATCCAGTTGAAAGAAGGCACAGGACTTTGAAACGGATACTCAGAGTACTTTGTTTAGAATCTGGAGCTGATTGGGAGAAAGTACTGCCTTCTGTCCTTTTTGCATTAAGAACTGTAACTCACAATAGCACTGGGTTCAGTCCAGCAGAATTAGTCCATGGCCAGAACTTAAGAACTCCAATGATGCTACTCTATGAAAAATTGACTGAGCAAGAGATAGAAGAAGATAGTGTGATATCCTATGTATTTGACTTAATGAACAGAATGAAGAAATGCCAAGAGCTCGCTGCAGAAAATATGGAAAAAGAGAAACAAAACCAAAAATATTGGTATGATATAAAAGCCAGAAAACAAGAGTTTAAAGAGGGAGATAAAGTTTTAATTGTGGCCCCATCCAAACCAAATAAACTGTCAGTTAATTGGATAGGACCTGGAGAAGTAATGAAGAGATTATCAGAAACTAACTATGTTATATACGATCCAGAGAGAAAGAAGTCCCAAGTGTATCACGTAAATATGTTAAAGCCCTACCATCAAAGAAAAATTGAAAGTATAAATTTACTGACTATAAAAACAACCTCTAATGATGAAGAAGAAGATGAAATTCCTAAATTGGATGAGGAAAATAATGACAATGCGTTGTTAGAAGTATTGCAAGACATACAAAAAAACAACAGATTAAATGAAAGTCAACGAGAAGAATTAGGACAACTTATTGGAAAATATGCTGACTCTTTTTCGACTGAACCAGGGTGCACGAATCTAGCTGAACATGATATTGAGCTGGAATCAGAAAAACCAATCTGTGTCCGGCCTTATAAAATGTCGCCTAGACAAACGGAAATCCTTAAGGCCGAAGTCGAGAAAATGCTGAAACTGGAAGTCATTGAGCCAGGTGAATCTGACTTTGCCTCTCCGTTAATTTTAGTTGAAGTTCCAGGCAGAGAAGCGAGACCTTGCATAGATTATCGCCGTTTAAATAAAGTGACTCGCACAAAATTTTATCCTTTGCCCAACATTGACCATTTAATAGAAAAGGTGTCTTCAGCTAAATATATTTCAGTTTTAGATCTGACCAGAGGTTATTGGCAAATTCCGTTAACGAAACGTGCTCAAAGGTATGCAACTTTTGTGACAAATTTTGGGACGTACAGACCTTTACGCCTTCCCTTTGGTTTAAAAAATGCTCCATATGAATTTAGCCGACTTATGGCTGGATTACTTAGAAACTGTGAAGAGTATGCGGTGCCTTATTTGGATGATGTTGCTGTCTTTTCTCAAACTTGGGAAGATCATCTAAAGCACCTGGAAGACGTTTTCAAAAGACTGAGTGAAGCAAACCTGCATATTAAACCATCTAAATGTCAATTCGCTCAAGCTTATGTAAAATATCTTGGACACTTAGTGGGTCAGGGTCTTAGAACTCCAGGAGAACTGAAGGTTCAAGCCATAAGAGTTTCCAATTCCTACTACTAAAACTCAAATCCGATCCTTCTTAGGTTTAGCCGGATATTATCGGAACTATATTCCTAATTTTTCTGTAATTGCAACGTCTCTCACTAATTTATTAAAAGGAAAAGTTCGCAATTCAATAGTAAACTGGAATGACGACTATCAAAAGGCATTTGATGAACTGAAAGGTAAACTCTCTGAAAATCCTGTCTTATATAGTCTTGACTTTTCGAAACCTTTCATCGTTCAGTGTGATGCTTCAAATTTGGGAATTGGTATAGTGTTATCCCAGCTGAATGAAAATAATGAAGAACATCCTATATTATATCTGAGCAAAAAGTTTACAGACAGAGAACGAAACTTTAGTACCACCGAAAAAGAATGTGCTGATATTGTGTTTGCAGTGCGAAAACTACGATGCTATTTGGATGGACATCAAAAATTTCAGATCCAGACGGACCACAACCCCTTAGTATGGTTAGATAAAAACAGCGGAACTAATCCTAGACTTTTAAGATGGGCCTTACTTTTACAGTTCTTTAATTATGAAATTGTTCATAAAAAGGGAAAACATCATCAGAATGCTGATAGTTTGAGTCGAGCCCTAAAAGCCTAAGTTTGATTAGAATGCTAATATGTAAATATGATAATTTGTATAACAGTTAAATTTGAATTTATTGTTTTGAATATGTATAAATTGTTTTTCATTTGTATCTTGAGTATAATGTTTGAATATTTATAAATTTTATTTGTATTTTATATATTTATGTTTTCATGGTGGGAATAAGTCAGTTGTGGTTCACGGTACTAAATTTTGTTTGGAACTGGTGCTTGAAAGCAATAATTCACAAAGAAACTTTTCCCCGTCGACAGTGAAAAGTTTTCTCCAGGTGGGGAGGAGTCTGTAAAGAACTAATTCATTACAGAAAACTAACATTTTCCACCAATAGATGGCGGTAGTCATCTGAGGATAAAAGGTTGTTCCGTTTTTTCGAACTCCGAAGCGAGAAGCTGGAGTGAGCGCGCAGAGTGTTTTTTTTTTTTGGTTGTGAAGGTGACTCGACGAGTGATGTAGTTAAAAAAGTAGAAATTGTTACCGCGATTATATTTTGTGTTTTGTGTTCGTAAATTTGTGTTTTGTGAATGTCATATTAAATCAAGAAAAACCATCCGATGGCCTCTTCATTTATCAACTGTGTTTATTGTTAAAGTATACCATAGTCTCCTACATTACAGCACCATTAAATTTAAAATTAATAATTTTTTTTAATTTTTTATGGCATTTGTTTTATTATTATTTTATTTACAGAGCTTGCAACTTTAATCCATTGTAAAAGCATACCATCAAGTGGAATAATTATACATTTTCAAAAAGTCGAATTTGTCAATAACCGTTTCAATTTTAAGACTAGCGTGTTTTGAAAATTTCTCAACCGAAAGTGTTTGCTGCAGTTGAATTACTGATATTTTATAGATGTCTCCAGAACCCTTAAAAATAACATAAAAATAAAATTAGTGAAAAATATTCGTCACAGTGTTAATAAAAAAATATTTATTGAAATGGTGCGTTTATGCACTTTTGGCCGAAAATGGGTTAAGGACAAGTGTTTTAGTGAGTTAGCTGTATTATTGGCAGAGTATGCTGGCCCATTTCTGTATGCAAAAGAAATTCTAAGGAGGATTAACAAAATAATATCAGGAATGCTGGTTCTAGTAATAGAGTTTATAACTCTAGTTTATAACACAGGTACAGGACTTTCAGTTTGAATGGCAATAGACTTTACCAATATTTGTGAAGAAATTGGTCATTGTGCTTTAGTTTGTGGCAAAATAACTTCATTTTATATAATAAACCAAGAAAAATGATCATGTTTTGAAGAATGTTCATTACCAAAAGATTAATCTGATACTCAATGAAGTAAAATAATGACTATTATAAACAGTGTCATGCATTGGTGGAGTAGACAAATTTTCAGTAGCACAATGATTTATATTTGAGATGAAGCATGTTTTAAGGTTCCATAAAAAACTTTATGACATGTGGTGGAAAATGTGAATTTATTTGGGAATTTATAACATAAAATTGATCACTGTTAAAATACATGACAGGACTATAAAAAGGCATTGTTAAAAGAAAAGAATAGACATCTCACATTTAGTTCATAGGAAAAAATGACACAGGTGTGAGGCAGCCCCATGCCCACCTCTCCCTACAATATGCCAGTCCCCCTAAAAAGGGTAATCACCATATTGTCCTAGAATTTAAAAAAAAAAAAAAAGGAAATGCCCATTCGTCTTGAAATTAATGTATGTCATCTTTCAATTTATATTATAAAATAAGCTTGGGGGGGGGGGGAGGTTGTCTTAGTGAAATTGTGCCAAACTCTACAATTTTCAATGTGAACACTTAATTTTGGGATCATATTTGACTTTTTCAGTATATTTTACTTAGGATATCAAACAGGAAGAAATTTGGTCAATTAGTTTAGGAATCAAGGTTAGGAAGGTTTACAGTTTGGAACTCCTAACTTTAAATTTATTTGTAATTGTTGCAAAACAGTTTTATCTTTACAAGAAAAAAATATTGGATTCATGAAAAATTTCGATAGATTTATACATTTTAGGTTTTGAACACAAATTGGCTGTTTTTAGAAAATGGCTGTCCATGAGTCTGTGTAGAACGCAAATTTTGTAGGCACTCTATTTCAAGTTAAAGAGTTAATGTAATTTAATGAAACTTCGGGAGCTAATATAATTTAATCAAACTTTAGATTCAGTTAGACTTTGACATAAATTGGTGCTGATTAGGCTTTGGGGTAAATCATCCAACAGGTGGTGCTGTTATGCTGCATTTATCACAATTTCTGTAATAGCTATATTAGAGGTATCGCCAAGGTGGCATCGCTTTTGGCGATATATTGCCAAGTTGACGACAGAACAGCGTCCCCCTCCCCCCTCATGGCAAATTAAAATTTTGCCTAATATACATAATGTTAAAGTAAATATGGACACTCCCAAGTGAGTAATTAATCGATTTTTACATTTTTTTTTTTTATTATTCCTTAGTTTTATAGTGTAAATGAGCTTCACACCAAATTTGCAGTTTGTAGGTGTTACGGAATCGGCATTATATATTTTTGTTCAAAATCACGCGATCAGAGATGAAAAATGTAAAGGAAAACAATTGACTTGAAATGACTTTTATTATTTTGTTTTTGCGCATTCACATGTTATTGTCGCTGGTTAAAAAAGAAAAAAGGACAAGTTTTGATGTATTCTGTGGCAACTTCCTATATTTTTGTAGATTCAAGTAAGAAAGAAAATAAATGCTGGTAGCTTGTTTTTTATGAGTTATTATTACTAAGTTTTGAAGTTATCTCACCGTAGGAGTTGTTCCATAAATAGTACAACTGTACGAGCACAAAGGTGCTAATGTGAGTATGGTTTAAGTTTAAAATATAAAGTTTATTAAAAGTCTTTCATTCATAGAATTTAAAAGTAAACATAAATCTGCTTTGCGTGGTACGTTTTGTGGATTTGTTACATTAGTGGCATCCGCCGGTACAGGATCTGAGTTTAAACAAGGTTATCTATCACACGTAGTTTAAAAGGTGTTAATAAAAATTAAATGAAATAAAGATTTTCCATGATGTTTAAGTTGGTTAAAGGTTTTAAAAAGGAAGATTTGATCTTCGTAGCGGAGCAATTAGGTGAAATAGCAGCACCAACGGCTTCACTTGTGGCACTTAAAGATTTAATTTTGAATTGTAAGGCATATAAAGATGATCCTGAATTTGTACAGAGCATTTTAGAAAATGCCGTTTCAGAAAGAAAGGAAATGGAAAAATTAGACAATCAAATGAAAAAGCTGAAGCATTGAATATGGAATTACAAGCAAAGGAAAAAACTGAAGCATTGAATATGGAATTACAAACAAAGATTGAAGGCAAAAAGTTAAAATTGGCGCACGACTTAGAATTGGCGAAACTTCAGTCAGCAGTAAACAGCCAAGGTGGAGCTCTTAATCTAGTTATGCAATGAGAAGAAAGTTTACGCTGCCCAAATTAGAATTCAGAAAGTTTGGCGGTGAAATAATAGACTGGTTCCCTTTTTGGTGTCAATTTAGACAAATTGATGAAGATACAGAAATAGCACCAGAAGATAAATTTCAGTATTTGGTGCAAGCAACAGTTGCCGGCTCCCGAGCAAGAGAAGTGGTAGAGAGTTTCCCGCCAAGTGGCACTAATTACGCCAAGGCAATTGAGAGTTTAAAAACCCGTTTTGGTAGAGAAGATATATTGGTAGAAGTCTATGTGAGAGAACTACTCAAATTAATAATATCAGTACAAACGAAGGGAAAATTCTCGTTGACATCGTTATATGATAAATTGGAATTATATTTACGAGCCTTAGATACATTAGGTGTCACAACTGACAAATGTGCATCAATTTTATATCCATTAGTTGAGTTCTGTTTTCCAGCAGAATTTCTAAAAGCGTGGAATCGCACGAACATATTGTCTGAGAAAACTGAGGCGCAGGACAGATTAAATAGTCTGATGCAGTTTTTGCAAACTGAAGTAGAAGGTGAAGAAAGGGTGTCACTCGCCGTAGCTGGTTTTGGATTAGCTAAAAGTGAAGACCGTAAATATGTCGCAAAAAGGAATCACAATAATTTTGAACATAAAACCGGTAAGACTTTGACAGCGGCAGGTCTGTTGACTACCTCTTCCGTAACAGAGAAAAAAGGAGTCTGCATTTTTTGCCAGGGAAGACATGCAAGTTCGGAATGCTTTTCTGCGAGAAAATTAAACTTAGCGGAAATACAAAAAATCGCCAAGGAGAAGAGATGCTGCTTCATATGTTTAGTACCAGAACATACCGCTAAAAGATGCTGAGCGATGGTGAAATGCATTATTTGTAATAAGCGGCATGTGCCATTACTGTGCGATCAACGTAAGTCATCCGGTAAAGATACTCAAGAGGGAGCTGAGGGGAAGTGTAAAAGAGATGAAGTGAATATGACAAATATTAGTAAGAAGAGCGCCAAAGTGTTCTTGCAGACCTTGAAGGTGAAGCTAGTTTCTGAAAGTAAACAGAAGATTGTTCGTTTATTGTTAGATTCAGCATCACAGAAATCGTATATATTAAAAAGTGTGGTGGAAGAAATGGATTACAAGCCTATTCGGCAAGAAAAGATAATACATTCTCTGTTTGGCGACATTACTACTCAAGAATGCCAACACAACTGTTACAAAATAAGAGTTAGAGATTTGAGCGAAGAATTCAGGTGTAATTTCGAAGTACGAGATCAAGTTAGCATATGCGGAGATATTCAACCCGTTACACAGGGGCCATGGTTACAAGAATTAAAGGAAAGTGGCATCATGTTAAGCGATGTGAGTCAATGTTGTGGTAGTATAGAAATTTTAATTGGAGCTGATGTTATGGGGAAAATGTTAACTGGTAAAAGAAAAATATTGTCTTCTGGTTTAGTTGCAGTGGAAACATATCTTGGATGGACATTAATGGGAAAAGCACC
The DNA here is from genome assembly GCA_963932465.1 of Maratus speciosus. Lineage (NCBI taxonomy): Eukaryota > Metazoa > Arthropoda > Arachnida > Araneae > Salticidae > Maratus > Maratus speciosus. The sequence goes on from OZ010788.1 coordinate 318,576,855, forward strand.
ATGTGAAAAGCCATATTCATCCGAAAACTTGGCAATGACAGTAACATCAGTGTTTGTAAAAGAAGCGTATATCTCAAACCTATGGAGGCTTGACTTAATCGGAATTACAGATCCCATAGAGAAGAAGTCAAGAGAAGAGATAGATCGCCAAACTAAGGAGCATTTCTTCGAAACAGTAAAAATAAATGATGAAAATCGGTATGAAATTTGCCTTCTTTGGGCTGATGACATAACAACACTGCCAAATAACTTTAATTTGGCGATGAAACGTTTGGAAAGCATCACCTCAAAGTTAATCGCCAAGAACATGTTTCAACAATATGAAAATGTTTTTAATGATTGGATTAACGAAGGGATTATAGAGGAAGTTCCTTCTTATGAAACGAAATCTTATGGCAATTACTTGCCGCATCATCCAGTCATAAAAGAGAGTAGTACTACAACCCCGATCCATCTTGTATTTGATGCGTCAGCAAGATTAGCAAATTATCCATCTCTGAATCAATGCCTACAATGTGGACCCAACTTGATCGAGCTCATTCCAGATGTTCTTCTACGCTTTCGAGAAAGAAAACTTGGTGTAATTGCAGATATTAGGAAAGCTTTTTTACAGATCAGCATTTGTGAGAAAGATAGAAATTTCCTACGTTTTTTGTGGTGGAAGGACTTAAAGGAAAAGAAATTAATGACATTCAGGCATACCTGAGTAGTATTCGGTGTGAAATGCAGTCCATTTCTTCTTTCATCTGTCATTGAATATCACATTCGAAGGGCTCCAGATTTCTCTGGAAGTTTTAAAGATAGATTGTTGCACAGTTTTTATGTGGATAATGTCATAACCAGTGTAAATAGCGAAGAAGAATTGAAACATTTTATCGAAGATGCGAGGATGCTCATGGCAAAAGGTAGTTTTGATCTAAGACAGTGGGAGTACACAGGTGATCGCCAAGAAACGCCAAACACGAATGAAACTAACGTCTTAGGACTTGTTTGGAATAAGGAATCTGACATGTTAAAGATCAACCTAAGTTGGCTACAAGATTTTGACACAGAAAAGATCACCAAACGCAGTATGTTGTCAGCTGTGCATAAAATATTTGATCCCTTTGGTTTTACATCGCCAGTCATGATTTGTCCGAAAATAATGTTGCAAAAAGCCTGGAAATTAGGTTTTAAATGGGATGAAGAGATAACTGGTGAGTTAGGTAAAGAATTTTTACTATGGTTTCAAGAACTAACAGTTTTGAAGGATATAGAGATCCCAAGATACATGAAAATGACTCCAGGAAACATAGAAGCATGTGCACTTCACACATTTGTAGATGGAAGTAAAGATGCTTACGCAACACTTATATTCCTTAGAATAGAAATTGGAAGCCAAGTAGAGTTAGTTTTTATAACAGCCAAATCAAGAGTTGCACCTTTGAAGAATGCCACAATACCAAGAATGGAATTATTGGCGGCAACTATGGAAACTCGTTTGGCGTAAACTATTGTAGATGCCCTCGGTTAGGAAAAGATGAAGAGATATTATTGGAGCGATTCATCTACAGTACTTGCTTGGATATCCAGAGATATCAATTGGTCAGTATTTGTGCGAAATCGGCTTCTAGAGATCAGAAGATTAAGCAGTCCTTCATCATGGATCTATGTGCCAAGTGATAAAAATCCTGCAGATTTGCCAACTCGTGGATGTAAAGCGAGACAGCAAGCTGCCAGGAGATGGTGGGAGGGTCCAGCTTGGTTGAGAGATTCAGCAGAGTTTGTAAAATATACGAACTCTAGTGATCAAGACTATGACGAAGATGAAATTCGGAAGGAACGAATAAAATCAGTTTCCATGATAACGAATTCTGATGTTAAACAAGATGGTTGGTATTACAGATATTTCTCGAGTTATGTAAAAATCATACGGATGGTCGCATGGATATTACGTTTTATGCATAACTGCAGAAGTACCGAAGTGAAAAAAGGAGACGACCTGACGTCATCTGAATTTAAAGAAGCTGAATTAAAGACTCTACGTATGATTCAGAAAGAAACGTTTTTTCCCGAGAATGATAACAGATTGAGAACTTTACAAACATGGAAAGATGAACAAGATATAATTCGATTAGAGACTAAAATAACGTACAGGAAAGACAATGAAGATTTTCTGAAACCTATAGTCCTGCCAGCAAAACATGAAGTTGTAAAACGACTCATATATCATGTACATGTAAAACATTGTCACGCTGGATTACAGATCCTACTTAATTTATTGAGAGAAAAATACTGGATACTTAATGGTCGTAGAAATGTAAAACAAGTGTTAGCACAGTGTGTTGTCTGCAAACGCTTCAGTGGGAAGTGTTTATGGAGAGATAGTGCGCCTCTACCGGAAAATAGAATAAAGGATGCTAACGTGTTTCAGATCACAGGTGTAGACATGGCGGGTCCATTATACTTGAAGAAAATTGAGAAATCTTGGATATTGATATTTTCCTGCACAATATACAGAACAGTGCATTTAGAGCTAGTGACCGCTGCTTCGACAGAGGCATTTTTGATGGGATTCAGACGATTCGTAACACGGAGAGGAGGGTGCACTGTCATTTATTCTGACAATGGCACAAACTTCCACTGGATCAGCTAATTTATTGAAAAGCCTAGATTGGTCATGAATACAAAAATACAGTTCTGTTAATGCTACTGATTGGAAATTTAATCCACCAACCACAGCGTGGTGGGGTGGCTTTTGGGAAAGGCTTATCAGAATAATGAAAGATCATCTCAAAAGAGTATTAGGTCATGCTTACCTCACCTATGAAGAAATGAACACAATTTTGACAAACGTGGAAAGTGTAATAAATGCAAGACTGCTAACATACCTTTCGGAAGACGCAACTGTGAAACCTATCTCCCCATCTATGTTTCTGCAGAGTATAGAAGAATGCAATCTCCCAGACCTGGATGTTCTGGAACAAAAATCATTAAGCAAGAGATTGAAGTATCGGCAGTCATTGCAAAAAGAATTGAAGGATCGCTTCAGGTCCGAATATTTAGGTGCATTAATTGAAAGAGCAAGGAACAAACGCCAAGAGCAAATTATAGCTGTAGGTGATGTTGTATTGATCGGATCTGATAATAAAAAGAGAATTGATTTGCCTTTAGGTCGAATCACAGAACTTATACCTGGTAGAGACAAGAAAGTTCGACTCGTAAGAGTTCAAACATCACAACATGAGTTTTTATGACCTATACAAAGAATATATCCACTAGAGATAGCTTCGTCTACTGACTGTCCGAAACCAAAGATTGCTCACAATCCAGTGAAAATACTTAACAAAGCTACAATTTTGGATGTATCCTCAAGCAAGGAATCTCCTAGACACAGCAGAGCTGGAAGGATACTGAAAATTCCTGAAAGACTGAATTTATAACAAGTGACTTTGTCAATTTCTCTACGTTTAGAATTAGTTCTGATTATACAAGGTAATCAGAAAGTGGGAGGATGTTACGGAATCGGCATTATTTATTTTTGTTCAAAATCACGCGATCAGAGATGAAAAATGTAAAGGAAAACAAATGACTTTTATTATTTTGTTTTTGTGCGTTCACATGTTATTGTCGCTGGTTAAAAAAGAAAAAAGGACAAGTTTTGATGTATTCTGTGGCAACTTCCTATATTTTTGTAGATTCAAGTAAGAAAGAAAATAAATGCTGGTAGCTTGTTTTTTATGAGTTATTATTACTAAGTTTTGAAGTTATCTCACCGTAGGAGTTGTTCCATAAATAGTACAACTATACGAGCACAAAGGTGCTAATGTGAATATGGTTTAAGTTTAAAATATAAAGTTTATTAAAAGTCTTTCATTCATAGAATTTAAAAGTAAACATAAATCTGCTTTGCGTGGTATGTTTTGTGGATTTGTTACAGTAGGTGCAGTAGATATATGAGATCTTTTTGATGAGTGAGTCAGTCAGTCAGTGTTAAAATTATCGATTATCAGACATTTTCAAATGTCATTATCTCGAAAACTAATTATGCATTATTTATAAAAGTTTGGATTCTGGGTAATTAGGGTGGCCTTACTACGTCTTTTGTATAACAAGTACGTAGGTCACATAGATTTTCAGTAGTAGAATGTCAAAATTTGACGAAAACAACTCGAAATGGTTCGTGTAACATAACTGCCACTTGTCTAGATATCTCAAGAACTAACGCATGGAATTTCATCAAACTTCATGTTCTGTTAGATCTTGATGTAATAAATAGTTGCTTATTAGGTTTTGGTGTAAATCGCCAGACAGCTAGCATTGCTAAGCTGCATTTTTCACAATTTCTGCAATAGCTGTAGCTCAAGAACTAATGCACACAGTTTTACTAAACTTCATATTCTGTTATAATTGAAACTTGACATAAATAGGTCCTTTTTAAGTTTGGGTGTATAACCACCCAATAGATGTCACTGCTATTCTCTGTTTTTCACAGTTTCTGCGGTAGCTATGGAGCGAATAGATTGTCATTTAATTTTAGTTGCTGGCAAATTGGTGTATGTAGAAGAAAGTTTTGCAGTGGTCACATCGCACTAGTTTAAGCATAAATCAAAAACTGCTTGGTTGAATGAAGTGTAATTTTGAATTTGCATAAAGATTCTAGAAAGCAATTTCTGTTAACATTTACAAGTTATGAATCTCTTTTTTTTTTTTTTTTTTTTTTGAAAATTTATTTGTATAAAAAATGGTTAATTATTATAACCTATGAATTTTTTAACAGAAGTCAATGTCTAAAATCATAAAAAAAAAAAAAAACTACAGTAGAAACTCTTTTATTTGAAACACTTAACCGAAACTCTCGATTAACCGAAATCCATTTTTAAAGCTTGTTTTTTTTTTTTTTTTTTTACTATCACATTCCTTGTGTACAAAATCCATTTTTGAAGCTTTTTTTTTACCAAAGTGAAGAAGACAATGGTGTGGGCAAAGAAAACGAACAATTAGCAATTCTGAGGCTTTTGAAAGTTTTACAAAAGGTTTGGCATGGCTGGAGCAGCAGAAAGACTGTGATACTGATGGACTAATAGTTCAAAAAAAAAAAAAAAAAGAACTTTGTGATAGAGCTGCAAAGTAAAGGCAATCGAAACTGTGACAAACAAAACTTTTTTTCGAACTCTTGTGAAATATGTTAAAATGTAATATGTAATGAAAATATCTTAATTTTAAAAATAAAATTCAGTTAATTTATTCTTGTTTCCATTTTTCTATTGCTTTATTTTTATTAAGCACTTTTTACCATAATAAGAAATAGCGCATATATTTGTCTTTAATCTTAAATTTGAAGCATTCTCAATTATCCGAAAATTTCGATTTCCCGAAAGAGGGTCGGTCCCAATTACTGTGGTTAATCGAGGTTCTACTGTACTTGCTTTGCAGCAATTGCAAATTAGGAGTCAGCCTTCAAACTTCTAAACTACTTGACTGAACTTCTCTTTGGTATCCTAAAGTAAAATTTACCTAAAAAGCCAAATATGATGTTAAAATTGGGTGTTATTATTGAAAATTTTAGTTTGCTGCAATTTCAGCATGAAGATGCTAAGCTTATTTTTAGGGTCTTGTTCATCTCATGAATCCCTTATAGTCTTGCTTCTGTACGTCACACACTCATACTCGGAAACTATTTAAGTTACAGACTTGAATTTCTTTTTACATAGAGCTGAACACCCCCTGTCATGCCCCAAATCATAAAATTTTGAAAAAGTCTTATATTAGAGATTTTATGAATTCGACCATTTCTGCAGCATTACATAATTTTAATTTCAGCTTTTCATTCGTAGAAGTTATGTTATAACCCAGTTGGTAAGGTCTTTGGGTTTGTTGCGACTTCAAATCCTACCTGTCAATTTAAGTTGAAATTTTTCAAAACTTAAATTCTTAATTTTTTTGCAGAATTTTTTTTAAAAGTAAATTTGTGAAGTATTATGTGTTCCTCTGCCCCCCCCCCCCCTCCTCCACACACACACAAAAAAATAAATAAATATTTTAAAAACGGAATTGCATTGAATTTATTTTTTTTTTACTTTGTAATTATTTTAGCAGAATTTCTTTTTAAAAATAAATTTGCAAAGTAGTGGGTGTCGCCCCCCACCCCGCACCCACACAAGAAGGATAAACCCTAAAAAAGAAAACTTTTAAAATCTGATTAAGGTTTTTGTTTGATGCTGGCATCTATAGGCATTTTTATGAATTAACAGAAAACGAATATTTGTAATGGCACGTTATTTAAATCTGATCATTTCTAATTATATTTGATAACACTTAAAAATTTTAAAGAAGAGAAGAGGAAGTTTAATTTCAGGTGGTTGTGGGGGGGGGGGGGGGGGGTAGAGGGCAACAAATTTTTAAAATTGTAGTGATAAATATAATTTTAGATGTGGTTTTTGGGGGTGGTCCTCTGATAAGAAGGGAAACCCCTAAAAAAGAATTAAACCTTATCATTATTTTACATCTGATTTTATGTACACCTTAATTATTTTAGTTCCACTTTCCACCGTCAAGGGCCACATTCCTAAATGTAATGGTGCATAAATTTATATAAGGATTTATTAATTTTAAATTAGCAATTTTTATTTATTAATTTAAGGATAAAGTGTTAAATATTAAACAAAACCCTCTGTGCGATCTGCGATCACACTTACCCACATGTTATAACATGAATTGAAAAAAGACATACAGTCAGACTTCACTTTAACAAAGTCCCTATTTAATGAAGCTTTCTACTTCACGGAATTTTCTGCTGAACCTTGACTTTGAGCACTATTAGCATGCAAATTAATCTCCATATTACGAAAAATATATTCTTTATAACGAAGTTTGTTCCACTTTCGTGCATGTACAACATTTAAACGCAGGGATTGATGTTGTGATGGATGTATGAATTTATTTTAGTTGATTGTATGAAAATGAAATTATTTATATATTTAATCATTTCCATTTAAAAGAAGAAATGCTAAAAGCTTTCGATATAACAAGAAGGTGGTTCCAGTTTCACGAAAATGTTACAGATGATTGTTCGTATACTTACAATAGTGCGAAAATTTTTATGAACAGTGTATTTTTTATAAGAAACCTATGCAAAATAATATTACAGACTTTTTTAAAGCGAAGAATTTTAAATACTGAGAAAAAAGAGAAAAAATACGTTATGCTTCAGTTTTTGTTTACCACAGTTTATTGTGTGCTTTTCTAGACATTATTCTAATTATTTTTTTTTTTCATATATCTACATTACATAAAACAAGTGTTACTGCTCAAATTAAAATATATTTTTTCAATATTTCCATTTTAGATGTATTTTTCGTTTTATGCATATATATTTTTGGTACTTTTTGGTTAGCCGGGTGCCCGTGTTATATATGCATATATGTACTCACACACACACACACACACATATATATATATATATATACACACATATATATATACATATGTATATATATCATCATCATCAACTGTTTTCAATCCACTGCTGGATGTAGGTCTCCCCCAGATTTTTCCAATGTTTTCTGTCTAGTGCTTTAGTCATCTAATTTACACCGGCTACTTTTCTGATTTCATCACTCTATCTTACTTGAGGTCGTCTTCTTGGCCGTTTTACATCTCTGGGATACCACTGTAGGGTGTTTGTGGTCCATCTGTTGTCTTGTCTTCTTGCAATGTGCCCAGCCCATTTCCATTTTAGCCGTTTAATTCTTTCAATGATGTCAAAAACTTTCGTCTGACTTCTTATCCAGGTTATTCTTTTTCTGTCTCTTCTAGTTATACCTAGCATACATCTTTCCATACTTCTCTGTGTTGTTTGTAATCTTTGTACCATCCGTTTTGTTAGCGTCCATGTTTCTGCTCCATAAGTTAGCACAGGCAAAACACATTGGTTAAATACCTTTCTTTTCAAACAAAGGGGCATGCTACTCTTCAGAATAATATTGTTCTTCCCAAAAGCACTCCATCCATTTCTTATTCTTCTATTGATTTCATTCATGATACTGTAGCCGTCTGCTATTTCTCTCTCTCTCGCACGCGAGGAGCCAGCCAATAGCAATGAGGCGCATTTTCCTCCCCCCGCGTTTTCTGCGGAGAGCTTTTGAAGTCACGTGACGCAGTAACATTCGAACTCTGCAGAGAGCGGCAGATTATTCTGTCAGTGACGATGGCGAATATTTGACTATGTGTTGTTATGTTAATAAAGTTTATTTTTCTACAAAACCTTCTGATTATTGAGTCACCGAGATATTTTTATCATCTCCCTTCAATCCATTCTCTAAAATGGTGACCGCGGATTTTTGAACCTTCAACTGTTTCATAGAACGTCGAACTATTCAACTGTTTCATGGAACGTTTTGTTTAACTAGCAAAATGGCAACTGCTGAAACATCTGCCGTAGTCATTCCACCCTATATCCCTGTGGACCCTACAATATGGTTTCATATGCTGGATAGCACATTCGAATTAGCTACTCCTAAAGCTATCACTGAGTCGAAAACAAAATATAATTATGTTGTAGCGCATCTACCGCCTGCTACTGCTACTATGGTTCGAGATATAATTATGAGTCCTGATCCTACTGATCCTTATCAGACTTTGAAAGCAAAAGTTATCGAACGTTGCGGAGAAAGTCGTACTTTAGAAATACGGAAACTGCTAGCTGGAGAAAGCCTGGGTGACAGAAAACCAACTGAATTACTTCGATTAATGAAAAGACGGGCTGAAAGCCATAATATCAGTAACGATCTTCTTTTAGAACTGTTTACTCAACAAATGCCAACCACTGTGCAAACGATTCTAGCTTTCATTGAAAAAATTGCTCCAGATAAAGCGGCGGATATTGCTGATAGAATAATTGAATTAACGCCTTCCAACATTAGTTCTGTTTCGAGTCGAACACCAACAACTGAATCTCAGACACCACCAGCCATTGATATGCTCGTAAAAGAAATCCAAGCATTACGCCAAGAGGTCGCTCATCTTCGTCATTCAAGAAGTGTATCTAGAAGTGATAACCATCAGCGAAATCGTTCTCAGTCCCGCCATAGGGATGCAACATTGTGTTGGTATCACCAAAAATATCAAGAAAAAGCAAAAAAGTGCCTAGCGCCTTGTTCTTATTCGGAAAACCAGAAGCGGGGAGAGTAGCGGTGACGGACTTCTCCCCAGCACCTTCTCGTCGCCTTTTCGTTAGAGACAGAAATACAGGTATGTGTTTTCTAGTCGATTCTGGATCTGATGCCTCACTTGTGGCCGCGAATAAAAATGACAAAACTAAGCCTGTTCTCCAAACCTTTCGTGCTGCTAATGGCACAAAAATTAATGTGTATGGTCGTAAATGTATTAATATCAACTTAGGCCTACGCCGAAATTTTACATATTCGTTTTATATTTGTGATGTTTCATGTGCTATTTTAGGAGCTGATTTTTTGCATAATTTTAATTTAAAACTTGATTTACGGAATCGTCGTCTTATTGATTCCACTACTAATTTAAAAGCTTCTGCTATATTAAGTACTTGTAATATATTTTCTGTGAAACCCAATGTTGTAAATGATATATATGGTAAATTATTATTTAAATTTCCTGAAATCACGAAATTACCGGATCCTAACCAACCGGTTAAGCATAATACTGTACATTATATAAACACTAAGGGGCCTCCAGTCGCTGCTAAGCCTAGACGGCTAGCTCCAGATCGGTTAAAAATTGCCAAAGCTGAATTTCAGCACATGCTACAACTCGGTCATATGAGACCTTCTAAAAGTAATTACTCTTCGCCTTTGCACCTGGTGCCGAAGAAAGGATCTGTCGATTGGAGACCTGTTGGTGATTATCGTGCTCTAAATGCACAAACTGTTAAAGAAAAATATCCTATCCCTTGTATCGCAGATTTCACTGCTGAATTACATGGTAAACAAATCTTCAGTCACATTGATCTTGTAAAAGCCTACCATCAAATTCCCATAAATCCTGATGATGTACATAAAACTGCGATTTGCACTCCATTCGGACTTTTCGAAAGCACTCGTATGCAATTCGGCCTTTGTAACGCTTCCTCAACTTTTCAACAATTTATTGATGACGTAATTCGTGACTTAGGATTTGTTTACGCATTCCTTGATGATTTTCTAATTGCATCAAATAATGAAACTGAACATTTAGAACATCTTGAAATGTTGTTTTCTAGACTTAAAGAGTATGGTCTGTGTATTAATGTTGATAAATGTAAATTTGGCCAATCCACTATCGATTTTTTAGGATTCAAACTTTCAGCTGAAGGAATTGAACCCTTACCTGATCGTGTAAAATGCATCCTAGATTTCCCCCAGCCCTCTACCTTAACTCAACTAAGACGCTACTTAGGTCTTTTCAATTTTTATCGACGGTGCATTCCCAAAGCTGCTGATATTTTAGCTCCACTCGTTAAATTCTTAGAAGGACACAAAAATAAGAAAAAACATCCCCGTTCCAATGCTAACAAAACTGAGCAATTGCAGTGGAACGATGAAGCCATTCTTTCCTTTACTGCTTCAAAAGAAGCTATGGCTCGAGCTACATTATTACGACATCCAATTCCTGGCGCCCAGCTAAGCTTATGGGTCGATGCCAGCAATGTCGCAATTGGTGGATCTTTAATGCAACTCTCCGAAAAACAATGGGAACCAATAGCATTTTATTCCTGTAAATTAAATAAATCTCAAAGAAATTGGTCTACTTATGATCGTGAATTATTTGCTATTTATTGTTCTATAAAAAAATTCAGACACATGCTAGAAGGTCGAAATTTCATTATTTATACAGACCAAAAACCCCTTACATTCGCATTTCAACAAAACCCTGATAAATGTAGCCCACGTCAATTGAGACATTTAGACTATATTTCACAGTTTCCTACTGATATTAGATATACTAAAGGCTCTGACAACATTGTGGCCGATGCATTATCTCGAATTGAGATAGATTCAATTTCTCCTAATGTGTTAGATTTTAAAGAGTTTGCCACTGCTCAGACAAATGATGAAGAGCTAAAACAACTTCTCGAATTTGACACCACTTCATTAAAATTAGAAAAACATTATTTTCCACTCGAAGATGTACATTTATATTGCGATATGTCACAAAAACATCCTCGACCATTTGTTCCTAAAAGTATGCGACAATCAGTTTTTTCAACCTTGCATTATTTCTCGCATCCAGGTATCTCAGCTTCATTAGATTTAATTTCTAAACGATTTGTATGGCCTGGCATGCGTAAGGATATAAAATCTATGGTTCGCAGCTGTACGAAATGTCAAAAAGCTGAAATCTTTCAACACACCAAATCACCAATTGGTACATTCTCTGAACCTGATGCTCGTTTTGCCCATATTCATATTGATTTTATCGGACCTTTACCATCATCCGATGGCAATCAGTATTGCATGACCATCATTCATAGGTTCACGAGATGGCCCGAAGTTATACCCACATCTGATATGACTGCAGAAACAACTGCTCGTACATTGATACACAGTTGGATCTCCAGATTTGGAACCCCTGTTACCATCACTACTGATCAGGGTAGAAATTTTGAGTCCACTCTTTTCAAAGAGCTTACAGATAGATTAGGATGTAAACGCATCAGAACTACAGCATACCATCCACAGTCTAACGGTTTTATTGAAAGATTCCATCGCCATCTTAAGAGTTCTCTTAAAGCTCACAATCAAATTCAATGGACTGAAATCCTCCCCATTGTCTTACTTGGTTTACGCACTGCTCTTAAAAATGATATCCAAGCGACCTGTGCTCAACTTGTTTATGGCACAAATATCAGACTACCCTCTGATCTCATTAACACTGAAACTATTAATCAACCACCTACTCTTACATACGTGACTGAGTTAACTGAAAAAATGAGAAAGTTAAATCCCATTGCCACTGCAATGCACGGCAATCCTAAAATTTATGTCAATCCCTCATTAAAAACCTGTTCACACGTATTTCTTAGATCAGATAAAGTCAATCCTCCCTTATCACCCCCTTATACAGGACCTCATCGAGTGATTGACAGGTCTGAGAAAACGTTTGACTTGGAATTAAACGGGAAGCGCTGTACTGTATCTATTGATCGCATTAAACCTGCGTATCAATTAGCAGATTCTATTTCACCTTCCCAGCCTCAAAAACAAAATGAGCCCATAAATTTTCCAACTACTCCTGTTGAACACCCTACCACCAAATCTGGTCGTAAAGTTCGTTTTCCGAAACATCTCGTTACGGATTATATTGTTTAAAACATTTGATGTATATAGTGTGCATACTATTTCCTTCTCAAAAGTATTGTTTTTCATGTAATGCGTAATATATTTTCTATTTTTTTTGCATCATATGTACTTTAATTTTACTCAAGACCTTTCTTATGTATCTTATTAATTGCTACCTTTTTGTAATCGCGACTTCGTCACTGGGGGCATACTCTGTAGCCGTTTGCTATTTCTCTCTCTCGCACGCGAGGAGCCAGCCAATAGCAATGAGGCGCATTTTCCTCCCCCCGCGTTTTCTGCGGAGAGCTTTTGAAGTCACGTGACGCAGTAACATTCGAACTCTGCAGAGAGCGGCAGATTATTCTGTCAGTGACGATGGCGAATATTTGACTATGTGTTGTTATGTTAATAAAGTTTATTTTTCTACAAAACCTTCTGATTATTGAGTCACCGAGATATTTTTATCATCTCCCTTCAATCCATTCTCTAAAATACTATTATCTGATGATATTTCCTGCCCAAGGTGCACATAACTTTGCACTTCTTTAATTTCAGTGTTGTTGTAGACAATTTTCTTTTTTGATGCAAATGAATTGAACATCACCTTAGTCTTTTCCAAGTTTATTTTTAATTTTTAATGAAGTAAGCTGATCGGACGGTAGTTTTTAATGTTTTCCTTCTCTCCTTTCTTGTAAAGTAGCACCATCACAGCATTATTCCAATCTTCTGGCACATCTGACTTCTTGAGACATTTGGAAAACAGTAAGGATAGCATTTTTGCAAATTCTTCTCCTGCTTCTTTGATAAGGTCGATTGTAATTCCATCTTCTCCTGGGCATTTACCTTTTTTCATAAATTTAATGGCTTGTAAAACTTCGTCTGTCATCACTGGGATTATGGCTTCGGTTTCTGTTAAGTTTTCTCGTGGATCATATAGGTTGATTTCTCTTTGGTCTTCACATTTATATAAATTGTTATAGAATTTTTCGACAATGTGTGTGTATATATATATATATATATATATATATATATATATATATTACTTATGTATATGTAAATATATGCGTATATATAACACGGGCGCCCGGCTAACCGAAAAGTACCGTATTTTTTTATACAAATTTCATGAATTTGACTTGATTTCTATTTAATAAATTTTCTTCATAACAAAGTGTTTAAGTGGAACGATGATACTTTGTTAAATGAAAGTTTCACTGTAATTTAAAATCGTTTGGTTATTTCTGTTTTAGGTAGATTTCGTAAGAAATACTACCTATTGCAGTCGTTACCATGGTGCGACTTTTGAAAAATTCCTTCATAACTTTTCATTATAGGACCCCAGGAACCCAAAACCACCCCCACCTAAAAAGTTTATATATATATATATATATATATATATATGTATGTATGTATGTATGTACTAAATTTTGTCCGCACGATAAAAGTCGCAATTATGCATGGATTGTCCTCAAACTCGCCAACAACTTTGATATGGCTAATATCTCGGCGGGGATTGAAAATGGGCGAAATCGGCCCAAGAGGGTGGAAATGGGGAGGGTTCAAAATTTTGAATAATGTCTTAACATGAATCTGATAAAACCAGCTCTTACACAACAATGGCAGGAAAAAAATAAAAGTATTTCGTTATAGCAGTTGCCAACAATTAAAAAAAAAACAAAAAAAAAACAATAAAATTCTCACCACAACAATTACTTTTCTTTTGCAAAATTGTCACGTGTAAAATTAAATAGTTTGACAAATTGAAAACAAATTGAATATTACGTCATAAGTTTTCTAGCGCAAGATTTCAGCATAAAAACTCAAAATAAAATAAATAGTTTGACGAATTAAAAAAATATGTATATTGCGTCATATTGGAAATATAATGGACCTCAGCAGGTGAATATGTAACGCCATGTACGTTTGAAGAAACATATTAAAACATGATAAAAACCCGACTATGGAAATATTAACATATTTTAACACTTTAAGGTTCTCTGAATTTATTGTAGCCATTTTAAAAATCTATTCCATATACATGTGTGTGTGTATTCGTGTATATTATAATTTTCACAAAAAGTTTAGCTCCCTACAGCTCACTCTTTGTGAAGAAACTGGGTTTTATCTCTAATCTTGATTTGTTGGAGAATTTAGTACTTAACATCGAAATCTACCTCCGCCTGTAGGCCCGAGCCGGCAGGGATTTTTTTGTATGTGTGACAGTTTTGGAAAGTAAAACATGTTGTCTTTTTCTTTTTTTCCGACTTATTAAATGCATATGGCTGAGGGTATTAATTGCAGCATACTTTTGGAAAATGACTTTTAGTACAAGCATTTTAGTAAAATCATGCTACACCTATTTTTCTTTTTAAAATTTATTTTTAGGAAAATATGGTAGCTTGCAGCATACTTTTGGAAAATGACTTTTAGTACAAGCATTTTAGTAAAATCATGCTACACCTATTTTTCTTTTTAAAATTTATTTTTAGGAAAGTATGGTAGCTGGTAGCATAATATTTATTTGATTTTCTATGCCTGTATATTTGATTATGAAATAAACATTTTAAAAATTAATCAGCACTAATATTTATTGACGGTTAGTTTATTCTAATTATTACTATAAAAAGAAAGAGTAATATATTTTTATTTGTACTTATGTATTATTCGGGCTAAGTAGATAGATCGCCAAAGATGGTTGTTAATCACCAATTTTGTTTATCGTTGTCAATTGCCAATCATGTTCAAAATGGTAATTTAATGTACATTTAAGAAATACATAACATTGTTAAAAATTATAATATAAAAGCAAATTAAAATGATACTAAACAGTAAATTAGTATACATTTATTAAATCAGAAATCATAATCATAACGAAATTTAAATCCAAAATAAGATTAAATACATAACATCAAATTGACGACTATTAGCAGTAAATGATATCAAGGATAGTAATTTTATTTCCAGTGTTTTGTTTTGCCCACCAGAATTAATATAATATAAATATTGTGTAATGTAAGTATACTGTATCAATGAATATAAAATATTATATCATATAGTTATACATATATTAAATACTTCCACCACTACCTTTAATAAGGCAACTATATAATATTAACTATGTAGTTAAAATGAAGAAAGCAAAAAAAAAAAAAAAAAAAAAAGGTTACTGTAATTAATATTTTTGCCACCATTGTTGCTGCAGTGATTATGACCCAGCCCAGATAATATATAAGTGCCTCTTTATTAATAACATTGGAAAAAAAATTGTGTTCAAATTTCTGATCAAAGTTTTCTTTTGAAAATAGAAACAATTCCTCTGCAGCCTTCTTGGCCAACAAGACATGCTTACATCTAATCTCAAAAATCTTATTTATGATGCAGTTGGGAAATCGGAGTTTAGAGTTGAAGCCATTGAAAAGTGTGTATTCTATAAGGCAGTAAAATAGTAAATATTTGTTTATTTTTTGTTAAAAATTCCATGCTTGTTTTTCTAATATTGTTTTGATATTGTCGTCTGATGGTGCATTTCATAGATCAAAATAACTTTTTTTTTTCTCAGAAAAAGAAAGAAAGAAAAAGGTAATCTTTAAAATGCAGTGTTTGGGCTATTTTGATTGAATAAGTGATATTAAGTAGTACCGAAAATCTCGGTATATGCACATATAGTGCAGTTTATTGTATTTATACATATTGGTTCTCTGTTCATTTAAAACTTTACTAAATGAATTTTGGCAACATTCTTGTTAGGTTATTTGCAATAGTCTGGGAGCCAATGACATCAAAAGGTACTTTGTAGACTATCAACTTTGTAGAATTGAAAATTTTTTATGTAAATCGACATAGTCAAGTCATACGAACAAAATGAGTTAGGTATGACTAGGTTTAACATGTCAAAAATAAATTTAATTAAATTAATTATTAAAAAGCTGTAATGAATTGCTGTTTTCACGGAAAGTCCACAATTGGCCAATGTCTAGACATGAAATAAAGTAGCCGATGGTAAAAATTCAAAATAAATTAAATGTGTAATTATATGACCGGCCACCTCTTTAAAATAGTATGACAGTCTTTTTCGGCAGAATAAAGTTTGTCATACCAATTTTTTTCTAAAAGAGCACAAAATTTTCTATAAAATGCTCTAAGAGTGGTTAATATCTGCGATGACGGGGGAAAAAATATAGCTTTTTAATAATTATTAATTTAATTAAGCTTATTTTTGGCATGTCAACCTAGTTATACCTAACTCGTTTTGTTTGTATGACTTTTTACTGCTGATTTGCATAATTTTCTTTTCAATTCTGCGATGACGGGACTTTTGATTTCACCAGCTCCCAGACTACAAGAAGGATATTATTAAACATCTTTATATGATTATATAGCAATCGAGATTTCAATAATATATATATTTTTTTAATTAGAATTTTTTTAACAGAAATCTATATCTAGAAGCTTCAAATATGCTTATCCAAAATTACAACTCATACCGTCAAGTAGTTTTTCAGTTATGCTTAAAAACAACCCTTTAAACACTGTGTGAATCAATGATTACAAATGAATTTAACATTATGCGTTCCAAACTTTAAACCTTCATAATTACTAACCTACTTGACCAGATGACTCCATTTAGTATCAAAAAGTAAAATTTACCATAAAGGCCAAATATGATGTCAGAATTAGGTGCTTGTATTGAAATTTTCAGTTTGGTACAATTTCAGTATGACCACCATCCCTAAGCCTTTTTTAAAACATAAACTGAAAGAAGACATAATTTCCAGCCAATGGCTATCTTCGTTTTTTCCTGTGACAATTCCTGTTTGTCTGGAAATTACTTAGAAACAATCGCATAACAAACACTAAACTAATCAGGAAAAGATAGACAATATTTCTGGCTACTATTTGCAGTTTGTCGCATTTCAATACCTAAAATAGTTTTTCAGAAAACAGGAAAAATCTTAGAGAATTAATGAATCAAGCAATCTTTCAATACTCAAAACTCAGGAACTGATCAATTTTAAGGAATCTTATGATGATCAAAAGCAGGGTTGCCAGCGACATGAAAAGTCAGGGAAATTTTAAAATATATAGGAAAAGTCAGGGTATTTACAAATATTTTCTAAAAAGTCTGGGGGGGGGATTTAAAATGATGCAAAATTCATCAAATGGGCACAAAAAAAAGCTGTGAAATTCTAAGAATGATCGCAGAATTCACTAATTTTGTCAAAGTATTGCAGAAATAAATAGCGAATTTGGTAGTATGCCTGTTTGGTCCTGGAATTTTTTGAGATTTGGTCAGGGAAATTTCGAGACATATTTTGCTGGGAACCCTGAAAGGTCTAATTAAGATTTATGATTATTCTGACTACAATCTGCAGTTTGTCACATTCTGATATTTAAAATACTTTTTGAGAAAACGGGAAAATACCGGTAGAGCCAATCTATCAACCAATCTTTCAGTGCTCAAAGTCCTGAAAACTACTAATTTATGTTAAGGAATCTTACATCGACTGAAAGGTCTAATTATGATTTTTAAATGATAACAATTAGGTTTTTATCTTATAACTTATACATTTTAATTTAAAAACTGGATCAGTAAGTATTTTCCTTCCAAAACTTTAAATCTCTTATAAAATATAAATGCAAGCCAATGGGCTGCTATGCAGCTAATTATAAATAAGTGTAGTAATCATCTGAAAAAAAAAAACCATAAAATAAATAAACTTTGAAAAATTGAACTAAATTTGTGAACTGTAGTATGTAGTGTTTTCTAATGTGATTGGATTATATTAGCCCATTTATAATTTATTATAATGTGGATTTGTAATGATATGATTGACTAATTTAATATTTTATCGTCACTCTACTTTATTTTCATGTAAAAAATATATGAATAATAAAATAAAAACAATGGACCCATACCAGTGGGACCAAACAGTGGAGGCTTTCGCAGTGCAATTTTTGAAATTTTTTGCTGATAATTTTTTCTTAATTTTTTAATTAACAGCAGTTTTATTATCAAGCAATGAGTTTTAACAAAATTTAAGCGTAGTATGTCCAAAAAATTGTCATATAATACCTCATTCAGCATTGTGCATTTTATTTGTGCATCGAAAAAAAAGGAAGTTGACATTGGAAATAAAATATATATCAGGGATCCTGTGTCAAATATCATCTCTTTTATTCCAACCAAAGTACATTAAAAAAGTGATCGAAAATTTCAAAATGCATGCACAAGAAAATAAACAGTCAAGTGTGAGTATTACTTGTGCTCAGAGAGTTCCGTACAATAAATATATGGATTAATCACTTTATTATTTTAAAAAATCGTTGCTAAAAGAATAATAAGACTTTGTAAGAAACGATACAATAGGGTTGGGTATAGCTGTATATACTACAAAAGTATGAATGGTTATACCATAAAAGTTCAAAGAGATATGAAGTCTAAATAATATCCAATAGTGCTATTTTGTATACCACTTTTTTAAACCTTATCCTAATCCGTTTATGATGAAATTAATTCGGTACAGACAATAAAAGTAGTGCATATTCAAACTTCATTTGGCATTTCATAAAACTAAATTCAGTGTAGTAAAAATCTTTCCTTTTTGCTGTGTAGCTAAAACCCTTGCTCAAAGTTTAAACATGGCATTGTGCTATGCGCACTTCGAAAAAAAGTCTCAAATTTGCAATAATGCCTTGGCCCGTGCTGCATTTTTCCAGATAGGTTTTTAATTAACTTTTAAAGACACGGGAGGCGTATTGAGAGATCCATTCAATCCAAACTAGTCGCGAATCCCATAGTTTTTATGTGATTAGTTCTAATTAAATTAGTCTGTTTTTAACAATTTGACATTTATTACTTTTATATTGGTACAGGGCATTGCATTACACAGATATATCATTAAAAATTGTTATCTGAGCCTTAAAAGCCGATGGTATATAGAGTACACCACTCCTGTCATTATGTATGTCCAAACGTCGGTGTTCTTTAAGGGTTAATATCTTGGCTAATTACTGACGATTTTTTTTTGAAAATCATTATTAACAATGCTTTTATACGTCTGCTAAGATAGGCACCTCCAGCATTCCTCAACACATTTCCTAAATGCCCGCAAATCGAAATTTGCGTGTAATGGAAAAATGAGCTTTTCTCAAGAACTACGTGACCTAGGGTAATTGCTATAATTTTCCTGCAAGGTTTAAATTAACCTCTACTACCTCTAATCTTTTCCTAATTTTATTTTCAGTAGATTCGGAAATAGATGGGGGGGGGGGGGTGGGCATATTTTTGCTCTACATTTTTGATAATATCTCTGAAAATATAATACCTAAAATTAAATGAAGTGTATTTTTAAGTTCAGCGTTATGAAAGCTTTCACGCGATACCCCACACAATATACGAAGAAAAGATTTTTTTTCTTCAAGTAACTAAATTAGCCCCTGTACATTTTTCTTAAAAGTATTTGTAAATGTTTATTACTCTGTAAATATGTGGGTCAATAGTCTTTATTACATCTCCCAATTTGAACTTTCTATGTTTCATAGTGTACGAGTAAAATGGCTGTGACAGACGGACAGACAGACACAGGAGTGATCTTTTAATGGTTCCATTTTTACTTTTTAAGTACGGAACCCTAAAAATTAACAATCGTATATTAACTGCATTAAAGGACGATGTCATTACTTCAGGAAAAACAGGGGACAAAGAAAAATAAATTAAACAACAAATGTAAAATGCAATTTAATCTAATGTAACAAAGCATAGCTTTTTTTAACCACTGATGTGAAATACTACTGCTTCAGCTGATCGAAGATATCTATTCTTGTACACATTTTAGTTTCAGTTTTGCTTTTTAATCATAACTATGAATGAACCCATGCAGAGATGTCACATTTCTTTTTTGTACTATTTATTTTTTATTTATTTATTTTTTATTTTATTTATTTTTATTTATTTATTTATTTATTTTTGTAATAATTTCTGAGCATGATGTAATGCAGTATTTTACTTTTGTGGCAACATTGATTTGAGAAAAACCTTTCATTTACCTTATGAAAACAATGCTGATTTAATTTTAAATTAACTGAAACTTTTAATCAAAAACATGTTTTAACAAAACGTGAGTTGTACAATATCAGAAGCCGGTTCAAAAACCTTTCAAATGATACCTCATTCATCGTTCTGTGTTTTGTAAATGCATAGAAAAAGAGATAATCGCAACAGAAATAATATATATATATATATATATATATATAATTTTTAGAAGCAGGTTTAAACTTTTAAAGATAAATTAAAGATAAAAATATCTGCACGCAACATTTGTCAAGATAGAATATCATCTCATATATTCCATCAAAGTTACTGTAAAAAAATGATCGAATGTAAAAGCATGTGCGAGAAAAAAAGAACAATCATATATCTACTGCATTAAAGGTTGATGTCATTGCTTCAGGAAAAACACGGGACAAAGAAAAATAAATTGAATACATATAAAATATAATTTAATCTAATAGTAACAAAGCATAGCTTTTAAGCAACCACATGTGAAATACCATTGCCTCTGGCAATCGATGATGTCTATTCATGAACATTTCAATTTTGCTTTTTAATCATAAATATAAAATGAACCCATGTGGAAGTGTCACACTTTAGTACTATTTATTTTTTTATAATCATTGCTCAGCATGGTATATAATGTGGTATTTTATTTTTATGACAACATTGATTTCAGATTTTTTTTTAATTTCATTTGTGAAGACAATGTTGATTTATTTTAACTGCAATTTTAATCAAAAATATGCTTTAATAAAATGCGAGTGTACAACATCAGAAGCCAGTTCAAAAACTTTTTGAATGATATCTCATCCATCGTTCTGTGTTTTGTAAATGCATAACAAATGAGATATTCACAACAGAAATAATATATATATATATTATATAATTTTTAGAAGCAGTTTTAAACTTTTAAAGCAAAATTAAAGATAAAAATATCTACAAACATTTGTCAAGACAGAATATCATCTCATATATTCCATCAAAGTTACAATAAAAATAAAATGATCGAAATTCAGTAAAAAGGACATACTAAAAAAAATTAATAATCATATATTAACTACATTAAAGGTTGAATGTCATTTCTTTGGGAAAAACATAGGACAAAGCAAATAAATTGAATACATATAAAATACAATTTAATTTAATAATAATAAAGCATAGCTTTTAAGCTACATGTGAACCACCATTGCTTTGGGCGATCAATGATGTCTATTCTTTTAAACATTTCAATTTTGCTTTTTAATCATAAATATAAAATGAACCTGTGCAGAAATGTCACACTATATGTTTTTAGCACTATTTATTTTTTTTATAACCATTGCTCGGCATGATATAGTGCAGTATTTTATTTTTATGGCAACATTGATTTGAGAACTTTTTAATTTCATTTATGAAGACAATGTTGATTTATTTTAACTGAAATTTTTAATCTAAATTATGTTTTAACAAAATGTGAGTGTGTGACATCAGAAACCAGTTCAAAAACTTTTCGAATGATACCTCATTCATAGTTCTGCATTTTGTAAATGCATAGTAAAAGGTATGTTGATAACAGAAATAATATGTATGTGACTATTTGATTATCTAGAATGGGACTTCTGGAAGAGGAAGAGCTAGTGAAACGTTCTACTCCTTTGGATACTTTAACACATTTGTTGGCTAATAAACTTGCATTTCGTGAGTATTTTTCTTTAAAAATAACACAGATTTTTGACCAAAAAATTGATTTGTTAATTTTGGTTGATTTGTATTTTAAAATTTTGGTTCACTAAAATCAAAATTGAAGTTGGTTTTCCTCTATCATGTACAGTTTTTCTCGGATGAGTCTTACATAAAATATAATAAATATTTTTTTATTATTATTTAGTTTTCATGTTAAACTATTTTTTAAAAAATAATAAGTTGTTTGTGTGTAATATAACATTTTATTCTTAAAAATTCTTCATACATATGTTTTAACATGCAGTTGGTATTGTAAATTAATGTAAAAAAAATAATAGTAATAAATAAAAAATAAATAGCCAATTTCTTTTTTTTTTTTTTCTGTACTGTGTTTAACCCCATTGTTCTAAAATCTGTGAAAGAGAAAAAAAAAAATCAAATATACAAAGAAAATGAATTAGGGTTAAAGTTATATTTCTATATAAAATGAAAAAGCTAAAAATTTATAAACCATGTACAGTAGTTTTTTTAATTTGAAGCAGCTTATTATTTAAAAGGGTAGCAAGTGAGGAAAAAATACCCAATTATTCCTTTCTTTCTCAAAATAAATTTGAGATTCCACAAACGGGAAATAATAATAAAAAAAGACACTTTTAAAATGAATTTTCGAAAGTTTTTATTATTATTATTATTATTCCATATTTGTGGAATTTCATATAAATTTATTTGGAGAAAGAAAGGAGTAATTGTATTTATTTTCCTCACTTGTTACCCTTTTAAATAATAAGTTGCTTTAAATGCAAACACTTGCTGTACATGATTAAAAAATTTATAGGTTTTCTATTTTATCTACAAATATATCTTTAACCCTAATTTATTTTCTTTACATATGTATATTAACTGTAAAAATGTTTTTAAGCACTTGATTAGTTTATTAAATATATTTAATTTTTAAAATTGTGTGCTTGTACTATGTCGTTCTTCTGTAAATAAAGTTAAATGTTTCAAGTGCTGCTTACTAATCGCTTATTTCAGTACAAAAAAAGATCCTAAAAGAAAATAATCATAAGACAAGTTAACAAAAGAAAGAAGAAAGTATTTTTCTTATTTTTTGAGAGAAGGCTTTCTTTTAGCTACTTTAAGCTATTTATCACTTATTTACTCGGGTGTCTTAAGTGTTTTTTAGTATTATAATCATAGTACACTGATTTAAACCAGGTTTGTTAAAACCATGATTAAAATCACAATTAAAATCAGTCTCATAAAAAAATATATTATATCATTGATTTAATAATCAATATTGAAATTTTATTCTTTTGGAATATGTAGTTTCGCCTTGATTTAGAATATAATAAAATTAAACTACTTACTTGTCTTTTAGATCAAATAAGCCAAAATAGAAAAAAAAGTGCCTACAAATGACTCTTTTACATTTCCAATTTTAGCTATATCTATCTATTGCTTTTGTTTTTCCCTTGAGAGCATTAGCTGAAGAGGTAACAGTATTCATTGTAGGAGAGATAGCCTCAGTGGCATTTCCAGAATAAGAGTATCCAAAATTCATTATCCTTTATATGGCCTTATTACCAAGGTCATTATTACTATTATATATGAATCACTTAAATGCTATTTGAGGTGACACTGTTATAATTGGCTTGATAAATTTAAATTTTTTGTTCTTTTATCTTCAATAGAAGAAAGCATTGTAATTAAAATTTTTTTCAACTTCTGGTTTTTGACGGATTTACATGTTTTAGAGATCAGATATCCCAGAAAACATGTTTATTCAAAATGTCTGTGTGTCATCATAGGGGATAGATCCTCAATGGCATTTTTAAAATAAATGTGTCCCAAAATTCATTTTCCTTTATGTGGCCTTATTACCATTATATGCATCATGTAAATGCTATTTGAGATGATGCTGTTATAATTGGCTTCATAAATTTATATTTTTACGTTCTCTTCAATAGAAGAAAATATTGTAATCGAAATTTTTTTTTTTCTACTTCGTTTTCGACAGATTTACACGTTTTAGAGGATATCTGACCTCTTTAAAAAACATGTTTATTAAAAAATGTCTGTCTGTGTGTCACCATTGTACCAACGAAAAGTGTATGAAGTTATGCATAGAATTGAATCAAGTTTTTTGTGTATGTTTTTAGCTATGGCAAGTAGGTCCTCCCTGAATTTGGAAAAATTCTGCCGGAAGGGGACACTGTAATAGCGATTTTTGTTGGATTTCTTGTAGTAGTTCTATTGCATGTCAGCGGCTCGTGAAGCGACTGGAACTTCACATCCTGCTAAGCTGGCTATTTGCAAACAGCTTATGTACAACAGAATAATGAAAAACTATTGATTTTAGTAAATGTCATGATCGAGTTTAACTTGTTTTTACTCCAATTAATTGACTGAAACAGTAATTTAAGATGAAAATCAAAGTTGGTATAGTATTGAACTAATAATATTGAAGTATTAATATCTGTAGCTACTTTTTAAAATAATAAAAGGTATAAGATAGAAGAAAGCTTTGGGATTGGCACATCCAAGTAGTTAAACTTATTTTTGAACATCTTGCAACTATTTTATCTGTGATTGTGTCACAGACCAGGGTGGTGCAAAACTTAATTGGATTAACGATTGAAAGTTAATTATTAGATTTTTAATCATACCCAATGAAAGTTCATTAAATTTTACTTATGGATTAATGATTAATTTTAATTGCTCACTTTGATTAACAATTAAATCTGTTCATAATGTAATTAGTTAATCTAATTAATGATTAAAAAATTCATGTTATTAAAAAAATGTACATTAAATAAATAAATAATAGTATTATTAAAATTTAAGAAATATAATCTTTTTAGTTTTGACTTTGACAACAAACTCTGGACAACCCAATAAGAAATATTAAAGTTAGTAAAACATTTTAGCTCACTACTGAACCAAAAGGATTTTTAGTGTAATGTGCTAATATTACATTATAATAATGCATAATATTTAAATAATCTATGCAATGTCCATTACCGCAAACTTTAGAATAATGCATGCAATTTCTGTAAAGCTTTAGTTTAATCATATAATAATACAAGCAGCAACTTTGTGTGTGTGTGTGTGTGTGCAAATTTTATCTAAAAAAACGGATGTAATGATTTTGGTTTTGGCTAAATTTTGTAAGAAGGTTCCCAAACTTGGAAGACAAGTTGTTTTGTAAGAGTAGTGTTTTGATTTACTCATTGAATGGAGGAAATAAAAAAAAAAAAAAAAAGAATTTCCATAAAATGATATTGACTAACTGGTTTTTCCTGCCATCAAAGTCAGAACTAGACTATTCCAGGGTTTTTCTTATCTGGGCCACACAGTATGTCTTTTATCATTAACAGTTCCCACACAAGTAGAATCTATTTAAATGATTAATCATCATCAATGATATCAAAAGAAAAAAGATAAAATTGACTGAGTATTTGGTGTGTATTTTATTCTTATTCCATTCATTATTAGCGTTCATTAGAAATAAGTCTTTTGTCTACTTAAGATTTGAGTATTACTTTCTTGTTACATCATAAACTTTATCCAGTAGATGACATTTGTTTATGCAAAATTCTTTCTTTCAAGTTCCCAACACTTTCTCCCAATGAACTTTTGATGGAAATTTAATGATTAATTCATATGCTCTTTTCACTAAATTTGCATTGCCAATATGGATATTAAAAATCATGATTTTTCTCTCTCTTCCGCTGGCTCTTTTGATGTAAGCATATAAGAATAAAAATTCTCTTAGAGCAATAGTGGATTCAAGGGAGGGACAATGGGATGATCGCACTTGGGGGATGATGAAAGGTCTCCAAGCCGACATATATATATGCCAGTTTTATGACTGTTTATTCCTTTAAGTGCTTGCAATGTATACATTTGTCCTTCTTATTCTTTATTGCAAAAAACTAAATTTGACATATAAAAAATATTTAATATATGAAAACCTAAAGTTACGCTCTGGGTACAACTTTCCTGATAATATAAGGAATGAAATTTGGAAACTGTGAAAGAATTCAACAGATAGAAATTACTTCTTAAAAGGTTAAAAATCCAGTTTTCAGCTGCTATCCTTAACTGCTGAATAAGTGTATTCTTAATTGATTCAAAGTATTCTTTATTGAACTAAGCAGTTTTATATGAAACTAGAATATAGCCCGTCAGAATGACGTGTTTGCATTTTCAAAAAAATTATATAGCATTGCATTATAAAAAGAATTGTGAAGTAATAAATTTTGTCTTGTCTGATTAATAGGGTCAGGTGGGGTAAAGTAAAAACAGCCCATTTTTCATTGCAATTTAATTGGCGAGAAAATTATTAATTGAATTGGTAAAATACTGATATAAAGTATGCAAATGAACTTCACTCACAAAATTTGAAGAAATATTTCACAAAAACATTCAAATTAGTACTAATAATGTTATTTGAAAACATATTGTCAATTAACTATTTTATCTGATGGTATGTGGTAAAATAAAAGACAATTCCAACAGAAGGTTTATTTGTTTTTATTAATTGCCAAAATAATAATTATATAACTTATATAATAAAGTTGAACAGAGAAAATCCTGATTTTTTTTAAACATGCATAAAAGAAACCTGTAATAAATTTTGATAATTAAAAATCCTCTTTTATCACATAAGTAAATTGCAACTGTTAATTACATTAACAATTTATTTTCCCAAATTCTGTTATTAAATTACAAATTTATTTTCCCTACAAAATACAAAATTTTATTTATTATAATAATGCATTGATATATATACATATATATATATGTAATACATGGCATTACATATTTCTGATATTCTAATTTCATTTTATAAGAAATATTCATTTTTCCCCCCAATGTCTTCAGAATTCAAAAAACATTTTAAAAAGAAAATTTCTTTTTTTAACCACCGACAGATGGCGCAACAGAGCATATAAACGTTTGTTTTAATATTTTAAAAGTTCAAGACGAATGAATCAATTGTTTGTTTACTTTCATATAGGGATAGATAAAGCTACCAATCTAATTTTAACTCAAGTTATCGCAGCTGAATATTAGATAATTGAATGTAATCTCTTATAAATATTAATTTATTTTGAATAATCTGTCTAAAAATGTAACTTTTGCGAATAGTGGAAAAGAAAGCACGTTTTACTCAGTGTTTTAAGATTGAAAATACAAATCAACATTCACTCGTGTGTCGTGATGCCACATGTACAACACAAATTCCAAATCCAGAAGCAGTTGAATGACTCTTTGAACGAATCATTAAAAAATACAGTCGACATCCGATTTTGCTCTTAAAATATTTATAAAACCATAATAAAGCTTTTAAATAATTTGAAATACGTTTGTTTTTAGAAAGGAAATGTTAATCCGGTACAAAATAATTCACGGGAATGAATCACCGAATATAGCTATATTCACTGAACACCATAAAGTGTTCTCATTGGTCAGAAAATAGATAGCCTTGAAAAACAGAGGTAATTTTTCGCGATATTTTTAACCGTGTATACTGAATTAAAACTGTAAATAAATGTAAACAAAAGTGAAAAACGTATTTCAAAATATTAATATGCTTTTGCAAAATATTTTAAAAGCATTTAATGAATAGCTGAAAGAGTCATTCATTTGTTTTTGGATTTGTAATTTGTGCTTATGAATGGCAACGGTAATCGCTTGTATACATCAGAACCCTGTTGTTGGTATCTGGTTATTTTTAAATTAGATCTTAAAGCGTTATAATTGTATACTTTTTGAAGGTTTGAGAAAAATTGAAGAAGAATATGTTACACAACAAATAGATAGACAGATTAAATAAGGCAGTCGGCAAATACGGCATCGGAATACTTAAGCCTAACGTGGCCGCGTTTGGATTATCAGGAAACGGATGAGTTCAACCCCGGAAGCGTTATACATTTTGTGTCATTCTATGTATAATAAACAATATCTCTTGCCATAATTCTGGAAATAGAAGGTCCATTGTCCTCAAAACATATGTAGAAGACAAGTATGTCTTAGCAATACTTTCCATTTATGAACGGAGAAAGAATTAATAAATTTAAGAAAGGAATTTTTTTTTTTTTTTTGGGGGGGGGGGGGGGGGGGGGGGGAAGATTCTAAATCTAAAACATCCTCAAGATTTTCTAAACCGCAAAGTCAATTAAATTATTATATAAAAGCTGAAAAGTCTTGTTATAATGGAACGCTTTGTTTAATTGGTCACTCTTTTAAATATAAAAGTAATTCTGCATGCATGGTTACATAATGAATTTTTTCGACCAGTTTTTATAATAAGAAAGTTATTAAAATGAATAATTGTTATATTGAGCATCTGCTGTATATGTACTATGGCGTTATTCTTTGTTCATGGGTATTGTAAATCCACCCATATGTGAAAACCCCGAGTTTGTTGTATCACACTTGAGACTTTCCAGATCTGCTGTTGCTCTTAGGGTACCCTTCCCATCTCTTTCTTTGAACTCTTAATAAAACTTATATAAGACAGGATATTTTAATAGTAGTTTTTAATATGTCACAGCCTGTTCTCAGTTACTTTAGGGAATGCAATGTCATCAAACCGTATCTGTAATAAATTATTGGTCATGGGATTTCTTTAAAGAAGCTTTCATGTTACATCATTTCTAACATAAGTGTGATTATGCCTTTCAATAATCGTGTTATATTTAGACTGTTCTGTCTTTTTATATCATCAGCCCTCCCCCTCCCCTTTGTTTAAAAAAGAGCAGGATGCTGCTGGTGAAAAAGGAGTATTTTTTAAATTCTTAAAAGCATTTTTAAATATTTAAAGGCGCTCTTGGTTTCTAAAGTTTAAAAATCAGGACACTCTTTTCAAATCATGAAAATAAGTCAAAAAAGGTGCTCTTTTGTAAACCAAATTGAGGCAGTATTTTAACTGTCTATCTGGAGAGAAACTGATCAAAGTACATAAATGAAATATTATAATTTTTTTTTTTTAAATTCTTAGTATGTTTTCTGTTACTTACTGTACAAGTTAACTGCATCTCAAATAGAGATGGTATTTTTTCTGCCACTTACTTTAAAGTTATTGACTGCTTTGCAAATAGAGATGGCTTTAAAAGGAGAGGAATGGGATCATGGAGGTTGGATTTGTCTTGAATGATAAGCATACATAAATTTTAGTAAAAATTTAAAAAATCTTCTGTTATTTGTTTTGCTAGATTTTTTTTTTCTTTTCCCCGTCAGACGAAGCACAAAACACTTGTCCATTTCTCCCTATTGTTACAACAAAAGACTTCTTAAATTCATTCTTATTCTGTTTGAAATTCAAGATAATTTTCTGTCAGTTTATGTTGATATTAGTCTTGGATTCTTCATTAATTGATAAAAATTTAGAGAAACATTCAATTTGATATATTGTTTGAATTAGCAGTAGATTCAAATATTTATTTTAATAGTTTACATAAATTATAAAGGATTGTTAGCATATTTTATTTCAAAATGGTACAATTCATATCAAACAAATGAATAAATGTATCTATATATTTGTTTAAATATCTGTAACTATCTTTTTTATAGAACCTGGTGAACGAGATGTTATCATTCTGAGACATAATATTGGTATTCAGTGGCCTGACAATAAAACAGTAATATATACTACCAATTTTTATTTTATTATCTCTTTGTTTAGTTAAGTTTAAAGTGAATTTAATAACATGAAATTCAATTTTAGGAAATGAGGCATATTGATTTTGTAGTGTATGGAGATAAAGATGGATACAGTGCAATGGCAAAAACAGTGGGTTATCCAGCAGCCATTGCTGCTAAAATGGTATTGGAAAGTAAGTATGCTGCAAGTTTGATTTAAAAGTTTCTATTTTTAGTAAAAATGTGAATTTAAAATTGAGTTTTGTAGAATGAAAAAAACCCTCATGAACAAAATTGCACGATAAGTAAGCAATGAATAACAACACTAATTTTAAAGGTATTCATATTCTATTTAATTAAGATAATTAGTCTGCTTATTTCTAAATTTATCATAGGTTTTTAATGGCATGTGTAACATTTGTGTAATCTTTCTGTCTGCATGCATTATTGTAAAATCACCACTGTTTTCTTTTTGTTGTTTGATATAATTTCACAAAACTATTTATTTATTTCTTTTTTAATGCAGCATTTGTGGTCCCACTATCAGATACAAATGTGAATTTTTATACCTATTATGCTTGCTTTTTAGCAGGAGTTTAATGAAAAATATTAGTTGAATGAGCAGGACATTTATTTTTATTTACTAAAGTCTCTTTTTTTTATAATAATATTTAGTATTTTTAAATTTCATTAATTTTATTTTTATCAGTCTGACTGTAAATCCACGAACTTAAAATTTACTGTTTGGCTAACGATTTGTAATATATATATACACTCATGTCCAAAATTAAGGTCACAATCATAAAATCTGTGAAAACTGATGAAGTATTCTGCCACAAAATGTGGCGCAGATGTATATTACAATGGGAGAAAGAATATAGCAACATAACAGCATGGCAAAGATTTTAATTGTGAATTAAGAAACAGGGTATATCAAAAAGTGTTAAATCATGAATCAGAGTTAACGCATTTATCTCGGGAAAAGTCTGTTTAATATGGAGTGTGAGCCCCGTGCACCAACTATACATGCCTCACAACGAGCTCTAATATCGTTTATGACAGTGTCAATAAATGTTTGTGGCAACAAAGCCCATTCTTCAAAAAGCGTGCCTTTGAACTCCTGGCGGGTCCTGGGAGGGAGGTTATGCCGTGCAATGGCTCTTCCTAGACAATCCCAAACACGTTCAATAGGATTGCGGTCCGAAGACCTCGAGGGCCAATTCATACGACGGATATCCTCTTCTTCATCAAGAATATGAGCTCTGTGTGGCTTCGCGTTTTCGTCCATAAACATGAAATCCGGACCTACAGCACCCCGGAACAGTCTCACATAGGCTTCAATGACCTCATCCCTATAGCAATATGTGTCGACAGTACTCACATCGAGGATGTGCAGTGGTGTACGTTTGCTTAACATTATGCCGCCTCAGACAAGGATTCCTATACCACAAAATTTGTCGATTTCTTTTGCGTAGGAGGGATGATAGCGAGCTCCACGTTCTCTCCAGATGAAGATTCGACGAGAATCACTCTGTGTGGTGAATCCCGACTCATGTCTGAAAAGAACATGCCCCATTCTTGTTGTGCTCACATCAACCGGGCTCACCTGTTGGATGCAGGGAAAGGGGCACACACGACTGGATACCGGGCATTCGGGATGAAGTCCTTAAAGCCTATGTGAGGCTGTTCCTGGGTGCTGTAGGCCCAGACCCAAAGTTTATGGACGATAAGGCGAAGCCACACAAAGCTCACATTGTTGATGATTTTCTTGACGGAGAAGATATTCACCGTATGAATTGGTCTTCGAGATTTCCGGACCTTAAACCTATTGAATATGTTTCGGATGATCCAGGAAGAGCCATTGCACAGCATAACCAACCCTCCCAGGACCCGCCAGGAGTTAAAAGCCACGCTTTTGGAAGAATGGGCTTTGTTGCCACAAACATTTGTTGACACCCTCATAAACAGTATGAGAGCTCGTTGTGAGGCTTGTATAGCAGTGCACAGTCATCACACTCCATGTTAGTCAGACTTTTCCCGAGATAAAGGCTTTATCTCTGATTCATGATTTAACACATTTTGATATACCCTGTTTCTTAATTCACAATTAAAATCTTTTCCATATTGTTATGTTGCTGTATCCTTTCTCCCATTGTAATATACCTCTGTGCCAAATTTCGTGGCAACACAGTGAATATTTCATCAGTTTTCACAGATTTTATGTTTGTGACCTTAATTTTGGACATGAGTGTAGATATTAATTACTTAAATTTTATTTTATATTTTCATATATTATTTAATTATCAAGCCATGGCTATCGGGATGATTTCTTTTAAGTTCTTACATGTATATTTTTCTTTCTTTCTGTTTCCTCTCTCTCTCTTTTTTTTTTTTTTTTTTATGAAAATTAATCGCATACTTTTCTGCATATATATAGTGAAACCCCGATTTAACGTGATCCAAAGGACCATAAAGAAATGTCGCTAAATGTGGGAAAACGTTAAATCGGGGCAATATGAAACAAAGCACTGAACAAAAAATAAAGATTAATTTAGAAAAGATGCATTCATTTACAAAGATTTAGACATAATTTTTTTAAATTGCCCTTTAAAGAAATCAGTTATTTTACTTTGCTTTCATTTTTAATCGCTACATCACAAATCGCATTCTCAACGTCTGAGTTTTTTGTAAGCATTTCTCCTGGTCTTCAATATTTCAAAGGAATGCTTATACTGTTTTCAAAGCTTGCATGGTTTCTGTCACTGAAAGGATTTCTGTTCCTCATCACCATCTGCATCATTATTTCGAATTTGAGTCTATCAAATAACTTAGTCTGAATACTGATGTTGCAATATTTGAATCGCAAGATAATCCTCGCAATCTGAGCAAGAAAAGAACACACTTATTTATTAAATCTTCTTTTTCCCTTTCCTCATACTCAAATTCATCATCTCTGTTCTCTGGAAAACCATCTTTAGGGAAAAACTTGAGATACATTTTCTCATTCTTCTCTCATGCTAAAAAAATCATACAAAGACCTTTAAGAAAGTTTATCGTTATTTACGAGCTCCATACTCTGTATTAAGAAGAGATTTTTTCCAAATGTTGGTTTCTGTAGTTTACTTTGAACGATAATATGATCCCCAAATCAAAAGGTTAAGCTATACTTGTACGATTGGCAAGAAAAATTCCATTTGCACATTTTGTAACTTTAAACGTACAACTTGGGCAAACAAATTTTATGTTTCTGTAAGTGCATTTGTCTGTCCATAGTTTAAAAAATTTAAAAATTGTTCTTGTCATCTGCATTTTTGTTATTGTTTTAGTCATATTCAGTGAGAAAGCTCTTTTTATTCTTGAAACGCCATGTTTTTTTTTTTTTTTTTTTTTGGTTTTCCAACAACTAATAATGTTATGTTTTTACTCCATCTGAATATATGCAGAGCAAAACAGCCAGCCATATTTTGGATAGTTTCCCACTACAACAATTTCCCCCATTTACTGCAAAAGTCTTAACAGAAAGAACACTGCAAATTAATCCTGTCTCATAAGCATTGGTCTTTATTAAAATAGTCTTCTATCAAAGACTCTATTGCTATTGGACAATGGACAGTCTCAGTATTGAATACAGCAAACTAGCCACTTATAGATTTGTAGGATAAATTGTGCCCCTTTTTAAAGCTGTCTGTCCAATCATTTGAATCTGTGAATTCTTGGAAAGAAGTTTTTTTTATAACAATTTCTGACTGTTTTAGAAAAATTTCATTGAGTTTTTGCCACTGAAAAAAATGTTAAATGTGGAAATTATTTCAAAATTATAACATTAAATCAGGGATTTTTTAGCATTATAAGTATAGGAAATTAATTGGGACCACTGGAAAATGATGCTATATGCTGGAAATCGTTAAATACGGGTTACATTAAATCAAGGTTTCACTGTATATATCTTCTTAAGGATGGTCATGCAAAATATTTTAATTCAAATATTTTTAATACAGAATTAATAATTTAAAAAATATTGTTGGGTGTTAAATTTTACTTAATAATAATTTTATAAAGCACTCTGATAAAATAAAAAAATTGTATAACTTCTCCTCCTGAAATAAAATATGAAATTATAGAAATGAATTATTATCTTATCTCCAGTAATATTACTGAAATGATTTTGTCAAGTGAGGTTCAAACCCATACCCTGTTCCAAGAACCACAATGTTAAACCACTCTGCTACCCTGACCTCATTCAACTACTTCACTCTAAAACTGAACACATTCTGGATAAAATTTTATGTATGCGCAGATCTGTTCATTTTGCTCTTAAAAACTTTGTTTTAATATATATATATATATATATATATGATTATCCCCCCCCCCCCCCAAAAAAAAAAAAAAGAGATCACTTCATACATTTTAACCACCAAATTGATTAATCAAATGATCACCAAATTTTTAAGATAAAAAATGAAAATAACCACTTGACTGGAAATTGTCTTCTTTCAGTATGTTAAAATAATGAGCTTAGGTAGTTGACTTCATGCTGAAATAAAATTGTACTAAACTCTCAAATTTTCAATATGAACACCCTTTTTTGACACCATATTTGGATTTTTTGGTAAATTTTACCTCAGGATTTTTACCAAGGAATTTACCAAGCAGGAGCTCATTCGATCAAGTAGTTTAGGAATTATGCAGGTTTAAAGTTTGGAATTCCTAATGTTAAATTGATTTTAAACTGATGAACAGATTACATTGCAGGTAATTTTTTAAGCATAACTACTTCACAGAATAAGCTATAATTTTTAATCAATACATTTGGAGCTCCTAGATATTGATTGGTTGAAAATTCATAGGTTACCATTCATATATTTTTTTTAAATTTGTTTTGAAATATGTTTGTCAAAATTAGGTGTTTATTGAAAATTTCAAAGTTTGGTATGATTGCAGTATGAAAACAACCTCTCAGCTTATTTTTTTAAACATTAATTGAAAAAAGACAATTTCCAGACGAATGAGTATTTTTCATTATTTTCCGTAAGAGTACGGGGTGGGTGTTCCTTTTTTTTTTATCTTTTGGATTGGGAGGGGAGGCATACTGACCGTACATGAAGTACAACAAAAATTTCTTTTGGGTCCTATGGAGATGTTTTCATAAACAGAAGGTTAATAGTGTGGCAGCATTGGTCATGGGCTCAATTTCTAATTTAAAATTTTACTCATTCATAAATTGAAAAAGATAAACTGCCCAGTTGCTAGGGTCGTGACAGCCATATGTAGTCTAAATTTCTTAAAGTATTTTATAGTTCCTCGTAAAGTCAGCTTGAAAGATAATTGAACTGTCATAAATGGGATTTACAAACAAATGTTCTATCAGATTTTGAAGCCTTTGTGCAGTCAGTGTTAGTAAACTAAAGAAACTGCAGAGTATTCTTTATTGGTTTCTTATTTTCCTTTTCAATGTGTTTTTTAGAATTAGGAGAAAAAGAGAACTGATTTTGTTACCCACATTATACAATGTTATTATTTCAAAAGAGTAAAAATTGCAGTGTTTATAAATTTCTATCGATGGCAGGATATCCTGTTGATTAATGGCACCATTCAGAAAAGACAACTAATTGGTAGACAACAAGCTATTTAGTATTTTATTTTCTATGTAAGTTGATTTTTGGAGTCTATGCTCTCCGAAAGCGAGCGAAACCATGACGAAACACTTAGGTTTTTACTAATTTTGTCGAAATTTTATTTTGTAAAAAATTTCTACCCGCCCGAATGTTTCAAAATTTTTGTAGGTGATGAAAATCTGATATATTGAAATGCTCTAAAAAGATTGTGTTAAATACTTTTAGCGTAAAAAATATTGTCTCTGTTAGGCGCATAGTGACCTGCATTCGCATGTGTATTTGAAAGGGTTAAAATTAATAAATTTAAAAACTGATTGCACCATTGATTAAAAGAAGGTTTCACCTTTAAGAAAATACTTTAATAAGAGCACCTTTATACTTCATAATTTTACCTTTATCACCTTTATACTTCATACCATACTTCAATAAGAGCACCTTTAAGGGCAAACAAATACCCGAACCTCTAAATTTGTGCTCTGGAGAGGTAAAACCACGACAAAAAATGTCCAATTTTTTATGGATTTTGTCGAAATTTTCACACATTTTATTTTTAAAAAAATATTTCTACCCGTAGGTGTTTGGAACGTTTCAAAATTTTTGTAGGTGATGTAAATCTGGTCTATTGAGATGCTGTAAAAAGATTGTGTTAAAATACGAAAGTTTAGTTACATTTAGCTTAAAAAAAATATAGTCTCCGTGCAGCACGAAGTGACCTGAGTTCGTTGGTGTATTAGAGAGGGTTAAAATTTATATTTTTATTTTTAAAACCGATTACACCACCGATTAGAAGAAGGTTTCAGCGTTTGTTGGTACCTTTAAAATTGCATTCTAGGGAGGCATTGCAATAAGGGAGAAAAACTTTTTTTGGAAAAATGACCCTTTTTGAAAAAATTTTTTGAAGGGGTTAACTATGATATATTTTTTTAATTGATTGCTGCATTTGAGACATAAGAGTACAATCTTTCAGAATATGTCTTCAGTTTTTGACTTTACTAAGCTGTTTGGATGATGTTAGTTAATAAATAATGACAAAATATCCCTGAAATTTTCTTTTTCGTTCTTCATTTTCAACCAATGCTTAAATAAGCCTTCAGCGCATTTGCCACGACTTTTCCCTTCTTGCAATGACCGAGATGAGTTTTTAATGAGTGTGAATTGAGATTGTTAATTAATAACTCAACTAATTATAAGAATTTTAAAATTCTGAGTCTCAAGTGCATCATGAGACACTTTGGGCTAGTCTCACAAAAATTTTTCAGGCTCATATGTGTCGTAGATTCTGCTAGCCATTCCACGCAGACAGAGCAAAACTTTGTTTTATTAATATAGATAATTGTTGCAGATTTATTTATTTCTTGTTGAATGGTTAATTTAAAGTTTACAAGAAAAATTACATTGAAATTGTTTCAGTAATTCTTTAGAAAAAGATACTTCGGTATCGGCCGTTTTCCATAGAATTTCATAAATGTTGTTGTCCCCTTAAAATAATGATTTTATGTAATATTTTAAAACAATTTATCTTTTGTTATTGTTATTATGTTTTGCTACCAATTAAAAGAGAGATATTAAGTCACAATCCTTTACATTTTCAGATGAAATTCAAACAAAAGGCATGGTTGTTCCCATGGCTCCTGAAATTTACAAACCAATGTTAATGAGGCTTAAGCAAGAAGGTTTATATGCTATGGAGCACGCAGACAAATTATAAAAACTGTGAACTGTAAGAAATATTAGCTAGTAGCATTTTCTTTAAAAAAATGTTTATTATTCTTTATTTTATTGTGAGATAGTTTTGTGTTATAGCAAAGCTATGCTTTATAAATTTACACTTTACTTTTTAACTAATTAAAATTAGCATTTTTTTTTCAATATGATTTCTTTCTTTCTTTCTTTATAATTATTTAAAAATAAGTGCCTAAACAAAAATAGTGTCTTAGTTAATTTTAAATATATAATATGGATATTCTTTTAAGTTATTTTGAAACTGAAAATATTTATTTAAAAGACAGAGTAACCTACTTAAGGTTTGAATTTAAAAAAATAATAAATTTTTATCCAGCAGAAGTTACAATAATATAATTAAACATGTTACAATAATATAATTGAACATATTTAAATTTTATCTTATTACTTGCAACTGTTGATTTTTTTTTTTTTTTTTTAAGTATCAATTTTTCAATATTTAATGTTGAAAATTATATGTGCCATACTTTTACAGCACTTGTTAATTTTTACACTTCATAAATTTCAGTGAATTTTAATATTTTATTTGCATATCTTTAAAAATAGAACAGTTTACAGTCACATTCATTAGCGTGTGAAATTAATGTAAAATTTCAAAAAAGAACCAGTAAATTGGACATGAATATTAAAAATTGTAAATAGTAATTTTCGTAATTTAATACCTTTTAAAACTCACCATATTTTTCTTTTGGTATTTAAATTTTCTTTTGCATTAAAAGTGGAAGATAGTAACTATTAATGGGTTTAATTATTGTGGAGTTGGTTATTATTGTTGATATTTTTTCAACTTTTAGTCATTTGTTTGTACCATTGTAGTTTATATTGTATCCTGCTGCCATATTTATTTTTCAAATACATATTTTTTCCCCATTTATCTGTTTTTAATTATGTTATTTGCATATGCAAACTATCTGTCTTATTAAGTAAACTGCAGAAATTTATTATCAAAGTGATTATAATTGATGCTTATTAGTAAAATCACCTGAATTGTTATTTTAAAAGATGTCAAGTAATTATATTTATTTTAACATATTACATGTGCCATATTGTTATAGCACTTGTTAATTTTTACACTTCTGTAAATTTCAGTGAATTTTAATATTTTATTTGCATATCTTTAACACCCCAGCTGCAGGTGACTTTTTCATTTTCTTGTATAAGGCCATGTCCTATTTTTATTCGCTATTGGTTGTATTAATGGAATGTAAAAAGAAAGCCAAAACTTTCAGCGCCAAAGTCTAAATTTTAGGCAGTGCGTAAATAGTGCACCCCGCTGAATTGTATAAAATAAGTGAAACGCTATATGAACGTTACCCAAAGCTGGAGGATTAAAAATAGAACAGTTTATGACCACATTAATTAGCATATAGAATTAATGTAAAGTTTAAGAAAGAACCAATAAATCAGACTACATGGATATTAAAAATTGTAAATAGTAATTTGACTAAATTAATACCTTTTAAAACCTACTGTGTTCTTCTTTTGGTATTTCAGCTTTAATTTGCCTTAAAAGTTGAAGATTACAGTACAGTAAAATCTGTCTAAGACAGAATCACTTGGGACGGAAATAAAATTCTCCGTTAGACAGAAAAACTTTATAGACATCGCGTTCACAGAGTATTAAGCATTTCTTTGGCTAAAAATTAAAACTAACGTATCTTTAAAATTGTTTTTAAATAAAATAAAAATGAAATATTTGTACATTTTTTTATATATTTATAGTAATATTAATTTAACTACAAATTGATAAATCACAAACACACTGGTATAAATCAAAATTAGATTTTAGTGAAAAAAAAGTTATATTTACCTTAATAAATTCCTTAAAATTCTATTACACTGGTCAACAAATTTGAACTTTTGCTCTGTCCTAAAACAGAAATTAGTTGTTTTTTGTGCTGATTCCAAATCTAGATTACTCCAGCACGTCAAGTTTGAGAGATATTTGCATATTTCAATTTATGCAAATTTACTGAATTTTATACAATTATTTGCAAATTTAAGGTATAAAGCAATATCAGACAGGGTTTTTTGTTTTATGTTATGATTACTACCTAATTTACTTCACAGAAACGTTGTTTCTGAGATTATACTGACATGTGACTGTGAAATATTGTACCTAATTTGCATATTTTTCATGTTTTTCTAATAATGTTTCTTGACGTTCAAATATTTCTGCCGCTCGAGTACGCTAATGTTTCTAAACCAGTTGTTTGAGCTGATTTCAAATCTTGTATCTGTTTTCTTCTATCATGTCTAGTTTTTGAAAAAAATGAAATTTTAGTTTTTGGTCAAAAAAGCCAGAAATAGCTTTTTATGATACTTTGTATGATAAACTTCAACTAGTTAGGATAGATTCTACTACTTATTTTTTTTTTTTTCGATTATATAAATTGTTGTTTATGTCCCTGATAAGACTCTGACACTGTTCACCCTCTTGACAATGAGGTACACACCCTTAAAAAGCATCTAATATCAAACTTGTGTTAATGCAGTACAAAAGTAGAAATTCATTTGACTCAAAAACTAGATGCGATATAAAAAAAAGAGTGCAGATTTGAAATAAGCATAAAAATCTTAGTCTAGAAAAACATTACGTCAATTCTGTGGCAACTACTTTACAGTTGATAGTGATGTAAACATTACACCATTGAAAAATATGCAAATTAGGCATAATAACTGATAAATAAATGTTAAGAATATGCAAATCGCAAGAATTATCTTAAACAAATAGTCAAGTAGTCATTATCTAGAAAACGTAATTAGATGCGACATATATTGTATCTAAAATTTGCATAAAATAGCACAAAAAAGCTTAAATTTGCATGAATTTAAATGTGCAAATTTCTCAAAACCTGGACCACCTAGAGATAAACGGAAAGCATATTCGGAATCAGTGCCAAAAACTTATTTAGAATCAACCAATTTTAGTTCTAGGCCAAAACCACTGTTGTATAGTGTTATTTTAAACTTATTTAGAAAAAAAAAACTAATATTGTTGTTTGTCAATGTCATCAATCAGCAAGATACCCTTCTGACCTCTGGGAGTGGGACTGGACAATACATGTCATTTTGAAAAGATAAGGTTTCTTTCCATTTATATTTCCCAGCGGAATTTTCTTGTCATTTTAAACAGTAACTTTACTACATAGTACCTCAAAATGAATGTCCGGTTCCGCGTTACACAGATTGTTTCTGTCTCAGACAGATTTCACTGTAATTATTAATGTGTTTAATTACTGTTATCGGATTTGTCTATTATTTTTAATATTCTTTTCGTCATTTGTTTGTGCCATTGTAGTTTATATTGTATCCTTCCATGTTTCTTTTTCAAATACATGTATGTTATGGTTTTTCCATTTATCTGTTTCTTCATTGTTATGTTAATTGCATATGCAAACTATCTGTTTTATTAAGTAAACTGCAGAAAGTTATCATCAAAATGATGCATCTTAGTAAAATCATCTGAGTTGTTATTTTAAATTCTAATTGTGTCATAGAATTATATTAATTTTCCCATATATGCATGACAACTTTTTCTTTCATTATTTTTCATGGATTTGATATTCTTATTTTGTAGCCTGGGAAATTTGTATCTTATGTCTAAATAAGGAAGAAAATATATATAAAGTTAATAATAGTACATTAGTAATTTTACTGGTAGATAATGTAGATTTTAACTACATTTTCTTTATTTTATTATGTTATTAGATTGTTTTAAAAATTTGTTAATTAAAAGATCTGAAATGCAGAATAGTCTTTATTGCTGCTTAAAAATCATTCATTCTAGTTACTTTCAAAATCCAATATTTTCATGGTGTTTCTTATAAGGATAGACTATTTTATAGTTTATAAATTATAATATTTACTAGTTTGTCAATAGCCAGAGCAGTCTAAATATTGATGTTTCCTTAGATTTGCATAGCTAAACATTTCTTAGTATGGAATACAAGTCAGTTCTTTATATATATATATATATATTACAATTCATAATGATTAATTGCAACCTGAAAAATTTTCTCAATATTTGTTCTTTCATAAAAAATGTTTAGGTTTTTAATTAAATGTGCCATCTTGTAAAAAATAGTTTATATTGTTGACTTCTGTAATTATTTTCATTCACCAATCATCAAATTGGTGCTTGTTTATTTATACTATTGCATTTATATATTATTAAAAATGGAATATATACACAAAACTGTTTTACGATTTTATCTTGCCATCAAATATTTGTTGTATATTTTTCTGTTGTTTACTGATCTTTTTATATACACTTCCCTTTTATACACTTTTATGTGATTGATATTCATAGTGAGATCCAATGTTGTTAAATTTCTGTTTTATAAGCCAATCTTGGCAGTTAAAATGCCACATATCTAAATTTGAACAGTATTATAATGCTTATTTAGTTTAATGTTTTTGTACTGATATGAGATATTAATAAATATTTTGAATATTAATTTTGTGTGCGAGTCTGTATATAGAGCTTGTTTATGTTTTAAATAATTTAACTCATAACAAAGGTCTTGATTGAAGACATTATGAAATCCACTTCTTTAAAAATAACATTTATATATAAAAAAAAAAAATGTAACACATATAAATTTATTTCTACAAAGTTATAGATTACTCTGTTTGCTTTCACTCTTGTCCATTCTGATATGAGCTTACCTGCTTACTCCTGCCTCCCACCACCTTTTTAAAAATATGCGATATGTTGTTTTAATGTTTTCTTTAATGAAAGGCATTACATAACACTATTCATTTAGACATTTTTAGAATTTTGATTTTCCTTCATAAAATATCTTTCAATATTTTTGTGGCTATATCGATTTTGTGTTTAAGAAAATTATTTAAATTTAAGTAATGTTGTAATAAAACCAAGTTTCATAGCAGTTATAGATCTTGTAGTAGTTATAAGATTGGATTGATAGTAACAGAATATTAATCAAAAATAAAATGCTCAAACTTTTCTCTGCCCTCTGCAGCTTACTTGATAATATCTTTTACAGAATGTATTTGAATCCTGTTATATAGCCTAGTTTAAAATCTAGAAGCTTCAAATACCGTATAGGAAGTCTATTCATTATCATTGAAATGCATTTCAATTAGTAACTATTTCAGAGATAAGAATCTTCTGTGTTTCGTCAGTTTATTTTAATAATTTCATCAGATAAAAAAAAAATCTGCGTTATCACTGCCCTCTTACCTCTTTTCACACAAATTAAAAATCTATAAAATTGTTTTTGTTTTTTAATCTTTTGTCTTGTTTGTTGCTCTATAACAATAAATCAATAATCAAAATTACACTTCCCCTCCCTTTGCAATTTATGCTTTCTCTCCTCACCCCGAGCGTACAAAGTTAAACTGTAAAATTTATTTAAAAAAAAAAAAATCTGTCCTATTTGTTGTTTTCTAGTAGTATTATCATCCTCCTCCTCCTCCTCCCTCCCAAGGAAAAAAAAAAAAAAAATCTGCTTTCTTCTCTGCCTCCTCAACACACAATTTAAATTCTTTTTAAAACTCTAAATTAAAAAAGGAAAAGAAAATCTGTTTTATTTTTTACTTTGTAGTAAAGATAAATATCAGCCTTCACAAGGAAATTCTGACGTATTACTCCCTCTAGCCAGTACTACAGTGGGGTGCAAAATGATAGGAATGACACAAAAACAGCAAAATCAATTTGCGTTTGCTGACAGGTCAAAATGATTTTTCTCATGAAAAAATGAAAAAAAAGCAATTTAACAAATTACAACGACCATTTGGAAAATGATTTTTTCAAAGACAAATTTAAGACATAAAAAAATCACACGGAGTTGATCATACATTACGTACACCATGAATTAAACATTAATAGTGTTATTACACGTAAAAATTGCAAGCGACAAAAATCGCCTGCAGCTCGTACCACCTGAATTATCCACCTGAAACTTATGTATTATCCAAGCATTTCATTGGCTGTTCAGGAAAAGGCTTTTCCATCGTCAGATTTTTTGGAAATCAGACGACCAATTTTAAATGAAATTTCATTCTTAAACTTCTAAACATCCCACAATATTACTTTTTACACTGTTGTATAGAGAAAAAAAATATACTTTTAAATGCAATTTGTTTGAAAGCTGTATCTCAATTGTTATTATTTTTTTTTTTTTTGTAGTTTTTATTACTTTCTTGTCATAGTGGCAACAGAAGTATCCATCTCTGTTGAAAGTAAAGGTTAGTGTATAGACCAATCAGAAAACAAATAAAATGTGGATTAAACCAATAAAAAGCTTCAGATATGCTTTTGATTTCCTACCCTGACGAGGACAATACCCATTTTTCCAAATGGTTAAAAATGAAAACCATGAGATCATTGGACCTTTCTAGTAGGTGGAGGGTTAATGTTAAATCAATCGTTTACAAAAATTTCATATATATACTTTAAAATTGATTTCAAAATATGTATTTTGCTACAGCAAAATAATAATGGCACAAATATTTCGATACTACAGTTTGTGATTAGTGGATATTTTCACATATCATTTACTAAAGAAATAAAAGATTCTGGGTGTGTTCCTGTAGTTCACAAAACTTTTTGACGATGGGGAGGGGAAAAGGCTTTCTGACTGCAAAAGAGATCAAATTCTAGCTTATAACTACATCAGAATGTCACTTCAAA
The DNA here is from genome assembly GCA_963932465.1 of Maratus speciosus. Lineage (NCBI taxonomy): Eukaryota > Metazoa > Arthropoda > Arachnida > Araneae > Salticidae > Maratus > Maratus speciosus. The sequence goes on from OZ010788.1 coordinate 318,620,514, forward strand.
TAATTGCTGATCAAATTAAATGTTCAAAGACACTCATTAATTTCTTACAGAATCCAACTGCCTATGGTATTGCAAAATCTGCAGGAATTCTGAGAATTCTTTTAAAACAATCTGAAAATTTGATTTTTCACATGATCACAAGCAAAAAAATGACAACAAAGGAAATTGGAAGTCAGATAAAGATGTCAGTGTCAGTATGGTCTATAAGAGCAGTAAAAAGGTTGGGAATTCTTAAATATGAAAAACCATACTGGTGCCTTCCAGGGCTTAATTTCTAAGAAAAAAGTGACGGAGCCCTAATATTCTGCGGTACCGGTACTAACAACTGTACCCCCTCCTGTCACTGCATATTTATATTTTGTACATTATTTGCAAAATTTAAAGCATTTTTTTTTTTTTTCTTTAGCAAAATAAAAATTTTAAATATATATCAGCATATACTTAGCTAGCTGTGAACTATTCCACTTTTTAGTTATCACTCACTCCTTCTGAATACCAATCTTTGCTTAATTTTAATGTTAATTGATTGCAGAATTCTGTGATTAAATATGTTAAGGATGGAACAATGCTTTTTAATTTCCTATAAAAGGTGCGTATCTTAAACTTTCATAGATTCCTTCCGCATAACAATCTTCATGGTGAGAATGTGGTGTGCTTTGAATTTTGTGGCGAGTCCCTGAAAATCAGATTAAATTAAAATTTTGACACTTATCAGAAAGATTCGGTGCTTTTATAGAAAAAGGGGAAACACTGCTCTATTGCTTTCTATCAGAATAACAATACATGGCAATTTTATCTACTTTCAAATGAAAGTGACTTGATAAATTTGCAGAGCAGAGCCTTAGCATGGGCAGCGTTCATTATACAAAATAAATAAAAAATATCTCTAACATGATTTTCATACTCGTACGCAATAGAAGACAAAAACCTCCAGCTGATGCTCGTTGACTAAAAATTCTTTTCCGGTTAGATATCTAAATTTAAAAAACAGCCAATTAAAAATTATTCTACTGTCACAAAATAAAACCGAACTGAAAGCAAATTCATTGTTCAGTCTCTTGAGTGGCACCGGAACAACATATCGCCTACATAATTTTAATATAATAAATTTGAAATAGAAAAATACAATTTCTGTTTTCCCTTCATTCTGATAAAAATAGCATTAAAATGATTATTAAAATAAAATAGAATATATGTAATTTTGAATGAGCAAAAGTATTTTTTTTTTTTTTTTTTTTCTGTACATGAATAAATAAGATTTTGAATGTAACACAGATTGGGCTCGAGTCAGTCAAAACCCCAAAACTGATATAAAAATTGAGTCCATTTTATCTCCATCTCTTACGTGTGCGACACATTGTCACATATAAGTGTTTTGATAAAAAAAAAAAAAAAGAATGCGAAAGCTTGGAGCTGGGAAGGAAAGGAAAAGATAATTTAGGCTTCAGTTTTTCGGAAGCGCTATTGCACTGGGCTCCGGAGCCCTGTATTTATGAGCTCCAGTGAATTCTGACTAATATTTAAATATTTACTGAAAACAGAGAAGTACCGGAGCTAGGCTCCAGCGCAAATTAAGCCCTTGTGCCTGCATTTAACATTTGGCCATAAAAAAAAGCCTACATTCAGTTGGCAGAAAAACATCTGAAGCAACAAACTATTTTAAATTTGATGGTCTGGGTGGTATTCATTTATATTGGCATGACCTTCAAAAGTAAAAGGGCTTATTTTCCATGTGTCAACTAAGTGGAGGCTTTTTTATGGTTTTGGCTGCTTTTTTCTCAGGAGGTAAGATCAGAATTGCTTTTCTAAAAGGACGACAAAGTAAACATAAATATTCATATGTTAGAATACAACCTGTTGAATATGAGTGAAAAAATTGCCGGCTGTAATTATATTTTTCAACAAGACAGTACTTCAATTCACTGCAAAAGATACAAAGAAGTGGTTTATAATAAAATTCTGACACTCGATTGGCTGGCCAATAATCAGGACAAATGTTGTCCGTAGACAACATTTGGGGTATTATAGTGTGAAATATCTACCGAAAAAATGGTCCAGTATAACTCGAAAGCAGAATTAAAATCTGCCGTTAGTGAGGCATGGTGTATTTTGTCACTTCGACAAGTTTGATACCTTGTAAACTCTATGCCATAAAGCTGCATTGAAAATACAGTAAATTATGTCTAAGGCAGAATCGATCGGGACCGAGAAATTTTTCTGTAGTAGACAATATTCCGCCTTAGACAAATTTTACTCAATGTCTATGGATTCGCAGGAACTTGAAAATCTTTCCGAGTTAGACAGATTTCCGTCTTACACAGAGTCCGCCTTACAGAAAGTTTACTGAATTAAAAACAAAGCACAATTGATACCTAATATTTCTATAATTTTGAAAAATCTGTTCATTTCTTATCATTTTGCTCTTATTGCATATCCAGTGAAAATACAATTTATTATATTGTAATAATAACAGTTGTTTTACAATATTTTCTTTGTGTTTATATTGCCTATTTAGTTTCATAAAATCAGTTTATATGTTTAAGGAGAGTTTTACCTGTAGGCCGAAAAAAAGTTTTTTTTTAAGCAATTTTTTCCTGGAATAGGAATGAAGATTTTAGCTCCGGGTTTTTTGCTTGGTGTTTCTTATCATCTGAAGAACATATCAACTTTTTTTTTTTTTTTTTTTTAAATCGATGATGTGGTTTTAGTTGCGTGGGTGTCCGTTCACTTCCAATTGGGTGGGATCCGATAGATTGCCAGAGTCATTTGCAATCAATTTCTGTTAAGGATTATGAAAATAGATAATATTGTCTGGAGCTTGAAGCACTTTGAGATCAAAAAGTTAAAGGTCAATAAAGTGGCAGCGATTTGTAAAAAAGGGTTATTTCTGACCCCCTTTCTTTTTTTTTTTGCACTTTGGTATACTTCTAAAAATAGTTGTTTGAGAAAAGTCATTTTGTACAAAATGCGTTTATTGTGTTCCAAAACAATGCAAGCCAATGGATGTGTTGCGCTAAAATACTAAATAACTACGAAAGAACTTCAAATTCAGCCAAGTTGTTGAACACATATGATCTACAGACTATAGGGAATAAAAAAATGTAAAAGGAAAATCAATTTTTTTTCAACCAAAAAACAAGGTAGAGAAAGGAAAATCAATTTTTTTCAACCAGGAAACAAACAGTTTTTGTGTCCTGATCCCGCCCAGTTTGAGAAAAGTCATTCTGTATAAAATGCATTTATTGTGCTCCAAAAGAATGTAAGCCTATGGATATGTTGCACTGAAAAGCACTAAACTACGAAAGGACTTCAAATTCGGTCAAATCGTTGAACACAGATAATCTATAGACTATAGAGAATAAAAAATGTAGAAAAAGAACAAAAATGTTTCAACCCCCCCCCCTCCCCCCCCAAAAAAAAAACCCCTCCCTTAACATAATTGTATTTATTATTTAGTTAATTAAATTATCGTTCTTGTCATTTTGCATCCCGGTGTATATCAGAATTAATTTGTGTAGCCATGTAAAAAAACTATAGATGTTGCATGCTTTAATTAAGAACAACTTGTGTAATATTTTTACTTTCTTCTATCTTTACAAGGAAAATGTATTGGATTAGTGAAAAATTTTGACATCTGGTTTTTAAAGGATTTGCAGGTCGAACCTCAAATTTGAAGGGAGAGACAAAATTCTAAATACGAAAATTCGAATTATCAAAAGTTGCATGCTATCAAATAGTAGAATAAAGATAAAAGCTTTTTTAGAAACCTTTTTAAAAAGTAATCCTAATAATTATTCCAATAAACACTTAACAATTTTATTCGAAAAAAGATTCAATTGTTGGTTGCTTCAGAGATGAGTATGAAATTTTATCTATTACACTTTCTAAATGGACAATGGTTTTAAAGTGTCCTCAGACATATTTGGCTGATGCTCAACATATCTCCTCAAAATATCTACTGCAGAAAGTGCTTGTTTGTTTGTCACATTTGGTGGTAATTCGGCGATTTCTTCATCCTCTTCTTCACAAGAAGCTTTCATTTGATCGATGATATCATTGTCGTCCCACTGACCGCACACTATTACTGCATCATCTATGTTGACAAAGTCATTAAATTCCATGTTTTCGAGCTTCATGAGCGCTGTCAATCTGTTCCAGTCATTTTCGGTGCAGTTTTCATCAGAATTATCGATGTTAATTGTCTGACTACTTTCGTGATTTTCAATCAATCCAGGCTTTTTAAAGCTATTTATTATCATAGGGGAAGACATTGTTCCATGCTTTGTCAGCCATTTGCATAGCTTGTAGAACATTAATACCGGGTGAAACGCCATCTTCCATTTCAGACAACATTTTTTTAACCACATAATGACGATAGTTTATTTTAAACTTTAGATGATGCCCTGATCAAGTGGTTAAAGTTTTGGTGGAGGGTGGGGGGAGAAATTCAATTTTTATGTTTTCCATTTCAAGTATGGTATTGTGCACTGCAAAGTTATTGATGAAAAGCACAATTTTCCACTTTTCTGTTTTAATATTTTTATTAAAATTTTTAAGCCAGCTTTCAAAAATGTTAGATGTCATTCAAGCTTTATGGTTAGCTTCGTAAGCCAAAAGAAATGATTTTATGCCTGTGAAACATCTTGGATTTCCCAATCATCAACGGTTTTAAGTTCTCTGTTCCATAACAACAAAATGACATGCTCTTTACTTCTCTTTCCTCCATGACATGCTTCACCCTTTTCTTTACATACATAGTTTATCTGAAGTACATATTAAAGAAAGTCCAGTTTAATTTGCATTAAACACATGTTTTTCATCGTAATCCTTCATGATCAAGCTGATTTTTTTCCCATTATTCTTCACAAACTTCCTCGTCTATGCAAGCACTTTCACCACACATTTTCAAAAATGAAATGTTACATTTTTTTAAATTTTTGAACCAACCATTACTTTCTTTGAAATTTAAGTGACCTAATTCTTTTGAAAATGATTCAGCTTTTTCTTTGATTACAAGTCCATCTAGAGGGATGTTTTGAGTTTTACATTGTGTAATCCACATCATAAGGCACTTCTCCATGTCGTAAAATTGGCAGGTTTTTAACTTCTTCCGCTTGCCTAAGCCGTTCTCGAACTTTAGTAGGATAGTTCTTTTATTTTTTAAAATTGTTGACGATGTGCTGATTGGAAACCCAAACTCCTTTGCAATTTTCTTTTTCGATTTTTTTCAACTTTGTCGATGATTTGTTTCTTCACTTCAATAGAAAACATTCAATTTTTGTTTGTTAGCCATTTTGAACAGATGACTCACATAAGATCTCACTTACAAATGCTCCAATTTTTTCTGAAATAACCAAGAAAGGAAATTTTTCAGGACGTCATTAGGGCATTCACACATTTCTTTCACCCCTTGTTGCAATAAGAAATCCTACATTCTTCTTACAAGCTATCTACCTCTTGATTATTGTTCATTATTATCATTTCCAGTTTCCTTTAAACCACCCCAACCCCTCAAGAAAATAACCTTGGAAAATAAAAGGAAAAAGATAGATGGTTACTGCATATGCAAAGGCAACTGACTGAAAAGAAATAAGGGAACAATAAAACAAGAATTTCAATTCCCATCTTGCGGGGTCAAGAGATTTCATTGTGTTACTGGTGTCTTTATATCCCTTCATTTTAAAGTTTATGCGAAATTTAACACTGTAATTTGTAAATATAGTTTGTCTATTCTTTAAAAATTTCTATTTTTTTTTTTTTTTTGGAATATTTTTTTGGTTTTATAAAAAAAAATTTCTACACTATTTATGGAAAAAAATTCAAGTTATCAAGGTACGATCCAAAAAAATTCGCCAAACCAAGATTTTTTTAACATTGCACATATAGGAAATTTGAAGGGAATCTTTTTTTTCTTCAAGATATCGAAAAATTCACGAAATCTGGGTTCGAGTTAGCAAAGTTCGACCGTATATGTTTTAGAAGGTACTGCACAGGATTTGATTGTTTTTGGAAAATGTCTGTGTGTCTGTATGTGACACAAATTTTGTGGACACTTTATATCAAGAATTAAAGCACTAGAAATAATCAAACTTCAGATTCAGTTAGACCTTGATATTCATTGGTGTTTATTAGGTTTTAGTGTAAACCATCCAACAGGTGGTGCTGTTATGCTGCATTCTTAATGAATTCCACGATAGCTATATCTCAAGAAATAATGCACAGAATTTCATCCAACCTCATATGTTGTTGATATAAATGGATGCTTATTAGGTTTGGGTATAAATCACAAACATGTGCTGTTTCTACATTGTGTTTATCCCCATTTCCACAATAGACACATCAATTTCCACAATCTTAAGAACTAATGCATGGAATGTCACTAAACTTCATATTCTGTTAGACTTTGACATAAATAGATCCTTATTAGTTTTCTGTGTACACTGCCCAACAGGTGTCACTGTTGCGTTTTTCACAATTTTTGTGATAGCTATATGTCAAGAATAAATAGCCATTTAATTTTTGTTGCAGATGATTTGATATAGAAGAAAGTTTTGTGATAGCCACAACATACTAGTTTAATTTGGTATCCATCCTAAAGTTACAATGCAAAAGAAAGGCCAGACACCAATTATGTTGGGAGTGTTGTAAACAAACCACAGTTATTTTAATTGTAATGAGTTTTAATTGCATGCTGCAATTAAATTATTAACTACAATTGAATTTAATCACAATTTAATTGCACCTTGTGATTAAAATTCATTGCAATTAACTATTTGTCTTCTAATTGTTTTATTAATCTTCAACTATGACTACATTTCTTCACAATTATTACTTGATGTCTAACACTGGTGTTTAGAGTATAAAAATGTTTATTATTGCAGTACAGCATGCTATTAGAAGTATTCTGTCGTAATGTCACCAAGTTGATACTAGATTTCAATTTTCTTCTACACATTTTTACTGCATGTGTAATACTGCTAAAATAGTGTTATGAAATCTAGTGAATCATTTATTATAACTCTGTATTGTAAATACTAAATTTCACAAAGAAATTGTTTTCTCTTTGTAAAAATCATGATACAAAAATTCAACAAATCATGTTTATTGCACATTCTGCATAAAAAAGTATACATAGGCAATAAGCACCTGAAGAAATAAGAATTTTAAAGTTCCAGATATAAAAAAATAAAATACTTTGAGAAAGTTGTGCTACTGAAAAAACACTCCATAAGCATAGCATGTAAATAAAAAAGTAAATGCAATAAAGGTTTTGTATATAGGGTGTCCTAAAAAAAATTAAACACACTTTAATTATTTATCTGTTGGAAATATACTGAGTAAAAATAAGCTTTCCTAAAGTTATAAAGTATCAACAGGTTATAAAAAATAAGACATACAGCTAATTTAAGTACTTTTACAATAGACATTTTATAAAAGTCATTGCTTAATAATCTTGGTTATCAATATAATATTAAAGATATACATGTGTGCAGCATCTTTGATATGCAAATAATTGAAATCAGATTTTTGAAGATAAAAGTATTGTTCTCGTAAGACAATTATCACATTCAGTTGCTTGGGTAAAAATGCTGAATTAAAATTTACCTGTTATGAGTTGAGTTTATTATTCTATTTTTCAAATGTTCACATTTGGAGTATGTAATATTTTTAATGTTTTATTTGTAATACTTAATCATGAACATAAAAAAGGATATGGACTTCTAAAGAAATGCCATTAATATCGAGTCGCGACTTTTGAACTGTCCTCTATGTAAATAGCTTAGTATAGATATAAAAAAATTCACTATATTTACATAAATGTTTTTGCATTAAACTTTAAAAGAAATCTCAATTATAAAACAAGCAGTTAAAATTGTAAAACAGGAATAGTTTTTTTTTTTTTTTTCCCCTTCCAGTTTAATCCTTGATCACCAATTCCTCATCATTTTTACGATACAATGTAATGTAGTATAACAGCTGTTTTATATCAACTATACATACTCATTCTACCTCATTTCTTACTTGCAGCTCATAAATTAAGCATTTTGTTAAAAGATCACTGCACCACTTTAAATATATAATTTGCTGTACATTTCCAATAATTTAAGTTACAATTCAGCATATCGTAAATTTTACAAAGGGTTTATGTAACAAAGGCATTCCTAAGACTTAGTGATCTAGGATTATTATTATTTTTTTTTCCTTTTCAGTATTATCTAAAATATAATACAATTTCTAAAAATTTTTAAAAATTAGAACTGGAATATATATTTTCTTATTCAAATGCATTTAGGAAAGTTTACATCTGTAGATATTTAGTTCACTATATATATATATATATTCTAATTCTTTCATCTCTGAATATAAAATGTACAATGTCTTTTTAATACATTCATGTTCTATTAGAAACAAAAGGGTTCATGCTACGCACAGTTTCATAATATGAGGAAATAAATACATTCATTATAGAATGTTGATAAGCTGTAAATATAAAATAGATTTCAGAATTAATATAAATGCAATTCTGCTAAGTATTATGTAGGTATAAAATTTTGATTAATAGAGGGAATGATTAGAAATTAAAGCTATTTCTTTGTCTTAATAGCATAATTCTGCTGTTAAAGGCTGCAGTGGTAATTCTTTACCCTCGTTTAAGTGAAATATCTCATCCAAATAACCAGGTTCCTGAAAAGAAAAAAAAAGAAAAGAAAAATGTATGATTAACTCATATTAAACTTAACCTCTTGACTACGTCCATGTACGATGCAAGTCGGTTTCGGTGATGACGTAGTCAAGGGTTAATATTTAATTTATTAACAAGTATGGTTTGGATAAATCATACATTGTAAAATAAAATTAGAAAGAAATCTATAAATTAAATAATACTTATTAGATACTAAGTCACTGATTATTTAAAAATGGTAATTTAATTAAAATTTCATCTGGATTAGATACCCATAACTAATAATTACACATTCTGTTTCACTTTTATTTTAAATTTAATTCATTTTCTCTGATATCTGAATTCTTTTTTTATGTTGCCTCTTATTTCTGCCGCTTCATCTTTGGAGAAGTCAAATACAATCTTCAGGTAATGGTGAATGCCATGTATGATTTAGTTAAATGCTGTAAAGAACAAAAATGAATTTTGAGGCTGATTCTTGTTTAAGTGTAATTTAACCTCTTTGGGACAAGCGAACTGTATAAGTGCTGCTGTTTTTTTCACTTTCATCCCGTGCGACCAGTATACGTGCTGTTGTTCTTGGCACTTACATCCTAAGCGTGCCATACAGTTGGAGCATTTTATTACAAATAAATTTATCATAATCATATTTGAATTTATATTAGGGAAGAACACACTTCCTTCTATCTAGGAAAGCAAATGGAATCAATATTTTTTAAATCCATGTCAATTTAATTTTTCCAAAAATGACTGCAATGAAAAAAAAATGTTTATTTCACTTGTATTTATGTTTCAGTAATGTGATTTCTTTTCTATCATAAATTTTTAATGCGTCAAATAAAACTTTATTTTTTGTTTCAGAAAATTTTCTACAGCAGTTGGAAAAGAGAATGAGTCAGCTGATCAACTGTAAACATATGACGTATGCTTCACGTATGCGCATGACTAGACTAGACTAGACTAGACTAGACTGCCAGTTGATATGTTTTCAATAGCTTTTTTTCACTTTTATCTCGGTTGGAAATAGTTTATTTGTATGTCGTGATGATTAATAGCTTTGGATTTTCGTTCTTTGAATAAGAAAGGGGAAGGCTCTATTTTATACTTTTATTTTGTAGCAGCAAATACTGCTATGCAGTTTAAATATATATAAATATATATTTTTATACTGATTGCGGGTGCTGGCTCAAAATATTTTCGGCACCAAGAAGACTTGTGTGTTCTTCTTCGGTTTTGATTTTTTCATTATACCGTTTCAAATAGTTTCAATACTGAAAAGGGTACTGTTGCTTGGTTGAGCGTTTGTAGCATGTATTGGCATCATAACATCCAGATGCTTTCATACTAGCTGAGCCTGGTTTTAAGACAGAGATCATGTATTAACCCTTTGAGACGAGCATCATGTATATGTGACACATAAGGTGATCAGAATCCTTAATTATTCACACCAGTTATTTTTTATTGTAAATTTTGCCTTATTTAATCAGGGCGTTTTCTCAATCCAATTAGGCAAAATTTTCTGTTTTGAGAAACTGGTGATAAAAGATTGAAAATTCTATAAAAGACGCTCATCACGAAGAAGTTAAAAAAGACTAATAAATCAGGTACCTAACAAAAAATTATCTTCCTTATGAATTTCGATTCCAAACACCCTATGTCGAAAAAAGACGAAGCACCGTAATGCCCACATATATTAGAAATTAACCAATTATTTTAGAAAATGAGATCAAACCAATATTGTTATTTAAAAAATAAATAAATAATAACAAGTGGGTAAGTGTGATCACAGATCGCATAGAGGGTTTTGTTTAATATTCCTTTCAAAACACTTTATCCTTTTGCAAAATCTGTTAGTTCCACATTTTGCAACCAGGGGGCACACTCTATTCTAAACAAACCTCTGTTTTACAAACTATCCGTATATATATTAGTCGAGGGGATCGGGGGCATAGCACCTGAGATAGGTAGGTGCTCCCTGGCGGTAAAAATTGGAACTAAAATATGTACGGCTATGGTGCATAATATGAAAAAGTGGTCAAAGAAGCGTCGGCAAAAGTTAGAAAAGTGCACCCCGGATGAAAAGGGTGGGGGTTAGAAAAATTGCTAGAAATACAGAAGTTAGAGCCAGGAGGGGTAAAAATATAAGACTTTTTCAAAATTTTATGATTTGTCATTTGATGCGAGGTGTTCAGCTATAAGTATCCAAAATTTCAAGTCCTCAACTTAATTAGGGGCTGAATTTGAAAAAAAAAAAAAAGCTTAAAATACACAAGTTAGAGCCCGGAGGGGTAAATATAAGACTTTTTCAACATGTTATGATTTGTCGTTTGATGTGAGGTGTTCAGCTATAAGTATGCAAAATTTCAAGTCTTCAACTTAATTAGGAGCTGAGTTAGAAAAAACAGCTTAAAATACGCAAGTTAGAGCCCAGAGGGGTAAATATAAGACTTTTTCAAATTTTTATGATTTGTCGTTTGATGCGAGATGTTCAGCTATAAGAATCCAAAATTGCAAGTCTCCAACATATATAGTTTCTGAGAACAGGTTCTGTGACAGACAGATTAGTGAGACGAATAGGGTTTCGTCAGATGAATGAAACCCTAAAAATAAATTCCAAAAACAAAATTTAAGAAAATTAAAACTTATATTGTGAAACACTTTAACAAGGGCAATATTCCACAATATAAGGAAGTCACAATTGATTTCTGTGTCAATATTGAAAGTAGTTAAGCTGAAATTTCCATATTCAAATTACCTGATTAAAATCTGAACCACATATGAAAATAATGGAAAATTAAGAATGGATCAATCCTGAATTCCATATAAAAAAAAGGCTACATAAATACCAACAAATATATTTTCCCTAAACATAATGAAAAAAAAAAAATGAAAAAGGTATTGGGAATAAATATAAGAAATAAAACAAAGGAAAAGGAAGAAATACACAGGGGTCACAATAGAAAAAGTACAACAACAGAATTTCTTTGGTTACTTCAATAGTAGTTTAAATATCAAAATACTATCGGGGCCGCATTAGGAAATTCAGAGCAATTCCATTTTCCAAATTTGAAAAGCATGTCAATTATTAAATGTATAACTCAAAAATTATATTTCTTTTAAATATACTAATTTTTTTAATACTGTAAGACTTACATTAAAAATAATTTATACAGTTTTTTAAATTCAGCATAGAATAGCAATTTGTTACTAAAGTTTTATATTAAATATGTAATTAAATACTTATTATACTAATGAAATAAGCATTTGTTTCTACTCATGTTCCACCATTTAAAGACCTGGAATTTTCTTCATCCGGTCTTTTAGACCGGATGAAGTAAATACCAATTTTATTGCAAAGTATAGTTTGCAATAAAAACACCAAATTGTTTTTCAAAAATTAATAATTGTCTTTGATTTTTTGCATTCATCTGTAAGAAATAAAACAATAGACGTGAATTAGCAGAAGATAAATTACGTTACAATACTAAGAAACTACATAAAATGATAATCCTGAAATTTGTCAAGAATGGTGTCAGAAAACCTGAATTTTCATTTTATGTGCTATGGACCCATTGCAATCTGCCACATCTTTCCCTCTGTTGTTCCTTTCAAAAACTGTACAAGAAATAGAGAATTCTAACAAAACACATACGAGAAATTCTTATTAATTATATATATATAGAATATAACTAGTTAGTGTTTGGAAGAAAAGTATCAGTAGAAAATAACACACATCAGTGTATCATTACAAAGTACTGTTATCTGCTTTGTTGCATACATATTGTAATTATGGCTTTAAAAAAAAAAATTCTAACGTACGCATAATTATCTGTTATTTATGGATAAATTAAACTTCTTCCTCTCTTCGTGACAATAAATGTTTACCAATTCTGCATTTAAAATTTGCCATATTTTGAAAAGTAAACAATACTCTTAAAACTTAGTTGCCACCTCACATTTTTTGTTGTCCTGAGCATCCGTCCTTATATTTCAATAGCTCTTGTTACAAGAGAAAAAAAAACACTGGCAAGAATCTTAGTTTTGAGCCATTCTCGAGCTATATACTCATTTTTTATGTATTAATAAACATTCACAGAATGAATATTTTCATTTATGCAGTTTTATCTTGTATCATTGGTGCGCTAGCCTTCTGGAAATAGAAAATATAGATAAGAAATATAATCTATATTTGTGGAAATACATTTTTAAAGCCAGAGAGTTTCCAGCATCTAGCCTATGTACCATAAAAGGCAATATTGTACAGCTAACTGTTTTGCTGATTTGACAGAATCATACCTGTTTAATTGACTGGAAGGCATATTTCTGTATTTTAGTCACAACAAGAAGAGACAAAGCCTTGAAACAGCTGTATACTTAACGTCACTGTGATGAGCATCTTGTACATAATTTTTAACCAGTATCTTGAAATAGAAATTGTCTTATTTAATTTCAGAAATTCTGCAATTAACCTGTAAGCACACGTGCTGGAATAAATCTCACGCCAATCACATTGTTTTCTTCAAAAAAAAAAAAAAAAATATATATTTGAGGACGTTTCTGGCCTGCCTTGTACCTGTCAAGGTCAAGGTAGAGAAGGGGTGGGTGAAGCAATGCACAGTGGGTGATTTAACGATTCTAGTTGGCTAAAATTATTATTTGCGTCAATATAGTCTCATCGCCATGAAATTAAAAAATGTTATTGATATTCACTATTGAATGTTAGGTATTGCAAAATGTAGCGTGTAGCAGTCATAATTTCGTTACAGGGACATTCAAAGGTATTTCATTACATTAGGACCTATGGGGGAAAATCGTTAACACTTTGAAATTTATATACATATCTATGAAGTATATATATATATATATATATATATTATAGTAGTCCGAATGCATTGAAAAATGTTTCATAATCTGACTGATGTATGATTTTACGTTCTTGATAATTTTAATGATACTTTCTAACGGTATGGAAGCTAAAGTGATAAAACTATTTTTGTATTATTATAACAAATCCTAAAATTTCTTTTTCTAAAATTTAAGGTACGGGTCAAACATTCGACAGCTTTAATGAAAATTGCTGTGTTATATATTCTGTTGTATATTTATATTTATCTCTGCACAGAGGAACCTTATGTAAAGAATGGGAATCATAAGATATCATGAGAAAATGCCTACATTATGTTTTGCATTGTATCAAATCTGAATTTGGAGAATTTGTCTGGATCAATTTTGTAACCACTTGAAATTTGCAGCCAAGTAATATATTTTAAATTTTTTTGTCCTGAGATATCTACATACAACTGGCAATTTTTGTCCAAATTTGGCCATAAATTTAAACATTTCACTCTTGTAAAACTTCTTGTGCTCTTCATTGTAATTTTTCTCTATAAACAAAATATTTTCAACCAAATTCACATTTTCGTTAAATTTTATATCTTGTTGCTGTTGCATAATGGTGCAAAAGTTTACTTATGTGACTAACTTAAATTCTGCTGTCTTTGATAATAAGAAAATGGTACTTGAATTTCAAAAAAATTTATTTAGATATAATAAGCTAAAAACAATTCTAAAAACTGAGAGGACACCTAAGGGCAGACAAATTAAATTGGAACGAAAAGGTAATAATCAAAACTATTTAATTATATCAAAAATTGAGCTTAATCGTGCTTTGTCATACAACTTTTTCTAAAACTGTAAAAAAAAAAAAAAAATACAGAGTTTTTTGCGACATTAAATATGAAATAACAGCTGATATGTGCAAACTTTACACACATAAATTCGATAAAATAAAGTCCGTATTTTGTTTGGAAGCGTCCATAATCGAGCAGTATATTTTACTCCGCTTCAAGTAACAGATTAAAGAACTATACTCAAATTGATTGATTAATTCCCAACTAAGAAGCACCATCTTTGCGCTAATCTATGGACCATATTTATATCAAAACCAATAGCAGGGTACAACACCCTAACTATTGAGCTATAACAAGCAAAAAATAAATTACGCTAGGATAAACTTTAAAAAATCGACTTTTGGCCAGCTAGAATCGGTAAATCACCCACCATGCAATGTCTTTTCTTTGTTCGCTAGGAGGGAAGAAATATACCTACCTCTTGGGGTTAAATAATCATGCGCGTGTACAAGCGTTTAATTTTGATACGTTCATTTCTTATGGGATAACACATACTAATAAAGACTAATAAATAATTTTAATGAAAGACTAACATAAAAGCTACTTCTATATATTGAATGAATGAGTATATATGTATATATGAATGGTATATATGAAAATATGTACTTGTATATATGAATGGGTATTAAATGTAATTAATATCAATTTTGTGAAATAATTCATCTTTTACATTGTAAAACAAATTGTTTACATATTTTCTAAAATAATCGGGATTTTTACAGAAACTGCTATAAAATCTGAAAATAAATATGAAAAGCATGATTTTTTCCCCTAAAAGAAGTAGTACTGATGCATTTTACAATATAGAGCAGTAGATTTGTTTTTAAAACGTGTTTAGCCAAAAATATAATGGGAAACAAAATGGGGTGAGATTTATCACACATGTTTAGTAACGTAATAGAAAGGGGCATGTGTGCTGACGTGTTGAATAAGGGAAAAAGTCCAATAAAAAATTACTGGTAAAAAAAAAAAAAAAATGAAGGATTGTATGCATTCTGTAAGTCACATAGTGTATGCAATGTTTACTGCAAAGGGGTTAAACATTTTGGTTATTTGTGTTTCTCTTTAAACATCAATTATCCATTGTAGTACAAAATTTTTGGATTTTTTTCAGGCTTATTTTACATTTAAAATGGATATACTTACTTCTGGTTTTTTCCGATGAGTTTCAACAGCAGAAACAGGAAAAGATACTGGTTCAATAATACAACCATAAGCACTAGGAGTCAATTTAAAAACTGTGTGCAGGGGAGTTTTCAAATAAGGTAATTCATCTGTTAGAATAGATTTATAAACATTAGTAATTGAGAGTTATTGCTATCAATCTATCTATATATATTCAAAATTAAATGTTTTCGGTTTATCCTGTTGTTCATTGTACTCAAATATCAATGATCGAATATAAATATATAAAACATGTTTTGAAAACCATTCACATTTGATTCACCTGCAATTTTATTAACAAAACTTCTATTTTTACAATTTTTCCTTCTTTTCATTAACCAGTAAAGTTTAAAATCGGATGATAAATTTAATGAAAATTTAATGATACAGCATTTATAAAAGATGTATCAAATTGAGAATAATTGTTTGTTGTAGACATTCTCTCTCTATTTCTATTTATTTTATGTTTTAATTGAAACATATCTTTATCTTGATTACTCTTTATGTGAACCTTTTTAAAAAATTGTAAACCATGTGTCTAAATGCAATAAAAAGTAACTAGCTTTAAAGAGAAAATCCAAGAAAAGTTTAAGTACTGAAAAAAAAAATGTATTTTAAATTGTTAAATCTTAATTTAAACATGTTAGCATTTATCTAAAAAAAATAGTTTTAAAATAATACAGTAATTTTATAAAAAGAAAGACATTCGTAAACTTACTTTTACAATTGTGAAATTAAGGAAGTGCATGTTTTCATGTTTTTCAAAAGTGTACTACTTCTGCCACCTTAAAACTAAATCAAAGAAAAACAGAACTTTTCTAGAAAATTGTTTTATTGCTTTTGTACATGCATTTCTTTAAAAAAAACAAAATGCATTTAACTGATGGGGGGGAAAAGTTCAACTAATAATTTCCATGTGTACTGTTATTTCACGAGAATAACAGTAATTAAGATGGTATTTTTGATTAATGTTAATGAAAAATAGAAAATTAATTTTTTATATTAATTTTATTTTTAATAACAATTTTTTAATACAAAACTTTTAAATATATATATATATATTTATTACACAAAATCATAAGCAGGTGATATGACTTTTTAAAAAGAATTTAAACAAATTCTTGGATCATGTATTTGCAGAAGCTAAAGCTCAACATATATCCTTAAACATCAGCTTAAACATCAAAATAAAGGTTAAAGGAATTTTTTATGGATTTCAATGACAATGTCTGTCTGAGGCTTTTATAATATATTAAGTTGTATTTGGAAAGTGTTTTGTAAATTTTGGTTTAAAAAAAAAATCATACTTTGTACTTAGCATCCATATAAACAAGGATATCCTATAAATGCAGTGTTAAATGGCCACTTGCCCTGAGCTGTCCTGAAACATCAAAGTAAAAAAAAAAATCAGAGCTAATGCTAATCCTATGGGGAGGGATTTTTCTAATATCTCGTTTGCATTTCGACATTTTTAAATAATTTTTTTTGCATTGGATAGCCGAGGTCCGTCTCTACAGTGCACCTTGGTTACTTTTTCGATTTTGGTTGCAGATATTTTTTAGAATGACACTTTCATTTTCAGAACCGGTTTTGAAAATGAAAGTAACTTTATTAAAAATATCTGTGACCAAAATCAAAAAAGTAACCAAGGTGCGCTGTAGAGACGGAAGTCGGCTATCCAATGCAAAAAAGGTTATTCAAAAATGTCGAAATGCAAACGAGATATTAGAAAAATTCCTCCCCATAGGATTAGCATTAGCTCGTGAGTGTCTTCGCCGGCATGGACAGGACCCTTAATGCAATAAATCTTTAGCATATTCACTACGATGTAGCATTGTAGCATAGGAATTTTTTTAAATATTTGTAAAAATAAGAGCATTTTCCAAAAAGAAAAAAAAACAATTTGGCCTCATAAAATAGCTTTAAAATACTTGTAAAATGTAGAATAAAAGAAAAGTACTACAGAATTAAATTTTTAACTTGTATATTAAAAGTTAAAGAAAAATCGATCGAGCAGTTCTTGAACAATCCAAGTAATCTGGTTAAAAAAATAGTTTTGAAAAAAAAAAATTAAAGTTTGCATTAGCAGCAATTAGTTACAGTGGTATATTTCCCGCTGTAACTTTTTAAATATTCTAAATTTAAAGAATCACTTTTGGGCTATATTCCAGACACTATAAACTTTCCGAAAATGCAAAAAAATATTAAAAATCTTATCTTTTGAAAGTTTCAAACTGTTGTCTACCTTTAAATAGCGAAGTTTATTATTTAAAATTAGAAAGAAATCTTATAACCATGTATCGAATCAGGGATTGAAAAATCTCTTTAAATATTCGGAGGCAGTTTGTAAAACTTAGGAGCCTGCGAAAAAATGTAATTTAATTAAAGAAATTATTTTAATAAAATATTACATTAACCTTTAGAAAGGGCTTATCAAGAATGTATGTTAACCTGTAATTGGTGTGACAAAAACTGTTGCATAACTACAGTGAGTGGTCTGTCAGACTGCCTAAGCTAAAGACGAATAATATGCTACATTAACGCTCAAAATTCTATTTCTGTACTAAACTTCATGTACAGGACTATTATAATTAAAATTCAGCTATTCCAAAGTCTCTAGTGATAGTAATAGGGCTCCAAATGAAACAAAATTTAACCAGTATCTATAATTAAACTGAAAATTTGTGAAAATTGAAAAGCGCAGCGGTCTACAAGACCGCTAACAAGCAGTTAAGGGTTAAAGCAAGACAGATGCTGTCCAAGTCCAACTCCACCACATGTAGAGGTTAAGTGGGTTAAGTAAAAAACTGACTTCATACATAACTTTACATGTCTTGTACCTTTATAGTTTTAAAATATGAATATGCAATATGAAATAACAGATTTCCTCAGGATTAAAATTCTTTAAACAAGTACCATTTAAATTTTGTAAACACTGTTTCTAATCAGGTTTATGCGATAAAATCTTTCACACAAAACTGGTATAAATCACTACTGTCTCAATAAATTTACTAAAATACAAATTTGTAAATAGAAATCGAAATTATTATGCTCCAATAAATCCTTGCCTATTTTGGCCATCACCAAAGAGGCTGCATTTGATCATTTTTCAATCCGTAAGACAACACTGGCATATACATTTCAAATCAGCACAGCCACAGCACTTGCATTTTGGAAAATTTATACAGTTACTTTAGTATATTGTAAATTTTGAAAAGGTCTATGTGCTTTCTCGACTTGGCAGGGGCACTGCCGTGCCCCGAGATTAAGTGAACTAAATGTAGTCTATGAACAATGAAATGATTTGAAGTTAAATGTTCTATACCTGTTATAGAGTCTAATTTTGTTAGAAAGCCATTTTCTTCTTCTAACATTGCTGTTACAATGTAATGACAACGTTTCTTAAAAAACTTAGCAGGAAAACAGTAATCTGAAACTTTAATTGCCAGCTTTGAATTTTTAGTTGCCATGGCGATCTGAAGACTGGATTTTTTTCAAAAGGTAAATAAAAATAAATTTCAAAATAAACAGAAGTTTATTCGGTTCCGTTATTTTTTTAATTCTATGAATATGTTATTTTCTTCATGTTTCGTGTTCAATTCATTCAATAAAACACATAATTTCTATATAAAATGTTTATTTTGTAGTAGTAATATTTATTAAACATCAACTTTTAAAAATTTAAATATACTAACTGCAATAACAACACTATATTTGCATCTCTATATAAAATAAATAATGCCAATATCTATATATTTAGAGGTACCCATAATTAGTCTCTCCCTTTTTTTTATATTATTATACACTTTTAATGAATTTTTTAAAAGCAGAATTTAATCACTTAGTCACTGCTTATTTTATAAGTTTGCTATTCGAGTTTAAGCAACCTTAAAAAATTATATGAATAATATATTTGAAAGTGATATTAATTATGGCTACCTCTAATTACTCAATGATTCATAATAACTATAATATATTCAATAGTTATTTTCTCGAGACACTCTTATAAGCTGTAATTTCTTTTGTCACTTGAAGAAATTTTTAACAAATATTTTAAATAGGTGAATAATAATTTTACAAATTCAATAAAATAAATTTTTATGCTAAATAATATTATACAGAAACTATTGTGTGCTTTTTTTTTTTTTTTTCACCTCATTCCAAAGTACAGTAACTATTTTTACATACTTTTATATAATAAATGTTCTATTTGATAGCTTTTTGTTAAATAATATTCTACTCCTTAATTTTTTTATTTCTTTACTGCAAATATAAATATTTTGTCCCACTCTTGTTCTACAGCAACTTTCTAAAATCAATGAAGAGTTTTTGGCATACATTTGAATAATGGCAGAAATACCTATTTTTTCTGGAAAGTTTAACAGGATCATTTTCAAACTAATTGCCCATTTAATGTCTTTGAATTCCTATTTCACATAATCTTTTTATATTACTGACATATCAGTACATTACTTTATTGTTAATAAATTGTACTTATTAAAATGTTTATAGGTTTTAAATATTTGAGTATTAGATTATTTTAGTTGTCAAACTACAGAAATTTGTGTCCCCCAAATAAATATACCCAATTTAAACAAAATTCTTTTCAAAGCTTTTTAACTAGACTGTTTTTTTTTTTATATATATGAATGAAAAGTATGGCAATACATTATAATCTAAGAAAATAGCAATATTTCTTCTAAACTATTTATACACTAGTTTAAAATTTCATATTGTCCCCTCTGCATCTCACGAATTTTTACTATAGTTATTTTATTTTACAAAGGTTTTGATTTTTGCAGTTAACAATGAAGGTAAAGGAGGCAATATTATTCCTTTTTAAATCAATGTAAAAGAACTGAAAAACTATCACTATTTTTTATTTATTTAAAAATCATAAACATATTGTTATTCTCTCTTATGAGTGTTACCTATGTATTTTACTAATTATTTATTTAATTATACATATTAGTGATGTAACGAATAGTGATTTGGCCGAATAGCCGAATACCGAATATTCAGCCAAGTTTTAGGCCGAATATTCGGCGGCCGAATACTGACTTTAATATAAATGACTTTTATTTTAATTGTTTAATTTTTTTTCAATTTTAAAATAAAAAATTAAATTAAGGACTAATTGAAATTAATTTTTTGTTTGAGTTTTCAAAAATCATAACAGCTGAATGTAATTTTTGTTATACTTTAAATGTCTTAAAAAATACTTTAAAGATAACATATGACTTTTAAAAATGTAAATAATAATTTAATTCATAATTTTTTATTTAATCCATAGATAGTTCTAGTAATTTATATATATGTACTATCTAAAATAGAACTCATTACCTCTGTAAAAATGAAACTTTTTTTATTTTAGTAAAATCCTTTCACTCCCTAAAAATAAGAACTTGCATGTGTCCTCTGTCTTTTTATATCCTTTTTCATGCAACTTAAACTTAGTAAATTTACACTCTGTATGTCCAAAAAAAAAAAAAAAAAAAAAAAAAGTTATTTTCTTAAAATATAATTATTCATTCCATTAAAATATTATATATTCTTTTCTGCTACCAAGATATACTTTTCTCTTTTCTTTCTCTCAAAATTAACAAGCCCCTCATAATATCTTTTCTTATGATCTTTTTCTTATAATAATTAATGTATTTAGGTATAATTTTTTAATATTGTTTGTCGAAAATATTTAAAATCATATTTTGTTTTGATTTTCTGGAACATATCTAACCAAATATGTTAAAATATTCGGCCAAATATGCCACTATTCGGCTACAGTTATTCGGTCAAATGTCCCACTATTCGGCCACAGGTATTCGGCCGAATATTCGGCAAAAGGGCCGAATAGGCCGAATACTGAATAGTGGCCGAATATTCGTTACATCCCTAATACATATGTATGATAGTTTAAGAATGACATATTTTTTGTTTAAAAATCCATTAGGATATTTCCATCTTACTAAGAATAAATTTTTGCAGAGTCAAAATTCTTTTGAGAAACTAACAAGTGTTACCTTTTATAATATTAATAAAAATCATCAGTTTTCCCACTTTTTTAAAAATTTATTTATTTAAAAAAGAAACATCACTTTCTTGCTGAGTGTTAAATTACAAGAAATCGATAACTCTTTTTAAGTGCGTTCGTAATCCTTATAATATTATAAATGTCAATGTGTGTCCGAATGTTTGAATGAAGTGAACATCAAAACGGATAAATTAATGCTTTTGTATCTTTGCATATAGATAGATTATGAAACGGAAAAGACGTAGGCTATGTTTTATTTATTTTATCCAAATATTTCAATTAATAATTCAAAATTTCATACTTTTTCATACAGAATCAATTGACGTTTTCCCGATAAAATTTGACCATTTTTCTTTCCCGTTGCCAAGAAATTCTAAATCTGGAATAATAATTTTTCCTCTACAATTAATTAAAAATTAAAATAAAAAGAATTCAAAAGAAGATATTTATGACGTCATATTTGAAACGAAAAATATGTATTTTTTATTATACATGAAGGATGAATATCAGTTACGTTAATAAGGGGTTTTCTGCAAAAAATGGAGTCATAATTAGAAGGGAAAAGAATGAAATAGAATCATATTACAGTGGTGGAAAAAATTATAAAGCCACTTGAAAATATGATATAATTAAAAAACAAAAAATGGAACATTTGTGAAATTTCATACATATATATTATATGCTACAAGGAAGTAAAGAAAAAAAGAAATTCATTAATAACTACATTAATAAAAGATTAATAGACTTAAGAAAATTATCTGTACAAAGAAAGTTGGAAACAATTATAAAGTCGATACATGTATTTCATCAATAATCGATGTGAGACCCTTTTTTTTTTCGATGACTTTGACTAGTCTCTTGTTCATTGAATTTAACAGACCACACAAAGTACTTGCATCAATATTGTTCCAGCAGTTTTTAATAGCATTCTTCAAATCTAACTTTGAATTGAATTGTCGTCCATTTTTGTAAACATTTCGGGCTAAAATTCCCCAGAGATTTTCTATTACATTCAGATCGGGGCTACGAGCTGGCCATTGAAGGCATTTCACCTGATTAGCTTCCAGCCAAGATTTAGTTGACTTCGAAACATGAACAGAAGCGTTGTCCTGCTGAAATGTCCAGTCTCCGGAAGTTATAAGAGGAGCAATGGGTAATAAATTATCTCCTAACATATCTTGATACATAACTGAATTCATTTTGTTATGCATGAAAACAATTGGAGTTGTTCCACAGGCAGCAAATGCAGCCCAAATCATTACCGAACCACCTCCAAATTGACGCTTTGAAAAAATATGATGTTCCTGTCGTAAATCATGCCAAAAGAATTTATAGCCGTCGGGTCCATCGAAATTAAATTTCATTTCATCAGAAAAGACAACATCTCTCCAATTTGTGCCTTCAGTTAAATGTTTTCATGCAAAGTCTAAGCGAGCATTTTTGCAGTGCTTAGAAAGAGGAGGTTTTCCTTTAAATTTTTTAAATTGAACAATGGGATTGTTACTTAAAACATTTCTTACCGTTCGGCTTGTACATGGTAATTGTAACTGTTCTTGAATTTGGGCTGACGACATTTTTTCTGCGCAAGCTAGCTTCCGGATTTGTCTTGATTGCCTTACATTTAAGGATTTCGGTCTTCCTGTACGCTTCTTACTGCCATAATCTTCGGGATTTCTGAGAAAACTGTTTACTGCCGCCTTGGACCTTCTTATTTTTCTTGCAATATTAGAACCAGGCATTCCAGCTTCATTTAAAGTTAATATTTTAATTTGTTCACCATTGGATAACTTTTTTCCTCTTGGCATTGTATTAAACACACCAAATACAAAATGAATGCTCGTAACACGTTTACATTTATCTAAACTTCCCTGGCGGCCTGCTTTCTCAAGTTTGGCATTATGCCAAATGAGGCTAGAACCATCGACTTTATAATTTTTTCCAAGTTGTTTTTCATTGGTTGTAAGAAATCAGCATAATTTATGTTCCCCCTTCCGTTTTTCTAAACAAAGTTTATGCGTATTATTGCGATGTTGATCATGCAAATGTAAATAGAATTTGCGATATCAATAATTCCATTACTTTTTGACTTTTGTAAATTTTTCTATCGGCTTTATAATTTTTTCCAGCACTGTATTAATAAAGTTATTCGCTTGGAAAAATATGACGTCATATTTGAAATAAAACATATTTCCATGTATTCGTTAAAAATGCAAGGAACATGAATATCAGTAAATAATGAAAATAGATAAATAATGACGTCATATTAAAACGAATAACAGAAATATTTTTTACTAATGGACTCTATTCTTGCTTTCAGTTCGAGGCTATAAAACAACCATTTTACTAAATTGTGACGTCAAAAAATACTATCCATACTGATTAAAGAGTTTGAATATAAGTTACAAACAAATGAGAGTTTTCTTTCAAAATTCACGTTATGATTATAAGGAGAAGATATTTTTGGTGGAAGAAAGGGGAATTAAAACGGATTAATATATTTTTTGACGCTATTTCCTCATTAAAATTAAGAAGAATTAAATTTCAATTAGTATAAATGGTACAAAAACATGATTAAAGTAAATTTCCAAAACTGAAAACATATTTACACACATCGAAGCTTCATGAATGAATTTATTCCACAGAAGCTAAAATCGTCTACGAATGTAAATATATCTTCTGTACATTTAAGTGGATAGTTATTGGCCACTATTCATAAGAATTAAGTTTTAAAAAATCATATACTATTTTAATTAATTATTTTTAAAGATGGCAGTTAAAACATGTCACAAAGGCGATTTTAGTAAAAGCTTTATCGGGTAAAAATGATGTAATATTTTTTCATGGAACGCATTAATTTTAATACGACAACATTAACATATATTTATTTCAATTTCATCAAAGCGATGTCGTTTTCGTTACACCAGCTTCGAAAGTTAAAAGGAAATCTTAAAATAATAATATACCTTTTAGAAATAAAATTTTGCACCAAAAGTCGCATTATTTCAAAATGAAATTTTAGTTTACATTTTAAATATATTTTATTACTTGAAATTTAGTATATTTAATAAAAATAATGTTTCAATGTTTTTCTAAATGTACAATATTGGATTTCATTAATTGATTCTATGTTTTAAACAAATTGAAATGCATAGTTTTAAATGATTCATGAAGTGAAAGAATATATATATATTTTTTATTTCGACAAGTATCATTCCGTAAGATAAACTAACCTAGTGAAAGCGTCGTTATGTTTAAATCATTAGCTGCTTTTCTTTCAGAAAATGTTAGCATTTTATAGCAGTTATACAAAATGGCGTAATTTGCTAAGAACTTAACAATAGCAAATACATAACTTTAACACTCTTTTACCGTACAATCTCCAGGAACATTGGTTTCAATAAAATTTAATAAATGGCACATCAAAGTCGACTTTAAAAAGTTTAGCAAGTAATTTGAGATTAGGCTTTACATGTGACATCATTTACGTGTAAAAAAAGAACCAAAACCATTAATAAAGTAATAAATTTGTCTTTTGCCTCAGATCCCTCTAATTTTTAAAGGCATCGTGATTATCGAAAAGGGCAAAGGAAGAGGGGAAATTTTCTTTCGATTTTAAAATATCAAAATCTATAGTCAAAAATCTCTCTGAAACACAATCTCTCTCCCCCATTGGAGCATATTCCTGCAAATTTCAAAGCTTTCAAAAGCCAAAATTACAGCACAACGTTAGATATGAAAATGTTAATTCATAATTGGGGTGCTTTTCCATAAATAGATTTATTCCGTGAAAGCAATAAGCAACTCTATTGCTTAAATAATAAGTATTTAGGCTCAAGAGTCTTCAGAGCATGATAAATATTTTGATATTATTGGTAGATCTACAGTTAATAAAAGTGTGGTACCGTGAAATTAAAGTGTAATAAATATTTGAAAGTTAAAGATATTTCTCGTACTCTTATTATTTATTTTTGAACTTTGATGCTTCACCACGTTTGATTATTACTTTTTAATACCATTTATCTTTTTTTTTTTCTTCCAAGATGTGATTTTTTGGAATATAAACATAATGTTGCATGTTGATTTTTCGATTATTCTAATCTTATCAAAGTCACGTCTGTAGTGACCTGTTAATAACCACTTTCCTTTAAAAATATTTACTAATATATTTCTTTAAATAATATTCGTTGTCTCGAAAACATAAATTAAATCAATGTCCTTGAGCGGAATAAATATAAAATAGAATAAATATAAATAATAAAATAGAATAACAGAGGTGTAAATTTATTCTTCATTTAATCATAGAAATGGTGTAGGAAATTTCATGCTCACGAAAGAAATTTAAATGACTCTATATATATAAATAAAAATAAGCAAATTGGGATCATCAGAAGCGTTTCTACTATAAAATGTGATAAAAGGTTAATTATATATGCTTTTAATTATCGAAATTTTTTGCTTAATTGGTGAATGTCTTCTTTAAATGTTACGTGAACACAGTCACGGGTAACAGCTAGTTATATGAATATGTAGCACCTATAGTTGTCATTCGGTTTGTCAGTCTGTCTGCATATAACAGAGCAAAAACTACCCAACTGAATGGTCTGAAATTTTAAATACTATATAATTGTTGCAAAATTTTGTCGAGTCATTTCAATTTTTATGAAAATCCGATGTATAGTTTAATGACAGGGACAGTCAAAAAAGTTTTCTGTTACATGCCAGCCAGTGGGAAAAAATTATTGCAAGTGCATTTTAATGATGTTACAGCCTTTCGAACAGAATGAAATTGATATGCACTTATGAAGTGCACTAAAATATACATTCAGAACAATATGTGGTGCAAAAAATATTTATAAAAATAATTATAGTACAAACGCACCTCATTTGCCATGTTTGATGAGCAAATTCCAACTTGTTTAAATTAACACCACATTAATTTTCTGTGTGGTGATCCGATTTGGCAATTAAATTGACACAATAGTGATCTAGATCAGGCCTGTCAAACCTTTCAGTAAGCAGAGGCACACCTCACCTCTTGACACACAATGAAGGGTGCCATTAATCACATGACTGAAAACATGAGGCAATATTATCGCACAGTATTAATACACATGCACATCTTAACATAATGCAAAGGAATCTTACAGTGGTAGACAAAAGGCCCCTACGGTTCTGAAGTTACATGCATTAAATTCCAAATTATACATTTTTCTATGAGAGATCCAACTTGAAATTGTTTGTAGGGTAAGGTGCCAGAAACTTTAATAGAGTCTATAATAACAAAAAAGAGTAAAAAAAATACATGGAAATCAGAGATATTGCTAGGTTTCTTTTAGGATGTGAAAATATGCTTTGATTTATTTTGAACGTGCGAATTTAGTTTTACAAAAAGTACAAAAATTATTTTCTATATAGCAGTATTTTTAATTTACCTTGGTCTTTATGTATCTTTTAGTGTAATGTGTAACTATATTTGTATATACCACAACAATGAAAAATATTACATCTTAGTATATCAAAAGTAATTTAATTTGAATATTAGAGAGTTAACAACAAAGTGAGGTTCAACCCCTCCCTCAAAATTTTGCAGACATATGATTATTTATTAAAAAAAAATTGAATTATTTCTTTTTAAAAAGTCACTTTGTTAAGTGCTCTAAATTAAAATCATCATAGTATAGTGAATGTTATGTTTATCCACGGCTAAATTCGATTCCCCTCATACGGCCATAACAAAAAGTCGAAATCCCTTTGTTTTCTGGGAATCAAGAGTTTCTCTCCGAAGATTTGTAGGGAGTGCTTTTACCTACTCTGTCTAATGAAGAATTCCCCTTGCACGCTTGTGTTTTCTTAGGTATAACTTAAAAAAAAAAATCAAAAATCGCAATTTCAGTTAAGTAAAAACTGGCTCATTGCTGTGTTCCGTACTGCACTTACGATTCACTAAAAAAAATTCCAGAAATTTCTTTTCATGAATTTCCTTCAAATTTGGAGTACAAACTGTTGAAAGGAAAAAAAAAATGACTTGTTGATTCTTTAAAATAATGAAACATGAAAAAAAAAAAAATATTTATTTATTATTAGTTTCTTTCCCCATATTTCATGACCAGCACCTACAATGTTCAAATTTACTGAAAATTGTTTACCATGTACACATACCTATATTATTCTAAATTAAGAATTGTGTAAATATCCATTTTTAAGAAAAAAAAATTGATATGATTTGATTGCTGGATATTGGCGAAAAGGCCTGCTTATTTATCTTTTTATATATTATAAAACATGTAAATATATTTTTATTTTTATCGTACACTTTTATATAACTGTCCAGAATTAGAATATTTAATTTTATCATGTGATTTTGTAATTTTTCTATATGCTTGTACAGTTAAGATTAGCCCATATAAAGGTTAAATTTACTGAAAATCGTTCGCAATGTACTGATATATATATTTTCTAAATAATTAAGAATTATGTAAATATCTATGTTTTGAAAAAAAAATCGATATGAGTTGATTGCCATTTATTGGCAAAAAGACTTGCTTATTTTGTTGATATTATGAAAGATGCAAATATCCTTTTAATTGTATCATAGTTTTATACCATCAGTGTCCAGAATTAGAATATTTAATTTTATATGTAATTTCGTTATTTTTCTACATGCTTGAATATTTCAGATCAACACAATCGATATGGCTAAACAGAATCTCGATTGCACAGTTTTTAGAAAAGTTAGCAGGTCTAATTCCACTATCCCGTTATATTGCAGTTCACCTATAAATTACAAGTTAGCACCTTTCAATTTTTATATAAAAAGAGCATTTGAAGCTTGTTCAAGCCATTTCCTTAATGAGGAAACAGATGTAATTAGAAAAATAGCAGCCGAGAATTCAGTTCCATCCAATTTCATTGAAAAAATCCTAGAAGATTCTAGATTTAAAGTGAAAAATGAAGAAAAACGAAGTACAGCTCCAATTAAAAGTTTAAAATTTTGTAAAGTTAACTACATCCCAAGACTTTTTGAGAGTATGAGGCATTCCCTCTTCAAGTTTGGTGTTACATCAATCGCAGTCCCTCCCCTAAAGTTAAAGGATTTGTTAAATGTGAAAATTGACCCTATCCAAGCCATCAATAGATCAGGGGTATATATTATACTCTTCAAGAAAGAAAATAAAGATTTTATGTACATAGGTATGACACTGGGAAAATTTCGAGACAGAATAAAAGAACATGAAGCAGATCTGATATTAAATAGACCCCACACTGCATCAGCAAGATTAGCAAACTCAGCCTATAAAAGCAGATTTCAATAGAGCCAAAATTATCTTCCGTACAAGTAATCACCAAGAAGCTATCATAAGAGAATCTCTGGAAATAATATCTAATAAAGAAATGGTCTGTAACATATATTATCATATGATATCCATGCAGTCTGGAAAGAATATGATTGATAAACCTGTATTTTTTGGGGAAAAAAAAAAAAAAAAAAAAAAAGAATAACATTTTTGTTCCATCTTATATATTATTGTAGTTCATAATTTAATTGTTGCAAAAATAAAATTATTTTACAAGATTTTCTTTCAACATCAAAATCTTTTTTTAAATTTTGAATAGCTTTCACATTTAATATTTTGAAGTTAACATAAAATATTAGTTTGCAGAATTAAAATTATTTTAATACTAGATAATGCCCATCAAGATTGGATGGCAAATAACTTGAATGTTCCACTAGAAAAATTGTTGAATTTTTAATTAGTTGCTTTTAAATTAATTATTGAAATTGTGACAAATTTTTATATTGCATAAGTGATTCCTATTTCTTGAAGGCGAGCTAGAGGGTGCTGTCAGTCTAAACTATTGAATGAAGTGAAAGAACTTTAAGTTTATAATTTACAACCAATTATGCTTGCCTTTTATCAGAAATTTACCAAAAAATACTGGGCAGAGCATTTATTTTTACTTACTACGGTCTCATTTTATATATATATATAACAATATCTATTTTTATTTTTTTAACTACACTACCTTTAAAAGCTGCCGTGAATTTTATTTATATCAGTCTCATTCTCTAAAAGCCTAATTTTGAAACTTGATGCAACTAACGATTTATAATATATATTTTTTATTACTTGAATTTTATTATACTTTTTTCTTCATATTTTAAATATTAAATCATGGATATCAAGATAATTTATTTTATAGTTCTTATATGAATATTTTCCTTTCTTTCCATTTTATTTATTTATTTTATTTTATTTTTTTTTACAGAAAAGAATGGCAAACTTTTCTTACTGACTCACACACTTATATAATCTTGATAATGGTCAGAAAACAAAAGTTGTAGATCAGCTCAATTTATTTAATTTATAATTACATGCAACATATTTTAGGTTAAATATTTTAAATATAAAATTATTTTTTCAAAATATTTTTGAGTGCTAAATTTTATTTAATGATAAACCATTCAAATAATAATAAAATCAAAATCATATAACTTCTCCTCTTAATAAAATATGTCATTATCGAAATGAATTATCGCCAAAAATGGTACAGAAATCATTTTGCCGGGCGTTGAGTTCGAACGTGCATCATCTACAAAAGTTCAGAGCTTTAAACTGGTGCTTTAGACCATTCTGCTAACCAGACCTGCTCTTTCTTTCCCCTAAATGGAAGATCTAGTAAATTTAACTTTATGCATGCGCAAATGTATGAATTTTTTTGACTGAACTTACAGAATCAGGTTTACGTTTTAATATATATGATGATGATAATAACTCTGCTAATTATCCCTTTAAGACCCAGACGCATGATCGTGCGGGTTAGACATCCATTTAAATTTTTGCTTCTGAGCCGTATCTAATATAAACCCGAATCAAACGATCGTTCTAGTTTTTCAGAAAGAGTAAAGTATCAACAGATAGCGGTTGTAGTCAGACCTGCAAACCTTTGAAAATGAGAAATCATAGCACACAAAATTAAAATTAATCTGGAGGTTGGTTGGTTGGTTTTTCGTGTTTCACAGCCATCTTTTGAAATTCGTAAAAGGAATAAAGTTTCAGTCTTTCAACTCAATATAGTAATTTTTTTCCTCAGAAAATTTTTATACAATTTTTAGAATTTCTTCTCATTTTACAGCGTTTTTTGACATTTGTAAAAGGAGCCTGGTTCCAATTTCTTATCCCAGTGCAGTAAATTTTGATGAAACTCGCAATTTTTTTCTCGCGATCGTTTCAGGATATTCACAATTTTTTCCCAATTGGGGAAATTCCTTTATTCTGCAAGAAAAAAAAAAAATTCGCGAACTTCCAAGAAATTTCAATCAGAATCATAGGTCTGTGGAAGAATTTACAGGTGGAAATACTGCACAACATTTTTCATTATGCAGGACTTTCCTTTTCCGTGCACAAATTGTGCGATTTTGCACACTATTTCAAACCTTGCCCCTCAAAGAACATCCCCCCCCCCCCTTCAGAGATTCTTAAAATGGCACACCTGTTTGTAAGGAAGGGAATTCCTGTACCATAAATATTTGCAGAAACACGACTTACTCGTGGTTAATATACATAAAGAGAGTTTTATGTTAAAAAGTTTGTTTTGTAGCCCAGATTTTTTTTCCCCCCATGAGCACTTTTTAATGTTCGAATTTTCGAGCTGATGGCCATTTTTTTTAAACTTTCGGAAATGAATACTTTGAAATTTTGGAACAGAATCACTCCTGAAAAATATGCTGTGTGGTATACAAATTGCAACAAGAAACAAAAAAAATGCATTTGTGTTTTTTGCAAAAAATCATAGTTTAAGACCGATTTTCATAGCATCATAGTTTATAGGTCCAAATCGTAGCAACTACCATTTTTTTTGGAGCAGTTGACAGGTCTGGTTATAGCACATGTTTTATTTTCAGCCAGCATGACAAGCTTTGTTTACAAATACACGGGATACAGCTGATCGGGGTCTTAAAAGGTTATATAAAAATATTAAAATTTAAAGCTAGTTTATTCAAGCAGTTCTCCCAATTATTTTTCAAAGCCAAAACTTGTGTGTGTGTGTGGGGGGGGGGGGGGGGGGAAATCAAATTATACCTATATAGGTCAGTAATATATATATATATATATATATATTGATCTTGTATATGCTACTAATTTACTTAAATTCAAAAAGTTGTTAAAACTAGATAGCAATAGTTATTTTGTGCTGCTACTTTCTAGTGCTTAAAATATCTCATTGTTGCAGTACTTTTTCGTTAGTCAGGAAAACTTGTCGCCAATTAGTCCAGGCAATAGGGAATTTTACCTTGCAAAATTAATGGTAGTTCTGGAAA
The DNA here is from genome assembly GCA_963932465.1 of Maratus speciosus. Classification (NCBI taxonomy): domain Eukaryota; kingdom Metazoa; phylum Arthropoda; class Arachnida; order Araneae; family Salticidae; genus Maratus; species Maratus speciosus. Next base: position 318,652,403 of record OZ010788.1, read on the forward strand.
TCGGCTTACTTTATGTTTTTTGGGTAGCTGAATCCGAATTTGTAACTTCCCACCAAAATTTCCCCCAAAAAAGGTTTTTATTAAAAAAATCAATCTTTTTATTGTTTTACGGAAAAAGTATCTAGAAATTCAGAAAGTAGACAAAATTTGCAACAAATTAGATATATGACTTAGGATGAAGGGGGGATCTGCCTCGGAACATGCACGCGGTGCTGCGTGGACTAAGTTGCGCAATTCCACTTAACCACTCACGCGTTTACATTCGCCCTCCCATCTCCCCTTCGAACTTTCCTTATAAGGTTTACTTTAAGTTTTTTGGGTCGCTGAATCCAAATTTTTAACTTACCCCCAAAATTCCCCCCCCCCCCCCTCCCTCCAAAAAAAAAAATAGTTGTTATTAACTTAAATCTCTTATTGTTTTAAGGGAAAAGCATTATGAAATTCAGAAACTAGACAAAATTTGCAACGAATAGGATATATGACATTATGACGTTGGATAAACGGGGAGAGAGGGGGCTGCCTCGGAACATTCCCCGCACGCTTTTCTCAAAAACCAAATTTTTTCAAAAAATCAATTTTTTGGGGGTTGCCGGGTGAAATTTTGGTGGGAAGTTACAAATTCGGATTCAGCGACCCAAAAAACATAAAGTGAGTCGAAATCCAGAATTAGTATTAATTTTTCCAGGTAAAATCCCCTATTGCCTGGACTTCATAACTTAGTGCACGTAGCGCCGCAGTGCATGTTGAGAGGCAGCCCACCCCCTCCCCGTTCACCCTACGTCATAATGTCATACATCCTATTTGTTGCAAATTTTGTCTAGTTTCTGAATTTCGTAATGCTTTTCCCCTAAAACAATAAGAAATTTAAGTTAAAAACAACTAAATGGGGGGCGGGAGGGGGGGGGTTAAAAATTCGGATTCAGCGACCCAAAAAACTTAAAGTAAACCTTATAAAGAAAGTTCGGAGGGGAGATGGGAGGGCGAATGTAAATGTTGAGTGGTTAAGTGGAATTGCGCAACTTAGTTCATGCAGCACCGTGCGCAGGTTCCGAGGCAGGTCCCCCCTTCCCCTTCATCCTAAGTCATAATGTCATATATCTAATTTGTTGCAAATTTTGTCTACTTTCTGAATTTCTAGATACTTTTTCCCTAAAACAATTAAAAAATTGATTTTTTTTAATAAAACCCTTTTTTGGGGGGCATTTTACCAAAATTTGGGAGGGTTGCCGGGGGAAATTTTGATGGGAAGTTAAAAATTTGGATTCAGCAACCCAAAAAACATATAGTAAGCCTTTTTCCAGAACTACTATGAATTTTGCTAGGTAGAGCCCCTATACGGTCTCTATTGCCTGGACTAAATAGCAGCTTTTATTTTTGTGTGTGTAAAATTAGAAACAATGCTTCATGTTCAAGTAAAACTTCATAATTTCCTGTTAAAACTTTTTTTTTTCTTCTCATTTTAAATTAAACGAGTGAAAAATTTTCATTTTAAATTAAATGAGTGCAATGCGATCAAAAGAATATTTGTTAATTTAAACCTGTACCCATCTAGTGAAATTATTGAATTTGTAACTTTTGAAGTATTTTCTTTATGAATTTAATATAAATTCAGGAACAATGAATTTTTAAAAAACACATTCAGATTTATGGAGGATGACGCATTAAAAATATACATTCTTGAATGACTTTATTTACTATAATATAATAAAACAAAAGGACACGACAAAGCGAAAATGGAGAGGTCTCCATCAAAAACATGTTGGAGCGAGCAGTGACACAGAGAATGTTTTCATGACACAGATTTTAGGAAAAAGGCACAGCTGCTTAGATAACAATTAGCTTAAATTACATGTGTGAGATTAATTGAAAACGAAATAACTACTGAAACAGCAGGTGATAATTATACTGGAATAGCATTCTTGAAAAAAAGAGATAAAATTTATCCATTGCAAGGTTGCCACAAGAAAGATACTTATGTAGTGGAAAGGAATTAAATTCAGGATGGTCACAGACCTGGAAATTATGGAAATGTCAAAATTTTGTCAACCTGCAGTTATGTTATGAAAATATCGGAGAAATTTGAGGGAAATAATTTTGATTTCAGTTAATCGCGTAATTTTGAATTTTAAAAAAAAACTTGTCAAATCATACTAAAATATGACTAATCTAGGAGTGTTTCAATCTTATTCAGTGACTCATTCTCAGTACATTTTTCCAGTTGGAAGGATGCTAATATATGTAAAATGACTTTGAATATTCAATATAGCATCTTGTTGGTTCTACAGTTGAATTCACAGAGTGGCCCAATAGATACCCCCCCCCCCCCTCCGCCACTCCAACTTCCTGTCCTTTTTTCTCTAGGTAATTTGTATTTTCATAAGCTATATCAGAAGATGAGCTGATAGTTTACACTGCTTCTAAAAGATTTTTTATTTTTAAGAAATTTTAAAATTTCTTAAATACATTATTTTAAAATTATTATAGCATAGTGAATGTAGTATTTTATTAAATAATAAATTCAATGTTCACCATATTGAATCTCTTACATAATCTGGATATGTACAAATGTATAAAGTTTGAATTTGTCAATTATGTATAAATTAATCTTTTTTTATCCTTTTCGAAGTTCAAATATATAATACCTTTGAAAATCAAAAGACAACTATCAAGTTCTTTTAACAAAACCTGACATAGTCATACATACATACATACATACATACATTATATATATATATATATATATATACATTATATATATATATATATATATATATATATATATATACATTATATATATATATATAACCATTAATTAAACATAACCTTCCACCGTCAAATATTATGAATTAAAGCTGTAAGTATTAAAAAAAAAAATTAATATAAGAATTATTATGGAAGAAAAAGAAATAAGTGGACACCGACAAAAATTGAAAAGCTTATACATTGAATTACATTATCAAGGGCACAGAATTCAATGATATAAGCATATATATATATATATATATATATATATATATACGTTATATATATATATATATATATATATATATATATATATATATATATATATATACGTTATATATATATATATAACCATTAATTAAACATAACCTTCCACCGTCAAATATTATGAATTAAAGCTGTAAGTATTAAAAAAAAAAATTAATATAAGAATTATTATGGAAGAAAAAGAAATAAGTGGACACCGACAAAAATTGAAAAGCTTATACATTGAATTACATTATCAAGGGCACAGAATTCAATGATATAAGCATATATATATATATATATATAAACTTTTGTTTATAAATTTACCATATTTTGTTTTTTTGCATTTCTATTTATCAAAAATGTTTCTTTGCAATGTTACTTTATATCATTACTAATTTGTTTTATTACAAGACTTCTACAATGTGCCTTACAAAACAACATGGCTAATAATTTTGTAATTTTAACATAGCAACAATGTAATAATTATTAAAAATGCAAACTAGTTGATTAGTTATAGACACTGTGATCTTATACATTATTACATGTTATATATGACTATAATTTATTAAATTGAAAAAAGTATTTCTTAAATGATAAAGAGTACTTATTTCTTTTGATATGTTTACAAACTCCTTGTTTACTTCCTTTTGACAAAATGAACAGGTGCTGCTGCTGCTGCTGCATCACATTAAATATACTACTAATAATAATAATGACTGTAAATGAATAATATGATGGTGATTTTGTTGTCAACACTACATTTCATTTTGATGCATTTAAAATACAAAAAGACACTCTGAATTTCGTCAACAAAACTAAAGCATTTTTTCGTAACATACAAGTTTTGATACATAATTTTCTAATGAATATTTCAGCTCTATTGTGGCCCATTCTCTTATAATCTGCATACTAATTTAAGAAAAAAAAAAGTGCTATATTTCCTTAAAATTTAATATCTTTCTTAAATTGACCATAGAATTTTCCTTCTTGAAAACGATCAACATAGCTTCTTTCTCTCTTATCTTTTTATTGCCCTTCCCCCCTCAAAAAAAAAAAAACACAAATTATCTTTAAGCAGCTGTTGCTTTAAAATATATATATACTTTTAACTGTAAAGCTTCAAAAATGAAATCATTTGTACGTTACTCTTATATGATTCTGTTTGTCTTCAAGACATTTTTCAAATATCCATTTTACTAATTATGACTATATGTGTAGAAGATATGTTATTTCTAACGTAACTCATTATCAGGGAATTTTTAGCACAAACAGAGAAATGTTAGGGAATTATCAAGGAATTTTTATGCAAAAAATTTCTGACTATCCTGATAAAGCATTGTGCTCAAAATTACTAGAATAATGCTCTCTTATTTAAGCTTTAGAGAAAGCGTAATCATATTTTGACCCAGCTATAGCCAGAAAATGTATGAAAAATCTTTTCACAATGATAGTAAACAGTAGAATAATCAGCAATAGTAAAGCCTGCAATGTTGAAAGAGAATATTGAAAGGTATGCTTAAACAACGACACAAAAGAAAAACTAGCATTCCAGAATTGACATATTTTGAAGAGTTAATAAATTTGGTAACTATGAGTCTATAAATATTGCCATTAATATAATCAATTGAGAATCTTTAAAGATCCTCAATTCTATATTCTATGAAATTGTTTATGCTATTTTTAAGATTCTTGTTTAAATATCGTCTAGGTTTTTTTTCAAATAGCCACTTTTACTAAATAATGACTGCATGTATCAGTTGCATAAGGAAAAGTCCCTGTTGCATATGGAATCTATGAATGAAAATTTCATTATTTTAATGCTGACCTGGAAAACACCAGGGAATTTTAACACAGGATATTTGTGACACCTGTAAATTGAAATGCAGATGCATAGCATCCTGCGATACATTTAAAAATAGATTTATTATGGCTATCGGAAATCTGAAAGGATTGTAAATTGAGATTTTTCTTTTTGCAATGGTGGCAAATTGATAGCGATAGCTCCTGCTCCAACATAGGTTATATTTTATATTGGAGCCACCACCACCAGGAGTGCAGTAGACCATTAGACTAGAAGCTTGGAATAGGGCATGAAGGTTACTTTTAAGATGTAAAAGCTTGATAAGAACGGTTTCTAAAAAATTCAAAACTTCAAATGAAAACTGAAATGAGTGTAAAAGCTTCAAAATACATTCTAAATTATAATTTTTTTATAATTAGTACTTCACATTAAGTCATTTTCGCCTAATGCAGCGTAATAAGTTTAGACAAACTGTGGCTTAATTAGTAATTTTTTAATTATCTGTAGCATATATTTCTTCTAACTAAAATAGGCATATATATACTACTTGACATATTTCAATTATTACACAAGCAAAGATACGGGTTTTGCTAGCATGATAATAAACATAATCTGATAAATGAGCTCAAGTAATACTGTTAAAGCAAATTTTTACTTGTAATTTTTGTCACTACTTCTCATGTATTTTATATCTCTCTTGAAATTGTAATCGTGCAACAACCTCAATAACAATGAAATAAAAAAGTTTGCTCATTTCTAATACATTGGTGTCCAAAAGTTAACCAACAAGCACCACATTCTAATTTTTGAACAATAAATTTAATTGTAAGTATTCAAAGAAAAGGATAAAACATCAGGTGTAGCAAATAGATACTATCCATACAGCACATCCAGTCAATGTAACATCACACTGACACAACAGTCACTACACTGAACCAAAATGAGATACCTTTCATTCGTCTCATTATTACTGTACGTGATCGTTATTTGGCGACTCCACTGAGACTTATCGCTGAATTCAGCATAAGTGATGCTTTGTGAAAGTCATCAGGTAATGGCCGAAACGTCAGTTGGGACTTACTGTTGGGAATCGAAAAGTTTTTCGGCCATTTTCCAATACCATTCATTGAAAAGAAAATATAACATTTGGATAATTAATTTAAATGTTAAATTATGCATGACTAAAATTTTCCTGGGGATCTGTCAATTCATTTGCCAGATTTTTAAAATAATGTGTGTAACTTTTGATGGAATTTTATACATATGTTCTAAAAAGGATTTTGTTTTATCACTTTACATATTTGCCACCATACATATTTCATTATTTCCCTTCTTCCTTTATCAGTTTACTAGCAACTGTATTTCATAACACATAAAAAAAAAATAAACATTAAAATAATCCTAATTACGAAAGCTTAACCCGAGAGTAGTCATGTCTTTTTTTCAGAACAGTATTGGTTACTTTCAGTCATTTTGCCGCTAGTCCTTGCATACAGAAAATGAAAAAACACTTTTCATTTAATATTCGAATATTACATTTCAATGAAGTTATAAATTTGCAACTTACTTAAATTATACATTTTCTAATGAGCTTTGGAATATTGGGAAAAAGTAAAAATGAACTAACACTAGTGATTATTTCAGAGACTTTTCCACAAATTTCGAATTGCTCTTAAAAATGAATCTGAAAAAAAAGTCTTGTTACTTGACTATAGGGATGGAGAAACAGTTAAGGTCAGCAGCATAGAATTTCTTCAATGTATTTGTAAGGGGAGATCGGCTAGAAGATAATTGATATGGGCAGCAAAAAGACCACCACACGTCTACCGCTGGGTTAAGCAGAAAATACAGATGAGGGAATTAAAAAGTTGGCTAAGCTTCTGTAATATGAAATACAGCTTAGGTTTGCAAGAAATATGAATGATAGTAACATTACAGTTTAAAATCAATTTAGATACTATTAAAAGGCTGTCTAAAAAAACAGCCAAATCACATTTGCTAAAATAGTCAATTGGCAATGGACAATTAGGGATCATTACCCAAAATGTTTAAAGGTCTCCAGATATACCTGTTTGGAGGTTATTTTAGTATCCTATTGCTATTGAAATAGATTAGAATATATTTAGATAAGGTTTTACTTTTAAATATAGACTGAACACCAAAACTGTTTTCTCAAGCAAAAATTATAAAAACATTAGATTTCTAAATTAAATATAGTAAAATTCAGTTTATATTTCCAAATTTGGATTTCTTACATAGATTTTATTGAATTTCTCCATCAGATTGCAGCAGTTTCATGGTTGATGCGTAAGTATTGCTATTTTGAATATTAGGATCACAAAGTCCCTATCCAAATTGATGATAATCCTAACAAAATCTGAGCAGAAAACATAATCTAATATATACTGCAATCATGATATAGCACAATCAATAGGAAATTGATAATGAAAAATTAATGGCAACAGTACAGTTGAAAAATTTACTTTTTATTCTAAAAAATTTACACAAAAACAGCAGTTTAAGAATTTTTTTTATCATGTAATTGTGTTTAATATTTAACTTTAACACAATTTAATAGTTCTTAATTTTCTTTTCTGAATGTTTGAGAAATTCGATACGTTCATAAATATATACATATAAATTTACAAAAATTATTTACGAGTTGTAGGATACAAGATATTATGTAAGGTAATCTATAATAACAATTTGTCGTGCGATTCTGACGTTGAGCCCCTGACCTGCTGAATTACTAGTGTTACAATGAAGCCACCTTGTAATTCTCATGTTGTCATATCCCAATAAGAATCCAACAATAGTTGAGATGTGTAATAATAGATGGCAGCACCATACACAGAGAGTCTGAGATTGTCAGGCTTTGCATGTAGCCGAGTGATATTGATACAGTTGTAAGAAATGACTTGTTTTGTATAGCTGCAATTTGACAGCTCTTGTAAATATGTAAATAAACTATAAGTAATCTTATAGTTATGCCTCCTTGCTTAGTAAATAGCAATAATAAGAGTGTGGCGATGTAATATTGGCGATATTATGGGATTTAACCCAAATAAGGTTCCTTGGACTATTTACGTCGAAAAAATTTACTTTTATTTCTCAGTGAATAGCATCAAAAGTGATGAGATGAAGAAAAATATTTTGCTAAGTTCGGTTGGAACATCAATGTTCGCCATTTTACGAGATATTATAGTCTCTAATACTCTGAAAGAGATTAGTTATGAAGATCTTTTAAAGAAAGCAAAGGAACATTTTTTACCACGCCCTAGTGAAATAGTAGAACGATTTAAGTTCCAGAAACGACTAAGAAGCAAGGAGAGAATGTAGCAGATTTCATAAGAGACTAACGTCGGTTATCCAAATACTGTAACTTCGGAAATACTCTTAATGACCGCCTGCATGATCAATTGGTGTTTGGGATCCAGGATGAGAAGGTACAACAGAAATTAGTGGATTCTAAAGACAACGTTCCAAACAGCGGTGGAAATAGCTGAGTCGTTTGAATCAGTCGAGGCTGGTGTAAAATCCCTACATATCAGAGAAAGTACGACTGTCAATCAAGTGCGTGTTTCGAAAGTAGAAAAACCAAAACTAGAAGTTCGCTTATGCACCTAAGCCTAAAGAAGATAAATTCACGCCTGAGAAACCGTGTTACAGATGTTCTAAAATCCATAATCCCAAGTTTTGCCCTTTTAAACCTGCAGAATGCCATTTCTGCCATCGATTAGGCCACCTAAAAATTTGTTGTCGAAATAGAAAAATTGTAATGAAAAATGAGAAACAGTATAAGAAGAGAAAAATTAAAACTGTTCAGGAAGAATATTGTTTAAACTTCATGGACAACAACTCCAATAATGTGTCGTGAGTAAAATCGGTTAAAATAAATGGAGTAAATATAAAATTTGAAATAGACACAGGTGCGGCTCATACTATTGTAAGTAAAAATGTTGCTCACAAATTGTTCTCAGGTAAGCTGCCTTTAATTGAATCTAAAATAAAGTTATAAACTTATACTAAAGATTCTTTAACTGTTTTGGGGGAATTAAAAGTAAATGCTGTTGTTGATGAATATTGTATCCCTGATTTAAAAATATTAGTTATTAAAGAGGAGGGTCCGAGTCTAACTGGAAAAAAAATGGTTAAAAGCATCAAAATTATTTTGGCCTAATGTAAATATGATTAAAAGTATTTCGAAAGATGATTTAATTAGAAATTTTCCTAATGTTTTTGCTGACGGGATCGGGACAATCAAGGGTCCTCCCGTGCCAATAAAATTGAAAAAAGATGCAAAACCAGTTTTTCTTAAGTCTCGAATTGTTACTTTTGCTTTAAGAAAAGCTACTGATTTAGAATTGGAACGATTAACAAACAAATGAGGGTATTTTGAAGCCTGTTGATCATTCAGAATGGGCTAGTCCTATAGTAATTGTCCCTAAGCCTAATGGTTCTGTTAGAATATGTGGTGATTATAGAGCAACAGTTAATGCTAATACTGAAAATTATAATTATCCTCTTCCTAGAATAGAAGAATTATTTTCTAAATTAGCAGGTGGAAAATTTTTTACTGTTTTTGGTTTAAAAGATGCATATTTACAACAACCTGTAGATAACGAAAATAGTAAAATTTTGACTATAAATACACATAAAGGTTTATTTAATGTGTTACGATTAGCGTTTGGGGTAAAATGTGCTCCTGGAATGTTCCAAAGAAAAATTGAACATATTTACAAAAAATATGAATATGTTGGTGTAGTTTTAGATGATGTAATCATAAGTGCTAGTAACAAATCAGAACATTCTGAAAGAGTTGAAAGTGTTCTGAAATGCTTTTCTGAGCATGGTATAAGATTAAATAAGGAAATTAAAATTTATGGTTTCAGAAGTTTCTTATTTAGGACATAAAATATCTCAGGAAGGAATTAGACCTATTCCAGAAAAAGTTTATGCTATTTTGAATGTTCCTATTCTAAATAATATGTCACAATTGCGTTCATTTTTAGGCTTAATTTCTTATTATAGAAACTTCCTGCCCAATATTTCAGATGTTTTGGAACCTTTACATAGATTATTAGATAATAATGTAAAGTGGACATGGTCAGAAAAGCATGAAAAAGCATTTCAAAAAGTTAAACAATTATTATGTACATCTCCTGTTTTAGAATTATATGATGTTAACCAAGATATAGTGTTAAACTGTGATGCTTCTGAATATGGTATAGGGTCAGTATTCAGCCACATTGTTGAGGGTAAAGAGCTATTGCTTATGCTTCTTGAAAGAAATTATGCAATGACACATAAAGAAGCTTTATCTGTAATGTTTGGTGTCACTAAATTTCACCAATATTTAGCTGGAAAACAGTTTAAAATTGTAACAGATCATAAACCTTTAATTAGATTGATCCTGTTAAAAAGGTACCTAGTACATTATCACCTAGAATGCTGAGATGGTCATTAATGTTAGCTGGGTATGATTATACAATTGAGTATCGCGAGAGTAAAAATGATAAAAATGCAGATGCATTAAGTAGATTACCCTCTCCCAGAAACTGTAAATATAGTAAGTAATCCTGCAGAAATAATGTTCGTTTCAAATAATGATAATTGGCCTGTTACTTCTAAAACTATTGCAAAGTGGACAACTGAAAATCCTGTAACTAAACAAATTTTAGAGTGGGTGTTACATGGGTGGCCAAAAAAGGTTAAACAAGAAGAATATCAACCGTATTTTCGTAGAAGGGAGGAAATTTCCTGGCTAGAAAATTGTCTATTGTGGGGACATAGAGTGATCGTACCAGAGGAAGGCCGTGAATATATTAAAATTACTGCATTCTGTTCATCAGGGTATATTGAGCATGAAAATGAAAGCTAGGGTGTAGTTTGGTGGCCAAATATGGACCTTGGTATTACCACCAAAACCTAAAATACAGCAACTCCTGCACAAATATAAGCTTCATGATTTTGTTTTCGTTAAAAATTATGGAAAAGAGGAGAAATGGGTAAAAGGAAAAATTATGAAATTATTGGGGAGTAGATGGGTTTTAGTAAATAGATGTGATGGAATAATGTGTAAGCGTCACGTTAATCAATTGAGACGTAATAAAGAGGTAAGTTATGAAATACCAGAGAGAACTGTAGAGATGAATTGAAATGATAAACTAATGTCAGACAAAGTTGGAAATATGGGACATAGTGTTAAAAATTACAGTGATTATGATAGGTATGAAAGGGTTAACCAAAACCGTTTTTCTGAAATTAATGGAAAAATAAAAGAACAGCTTAATAATGATAATACTATAGAACCAAGCCAATCTCAGCCTTCGCATGATATTGTAGCAGGTACAGTTGTGAGTAATAAAAATGATGATACAACAGAAAAATCTGTGAAAGACACTGACTAAAACTAATGACGAGGACTCAAAGAAAAGTGCTCCAGTTCGAAGAAGTCAAAGAGCAAGATTGCCTGTAGTTCGTTTAAATTATGAGGGGAGGGGTGTCATATCCCAAAAAGGATCCAACTATAGTTGAGATGTGTCTTAACAGATGGCAGCACCATACACAGAGTGTCTGAGATTGTAAGGCTTTGCATGTAGCCGAGTGATATCGATACAGTTGTAAGAAATGACTTGTTTTGATTAGCTGCACTTTGACAGCTCTTGTAAATATGTAAATAAACTATAAGTAATCCTTATAGTTCTGCCTCCTTGCTCAGTAAATAGTAATCAGAGTATGGCGATGTAATACATGTGACCACCATTTGGAGACTATTTTTAAATGATGTTGCATTGTGATGAGTCACCAAACTCTGTCATAATGATGTCACATGGTGACTCAAGTGACCGACATTCGATATTCGACTGTAAAGTCACCATATGTGTTACTTTGTGACAAGTTAGCAGGTAACTTCATTTTGTTAGCATTTGGAGACTCATTACAAAACAACTGTCCTGGTGACTTTACAATGGAGTATTTAAATGACGGTCACATGAGACACAAGGTAATTTGTCACAAAACAGCAATCATAGTGACTCATTAACGGATTGGACAAATTATTGACACTTGAGAATAATAATACTACAAATGAAAAATATCACTTTTCAACTCACTGTAGTGATTGATACTTGTGACATCAAAGAGATGTCTCACTGACTGGTTGCACTGTTAGGATAGTACCTATTTTCTACACCTGCTGTTTATGTCATTTCCTTTTGAGTACAAACAATTAACTTTTGTGTAAGAAAATTAGCATTTTGTGCTTGTTACTTAACTTTTGGATGCCAGTATATTTTATGGTTCTCGATGTCTTTCTCATTAAATATATATATATATATATATATAAACAGGTTAACCTTATAATAAACTTAAAGAAATGAATCAGGTTCTGTACTTAATATTCATTATTTTTAAATTGCATGAGTTTAAAAAATTTGCTTAGAAAAATGTCAATATTAGTAAAAAGCATATTGAACAGTATTTATATTATTGCTCGTTTGAGTTAAGAATTTGACCAATGCCCATGGTGAGAAATAGTTTTGCAAATAATAATTTGATATAAAAGTTATTGGCTTCTTTTAGAGTTGAAAACTTTAGTTTATTATTATTATTAAAAATGTGCTATTTTTTCGCCCAATTTCTTCTAATTTCATAGTATTTCTTCAAAATAATACTATTAAGTTGAAATTAAAGTTAATATATTCAACCTTCAGGCAACAAAATATAATTATATTCAATGTGTAATCTGTAAAATAGAAGAAACGAACGGTCATTTGATTTTGGAAAATTAGTCTTTAGGTTTTGGTACAAATTTTAATTTATTTTTAATATTCTACAATAAAATGAATAAAGTATATTTATTGCACAATTCCCTGCTTCATTCCTATATAACCATCACAGGTGTTACATATACTATTTCTAAAGACAAAATAAAGGAAATGTTAATGAACATAAAAAGGACAGTAGCTTAGTGGTCAGCACATCTTGCTACAGATATAGAGTTTAAGAGTCTGGGCTGGGCAAGACACTCAATTAGTTTACTCAACTTCTCATCCCTTTGGAGTGGATAAAATGAATACCAAGCTTACTTGGGTACTAAACACTGAAAGTTCTGTTTAAGGTTGCTGTATAATAACCCAGGGCACTAAAAAAAACAAGAGTAGGACATTGTTGGCTAAGATCCCTAGGGATTGTAGAGCCACAGTGTTTAGTTTTAGTAATGAACATAAAATAATTCATCTGTGCTTTGGGATAAAGCTATCAAACATACATTTATAATTATTTATAAATATCTTTTAAACGGCACTTAAAAAAAAAAGAGATAGCTTTTAAAATAAACAAAAACTATATCACATATTCATTTATTTAAGAATTGCATTTAAAACAAACAATTTGTAAAAGCTATCAAGAAATGCTTACACAGAAAGGATCAACTTTATATTTTGAGTATTTAGATAAAACTAATAATATCCTTTATAATGAAACTAATCACAATCCTATTATAAAATTATAATAAATAAATTGAGCATGAAGTACAGTTGGCACAAATTAACTTATTTGTGATAGGCACATGACATAAAATTTATTTTTAAGATAAATTAAACTGCTGTGAAACAAATAAAAAAAGTACTATAAAATATACATAAGTACAATAAAAAAACTTAAGGAAATGTAAAAATGTTCTTTCAAAATAATTACTAAATGCAATAATCTTTTGGCAAACTTTTACATTAATCACAAAGCTATAATAAATAGATAGATAATTAAAATTATGCATATGAAATGCCTATTACAAGATAGTATAATTATATCATTCCTCACACAACCTTCTTTAAAGATCACACGTAAATTTACTTCACAAAATACATTGAATGATATAACACATAGTACATAATATTTAAAGTAATATTTTTTAAACAAAGAAAAGTTGGGATTGATTCCCTAAATAAGCATTAAAATATAAATGCATGTACTGTCTACATTAGCTTCTTTGAGTGAATAATAATGAAAAATTTGCATGTAAATAATACAATGAAATTAGATAAAAAGAAAAACTTCATTTAATGATTATTATTTGAGTTCCGAGAATCTTTAGTAACTTCTCCAATAAAGCATTCAATGAGAGTCATAGTCTTTAAGAAGAGAATTGCATTTCTTAAAAGGCTGCATGTGATATATTAACTATAAAATTTTATGGATACAATTTTAAGGATTTCTTTTTACTTTATATTTTTAAAAATATATAGAATTTATGTATTCAATGTTTCAAAAATTTTCAATGTTTAAACAGTCTTAAACAAGTATAAATTCAATTAATTATACTGGAATTTTAGATATGTATTTTTAGTGACACCTATGCAATAAAAAATGAGTTTTATTTATGTTGTAAAAGCCTTATTTTTCTTTTAAATGAATATGCCAATTAAACAGAAACAGTAGAATATTTAAGATATATTTTTATTTGCTGTATAACAAGCAATTTTTAAACATGTGTCGCATGTGTGTGTGTGGGGAGGGGGTAGGTGTTTCATCTCTACACATAATAAATTAATATATTTAAATATGAATATTTATTAAATAAAAAAATAAATTCTTAAAGTTCATAATAAAAGTTGAAGATTTAAAATTACATGCAGTTTCATAGCAATAATGCAAGTCATGTATAATTTTAATAAATCCAGTAAAACAAATGCTACATGACGAATTCAGAAGTAAATTTATTATCAATGAAATAACTTCTAGGAAAAAGAGGGAAAAAAAATTAAATAACCAAAAAGAAGGGGAAGAAAAAAATAAACAGAAGAATTTCTACATTATTATTAATTAGCTATATAGAAAAAAGAACTTTAATCAATAATTAAAGATTAAAAGCGTACAGTATATAAACAATTTATAATTTATTACATCATCACTTTTTAATTCCATTCTTTGTTTAAACTAAAAGCTAAAGTTGATTTACAAAAATAATTATGCATTTTTTCGAACATTTTACATTGCAAGTTAAACTAAGTACAGTTTTTATTTTTTTCATCGGCATTTTCCTTTTAGATACATAGATATTTTTTTCTTTAAATGAATGAAATGAATAGCAATGAGTGTGAAAATTACTAATGCTTTGCTACTGGTTTTCTTCAAAGCCTTTTTACAACTGAAATCATTGATCTATACCAATAATTTGTACTTTATATAATTAAAGATAAAATTTAAAATTAATTGTTATTTACATAAAATGCAATAAAAGATGTTTTAGGAACTTCAAACAAAATCTGTGCATTAAGTGAAAGAAAATTATTGCACTGTTTTCTCATGGATGTTTTACTTTATAGAAATGTATTGAACCATGAAAGCTGAGCACAAAAGACAAAAATCATTTGATATGTTTCATATTTAAGCTCAAACATTGAAAAATATTCAAAAAGAATTGGTTAAAATGGCACACATTTTAAATACGCATTAAGAGTATTTTCCAAGTACTAAAATAATAATTTGGCGGATTTTGTTTTACAATACTATAACATTCTATTATATTTTAGACAAGTGCTCAGTTCATATACTTATAACTACAATATGTTAGTAAAATGTCATTTCTATAGTGTTAAATACATTTAATATAACCACAGAATAACATGCATACTACAGTTTTAAAAATAACAGAGTAAATGGAAGCACATATTCTAATTCCTCTTTCACTGCTATATAAAAAGGAGTAAATCTAAACCAAATTGCATTAGTTACAAGTATTGAGATAAATTTCAGAGTAAAGAAACTTGTTAAGTTATTCCACATATAATTCGTTTTTTTCCAATATTATACATAAAAGAAAGAAATCTAAGTTAATGGTTACAAGAAAATGCACCATAGTATTTATATAAGCTCTTAATGTATTTTAGGGGAACTACTGTCCACAAATAAAAACATGAAAAATTAACATTTTAGGATTAAAAATGTAAAATAGCATTGGATACATTTATTTTATTCATAAAAATTTCACCAGCAATATTTCCTAAAGATGATATTTTTAAAAATAAGTCTTTCATCAAATTTTCAGAAATTAATGGTTTTCAAAAATTTATTTTAATACAGATATATTATTAAAATCATTTTAAAATAGAGGGAAATTTGCAGAATTTATCATTCTGAAGTACACCAAGATGCAAGTTTTTTAAATGAATTTCTATTTTTATCAACAAATTTTGAAAACAAAGTCATAGTAAGCTTTAAACATTAAGTTTTTAAGGCTTAAAAAAACTTATAGGCTATTTCAAAATGGTGCTTATGGCTATTAACTGTGTAATAAATGATGGTAAGTTGCAAATTATTATAGACATTAGTTGTTTTGATAATAAATTTACATATTGCCCACTACAGTAAAATTTATAAACAGAAATGAAGGACAGTTATAAATTTAATTTAGAAATTTCATTTTTAAATATACAAAAAATACAATAAATAATTACTAATAATAATAATAAAATGATTTTAGCATGATGAAAAACTATTCCTTAAATCTGATTAAGATTTAGTTGATTAATAACTGATTTTGGCATATTAATTTAAATTTTAAAAAGGTTACATTTAATGGCATAAAAGTACTAAAAGCATCACACAAATAAAATCCATATACATATGCTGAATTAAAATTCTAAATAAAAAGAATAAAATATTACATCTTGATGAAAATTTTATGAAAAAAAAACTTTAAATTTACCACTACAACACATGTCAGGGGCGATTGCGAATTCTCATGAAAATACCTAAAACAGTTTTGTGCTGTTAAGGAAGGAGGGGGATACTGTCCTCTTACAAAGAATTATGTTTTGTATAATAATCGCATTAGAAATAACAATATTACACTGATATTGCACTAAATTTATAATAAAAGGTATGACTAACTAAAAGTATAACATAAAATGTAGTCATTCTATAGATGAAAGGGGATACTACATTTAATAATTTATATTTTAAATAGCTATAAACAAAACTGCAAATGATAGCATTGAACAGACATAAAATATTTCAATACTTTCAAAATTTTGAAAGTTTTTAACAAAAATGTTATGACTTAAAAAAACTTTCTTCACTAATAAAATATGTGATAGACCTGAATAGTCCAAGTTACATTTTTATAAGGCTAGAAATCTTTTATGGGGAAAAAACAACAACAAAAAAAAGAGACTTGTTTAGAAAAGAATCAAAGATATATATTTTTTACCAAGGGAAGAAATAAAATTGATATAAATACTTAAGATTGCGAGAGATCGGCTATTTATTCTATCACAGTAACATATTCCAGTTTTGAACCTGAACAAAATACCTGAACTCTGGTGTACAACCAGATTACAATCATCCCTGACACATGGAAGCAATTAATGAATTTTAAATATTTTGCAACAATTAATACACTACAAGAGATTTAATAACTACAAGGCACTTTGGTTCAGCTTTAACACACTATTTCTCATATCAGTCTATGATCATCCACAGCTTCAACTGGCACTTTGATTTCTTCAACTTCACAACCATAAGCAGCTCTAGTCAGCTTCAGAATTGTATGCAAAGGGACTTTCAGGTATGGTATCTCCACTGTGAGGTGGCGCAAAAGAAAAATTTATGCCTACTTAAAAACTTACATATATAACATTTCTGAAAAAATTAGGCTTAGTAATTTTTAATTTAATGTAAAAGTACGTAACCTGCGCAAGGTGAAATAGATTTACTGTTAATTGATCCTATTTATCACGTAATATTTTAAACAAAAACAGAAAATATCAGACAAACACTTCTCTTCCCACCCAACCCTTTTTTTATAAATATATACATAACCAATCATCTATATATACATATTTTGAATTGCAGCCATTATATGGAACATTTATATGTGTGTGTGTATGAGCAATATTAAAAAAATAAAATAGTAAGGTAACCATCGAAAAAAAAAAAAAAATTATCTAAACAGAAATTTTAGAAAAATCAACTAAAGATAAAAAGTGGAAAAAAAAATTAAAAATTTAAAAATAGTAAAAACATAGAAAACTTATCAAACTTACAATAGTGCAATCAATAGTGCAAAAATCAATGAAATGTTCAATGTGCACAACAATCACAAAAAATACAATCATAGTTGTGGAAAGAAAGGAAAATGGAAGAATTAGTACAAAATGCTAAATAAAATCTCACAAATTTAAGTATGAAAAAATAAATACAAACAAATTAAAAGAATTTTATGTTTCAAAAATTTAATAATATTTGCACATTTTTATTCTACGATCAGCATGTTTAAAGTCTTCTTTTGATTTATTAGTTTTTTAGGTAAAGTAGGATTTACACTCCTCCTTTAAGGTTTTACTTGATATTTTTTGGCAAGCATTTTCTTTTCTGAGAAATAAGAATTATGTCACCCCCCCCCCTTTTTTTTTAAATAAAATAAAAAAAAAAGAATGTAGTTGATTTTTTATTTTTTTTTCTCACTTTAATTGTATGTCACCTTATTTTAATCAAGCCTAATAATCAATTTTCAATCATTCACTTATAAATTCATCATATAATCAAAAATCCTTGTTATCAAATTATTTTACTTCCATATTACTATAATGAATGTCTATCTAAATCAGCTGAGATCAGTTGTATCTCTTGTTCTGAAAATTTTTGCAACAAATTTACTTTGTGTATGTGTGCACAACAACACAATTATATACAGGCATGAAAGCGGGAAATGGGAAAAAAAGGTGGACATTTTTTTTCATCTATACAACAGTAGCAAATTTTTGTAATTTAGGTATATTTTAACAGGAATTTATACAATAAAAGGAAATATAATTGTACATATGATTGTTATTTTCTTTTTGTAACTTAGAAATTAATAAATAAACTAACAAAAATTATATAGGTTCATTGAATCAAAAACAGAGAATGGAAGACATTACTAAAAGTATAAATCAAAAGATATATCTGATAAATTTATGTCAAGTGCAGTGATTATTTTTTTTAAACTTATATTCTGGGTGGTTTGGTTGCTTAAGATTTTCTCTCTCTCTCTCTTTTTTCTAATCGAAAAAAAATTCTCCATGAAAATATATACACATCAAAGTTATCGTTGCTCCAGAAATACATCATTGAAACTACCCTAAAAAGTTGTTGTATAAATGGAATAAAATATTCTATTTCAAAAAGAACCTTATGTAAACTTCCTTTCCCTTTTAAAATCTAAGAAAAATTCACTCGGGAACGACATCTCAATCAACTTCATTTACCTAATTTTGAGATAGTCATAGGATAAGCTGACCTTTGATTTAACAGCTCTTCTACACAGCAGTTCAGAAATTCTAAGGGTTTAAATAGACAAAATGTCTGAAGAGTAAATTTACCAGGCACCCCCACCCCCCCATATGCTTTCAAAATTTTCTTTGCATTTTTGCATCAATCAGGAGAATGACCAAAATTGTATTCAAAAAGGTGGAATTCCTCCTTTAGAAGGAACTCTTTCATCCCTGTATATATAAGAGCCCATATATAAAAAAAAATTACTACTACTAATTTTTTCCATAACAATTTTAAGTATATGCAAAGTACTTGCACAACTATAATAAATTTAAGTGAAACGTACCTGACTTTTTGTCCAAGAAGTAAGCTAGAAGGCAACGTAAAACAGCTTGATGTGCTATTACTAACACATTTTCTTGTCGTTCAAGTTCCTAATTTAGAATTAGATGGAATTGATTAAAATTAAGAATAAACTGAGTGAAAAATTAAGTATTAACAAAATTAAATTTAAAAAGCTGATTTAAACAAGTTCATACCATTATGACAGGTTCCAGTCTTGAAACCAAATCCTCATAAGACTAAAAAGAAAAGTAATTTGTATAGGTAAAATGGAAGTTTTTCAGTACATAACATAAAATGAAAAGGAGGGAAAAATAAACCTTTCACATCCTAATCAGGGTTCAGTGATATATATCAATGGATATATATCTTGATTTATATTATGATATACATCCAATATTTATTTTCAAAATATTATGAAGTTTAATTTTTTCATATATTTGATAATTATTTTCAAAATATTGTGTACAATATTTCCCGATATATTCAGTCAAATTTTAACTTTTATTGTCTGTGTTGTTCTGTAGATAAAGAACTTTTGCTTTGGCAGTGAATTTTATTCCCCCCCCCCCCCCCCTTCAAAAAAAAAAACTTTCCAAGCTTTATGTTTGAAGCTGAATTTTTAAATGTAGAACCGATAATTATGTGGTGCAATATTTACTTAGAACATACTAGCTTTCAGAACAGCTATTGAAAGATAAACTGTCTAATTTAGATAAGTTATTTACAGCTTCATTAGAAAGAATCTTTTCTGGTTTTGGTATATTCAGTTTAAAATGATGGCATTGAGCTTATAGGTTATTCACACTAATTGTATATTATACTCTTATTTCAAAGAATAATGCCTCTTGAAAAATAAAGAAATCGACAAAAAAAAAAAACCATTTAGCTAAATTAAGGGGGAGGGGGATTAGGTCACCTATTTCCTCCCTTTATACTTAACCAGTGAACCCCCAAATCTAATCAGGGAAGTGCCTTATCAGGATAAACCGGTATACCAAATTTGAAGCAAATTCGATAATTCTGCATGAAAAACCATTTACCTAAATTAAGGGAGGGGGGGAGGATTAGCCCCCGTTTCCCCCTTTATACTTAACCAATGAAACACCAAAACTAATCAGGGAAGTGCCTTATCAGAATGAACATATGCACAAAATTTGAAGCAAATCGGATATTTCTATCAAGAGTTATCATTGTACATACATATATACGTACGTACATACAGAACCTGAGGGTACATTAGCTCTCAGGCTTTGATAGCCTGTGAGCTAAAAACACAAGTTTATATTTATGTTCAAATTTTTCAATAAAAAATATCTATGTTGTATAAAATGAAATTTTCTTGAAACTTCATCTTCATTAAATCCTATAGTTGGTTTTTTGTGAGTGTAAAATGAAATTGTGCCTGTTTTAAATTAGTTGAGCTTCAATTTTGTTTAAGTGAAAAAAAAAATAGTATATTGTTTTATTAAATTTTAATGCTAAGTGCAATATGTTTTAGTTTCTAAATTATATTGGGTCTGAAAATATTTATAATCAATAAGTTGACTATTTTGCAGATATCCAATATGTATTTTTGGTATTTTTAAAAATATATTTACGAACCCTGATCCTAACACAATCGAACATTTTTGTTTGTTGATTTGCTAAGAAACAATAAAAATGCAATATATATACATAAATAATTCTACAAGCTGAAGTTAAAACTACAAAACTAACTTTTTGAATTTCATAGGCCATTACATTGGATAAATAATAATACAAACAAATTACATTCTAGAAAAATATATTTTAATTAAGAGAGCAGAAATAGTAAACAACTTATCTGAAAATCAAATCTTATTTTTGATTAAATTTTCAGATTTACTGGACAGGGAAAATCTATCTAGTGAATGTAATTTTATTCAAAAATTAGATCAGGGTAAAAATATTTTTATATGATAGGATTTCATTTATAAAAGAGTACCAGTATTTACTCATGTATGTCCTGTGCAGTGATGTAAAATAGTCAAATATTTATTTTTAAGGGTCCAGAAAACAACCAAAATAGCCATTCAACAAAACATTATATGATTACTACAAACCATTATCTCAATCTACATAAAAAATAAGCTTAGTGGACGTCTTCCTACTGAAATGAAATTTTCAATTATGAACACCTTAATTTTGATGCTGTATTTGGCTTTGTCATTAAATTTTATCTTGGGATACCATACTGAAAGTCATTCAGTCAAGTAGTTTAAGAATTATGAAGATTTCAAATTTGGAACTCCTAATGTTACATTCATTTTTAATCTTTGCAAAACAGATTGCAATGAGGATAGTTTTTTAAGCATAACTCCAGAACTACTTTGCCTAATAAGCTATAATTTTATAATTCCCATATTTGAAGCCTTTAGAAATCAATTTTTGTTAAGAAAATTCATAGGTTATAGTGTTGACTCTAGAAAAAAGGGCCACCGGCAGGAATTCTTCAAAACGGGAACACTATTCTAAAAAAAGGGTAGATTTTTTCAAAAAGGGAATACTATTCTAAAAAAGGGCACACTTGTACCTTGTTCACAAAAAATATTTTGAACTGGTTTGTTTAGAGTCTCTAGAATTTACGATATTTTCCGGGATCAATTGAATTGCCACAGGGTGCATAGGAAGTGTTGAAACCGGCGGGCGCATCGGAAGGATTTGAAAGAGCCACCGGGTGCATCAGAAGGGTTTAAAAGAGCCGCTGGGTGCAAAAAAAGAAATAAAAAGGTCTGTCGGGCACTGCACCCTCCTAAAGCTGCTTAGGATCAACACTAGGTTACAATTCATAATGTTTAATAATAATAATAATTAAGGAATAAATCTTTTTAAAGAGTTAATGTGCCTTATTAGATTTTTTTGTATACATTCTTTTGTGCACGTTTTTGTGTATCTCACCATTCCCACTCATTTCTCCATACAGTGGGTATAGATAGTCTAGTTTTTTTGTCCGCTGTTGGAGTTTGAACAATGTCATTTTTCTACTTTTGGAGTAAGTCACTGTTTCCCCTTACAAACTGCTATACAATTGATATGATGTACATCCTACTTGTATTACTACATACTATCACTATAAGAACGGTGCTCTCGTACTGGTTCATATAACTGCCTTTTTGTAACTATTGAAGAAAGATTTTTGAAAAGCGTTGCATTAGCTTCTTTTTATTGTGCATTTAAGAAGTGCCTTTCTTTTGTATTATGAAATAAAACTTTAGAAATCATTATTTCTTTGATGTTCAAAAACATTTAGAAAAAAAAAATTCTATTAAAAACAAACTTTAAAATAGCTTTAGTGTTAATGTTTAAGGCAATGCAAATATAACTCTTCCATTTAGTTTTTTCTCCCAATTTCAAGGAATAAGTTTATTTTTTATTTTTTATAACCTTTTTCATCTTGAATTTGGCTGAAAATTACGCGTAAACGTTTACTTTGTTTGATGGTCCTCATCCTCACATTTATTACCACTTTTAAAAATGCTTAATTTTGACAGGCATCTTAGAATATCAGAACATATTAAATAAATGCAAAATATGGGCAAAGTTACTCAATCAGACAACAGGCTGCTATTTTTCTTTAACTAAAGCGAAAGCATATTTGAAACATTGTAACCTATGATTTCAAGTTTATGATTTTTTACAGTGAAATATGAAAATACCTAACTTTTGGGAATTTACCCCAGGCTTGGGTATCTATCCAAAAATAAATATCTACTCAATGGGTATTTATCCTTCCCACATCACTAGCCCTGTGGTATTTATAACAAAATTATACTTAAAAATCAGGAATGTGCCCGACACAGGAGGAGATGAAGTTTGAAATCAGGAACTTGATGTGGTCTCATGGCAGCAATAGGGCTTGTCTCCAGCCCAATTGCATCACCAACAGTCATTTCTGAATTTGAAGGTAATTGTTATTTAACAGCCTAAACAGTGTAGAGCAGCCACACTCAACCTTTTTTTCTCGCGGGCCGCAAACATATGTTTGTGACATTTGGCAGGCCACAACACACTGACATAATAATGTAACAAAAGGTTAATTAAAATTGATAACAAAAGTAGTATAATAAAGCTATATAAAAATTTAATATAATCAGGATTGAACATTTGTCATGAAAGAAATGTTACCAAAAAATGCAACGCAAGTATTTCCAAACAATATTCTTTGTAGTATTTTATTGCAAATGATGTAGCTATGAAGTATGTTGCTTGGAAATAGCAGAAAAAACTTTTTGCTGCCACTTTTTCTGTGGCAAAAGTATAACCCCAATAAGAATTATTAGATATATGGGTAATAAAATTTAATAATATATATCAATGCAGTTTTTTCAAGTTCTAAAGAAACAAATCAAGTAATTTTCTTTGATAAGTTGGTCATTTTCTCAATGCAGAAACTATTTTTTCCTTTAAATGTAGAAATGTATAGTGCAAATTTAATTAATTTGGAATAATGTTTTAATTTGGAAGATTACAAAATGTATACACCTCTATAACACAAATAGAATTACATGTGAAAAGAACTTTTTAACAAGGGAAAGGGCATTTAAGATGTTTTAAGATAATTTTAAATTAGTAAGCATAGTAAATAACAGGACAGATTTTTCTCTTTTCACAAAAATACATAAAAGAACATTTGAAGGTCTTAATTTTTTTTTTTTTTATGCACATCTCGATTTTATAAATAGGAATTAATGACCATGTGTGTCTCGGGCCGCACATAAAAAGTTGACGGGGCCGCAGGTTGAGTATGGTTCGTGTAGAGTCTTTGAGGGGTTTGAGTTGAATTGTTATTTGGGATCTAAACATAAACGTCAGATAGAGAATTTGCGACCTAAAGTGTAATCACTTTTAATTTGAATCTGCAGGTGAACATATGATTGATTTGGTGGGATATCCAGTATGACCACGTAAAAAGTCGCCAGGCCCATAGGCCACAGGTTGAGTATGGTTGGTGCAGAGTCTGAGGGGCTTGAGTTGAATTGTTATGTCAACATAAATGTCAGATAGAAGAAAGTTAATTAGAACTTACGACCTAAAGTGTAACCATCATTTTGATATTAATTTGAGTGAACAGGGGATTGATTTGGGGGGATACCCAGTATGACCATGTGTGTCTCAGGCCGCACATAAAAAGTCGTCGGCCCTGCAGGTTGAGTATGGTTGGTATAGAGTTTTTGAGGGGCTTGAGTTGAATTGTTATTTGTTATCTAAACATAAATGTCAGATAGAAAAAAGTTAATTAGAATTTACGACCTAAAGTGTAATCATCATTTTGATATTAATTTGAATCTACAGGCAAACAGGTGATTGATTTGGTGGGATACCCAGTAGCCTAAATATATTTAATTTTATATTGTGACCTGAATTTAATAACTGCCATAATGAATGTGATTAGAATTTAGCCTCATAACTGTCATGTTGAGGAAAAGTTGATTAAAATTTATGGTTTTGAGTAATTATCTGAGGGAGTTTAGACTATCAATTTTTTACTTTTATTGTTTTCCTAGCAAGCAATAAATAGGACAGAAGGATTTACGATTCTCAAGGTTTTAATATTTTTGTGTTTGAGGTGGATGATTTAATTGAGATTATATATATATATATATATATATATATGATAGGATAAAAAAAATAAAAGCTTTTGACACTGATTCATGTTTCAAACTTTTATGATTTAAATGTGATTCTGGGATTTTCTATAGAATGCTAATCTGAATCCATCTTCTGAACATAATTATCCAATTTGATCTATGAGACAAACAGAACAACTGTCAGAATTCTGAAAGTTGATTGTGATTTATGGTTTTGAGTGCTCATTTAGTATAATTTGATTTTATGAACCCAATAATTGTTACATTGATTAAGTTTACTATTATTTATGGTTTTGAGCACTCAATATTTTTTAAACATCAATCAATGTCAAAAATGTTTATGATGGATAAATTAGTTTAACCATTAGATTTATACTTAAAAAAAAGGAGCTATTGGCTCAATCAAATGATTACATTTAAGATAATCGATTCTAATCAATGTCAAATGTGGTAATTACCATGAGTGGTACCATTAAAAATATGTTGCCTCAGAACCCCATCATTAAAAATATATTAAACTAATCAGAATTAATGCAACCTCCCACTTTGATACTTAAGTCCCCTGTTAGGAGAAGTTTGAATTACAAAATCAAAAGCGGACTACACAAGCAGAAGAAGGCTTTTTGGAGTAGAATGACTCTCTAATAATAGCCATGCCCCTTAACCCCTTCGGGACAAGTGACCGGTATACGTGTCGTCCTCGATTGCACTTTCATCCCGTGCGGTGGGTATACATGCCGCCATTTTTGGCACTTACATCCTAAGCGACCGGTATTCCCATATTGCACAGTTGGCACATTTTATTTCAGAAAGTTTAACTTAGAAAAAAAATTTTGTAATCATATTTGAATTTATATTAGGGAAGAACAAATTTCCTTCTATCTAGGAAATGGAATCAATATATTTTTAATCCACATCAATTTTTTCCAAAAATGACTGCAATGAAAAAAAAAGTGTGTGTATTTCACATGCATCTATTTATGCTTCGGAAATGTGATTTTCTTTCTATCATAAATCGTTTATGCATCAAATGAAACTTTATTTTTTGTCTATCAGAAAGTTTTCTACGGCACTTGGAAAAAGGAATGATTGAATCAGCTGATCAACTGTAAGCATATGACATAAGCTTCACGTACGCATATGACTGGACTCCCAGTTGATTTGTTTTCAATTACTTTTTTTCTACTTTTATCTCGATTGGAAATAGTTTATTTGTACATCATGGTGATTAATAGCTTCGGATTTTCGTTCATTGAGGAGGAAAGCGGGAGGCCCTATTTATACTTTTATTTTGTTGCAGCAAATGCTGCTACGCAGTTTAAATATATGCCGATTCTGGTTCAAAATATTTTCGGCACCGTCAAGTCAAGAAAATGTTTGTGCGCTCTTCTTTGGTTTTGATTTTTTCCTTCGATAATTATTCATACCGTTTCAAATAATTTTGTCTTAAATTATCTATATTTATATATCTTATTTTACAAACTCATTAAAATGTCTAAAAACGCAGGTATTTGACTGATAAAAGCGCAAAGCATTTGACTGTCATCAACAGTTCCGGGATGATACACTTTTTATATGCCAAGCAGTCATTTCGGTACTTTTATGTTAACAGGGTGCAGGTGATAAATCTCCAAATATCGTTCCATTGCCATCTTTTCATTTAAAAAATAAACTTATCACTCATTTTATTTAAAATACATAACTTTCATTTAAAACATATATATCAAACTAATTTAAAAGACACTTCTTTCATTTCTAATAATAGAAGCTTAACCTTTAACTGATGTGACTAAAATTTGTCACACAACTGATGTGATGTGGTCTCTTCAGACCCCTCGAATAAAATGAATTAAACAAATAACTTAAATGGTTGAATTTACTTAAATTTTGTCCTTACAATATTGTTGTACTTCTCTTAGGAGCATGTGAATTAAATTGCATGAAAAAAGTATTTTATTCATATTATTTAACTTCAGTACTGAAAAAATTACTTTCTTTTTTTTTCAAAATAAACGGTAATTTGTTAATTTTGCTAATTAAATATAAAAATTAATCGTGTGTAATTTTTTTTTACAAATTGCCGTGTCAACAAAGTATGAAAATTGAAATGTAGCGTTTATTTAAAAAAAATAATATTTACCCTACAAATATGCAAGAGCTATAAAGTACATCATTATTGCAGTCAATACATATTTTCCGTGTACATTGAATGTATACTGATTTTTGGCATAAAAGGCCCTTATAAGAAGTTTTTCTCTAAACTATTCTTTCGGTAATAAAAATTATGTTTAACTCCATCAGAAATATTTATATTTTCACCATCGGAAAGTTCAGAATTTGTATCGTGATCTCTTCAGTCAGTAAAATCTGCATTGTCAGAACTTTCAATACCGGAAAATTCTTGATTTGACCAGTTGTTCATAATGTCTTTTATTCATTATGTCTTTTCTGGCTGAGGAAAGAACGTTTTCGAGGTTGCGACGACATCATATCACAAAAAATACACCAAAGAAATGGAAAAAAAAAATAGTATAACTAATCACGAGTATTGGTACTACAGTTTCAAATAGTCACACAACAGATGTGATGCAGTCTGACAGATCCCAGCCTAACGAATAACAAATTTAAAATCAACTCGCAGAATTATCGCTTTGTGTGTGACCTTGGAAAGCTGGTAGAAGAAGGTACTGGTACGGGCAAGTAATATTTGGGCGATTCTCAAAAGGTGGGCACTGGACACACGTCATAACTTTAAGCCTTTCAAACATAACTTTAATTAGATTAATTTTAACACAATTATTCTATTGGTAAACAAATCATATTATGATTTGTTTACCAATAGAATAATTGTGTTAAAATTAATCTAGTGTAATTTCAAACATTTTTTGGAGTTCCTTTACCTGAGATTTATTCTGTTGAGTTGAACCAGGTTTCAGACCAGATGCCATAATCATTAAGGTTAGCTGGGTGAAAAAGTTCCACCAGATTCGTCCGGGATAGCTCAGATGGCAGAGCATTGGCGGCTTCAGCCAGGAGATCCCTGGTTCGAATCCTGGTCCGGACATTTTTCGCCCAGTTGGAAATTTACATCTATAACTTTAATTATCATTGACTTTATTATTATTTTTTTTTTTTACATTGAGTTTTTAATTCTATTCAGAGACAGAAAATGACATAATTTATTGTAAAAGCTTTGTATAAATATCTTAAAATTTTATTTTATGCTAAAGAGGCCAATTTTGGACATTCATAACGTTAACTGCTCCAATGTACCACCAAGAAAAAGAGTTTTAACTTGCTTCCAGGTGGTTCTAATGATAAATAACGAATGCATAAGGGAAATGGATGATTTTTTGATAATTTCATTAAGAGATGGCAGGCTGATTGCTTTTTTGAAGATAGAAGGACTTTACTATAAAGAATTTTTTTGTATTTTGTTATGTCCGAAAGTAACGTATGCGACAAAGCTATCATTTCCGCGAAAAATACATCAAGTAAGTACTTTAAACTCTTTTATCTAACTTTAAAATTATTTTTTAAAAAATTTAAATTATTTGTATGTGTTTTTATAAGATTTTTTAGCAATAAATGCACTTTTCTCAAATAAGAAAGTGGAATTTCCGAATCGTGTAACGATGGAAACGCCGATTTTATTTTCGGTAAATTTATTTTTAAAGATGATTTGGCGTCCTGAAACGTATAAAAAGTTTTTTATTATAATGTTTTATCGTAAATAATTACCATGTTTTGTATAAATAAAGTGTATTTAGTACGTGTAATAATATAACTTGACTTGAAGCATGCTCAACTAATGTGTGTAACGACAGACACAATATGGCGACCGCTGCGATCCTTACGAAATTTCAGACATGCTTATTTAAAAGTATGATTTAAAATTAATAGTAAACTTCTTTTTTTATTTCAAAAGTAATTCTTCAGTGATCTTACGTGTTTTTATGTATTTTGCAAAGTTTTCTTTGTAGCAAATGTACCCCAAAAGATTATTTAATAACAATGTCCAAATCGTGGAACGATCTAAACATTAATAATTTTAATTTTCTAAACACATAAATAAATATATTATAACAGAGTCCATTGTTCTAACATACATCTTAAAAAATAAAATAAATATTTTTTTGTTAAATTATTGTACTTGAGTTCTTTTTTTTTTTTTTAATTCAAGGTTTAAGAATCCCATCTCCTTAAAATTCCATTTTTCCTCTTTGCTCTCCCACCAAAATGCAAGGCAAATAAAAAGTTTAAGCCACTTCGTGCTGTAACTTTGGCAAAAAAAAAAAAATTGACAGTATTCAAAGTATAGAAAAGACAGCCAGCAAAAACTGTTAAAGGTACTCAAAAGATTCACTCCGTACACACGACAAACAAATTTGGTACTATTCAAATAAGAAATAGATCTGATTTTTACAATCTCTGTAAAAAACAATCAAGAATGCATTACCAGTGAAGCTGGTGAAAAAAATATTGTTTCAAATAGATTGACATTGGTGACTGGTACTTTGTATTAATTCATGATGAAAACTTATGGCCAGGTATTATTGAAAAGATCGGCATTGATAATGGTGAACAAATATTTTCTATAAATTTTTTTGACTCCTCAGGCAGACATTGATTTTAACAGGTTTCGTTACCCATCTAAAAAAGACAGCACAAATTTAAAATATGAAGATATTTTGTTGAAATCACCAAATCCACCTCACCCGGTGACAGCAATAGGAGACTTTTCTTTTGATAAATAAATTATAGATATGTGCATTAAAAAAATGGCAGTATAATTTTTTTTTTTTTTTTTTGAGAAAAAAAAGAATAAATTATATGTTGGATACTTCTAATATTATGTAAAGGTATGTTTTTTGGATAATGTGTAATTCCTATAAAATTAAGATATTACTTCTAAAAAAGTAGTAAATATTTTAATATCAGAGATTAACATTTGATTTTATTATTATTATTACTGAAAAACAAAAAGTTAATTATACATATGTATGTATACACATACAATTATAGGACACATTTACTACATTCTTAGTCTTAAGAATTTTTTAAATACTAAGCACAATATCCAAAATCTGTCAGCAATGTCCAAAATCTGTAACATACGTGCGAAAAAATGTCCAAAATTTGTAATGTACACAACTGCTAATTAAATGCTTTAATAATTAATTTTCCAGAATAGTTGCATTCTTTTAATGTTTGTGTATAATTTTGTAGACTTATATACTATACTATTAAAAAAAATTGGCCTTAAATTTGAAAATTTTAAGAATTACATATAGTTAACGTTTAATGATCCCACCTTTTGAGAATCTCCCATTTGCATTTTTAAGGAGTGGAAGTGTTTACAGCTGGGAATCGCGGGGTCTGTGAGACTGCATGACATAAATTAAAGGTTAACTCATGTGACTGTTATAACCAAACACGGGCTGACAGCTTCGCTTTCCATATGATAAGCAGCCATTTTTAATCAAAATTATTTTTTTTCCTGATAAAACTGCATAAAAGTTAAATTTTTCGAAAGATCGTTCAAAAATAATTTATGTTTAAGCGATAAATTACAATCAAATATGGATATATATTCTGAGACAACTTCAGATGAAATTAGGCTGACAACTCAATATCTCATTCCATCAATGTAAACAAACAATAGCGATTTGTTCGTTTTGGCGTTAAAAAATATTAAGCCATGAAGGTAATCATTCGTAAAGAGAGTTCTCCAGAGAGGAATTTAAAATAATTAACCTGATTCTGATTTTTATAGCTGTCAAATCATGAGGCAGAATGCAGCTTTGTTCTTAACGTCATTCGCCTATGAACCAACGAAATAAATTTTAATTTAAAATTGAGCTCGCAATTCATTGAATGTGAATCATTTTTTATTATTATTTAATCGTATCAAAACAACTTATTTGCTATATTTTGAATATATGCTATTTGTTTACCAGGGATGGCAAACCTTTTCACATCCGCGTGCCAAACTTTTCCAAAAATATACTTTACATGACCTTGACGTGCCAACAAACAAAAAAGTTAATCAAAATTACTCAACTTTTTAAAATAAAAATATGGGTAATATTTGATGTTTATACTTTACAAAATAAATTAAAAGTACTATTTCTGTTGTTCCATGTTAGATAATAATGTATATAAAACACTGGCAACGGCTAACCGAAAAGTATCCATTTCTCAGTATATTTTTGCAATTTAAATGATAAAGTCACAGTAATTTTGTTGACTCCGGGTCTCTTTGGTGTCGTATTAGCTGATATGCACCAATAGGCAATGACCCAATTACGGAAGATTACTTAAAATGTTAAAATCTCTGCATTAGGGAACATATTACAATTGATATGCAGATGGACATGAACCAAAATGCCTAAATAAGTTAAGTGGTTTTTGACAAGAAAGATGAAATACATAACATCAAAAAATATATGAAATGCTGCCATGATCTTAAAGAATTTTTCATTTTTCGGTCAGAATCTTCTGTTTTGGCGAAAGATTCAATAAATAAGTTTAATTATAAATAAAAGTAACATGTTGCATTTCTTAGCATACATTTAAGGGCGACCAAACTGGTCGCCAGAAGCAGCTAGTAATGGAATAGCGAGGATAGTGAAAAATATTTAGTAAAAAAAAAAAGAAAATGTATGGAAATAATGTATTTTCAGAAAGAAAAATTTAAGAAGGTGGTGTGATTCTAACACAATCATTGAACTCTGATATTTTGATAAATGTGGGCAGGTTTTAAAGTGAATAGTTTCACTTAATAGTCAATTTGCCCCTTATAATTGAATACATTTAACATTGACGACTTTTTTGATCAGTATATTTAAAATATTATTCAGCTTTATTTATTATTAAAAAATATTATTCAATAATTTAACATCAAATTTATTTATATGTTTAAATATATATATATATATTTTTAAAGATGTCAATAAAGATATTTTAACAAACAAATTTTTGGAAGAATGTATTTTAAGTTATCATTCAAGTTTACTCATCATTATCAAGTATTCTTTATTTGATATTTCGTTTTATTATACGTTACTATATGTACAGTAGAACTGCTTTTATCCAAAACTCTTAACTGAAACTCTCGGTTAACTGAAATCCATTTTTAAAGCTTGCTTTTTCTCTCTCTTATTAAAATCCAATTAAATTAAAAATTTTCAAACTATTTTTTTATGTATGTCTGTATAAGTATTAAAAAGTTGCATGCAGAAGTTGCTGAATTATTTAGTTTATTTTTATTTGTGAATAAATCAGCTTTTTAAAACACTTATCTTGTTTATGGAATGTGTTAATAATTATTTAGAAACAAAACTTTTTTTTTTTTTTAAACAAAATTTTCCTTTACTTGAGCAAAATATTTCATATGTTGTTATATTATTTTTTGTAATCATAATATTTTTTAACTGAAAAACATGGTTGAAATATGCATTATATATATTTAAATAGTCATTTTTACATTAAAATATCCGAGAAAATGTCTGAATTTTTTGTGTAAATATATATAACAACTTATTTCATGTAAAAATGAATCTTTTATAATTTTTTAAAGAATGCTTTACAAGAGTTACGCTTAGCTTTGAAAAATCCTTCGGTCCAGAAGATGAAATCAAATTTTCCTGCTCCATCCTCCAATGCACACTTCTGAATGCAAGTGCCATTGTTAACAGGTCACTTAAGATAACGGGATCGACTTAAAAAGACTACAATATAACCAAAGAACTAATGAAAGTCAGGTCACTTACGAACAAGTCTCTGAGTCTACATTATTTAACATCAAGCCATGATATAATGTTAAGTTTTATTGTAGGCATGATGAGCCTACAATAAAACTTAATTCTAAAGGATATCATCATCAAAGAAAAAGTAATTGAATGAACATTATATATATATATATATATATATATATATTTAAAAGTGGGAATCTGCCAAAAAAGGTCAAAAAGATAGAAAATGTTCTCCCTTACACTTATTTTAATCAATTTTTTGCAAGGAAGGAGGGGGGGGGGGGGCATAAAGGTCTGTGAAGGGAGTCATATTTAGAAATGGAATAGAAAATCAAAATTGCTTAAAAGTGGGTGGGGAGCTTACTTTTGAGGGGGAAGAATTTAGTCTCCCTTAATTTAACACAATTATTCTAACTGGTAAAGAAATCATATAAGTGTAATTTTACAACTGAGTGAAAAAGTGTCCAGGCCAGGATTTAAGCCAGGAACCTTTGGCTTAAGCTGCCAATGACTCTGCCAACTGAGTTATTCTGGACAAATCTGGTGGGCACAATTCACTTGGATAACCTTATTGATAATGACATCTGGTCTGTTATCTGAAACAGCTCAGCAGAATAAATTGCAGGTAAAGGAAATCCAAGAGATGTTGAATATACAATACTTCAATAATTTAACACAATTATTATAACTAGTAAACAAATCATATGAGTTGTAATTTTCCAACAAAGCGAAAAAGTGATTTCGTCCTACACTTTTTCATTCAGTAAAAAAAAATTAAAAATCATAAAATTAAACTACCAACATAAAACATACTTCTAAGTTTTTTAATATTCAAAGCTACAGAAACTAAAATTAGTTATAGAACATATTTGCACAATATATTAATAGAAGTACAGAAGCAAATTGAAAAATAACTATTTATCAATCTTGCTGTTGCTAAGAAAATTCCATCCCTCTACAAATTATAGGTTAATTACTTATTGTCTGAATATGTTTATATTTTTTCTAAGTGTTTTACATGGATATATAATTAAACAAAACAAAGATTGGGGGGGGGGGGAATTAAAGTTTGCAAATTTTTCTTTCTAAGTACTTCTTCAAAATCCAGAGATAATTCAAAAGATTTGCTTTGTAGATTGTCCATTTAGCAAATTTAACCAGAATACAGCATTTATTATTTTGCCTATTAAACAGAGCAAAGAAGTACCTCTCCTCTAGGATATCTGTATCTGAATTTATTAGCATCTCTTGCAGAAAATTCTTGAGGATACTTTTCTTTTATTTCTTCATAAGTCATTTCTTCACATATTCCCTAAAAGTTAAATAACATAATCTTAACAGAATTTCTAGCCCTATTTAAAAGAAGAAAATAAAACCAGAAAAAATCTTACAAAATAAAAAATTAATAAGCACTTTATATATACAAAACTTATATAATATTCAATTATATTTATAGTAACCAATTACCCATAACCTCAAAACATACATACCGATTACATACATTATGAATAAAGTTTTAACTATATTAAAACCATAGTCTAAATTTCAATAAATCTAAAAGAGAAAATAAATAAGAATTTATAATTGTTGGAATGCAATGTTCATTTTCTCTTTTCACACGTGTTAGAACAAAAGTTACTAGTAAAAACTTTAGTTATTACAACATAGAAAAAGTTCATTTTCAAAGTTGTTTTATTCAATACGATTGTTTTGCAACCTACATACACAAATATGTGAAAATGATTAACAATATTTTTGTCAAATTACAACATATTATGCAGTAAATGAATATATACATGAAACCCCTTATTATTTGAACATTCAGTGACCATTTCTTTAAAAAATTTGTTTTAAAAATATTTCTGAATTTCTGACTAAAACATTTACATTTTATTATGAAAAGAATGAAACTTTTGTTTAGATAAGACATTTTAATTTACTAAGGTAAAAAAAAATCCCATATAATTGACTATGTGAGCGTTATCCTTTACAGAGTGTACAAAATATGTATCTGCTTATGGCTTAATTAAATACACTGCTCAAAAAAAATTAGGGGAGCAAGCAAAAAAGTGAAGAGAACAGTGCAAGACAGCCATGTATGGGCATAAAATGGATAGTATGCGTGTATCAATGTACAATACAGAAAAAAAGACACAAAAAAAATTGTAAGGGAGCTTTTACTCTTTGAAAAGATGAAAAAAACATGAAAAGATTGTTTAGGGCAACAATTTGGTTTCATGCAAATGATAAAAAAAAAAGTATTGTTTAGAAATGATGCAAGATTTTTAATATGACGTGTGGTCTCCTCGAACAGCTAAGACTGCTGCACACCTGTTTTCTATGGATGCGATGAGGTTATCGATAAGACTTTGGAGAATACTGTTCCACTGCTCAAGAATTGCAATCTCCAAGTCCCAGACAGTAAAAGGAAGCTTCAGTCACGCAGCAATGCGTCGCCTGAGTATGTCCCAAACATGCTCTATCGGATTTAGGTCAGGAGAGCATGCTGGTCATTCCATACGCTGTATTGTTTTAGCTTCAAGCATGTTTTCCACAAGTCGAA
Source organism: Maratus speciosus (assembly GCA_963932465.1). Classification (NCBI taxonomy): domain Eukaryota; kingdom Metazoa; phylum Arthropoda; class Arachnida; order Araneae; family Salticidae; genus Maratus; species Maratus speciosus. The sequence goes on from OZ010788.1 coordinate 318,687,725, forward strand.
CGGTGTGAAGTCTGGCATTATCATGCATGGAAAAAAAGAAATCACTAATTTCTGCAACGTAAAATACGACATGAGGTCTCAGTATCTCATCTGTATAACTTTGGATTGTCAAAGTGCCATTCCGAATAATATGCAAGCCTGTACGTCCACCTATGCTGATTCCAGCCAATAGCATCAACCCACCTCATCTGTAATGTGATCTTTCATGAACGAATGTGGGATTATTTTGAGTGCCTCTTTCTCTCCATGCCAAAACACATCAGATGTCACATCCAGACTGAATCGAGACTTGCCTGTAAACAGAATTTGACTCCAACAACGTTGCCTCCAAACTCTATGTTCAGTTCCTCAACTTCTTTGGGCCACACAGTGGCTTGAGGTCAATGGAATACAGACCATTGGCTTACGTGCATAGAGACCACCCTGATGAAGCCTATTTTGGGCTGTTTGGCTGGACACCCTTCGTCCTTTGGCCAAGAACAACTGTGTTTGCAGCTGTGTAGCATTGCCCTTCCATCCCGACGTGCTGTTAACAGGATATATCGGTCGTCAGTTTCTGTGTTAGCACATTTTCGACCTTGCACTTGTCGATGACTACCATTCCATGTGTCTTGGAGTCGATTCCACAGCCTTTCATGGATACTTCTTGCGACTCCAACAGCGTCGTCCGCTACACTTCGTTGTGTTTCCGCAAATTCAACTGTCCCGATAACACACCAAGTCATGAATTGAGGTAAATCATGTTGTTGTGACATTTTCAAGCCACCTTTTCTCAAAACACAAGCTCAGCAATTGAATTTTACAACCTAGGCAGTAAAACAGACATTTCTGAAAAATACCGATTTCTGCACTTATCTCCTTTTTCTAGTTTTTGACGTCAAACTTTAATTTACATGTGAAGTTTTCTTTATCTGTTTTCTACAACACTTCAAATTATGGATGCTTTATTTTACGTTACTTATCGGTGTAAATATTTGTGTACTTTCGTTAAAACCATGTGCTCCCCTAATTGTTTTGAGCAGTGTACATTTAATTTTATTAAAAGAAAAAAAAGTTGTATAAATGTTTATTTTCAGTTTTGTATTTGTACAAGTATTCTCATAGTTTTAAAATAACAAGCTTTAAAACTTTTGACATATGAAGATACAAGACTCTTGAAATATACATTTATTAACAGAATCACATTTTAAAAAGGTATTTAAATTTCTTAAAATTGAAGCTGATTACTTTATTTTTGGTTTTTATTCTTCCTTAAGCGCAAAATATTAAACCTAAAATTTAAATTAGTTTCATTTTTTTAAGTAAAATTTTTCAAAAGTTACATAAACAAAGTTTTAATGAGTATAAGGTATTTTTTTCCGGATACAGAAATGCATCTATGTTATGTTATATCTGCAATAAATTGTATCCATGTTTTATTTGAAAACGGTAAAACATTTGATAGAATTATATTAGAAATTATGCATCAGACATTTATTGCATACATAGAAATAAATCTAGATTAATGGTTTAAATTTCTGACATATAAAAATATGCTGATAAAAATTTAAATTTTGAAAGTTTTAATCATGTGAATTTATGCTTAAAATCACGTTAATGTAAAATAAAGAAGAAACAAGATAAAATTAAGAAATTATTAATTTTAAGTGAAATAATTATTCAAAAACTATTCTAGTTCAGATGATAGCCTATATTTAAAAAAATAAATATCATAAATAATTTGAATCTCTCATTAAGCAAGTATAACTTAGTTCTAACTGAACAATCATTTTAGCAAAAAAAGTAATGGATAGAAAATGCAGAAAAAAAAGACCAACTTTAAAAAAAGGTGTTTTTATTTTTATTCCGTTAAAAAATAGATTTTAAAACTAAAATAAAATTAAAGAACAATTGTGATAACTATTAACAGTTGTAATTTTCTCGTATTTCCATATAAATGACAATTTTAAATAATTTTCAGCAACATGTGGAAAAGGCTTAGGGGCCTAGGGATCTCTTTGAAATTGTTGTCTAATGAAATTATACGTTCTGCTAATTTCCATAGCCCCAAGTAAGGTTATCTCTGCTCAGCATACACACATTTGAAGCATCCCATCACAGCCGTTTTTCTCGAAAACTATGGAATGTGGAAAGTTCAAACTTGCGAGACTTATAAAAGCTATTAACCTACATATTTATAGATTATTAGACATTAACAAATATTTTTAAGAAAACTTAGGGGAGATAATTAAGTTACTTGAAAAATTTTTTAATTATTCTGCATATCGTGTGGGATATCGTACGAAAGATCTAGTAACAATGAACACAAAAATATATTTGCTTTAATTTTAGGTATTATATTTTCAGAGAAGTCATTGAAAATGTATTGGAAAACTATGCATCGCCCCACCTCTTTATTTTCAAATCTACTGAAACTAAAATTACGAAAAAAATACCGGTAGCAGGTGTAAAGATTTTCTAGTCTTACACTGGATATGTCTGAAAAACAGGTTAGGATGATTTTATTTGCATCGGTGATTGTTCGAGTGGCATAATATTCACTTTTTAGTATGCGCAAAGATATGTGATCAGTTTTGAGTTGAAAGACACATAATGCGGTAAACAGTAGTTTTCTTTATTTTCCAGGTCCATACAAATCAAGATTTCCGGCGGAAAAACAGCCGGTGCTGGAGAGGGGACAAATTACATTTAATCTTTACACAATCAGGATCAAGAGAAGAGTGATGTCATCACAACTCTGATAGAGCAGGGTTATTGGCGAAGAGCAATTTACAAAAAAACATCGAACCAGTAGATATCTGGCGAGAATTAAGTTGAGATGAAACACATGTTAATTATAGTTAATGGATTGTCAATGAGGAGGATGAAATGTCAATATATGAATTTTAACGCCAACCAGATAATCGGGAAAATATAGGCAACCGAAAAACCACAAGGCTGCATTTCACAGGGAGTTTGCCAAACCATGGGAGTTAGGCGCGCCGAGCCGTTTGAAGGCATATGCAATTAAAAATAAGATATTGCAGACAAAATTTATAATAAGAATTTATACGTCGGAAAGAAAAGATGCAGCTGTAGAGACACTGTCAAAAAAATAAAGAAAGGAGGCATGAGAAAGATCCAGCGTAGCAACCAAATTAAGCATGCAAATGTACTGGGTAAATTGTTTCTATGCAAGATAAAAATAGATTGTCTCTTTTAATCTACGACTGCTTTTTGTGTTTTTTGAGAATTAAGAGTGTGAAACGAGAATGTATTTCTAAAGGAAAAGAGCGATGAAAATAAATTTAATTTATGATTTAAGGCAGGTTTAAAATATATGAATTTAGTAAAATAACCTTATTTTAAAAAAGGGGGTAAAGGAAAAAAGGAATTAGTAGAATATGGGAAGGAAATATCGTTCACAGCAGGAGTTTCTTTAAACTTTGAAGGAAAACTATAGCAATTATCCTAGGTCAAAAAAGTTTGAGAAAATCAGATTTTTCATTTTCACACAAAATTTGCTTTGCAGGTGCTCAACGGCAGAGTTTGGGGATGCTCAAGGTACCTATTGACACACAAGAATCATCCAAGGATTGTTGATAACGATTTTGGAAAAACTTTGTTGGTAATTAGCAAAGATATTAATTAAAAACCTATCTAGAAAACAGTGGTACAGACCAAGGCAGCCTTGCAACTTTGCGACCTCCTTGAAGCACTCTTGGCACAATGCCAAGTTTAAACTTTGTACAAGGTCTTTGTTTTACAGAAATCTTTGTGCATGAGTAAAACTTGCACTTGACTGTTTATTCATAGTCTGTGCAGCTTAATGCTTATGGCTTGTAATGTCTAATTTTAGGAGTTTTCCTATCGTAAAAAAAATTACAGTTTTTCATCATTTCAAATGTTTTTGGCCCAATTAATCAACAGGATGAGAGTAAAGAGACTTTTTTTCACCTTCAGTAATACTTGAATGTAAATAAATGATTCATTGAAGAGAAAACAATTACTTAATCACTACTAAAAATAAATAGATTACCGCATCTATCTCATTCAATGCTTTCCAACGTTCTTGTGGAGCAATAATGCCAGATGCAGTCTGTATTGTGCGCTGAAGAAGACTAGTCCACACTCTTAATCGAGGAATATTTTGTTCTTTAATGTATTTTGCAAGCATATTGGCATACTAAAAAAATAATTTTAAATATAAACAATAATCAAATAGAAAACAAATCCAAATCATCAATAATTAAAATATGTTATATGATTACTCATGCAGACAATTACTACATTCTCCTTTAAATAATGCTGTTTTCCCAAATATTTGAATCATGTTTAAATAAGAGCTGTCCAAACCCACAGATTTCGTGCAGCCTAGTACTGTATTGAATGTGACCCGGCAGAAAATTCAATAAAATTTCGAGATTTTAATGTATTTTAAATGTGTAGGTTCTTTAATATGTTTATCTCTTATAATAATAGCCTAAGTCATGTGACTGTCATCAACAATTCCAGGCTGACCGCTTTGCTTTTTATATTCCAGGCGGCCTTTTTGGTACTTCAATGTTGACCAGGCACATGTGATAAATCACCAAATATTGTTCCATAGCCATCATTTCATCTATATTATAACAGTTCAAGTCATGTGACTGTCAAACAATTACGGTCTAACCCTTTTGCTTTTCATATGCAAGGCGACCATTTTCAATCAAAATTTTTTTTAAAAACAAAACTACATAAAGTTGCTATGATCGCAAAGAATTTTTGGTACTTTTATGTTAGACAGGAGCAAATCTTGGCAATAGTTTTTATCTCGCCAGTTAGCATTTTTATTTTTCGAGTGGTAAATTAAAATAAAGCTTTGATATTGAAATTAAATGCCATGGTTTATGTGTTTTTTTTTTTTTTTTTTGCTGTTGTTGTTGTTTTAAGAAATCAGTTAAAGTCATGAATTTTAAAGGTACTACTTGATTATACCGCCGACCAATTTCGCCAAATTATACAAATGGAAGAATGCTGCCATTCTAAAATTTTAAGATAGGAAAGTTAATTTAAATTTTAAAAATCACTAAAGAATAGGATGATGATGTTCACGTATGGCGTAGCGACATACCGAATATAAAATTTTATTTATTTAGTTGATTTCGGACAAAAGAATACTAATAGATTACTTATTTAAATGCAGAATTATTAAACCATAAACAAACAGATATTTTTAAGATATTGTATTTGTGAATAAAATGTAAATATTTTAAATATAATAATCAAATTTATTAAAGGACACAAATATCAAAGATAACGGAAAATTGTAAGGAACCTAATGCTTTTTATTTAGTACAAAAACATAGGCGGATATAACTATAAAATGTATTTAAACATTTAGATATAGGCTTGAAGCAAAAAAAAAAAAAAAAAAAATTCAAAATTTGTAGTAATTTTAAATAACGAATGAACAAATAAAGTAGTAAAACATTAATAAAAATACAAATAAAGCGTTGAATTAAAACTACTTGATGATGTAACAAACACGTGTAACATGTTTAATAGTCAAGTGGATATGACATTTACGATCATCCATTATTGGCATTTAATCTTACAGTTTGGCGACCGTTTTTTGGTCAACGGGATAATCAAGTAGTACCATTTTAAATGTTTGGTTTTAAATTAAGGTTATGCATTTTAAATAAAATGGGTGAAAGGATTATATTTTAAATGAAATTAATGAAATATGAAAAAATGCGACAGGAACAATGTTTGGCGATTTATCACCTGTGCCTGGCATTAAAAAACAGAGTTCAAGATTTCTCTATCAGAATCTTCCGATTTCATGAAGAATTGAGCAAGTAAATTAAATTATGAATAAAAGTAACATGATACTATGGTTAGAATCAGGGTTGTAGTGGGTAGATGCCCAGGTACCCGCCCAGCTGCCCGCCCGGGCTGGGTTTTTTATAAAAAACCCACTTAAAAAGCCCGGGTTTTTTTAAGAGTATTTCTGGAAAAGAACAAATGATGTATTTGTTGTTCATGGTTATTTTGTTTTATTTATTGACTTCTTTGAATCTTAGAAAATATATTTGTACTAATTTACTTGCAGTTTTAGATTGGGAACCCCATAACTTTAAAATGTTTTAGCTTTTAATATAAAACATAAATTTAAGCTTTTCAGTTAGCTTCAAGAGTATTATATTTACTAAACTTATTATATTTATTAGATTATTTTATGTACTTTTGACTGCTGAATCCAAAAATGACCTTCATTCAGGGGTCGATCCAGGCGAAAATTGGGGCCTATTTAGGGCCCTTTCACAAAAATCTATTTAATAAAATAGGCCCCTTCACAAAAATAAATTTAATGAAATGGGCCCCTTCACAAAAATAAATTTCATAAAATGGGCCCCTTCATAAAAATGAACTTAATAAAACAGGCCCCTTCACAAAATTCCTTTTAATAAAATAAGCACCTTTTGTAACATTCTTTTTCATAAAAACTGTTTTAAAATGTGTAATTTGTAAATAAAATCAGGTCACGAAAAACAAAAACTTTAGCAAGGGGATATAAAAGAAGTTTTTGTTAATAAATTCTTGGTTCGAATTTGAGTAACTGGATTTCAACTTTTATTACAAAATGTTATTTTTCACAAAAATATTATAAAATTCACAAAAATAACTTTTACTTTTCACAAAATGGGCCCCAAAAATAAAAACCTGCATCGACCCCTGATTTTTAACCATCTCATAAGGAAAATAAAATAAAAAAAGTTTTACATCTGTTTTATAGTATCAGATGTTTGCTATATTTTAACTTTGACATTTACGATTTGCAAAAAAATTATAACGTGATGGTTAAAAATGAAGGTCATTTTCCGATTCAGTGCTAAAAAGTACATAAAAATCAATTATCAAAAGTTTAAAAACTCAGCCGTCTCCTCTATTTTATAGTATTTGATTTTTGTTATTTTTTAACTTTGACAATTTATGATTTGCAAATCATCCTGAGATGATGGTTAAAAATTAAGGTAATTCTCAGATTCAGTGCTATAAAATACATAAAAGTTAAAAAAACATAACCATCGCATTCTTGTGTTATCTAATCTAAAATTTTTCTTAAAACTTCTTGGCAGTAATCTATCCGAAATTTTTTGTGTTTATCCTATAAAATAAGTATGAATGGTAACCACCGAAAATCATAATAATATTAGATTGTCATCGGATTTACATCAGTGTACATGTAAAATTTAGTCTTGATCGGATATTTGAAACTTGAAAGTGAGTTAAATTTCGACTACAAATTTTGAACTGGGAAAACATACATACGATCGTTGAAGTTAAATAAAATAACATAATATTTGTTAAAAGAAATCATGAAAAGAAATAGTCTCATCCTTACAAAATAACACATATGTTAAAATACAATAATTTTAGCCAATCTGAAACTTAATAAAAGTTAACTCAATCATAACACTTTACTATTTTTTTCAAAGCGTTGATACACATGAAAAGTTCTTCGAATACTTTAAGCACTTAGGATATGACCCCTCAAAGCATGGCCAAACTCATTTGTGTTCAGATACAAAAAAGGGGTATAATTCATGCATTTTTAAAGTTTCATAACTCAGTCAATTTTAGTGTTATATGAACGGGACTTTTTTTGTCTGTCTTGTCAGTGTAATAGGAAAATTTTACTAAATATAACGTATAGCACCTGGGGCAATTTTAACTGTAAAACAGTTTAACTGTATAAACAGTTAAATTTCGTAATTTTTTAAGAAATGTTTTTATTGACCCAAATCGCTTTTAAAATATTTCTTTGCCTCAAATGAAAACATTTTTGTAATATTTAAAGTATATGTGTATGACTAGCGGTTTAGAAATTAGCCATTGGACACCGTTGAGAGTGGACACCCTGTATATACATAAGAAACATTTTTGTTGTAAGATATTTTTTATCAACATTTGCTAATCTTATGACAATTTCAAAGGAGCACGTTTTTTTTAAGTTATATTTATATTTCATTATTAAATAACACACAATTGATAGCTTTGCAATTTAAAATTTGTTTGTTATTTAAATTAAAGGGATCATATAATAATGTATTTTAAGAACAGAGAAAAATATTGAGATCCTTATTAAGACTATGAAGTCATTCCCATCTATTAGACTATAAAGTGTTTGTTTACAAAGATTGTATTTGAGATCAGGATTGCCACTTGTTTCAGCAATCAAATTTCTTCTGCTTTCCTAAGCAAAAAATTAAATTTTCCCTGAGTAATTCCTCTGAGAATTTTCAAAATTTCAATGGATAAATTTTGCAAAGTACCAAAATTTAGTAGCCAATTTACCCGGGGAAAATTGCCCATTTAACCCGGGTTTTTTAATAAAACCCGCCCGGGCTGGGTTTTTAACAAAAAACCCGGGTTTTTTACAACCCTGGTTAGAATACATTTAAGGGAGACCAAACTGGTCGGCAACAGCAGCTAGTTAAAAATATTGCTTCAAAATAACGCTAGTGTAAATTTGCTGTTGAAAGCACACATTCAATGCATTTCCTATGTTACACCAATCAGATGAAAAGTTAAAACAACTCTTGTCTTGTCTGTTCAGTGTGCCTGCCTGAAATATAATTCTGTGTAATAAGATATAGAAAAGGTATGAAAGAGGTATTGGGATAAAAACCTAAAAAAAATTTTAAATATAGCACGGCAGTTTAGGTCTACTAGAGAAGGATCGCAATTTTCATGTTTTTGGTAAAGGCCAGTGTGCAGCAGTTTGGCTGCGCAAAATGAGTAAATTTGAAACTATTGAGCTGAGAGAACTCCTCCAAACAAAGTACTGAAATTAAGTGATTTATGCTTGAATATTTTGAAAGAATGCAAATGTTTTTCATACCTCAACACAATTACACAATATTTGTCCTTGTATTCTAGATTATGTGAACATTTTTAAAAGTATTTTCATTAGAGAATTTTTTTAAAATTACATTAATATTGTTATAGTGTGTGTGACACAAGACAATTTTTTCCCCTTGAAGTGCAGCCTGGCATAATTTTTTTCATTAAGTGTAGCCCAAGGAAGTCAAAAAGTTTACATCCTTAATTTAATGATGTGTTTGGGATCATTATCTTGTTGAAAATAATATGAATCAGCAATTCCCAATTCACAGCACTATTAAATAAATTCTCACAATATATATACTAATATATTGTTTGACATTCATATTGCCTTCAATAATGGCCATTTCACCAACTCCATTAAAAGACAGACATGCATCTCCAAATCATATGACTACTGCCTTGTTTTACAGTTAGTTTTAAGTTTATTTAAAGGGACATGTATTTGGCTTTCACCACAAAATTTTCTTTCCATCTGAGCCAAAAATATTAAACTTACTTTCATCAGAAAAAATAACTTTTTTCCTAACTCTGGTGATTTGCCGGCATAAACAAATCTCTTCAGCCTATTTGTTTCACTAATAAATAGGGTTTTTTTAGGGGCTCTTCCTTGCATCATGAAGATATATTCCTAACAGTTTATGGTGTAATTATTGTTACCAAAGTTGAAATGACAACAGCCAATTCTCAAGCACTTAGAAAGGTTTTTTTTTGTAGATTCCTTTATGATGGCCCTCCTTCGCTTTGCATTTAGCTCTCTTGGACGCCCAGTTTGCAGCTTATTTGTTGTCATACCTGTCTTTTTTTCCATCTTTATTACATAACAAACACTAGAAAAGTTTAAATTTAACTGTTTACCTATTTCTCGGTAATTTAATCCAGAGTGAAGAGTTATAATCTTCTCACGGATAGCTACAGAAAGCTCACATGTTTTCGGCACCACAGCAACAGAAACTGTCAGAATCCCCAATCCAGTTCTTATATTATGTGACTTCAAAGTGTGGGAATAGTATAGAGACGGACTGGTGTGTTAAAAATTTGCATAATGTTCACTTTTAATTGCTTTTAAACTGCTAATGTTTCATGTGCAAATACTTTTTTGGCATTAAAAAATACTGTTTTATTTTTTTTAATGAGTATTATTATTTTTTAAGGTAAAAGGTTGGTTATTTGTGTCCGTTTATTTAAATAAAGTAATAGTTAAAACAATTTTGTCACATTTGACAGAAAGTTATGCGATGCAAATAATTTTTTTGCTCACTGTATAATACTAAAGTAATATTACAACAATGTAATAAACTTTCATTTTAAATCTTATAGTTAAGATAAAAAAAAAAATTTATCAGTCATTTGTAATATCAAACAAATCAGAGGTCATTTCTTAAGGTACAATTTTGTTAAAGAATGTAAAAGAGTAATAAAAAATTAATAGAGAAACAAACTGAAATCATTGGTAAAATAATAATAGTCATTCAAAATAAATAAAACACGAAATTTGAAGCATAAAAATGAATTGCATAATTTTTTAACATTACATAAAAATCATGCTGAAAGCAATACATTTAAATACATAATATAATTTGCACTTGTTTTCAATTTATAAGAAGAAATTCATGGCTTAAAAGTACTTTTTATACATCTACACTTAATTTTGAATAAGAAAGTAGGACTGCATTTAAAATAATGTATATAACAAATGAAAAATCATTAATTTATATATTTTTTATAAAATTGTGCTAACTTAAGTATATCAATTGTTTTAAAGTCAACATTTTTCAGTTTTCATTCAAATTCTCAAATATTTCTTAATAAATGCAAGAAATTTCGTAATCTCCTAAAAGGAGAAAAAAAATTAACAGACTAAATATATTCACACTAATCTGACTCATATAACACATATTTGACAGACTAAACATATTCGTTTTCTTAGTATTTCTTACATTTTCCAGGAATATGATTTCAGAACTTGTAAAAGCCCAGTATTTCAAGCACAATGAGTTATTGTAATGTAAGAATATTTTATGCCATTTCTAACATAAAGTTAAACACATCAGTTTCATAACTAAACAATTCTATTCCTAACTTAAGAATACTAGCTATGAAATACATTTATTTTTGTCATTTATTTTAAATAAATAAAACATTTATGTATTAAAATTAATTCTTACTTCCCAACCTCTTTCAGATAATTCAGAATCACCTCCTATTCTTCCCATTGCATTAAAAACACTTTCTCCATGCTGTAAAGGAAAAGCAGTTATTTATTTTTCAAAGAAGCAACTGTTTAAGGAAAATGAAAATTATCACAGGACCAACAGATAAAAAAAAAATACTTGTAGTTTGAAGTTTTTTGTAAAAGTTTAGACAGATGAAAGAATTTTAAAGTTTCTAGGGCCCAATCAAACCAAAGATAAACCCAGAACTTTATATTCATCCAAACCCCCAGTTTCTACTCTATCAGAATTTTTTTTTTCTATACCTTAGTTGTTTTAAATATTATCCTATCTAAAAAATACAAAATATTGATTATAATCTGTACAAGTCTAAATGTATTTAAAATATCAGCTTTACGAAAATTTCATAACGAATTTGGAGGTCCCCAAAATCAGGGACCAGTTAGGCTTTAATCAAGCACTAAATGCAGTTTAAAATATGCTTAAAATACCCTTTTGAAAAATACAATATAAATCTACAAATATTTAATTTATGAAAAAAGAAATAGAAAAATGATGGATTAAAAACATTTATCCATATTTTTCACCCCAATCTTTATTATAATGCAGTTAAATTAAAAAAAATTATAACTTTGGAAATATCACCAAGCATGGGAAATTTAAATTCACTTAACCCTTCAGTTTCTGCACAGAATCTACAAAAGCAATTTAATTTTTTTGTTTTTATTTGGTGCTTATAGTACCATACATCGCAATGTGCATTGGGTATTGGAGCAATATTCTTCAATTATTTTCATACGCAAGACTTAAAATTATAACATTAATCATGTATCAAAAAAAATTCCAGTGCTCACCTTTAAGAAGTCATGGTACACACAAAACTTATGCAATGAAAAAGTGCTGTGAGTCAAAAATATACAACGAATTTTGGAAAGTTATAAAAAGTTTCTGGTTATAACAGCAAATCTAATATATATTAACACCTTCATTAATTCTCCAAGAAGCCAACAGATAGCCTCAACTTGCCTGTGGTAGTTACTTTAAGAATTATGGAACAAAAAAGAAGCACATCCTGGAGAGTGCATTGGAAACTGGAGGATTTAAAGAAGGAAAGTTTGCTGCAATTACATAAATTTATTTATGTTTAGTTTTATTACACAGGGATTATTTAAGGTATGTTGCAAAGTTGTGCCATGCTTTTTCCCACCCTATAATAAACATTCGTTATACACTATGCATAGTCTGAAACAGTCAATGCAAATAAGAGTGTTAGGGCAAGCTTTCATTCCCCCCCCCCCCCCCTTAATCAATTTCCATTTCCCATTAAATGTTAACATTTTTTACGCACCCCATGTTGATATTAATGAAATATGTATTTAATACAGTTCATTTTTTTAATCCTATTAATAAACTATACACTGCTTCAGGAACTTCATAAATCACACATACACACTATATATTTAAGTAACAGAAATGTAGAAAAAATGCAAGAGATTTGAATAATAATAATAAAAAAAAATGTAGATTAATAGCAGGCATGAAAGTGGGAAATGGAAAAAAATTTCCACCTTTTTTTCTATCTATATGACAACGGCACCAAACTCTTACAATTTAGACACATTTTAACTGTTATTTCTACAATAAAATGAAATATTACAGTACATATGATTATTTTCTTTTAAAAACTTGGAAATTATTAAAAACAAAAAACGAACTTCAACAATTTTATAGCTTCTTTGAATGAAAAAAAAAAAAAAAAATGAAGACAGTTTACCAGAGGTAAATCTAAAAAATCTAATGAACATATGTGAAAGTACAATGATTAATTTTTCAAAATAAATATTATTTTAAAAGGTTTGTCTGCTTAAGATTTTTCCTCTCCATTCAGAAGAAAAAAAATCTCTGCGCTAAATACAAGTGAGTGAAATTGATCTTTGCTCCAAAAATGCATCACTGAAATTACCCAAAAGGACAAAATATTCTATTCCAAAAAGAACCTTATGGAAACTTCCCTTCTATAGTCTAAAAAAAAAAACAAACTCCAAGGATTTGAGTAAACAAAATGTTTCCAGGGCTTGAAATTCAATTTTTCATAGGAGGGGAGTTGACCTATTTGCGAGGGAGAAAAAAGTCTAAAGCCCACTGCTATTTTACATGCTTTTTAAAGATTTACATTAATTATTTTGTCATGTCTGCATTAATACAGGCATGACAAAATACCATTGAAGCAATTTAAATCAACAACTCAGAATAATGATGCAAAATGTTTTTTGTATTTAAAAAAGTAAGAAAACAGGGGTGATTATGAGTTTAAAAAAATTTTCTGAAACTGACAGCAAACTTTCTGAAAGATTACAACAGAGGGGATGGGGGGGGGGGGGGAGGATTACTCCCAGTGCTAGCTATATGTGTTTTTTCGAGCCCCTTTGACGAAATTTGTGTTTTTTTGCGATCTTTTGACGAATTTGCCGTTATTTCGTGATCTTTTGGCGAAATTTGCCGTTATTTCGCTATCTTTTGACGAAATTTGCCGTTATTTCGCGATCTTTTGACGAAATTTGCCGTTATTTTGCGATCTTTTGACGAAATTTGCCGTTATTTCGCGATCTTTTGACGAAATTTGCCGTTATTTCGCGATCTTTTGACGAAATTTGCCGTTATTTCGCGATCTTTTGACGAATTTTGCCGTTTTTCCGCGATCCTTTGAGGAAATTTGCCGTTATTTCGCGATCTTTTGACGAAATTTGTCGTTTTTCCGCTATCCTTTGAGGAAATTTGCTGTTATTTCGCGATCTTTTGACGAAATTTGCCGTTTTTCCGCGATCTTTTGACGAAATTAAGAGTTTTTTGCGCGATTCTTTGACGAAATTCGCGGGTTTTTTTCGTGATCCCTGGACGAAATGCGCGTATTTTTCGCGATCCTTCGACGAAATGCGCGTTTTTTCGCGATCCTTCGACGAAATGCGCGTTTTTTCGCGATCCTTTGACAAAATTCGTGCTTTTTTCGCGATTCTTTGATGAGATTCGCATTTTCTCGCGATTCTTTGATGAGATTCGCGTTTTTTTTCCGCGATTCTTTGATGAGATTCGCATTTCTTTCGCGATTCTTTGATGAAATTCGCGGATTTTTTTCAGCGGCCGTTTGACTAAACACTAAATTCATGTTTTTTCCGCGATCCTTTGCCGAAATTTATTTATTTATTTATTTTTATTTTTTTTTTTTTTTTGCTATCCTTTGATGTAATTTGCATTTTTTTGCGATCCTTTGTTGAATTTCGAGTTTTTTTTCCCGCGATCGGACGAAATTCACGTTTTTCCGCGATCCTTTGACAAAATTTGTGTTTTATTCGCAATCCTTTGCGACGAAATTAGCGATTTTTTCCTCGATCGATTGACGAAATTGATTTTTTCAGCGATCATTTGTCGAAATTAGCGATATTTTTCTGTTGAACTGATGACCAATTTTTCATAATTTTCGGTAAATTCGTAACAGAATCACACCTGAATTCGCCAATCGGTTGCGGACACTTGTCAACCGATCTCGAGAAAAAAATAATGAAATTTATCTATCGGTCGCATGGAAAATTCGTGTATTTCAACGATCTTTCGCGGTAAAAAAAAAAAAAAAAAAAAAGCAAAATGTGTCAATCAGTCGCGCGAAAATATCGGGAAATTTGCAAGGCGTTCGCGGGAGTGGATCGTAATTTCAAAATGCAAAATTTTCAGGAAAATAGTGAGATTTTTTGGACGGGAGTCTCCCGCCCACGATATTATTTTGGGCGGGACTTCAAAATTCTGGGCGCGAATCCCGCCATCCCGCCCTGAAATTCAAGCCTTGGTTTCATTATTAAATTTTAGACTCTTCTCGCCCTATATGCTTCAAATATTTTCTTTGCATTTTTGCATCAATTCAGAGAATGTCCAAAATTGCTTTAAAAAAGGTGGAATTCTTCCTTCAGGAGGAACTCTTTCATGCCTGTAATAGTTATCAATTTTATAATTAAATAGAAATTGATTTAATTCATCAATTTCAATTTAAAAAAATCCCTGCCGGCTCGGGCCTACAGGCGGAGGTAGATTTCGAAGTTAAGTACTAAATTAACCAACAAAATTTAAATCAAGATTAGAGATAAACCCAGTTCCTCCACTAAGAATGAGCTCTAGGGAGCTAAACATTTTGTGAAAATTCTAATATACACGAATACACACACGCATGCATATGGAATAGGTTTAAAAAATAGCTAAAGCAAATTCAGAGAACCTCAAAGTGATAAATAAGTTAATATTTCCATAGTCGGGTTTTTATCATGTTTTAATACGTTTCTTCAAACTCACATGACGTTACATATTCACCTGCTGAGGTCCATTTTATTTCCAATATGACGCAATATTTTGCTGTTGTTTTTTAATTCGTCAAACTATTTATTTCATTTTGAGTTTTCATGCGGAAATCTTGCTCTAGGAAACTTATGACGTAATATTCAATTTGTTTTCAATTCGTCAAACTATTTATTTTATTTAATTTTTCACGTGAAATTCTCGCAAAAGAAAAGCAATTGTTGTGGTGAGAATTTTATTGCTTTTTTTTTAATTGTTGGCAACTGCAATAACGAAAAATATTTACTTTTTTCTGTCATTGTTGTGTAAGAGCTGATTTTATCGGAATCATGTTAAGATGGTATTCAAATTTTTGAACCCTCCCCATTTCCATTCCCTTGGTCCGATTTTACCCATTTTCAATCCCCGCCGAGATATTAGCCATCTCAAAGTTGTTGGCGAGTTTGAAGACGATCCGTGCATAATTGCGACTTTTATCGTGCGGACAAAATTTAGTACATACATACACACATATATATATATATATATATATATATATAAACTTTTTAGGTGGGGGTGGTTTTGGGTTCCTGGGGTCCTATAATGAAAAGTTATGAAGGAATTTTTCAAAAGTCGTACCATGGTAACGACTGCAACAGGTAGTATTTCTTACAAAATCTACCTAAAAATGTACATAAAACCAGCTCTGTTAAATTTCTTGGAAATTTCTCTCCACATTCACTTTATACCACACTCCTTACTTTACAATTAGCTGGTCAGTCATTGTCACAAAAAAAACTATCAGGAAAATGTGCATGTCACATTACAGAATAGCCTCTCCATGTGCAATTTTTCAGAGTCATTTTGTCGATGCTTAATCATTTGTGTGACCTGTACTTGTTTTATGCTAAACATTGATTTTTCAAAGGCTCCTATTGCAACTAAAAATCATTTACATCCATTCATACGAAGGTGAAAATTCTTGAAAATGTAGCCAAACATCTCACAGCAAAATATGAACACTGAAACTGAAGATTTCAATGATCTAATGCAAGCATTACTGAAACTATGTTTTTACAGAAAATCTCACATTTGAGGATTAAGCTGTCATTAACGATAAGTTAAAAACTTATATTTTTTAAATCCAGTATTTGAAAGGCGGGAAGGGAGGGGGGTTTGGAAGATGATTTCATTTGCATCCTTCTCAATCCTGAACAGGATTGCAACAGCCATTTGAACCAAAAAAGTATAACACCATTTTTCAAAAAATGTTTAGTAACGAGTTTAAGTCATTTTTAACATTGTAAAATGATTAAAATCTTATTAAAAAATTTCCATAATTTTTATGCATTTTTTTATACTAAAAATATAACAAAATACTAATATTTTTTAATTGTATAAATCAGTATCTATTACATTAGAATGTGTATTTCAGAACTGCATTAAAAGCAACCAATATTAGCTACATTTGATTCAATGACTACTGAATTCAATGTCTTATTTGCCATGGTCCTGTGAAGGTTGCTAAATCGCGAGTCTAGTGTATACAAAATTGCATAATACTAAATAAATAAATTATATATATATATATATATATATACTAGTACATGAAAGATTTAATATTTTAACTTACTCTACTAAGATAAATGGACCTGGGACTGATGTGAATGTTCATAAGATAATACACAATTCGACTTTGAATATGACCTGTAAGTACAGCAAATATTACTTTTATAATTACAATAACATACTTAACAAGAATTCATCATCTGAATTCAAATATCGAAAAGAAATTTTAATGAGATTTTCAAATGTATAAAATATTTTAATCAGGTTAATTTTAAACCAAATTTATTTACCTTCGTGCCTATGAACAAAAACTTTCTGTCCTGCATTATAAATTTGCATGAAAGAATAGTTTTTCTCAACATTTTCATCAAGACTCTGGTACACCTTTTTATAATGTTCAATGCGAATCATGAAGTCAGTTAATGCATCATCTGTATTTCGATTTTTATAATCAGGACTATTTATCTTGACTTCCTAAAAAAGTTGAAATATATTCTAAATATACATTTGAAATTATACTGTTTAAGATATACACAATGCAAGCTTTTTGAGAAATTTTTTTAACAAGTAATAAATTATGCACAAAAACAGCTTGATAAATTTAAGCTATATGGATATAGTTATGAAATAAAAATTACATAAAAAATGTACATAAACAAATTAGCCACTTACTTTTACATTTGCTTCAATTATACTTGGATCATCACAGAGAGATTCTACAAAAAATAGCTTACATCCAAATTTTTCACAAACAATGTCATAAATAAGTTTTCTCCTCTCGTATGTTGTGTTTGTTGCATCATACACCTAAAAACGTAAAGCAAAATAGCATTAAATTTTAAATATAGGTAATAAAGTGGAAAATAGTAAAAATATATGAAATATCAAAACTGCATATATATTAAGCGTACAATGTTAATGCTAGAATCTGCCGTAAATTGACACAGTTTTTAGTATGACGTCATATATGATATCTACTATCTGCGCATCTCTTGCGCATAGTTTCTTAATCTTTACTCACTTATGGAAGATGAATCTTGTTTACCAGATTTATTGCAAAATATTTTTGTTACAGTTTGTTTTGATAAAATTATGTACATTTTAAAAATATAGTCACAATATCATTTCAATTTCAGGAAAAAAAAAACACTAATGCTATGAAAACATTGCCTTTTGCCCTAAAATGACATTGCGACTATTTTTTAAATACACATATTTTTATCAAAACAAGCTATAACAAAAATATTTTGCAATAACTCTGGTAAACAAGATTTTTCTTCCATAAGTAAGAACCATTTGAAATTTGTGATTGAATTTTTAAAAGGGATTCCCTAAATGGCTTTATCTGTTTCAAAAAAAAAAAAAAAAAAAAAAAAAAAGAAAGAAAAGAAAAAATCTAATCTAGTGATTTTAGGATAATTATTGAAGCTATTAGCTAGAGTCGCAAAATATTTAAACAAATAAATGAACAATACTTGCTTGTTTAATAATACAACATTAAATGCATGTATTTTAAATTAAAGTGATTCCGAATATAAAATGAAATGAGTTTTAAATTAAATGAATGAAATATTTGTTAGTTAAATAACATGAGTGCAATGCATTCAAGAGAATATTGGGAACTTATCATCTGCGCTCAATAAACTAAAAAAAGACTTAAAATTGAATATTTTATTTATAATTAAGTTCTATACATATTCTAAACATTCATAAATGTTGTATTCTCATCGGGAATACAACCGTGTATATAATTTTTTTTATAACTTTAGCACATAAGAATCGAGTAAAAAAATGAGACTAAAAATTCTATCTTTATATTGTATATTAACTACTTACTAATTTTTTAGGCGTCATTTTTCATTACATAAAAAAAAAAAAATTAAAATTGAGCCTATTTAAATAAGCAACATTTGATAATATATACTAAATAATAGTTTATCTTTTTTTATAAATTAAAATAAAAAACGTAACTAACTTCTTTTACTCTATGGAAAGGGACAGATGAATTCCATCAGAAAAAGAATTTTCTTACAATTTCGAAAACTACAGCTATTCGATGACCAACATTTTGCCATTTTAACAAATAATATTAGTTCTAAAAAGAACTGTTTTTATTTAAGTAATTATCTATAATAAATAAATTAAATAATCACGAATAAAAATTAATAGAATATTCTATGCTGTTAGAATATAAATACTACAAACAAATGAAAACATGATGTTTTATGCTTGTGCAGTTATTTCATAGATGTACAATTAATAGATTATCCACAAAGAAGAAAACAGTTAGGCATATTCCTGTAGTTCAACCCCGTCCGCTATGTGGTGTGGAACCTTGATTGATATGACCTCGTCTTTAACCTTTAAGATACCTCACCCATTTAAGATAGGACGCTTACTTTATATTCTGCTTTGTGGAATATTCATTTGAAAATAACCAGGGATGAATCGAGTCATCAATTTAGAGGTAGTGGTAGGAAGAAGGATTACATAATGAGGTCTATTTTCAATGCTAATGAATATTTTATATGACAAAATGTCTTCTTTTGTAGAATTTTTTTTTACAGAAAGGGACACACATTAGAAGCCCCAACCCTTCCCTCCCAATGAATGACCTTTCCTCTGGACCTGACATTGATAATAATGCTATTTCTAATTTTGTATATACAAATAAATAGTTAAATAAAAAACACAATATCAAACATACAAACATCTACATAGAAAAATTGAAAATATAATAGAAATAGGAAGATGCAAGATGAAAAAAAAAAAACACTCAAAAAAATGATAATACTAATAAAGTGGATATATATAGTCGAACTTGTTTAACATGAGCATGGCTAAAACGAGGATGCAGTTAAAGCGAGCAATTTGCATGCTAAGAATGGTTCATCATTTAATCTATATTAACATTTTCACACATTTTGAGAGCTACAAAAGCAGGATTATGGCAAATATGAGCAAAACATCTGTTCATTTCAATGCCATTTTCTGCAAAAGTAAGATAGAATAAAAAAGAAATCACTTTCTTATCAGACATTTTTTCTCGCCGATAATATTTCTACAACTGTAAAAATATAGTAATTTATCTTACCAGACAGAACATCAACCTTCCGGGAGACCACCCCTCCCAAGAAAATGCAAAGGAATGTCCTGAGGTCTCGAAAAACAAGGACATTTCAAATATGGTCCCTATTCTAAAGATATACCACGAGCCATGGAAACGGAAGGGCATATTTTTTTTTCTTTTGTTGTTTCTTTTTTTAATTCCAGGCTCTGAACGGGTGTACATCAATTGCGCCTACGGTGGGAGGAGATCATAAATTGCGCCTACAGCTTCGGCCCCTTCTGTATGAACTGCGCTCGAAGGGGGAGAGATAAGCAATCCATCATTTTATTGAGGGTTGCCTTAAAGAGTTCTTTTTCCCCAAAAAGTCTTCTGGATGCAAATCCGGCCATGGTAAATCTTGGCGACAATAATCACAATACTTAAGGTCTGTATTCATCTAGCATTGCATTATATCTTATGAGATATTCAACGTAATGAATACAAATAAAATATTACTAGAGGATACTTACTAATATTTACTACGAAAGAAGGGGACTTCTCATTTAAATGGCGCGGTGCAAACTGCCGCCCCAAATTTTGTTAGCTCTTTCAAGGTATTTCAAGAAATATCTAATGTTAATTTTAAAAAAACACACCATTGTTAAGAAAATTTTTATTTTGATTTGTAACATTTGGATAAAAAGTGTTTTTCCTTTTTCAATGACAAAAAATGCTGAAAATACATAAAATTCAAGTTATCAAAACTCGGTAAGTTTTAGTTGTACAAAAATGAAACTTTTATTGTTTAATTATTAGTACACGAAGAAAGTTTTACTAAATATATAGTATTTAAATCCCGTAAAAAAAATTAAATTTCTGTAACTTTTAAAAATAACATTATATATATATATATATATACAGTAGAAACCCGGTTATCCGAAAAATTCCTCAAAGTCCTTTTTAAATGTGAAAAATATTATTGCCAACACTATTTTGACCGATGTCAAATGACAACTTTTAACATATTTTGATTTATGATTAATATTTGATTTGTAAGTTTTAGATCAAACAATTCCGAATCATTTTTAGTACATTGAAGAGTTGTTTTAATACTTATTATCTTTAAAAATTAAAAGGAAAATAAATAAAAATCAAAACTTTGAAAGGTGTTATTGGATGTGGGTAGAAATAGTGTTAAAAAAGCATGTTCTTTATGAAAATAATAAACAGTCAACTTACTTTTTTTTTTCAATTGCGTAATTTCGGGCACTTTATTAGATAGACACGTACGACACTTCATCTTTTTTACAAAATATGTTCTGATTTTCTTTTTTTTAACTTTGCATCGTTTCAATGCTGCTTTATCAAGCCACCTTTTAAACAGGACCGAAACTAGTCTTTTTTGCACCCGGGGCAAACATGGATTTTGCCGCCCCTCCCCTCTCTCTTCCGGAAAGTATATTTACAAAGAGAATTTTACCAATTTTCTAATAGCCGACTTATTTTAAAATTTAAAATATGTAATCATAATATATGCAATACTGAACTATGCAATCTACAATGACGCGTCCAAGGGGGAGGTCACGGGGGTCATGACCTCCTCTGAACACCAACAAAACTATTCTAAAGACCATTTTTTAAATGAAATATACAGTAGAGTCCCGATTATCCGAGTCCCGCTTAACCAAGTTTCCGCCTTAACCGAGTTATTTTCTTCTGATGGGCTGATGGCTTCCATTATTATGAAACAGCCATCATAAGGGAAGTGTTAGGTGAAGATGAAAGAGCAGCCGTAAAAAGTTAGAACTCAGATTTTCTGGTCAGAGTGTGGGGAAAAAAATGCCCATATACATTTTTTTTTTTTTTTAATTTGGCCATTTTTCTTTTCCATTCTGACCAGAAAATCGGACTTCTAACTTTTTACGACTGCTCTTTCATCTTCACCTAACACTTCATTTATAATGGCTGTTTCATAATAATGGAAGCCATCAGTCCATCAGAAAAAAATGACCCATTCCAAAGACTAACGAAAAGCACAAACATCCATTATATAAATTGAGCATTAATGTGCTTAAAGGCTTAATCTTCAGAAAAGACAGACAGAGAAACAGCAGTATAGCAGTAACATTACAACTTTGCTGCTATTGCTGCATTCTTTTTCTTTCTTTAAATTTTTTTTTCTTTTCTAATAAAGGCTCTCATTATGGAGCCACGAAACAGTTGTATGCTAAAACTTTTGACTGTTTATACTTTTCTTTACGTTGGTTTTACATATAATGCATTTATTTAACACAATGAGTTCTATATGCATGTTATTAGTTTATACTCTTGGAGGAATTTGACATAGAATCCCCTCCTCTCTTACCTTATTTTGCGCTAATGATGTTTAAAACGGAATATTTTATTTATTTTAATCGAAAATCTATTGAATGGTTAAATAATAATAATAAAAAAAGATTAAAAATGTATTCATTTTTGCAAGAACTATAGGTAGTAATATAAAATAAATGTTTATTCTCTGGTGGGAAAAGTTTTGGCAAAATATTGGCGTCCGAAATAAATCGCGAGATAACCTGTAACAGATAATCATAAACATCATTTCCAAAGCTATTTATGATTTTTAATATACAGTGAAAATTCTTATTTTCGAAAGATAAAAATAATGGACTTGAACGTTTCATAATTATTTTCCTCAAATAATACCAAATCTGTCAGCAGCATGTTTAAATTAACAAGATTATTACTATATATAAGTTGTAGTATTACTATTATTATTACTAGTATTATTTTTTAAATGAAGCAGAATGGGAAATGGTCTAATTTAGGATTATTTTAAAAATCATTAATATGTTAAATTTTTCTATCACAGCATAATTCTCATCCATTCATGTATTTATATTCTCTTTCAGATACCAAATAACTAATTCATCAGTTTTACTTAAAAATTTGGCTTTTAAAAGTCAGCAAAAATTTAATTTAAAAATATTTTGAGGATCAAAATCATAAAGTCAACTATAACCTATTATTTAAAGTGTATTTTTCTTTTATAGGAAGTCATCTACACTGTAAAAAAAATCTGTAAAGTTACTAAAGTTTTTCAAGGAAACTGGGATTCCAAGAACTTTTTATGTAACGACAACAGGAAAAATTCCTGTAACAGCGTCTGTTACAGGAATTTTTCATGTTGCCGTTACATAAAAAGTTCTTGGAATCCCAGTTTCCTAGAAAAACTTTAGTAACTTTACAGATATTTTTTTACAGTGTATTATTAAAAAAAGGATATTTTATCTTTATCGATAAATGAAACCTTGAAATTATATTTTGAGAAGATGCGTTGATTTAATGCGAAATTAGGAAATCATAATCTAATGTGTGAAATTACTATATTTGGAGAAGATGTGTTGATTTAATAAGAAATTAGAAAATCATAATCTTATGTGTATAAAGGTAATTTTTTTTTTTTTTTTTTTAGATTTAAGGGTGTTGCAAAGAGTTTCCCTCAAAATTTTCTAACTTACAAACTTGCTTTTAAACGTAAAAGCATGTTACTTGCTGACATGACTATTGAATGGATTTAGAATCTATTAATCTTTCATTTTCAGATAACTGAATTACATGTTGAATTATAAGCAATTGTTGTTTGATAAAATTTATCGGGCTGTCACGTCTGGAAATTCAGTTTAGAACGCATTGTGGAAATACAGTTCAAATTCTAAATGCTTTTAACAGCATTTTGTAAAAGATTGCCTTTAATGAAAATTGGAAAACCGTTCGATTTCACAGATTCTAAATAACAGATAGGTCACTCTCATGTAAATACCAACAAATATGAATTCTAGAAAGTAACCAGTTTGCATTTGAAAACAGTCTTAAAACTGCTCTCAAATTCAAAGAAGCTATTTTCTGACACATTTCTGAATGCTTGAAAACACATTAAATTAGAAGATGTTCTTATTAAGAAACTATGTAATCGAATGACTTTTCCATTTTGTGGAAAAAGCAGATAATTTTACAGAAAATACTGTAAAAGTTGGCGTTTTGAACCAAATTCACGAAGCAGCAGTGCGAGAAAGTATAAAAACTTCTCGTCACATAACATGAATGGTTTATAACTGTTTAAGTAATTTATTTATCTGGAAATGGAATACGCTATTCAATTAAAAATCGCTTAGGCTTGTTAATTTTATTTCTTTAAGTATAAAAATGAATCAGACAATGTGTCACAAAATTTTGTGTTGCGAGCAGGGAATTTGTGAAGCACCTTAAGCTGTTCTTAACTGATCTGCTCAACAAGCGCAAAACGTTTTGACACAGTTACAAATTCATTTTTAACGAAAGGTATAAAATGGGACAACCTGGCCATGGAAGCGATTTGGAATGGAACTGTTTTTTCCATTTTTTGATCTATCCATTACTTATTGAGTTAGAAGCGGATTTGATTACGTGACAAACACGTTTTTCGCCCGCTCTTGAAGGCTCTTTCCTCCTTCGCGAGGAAATTCGGTTCCAAACGTCCACTTGGACACTCTTTCGTGAAAAATCTATTGCGTTTGCAAAAAAAAAAAAAAAAAAAAAAAAAAAAAAAAAAAAAAAAAAAAAATGGAAAAAATAGCTCAATGACATAGTTTCTGAACAACAACACCAGCTATTTTCATGCATTTTCGAACAAAAATAAATTAAAAATTATGTCAGAAAGTTGCCCTTTTGGATTTGAGAACACCCTTAAGGAATTAAGTTTCTTTACACCACTTTTGAATGCATATTTTTCAAATGATAATGCACTTCTCAGTTTTGAATTCATGAGAATTTAATGCTCTTCTTCTTATTATTATTAATTTATTAGCCTGTGCATAAGAGAATCGTGCGTGATTATAAGAATTATATATTCAGTAAAAATTAAACTTTATCAAGAAATACATATTTAAGTTTTACTTATAAAAACATCGTGCAACCGCTTTGGAATTTTAAAATTTACTTTAGAACTTGGAAAAAATTAAGTTTTGAAAGAAAATAAAAAATGATTATTTATATACCATAGTTCTAAATAAGTTAATAATAATAATAGTAAAAACAATAATATTAAGAGCAATAAAAGAAATACAAATTAGCGTTCATAGGAATATTTCAGCAGCAAGAATATTCTTCCATTTAGAATGTTGTTCTTTTTCCTCAGCATATTTCTTTCAAAATACTACAGAGAATAATATTAAAGTGAATTTATTTCTAGCATATTAATTGAATTATGAAATATCTGTAAATATCTGTATATAAATGTTAATAATGTTTAAGGTTCTTGAAGAATCTTAGAATGAAACATCTAAAGGCAAAGTGAATGAGATATTAGTTTAAACCTTACGAAAATAGTTGTTTCCATACATAATTGGCCCATGTCAAATATTATATTATTGAACGAAAAAATAATATGCTTGGGGGAAAAAAATGGCATTATTAGGTAACAAGTTTTATTTCTTCATAAAATTTTCTCTTCTAAAGTAATTTAAAAAAAATTCTTCAACGTTTAAATTTCTTATGTAAATATTTGAAATTGATGATGGTTTGTAATGTTCTATAATAGTCATATATATGGATTTTTTTATCATCATACTTTTATTTATTTCCTTTTTTTTTCAATTTGTGCATATTATATTAACGGAATATACATTTTTATAGTGTCGATTTTTCTGTTATTTAATAGTTATTATTAACAACAACAACAAAAAAAAATTATTATACACATACATAAAATATATGTGTATAAGTTTTTTGCGAGTTTAAGAAAAGCATTATTGATAGCCGAAATTATCGATAAAGCGCCCAATTTAGCAAATCAACGCCAACAGAAAAGAGTCTTTCTAGCAAAAAAAGCTGTCACTTCGTGCTCATAAGTATAAGAGAGGGGGTTGACAATGATATCCGGTCCAACGTGACGCCGAGCGCAGTTCATACAGGGGGGGGGGGGCAAAGAAGGGTCGGCATCGGCGCAGTTAGCCGGTCTCCCTCTGAACTACATTAACCAGCCTTTTCATGTCTCTATTGGACTTTTAAAATGAAAAGGATTAGTGAAATAAAGAATAGCTTCAAAACTGCAGTGACTATTGCAAGATTAGCAGAGTTTTTCCAAGAAACTTTATGATATCAAGCAATGAGATAGTTAGACAATCAATAGTTGCAATAAATTTGTGTGTGTGTTTTTAAGATTATTACTGCCTTCATGGGTATTACAAGTACCATAACAGGATTTTTATAATTCCTTTGCTTCTTGTATTAAAAGAGTTCCACTGTATATATATATACATATATGCATGTATATTATATATATATTATTTGAAAGGATAAAAAGTAAGATAGAAGAAAGCCCTTTTTAAAATTCTAAATTAAAGTTCTAAATTTAAAAAAATTAACTTATTTTTCCTAAAATACTAAAACCAATTCGCAAAACTAAATTACCCATCATAAAAATCTTTCATCCATCATAGGCATCTTTCCTCATTGATTAGTTTTTAAAAAACATCAAATGATTACTCAAAATCATAATAAACTTTCTTTATTGTGACAGGTATTGGGCTCATCTCATAAATCAAACTAAATAATTAAATTCAGATAAATATCCAAAGGAAACCAAGAATTACTTTTAGATCATAAAATTTAATCAAGTATCCTCAATGACAGTTATTAAGAAGTTCAGATCATAAAGTCTAATCAATTTTATGAAGTAGGACAGTTATTAGATTTTGTTTAGACTATTAAAATTAAATTGTCCATGATCAAATGATTAGTCTAACACAAATTCTAATCAATGTCAAATTTTGAAATTACTGTTGGTGATGCAATTAGGCTGGAATAAGACTACTGCCGCCCCCCGCACCCCAAAGTCTCAAAACCACACCATTAAAAAATATTAAACCAATCAGAAATAAGTAAACTCACACTTAGATACTTCTGACCCCTGTTGGGAGAAATTAGAATTACATCAACAAAGGTGGGCTGCATAAGCAAATTGGTGCAAACGGGGCCGTAACTACACTCATGTCCAAAATTAAGGTCACAAACATAAAATCTGTGAAAACTGATGAACTATTCAATGCGTTGAGACGAAATTTGGTACAGGGGTATTTTACAATGGGCGAAAGAATATAGCAACGTAAAAATATGAAAAAGATTTTAATTGTGAATTAGAAAACAGGGTATATCAAAAAGTGTTAAATGATGAATCAGAGATAAAGCATTTATCTCGGAAAAAATCTGTTTAACATGGAGTGGGACCATTGTACAGCGTAAACCTCCTCCCAGGATTCAACAGAAGTTAAAACGACGCGTTTTTGGAAGAATGGCCTTTGTTGCCACAAACATTTATTGATACCATCATAAACAGTACGAGAGCTCGTTGTGAGGCTTGTATAGCAGAGCACAGTGGTCACACTCCATATTAGACAGACTTTTCCATAGATAAATGCTTTATCTCTGATTCATGATTTAACTTTGATATACCCTGTTTCTTAATTCACAATTACAATATTTTCCATATTGTCATGTTGTTACATTATTTCTCCCATTGTACTATACCTCTGAGCCAAATTTCGTGTCAACACAGTGAACAGTTCGTCGGTTTTCATAGATTTTATGTTTGTGACCTTAATATTGGACATGAGTGTACTAATGAATAACAAATCTGGTCCTACAGAACCTAAACATAGATGCTGAAAATAAAAATTTAGAATGACGAAATGATGAGAAACAAGAAACAGCACAACAAATGGTTTTTTAAAAAAGTGTGGAAAAGAATTTCATTTCACACATAATTTATATATATATATATATATATATATATATATATATATATATATATATACATATTAGGGTGGTCCTTAAAAAATTAACTTTTAAATTTTCTATGGGGCACCCTCCTATTTTGTTCTATGTATAAAATAAAGACTTCCATAAAAATTTCAAAATTTTAAAACATTTTTTAAGGGTCGCTACCAAGGTTTGAATATTTAAAATAAAAAATAAAAAATTGACATATTTTGTAATTTAATAATATATTATTAATACAAATCCATAGTCATTACCAAATTGAATCATGGTATGATATTAGGCTTTAAAGACTCATTTCTTTCAAGTTTCGACATATTTACGCAGTCTATTGTCAAAACACAGACAGGAGTATTTCATGTCTACACTCTATTTCATCTCAACTTGGCAGTTTTGTGAAAGGTAGAGAATCTAACAACCCGCTTTGAAAAATAGTTCTCCGTTATTTTTTAATCTTAATAGCTAAAATGCGTAAAAAATTATAAAATAATGTTTATAAATTATAGAATTTGATTATTTGATATCCATAAAATGTCGTACTAAATGGACATAATCGTATCAGAAACCGAGCAAACAGAGCCCAAACCTTAAAAAAAGAGATTTCGGCAAGCGCTCTTGACTGTTCACTGGGTTTTCAAAATTTTAGAAGGCATTTCAAATGCCATCTGAAAATGGCATCTGAAAATGTAGACATTCCGATTATCTTTTCAGATAATGAGAAAAGATAATGTATCTCATTATCTTTTCCTGAAAAGATAATGAGATACCAGTATAATGAGATTGACTAGTTACTTGTTGTTTCAAAATTTCAATCAGGAACAGGTGAGGCAATAGCTTCTGCTGATAACGAAATATTGAAGTCATGGGGAGTACCGAGCAAGTAAAATGTATGAGTTTTGATATAACCTTTGTTAATACCGGATTATCAAGTGAAGCTGGTCCTCTTTTGGAACAGAATGTGAACAAAGAAATGATTTGGATTGCTATCATCACATCCTTGAAATACTGTTTTTGTTCTTTATCTTTTGTATGAAGTTTATTATATTCTTCCATGAGTGCTATCCCACTTTTGGCTACATTACTAACAACTTTGACCGAAGTCGCTAGTGCTTTACATGTCTTGTAAGATTCATTTTCATTCCAATTAGTCTATTTCAAAAAAGTGTGAAGGTAAATCTATAATTTAAAAAAAACCTCAGAGTGTTGCTTGTTAGAAAATCTTGCAAGTCATTTTGGAGACTGACACCAGGATCAGCACGTATACGTTTCAAGGGTTCATAATTTTCTTCATTTTTAAAAGCATGCACCATTTTTCTTTTATTTTCAAAAAAGACATTATCATCGAAAACAGCAAAAGTAACTAGTTCTTGTTACAGAAATGTCCTAGGAACTTCTTCAAAGCACAGAAAGAAATGATTTCATTTTACGTTTTCGTCTTTTTTCAAGTTCTTCAGGAGCAATAAATAACTAAATTAATAAATCATTGAGCCTCATACAAGCTGTGAATGTACATTTTCACCACAAACGAGCAAACTTGATGAACTCCAGATTCTCCTTGCTTAGAGAGTTTAAACTGATTTCTAAATAAATAAATCTTGAGCGAATATATGGCCTTCACCATCCATGGAACCCGATACAATCCACCTGGCGCTCTAATGTAAATGCCTCTTTCGGGTACTCTTCCTAAGAAAATGATGGCAAGCTCTATCCGTTCCTTGTAATCGTCCCTTGGTTGAAAAATCATTAAAATGATTGTGAGCAAATTCTGTAATTTCTGACGCATTATGTGTTATTTTTTTCATTGATTAAGTTGTCAGTTATGGGAGTTTGAAATATGCCATAATCAATAGACATCCAAGAAATTTTAAATTGTTTCAATAAAAGTATGTTCCGTTTGAAACTCAGAGAGACTTAACAACAACTTCCTCAAGCATAATTTCAAGGATGTGATGATGGCAAGCCAAATCATTTCTTTGTTCATATTCTGATCTAGAAGAGCACAAGCGTCTCCTGATAATCGGGTATTAACAAAGGTTATAGCAAAAGTCATACATTTTAGTTGCTTGTAATCCCCACAACTCCAATGTTTCGTTAACAGCAGAAGCTATTGCCTCACCTGTTCCTGATTGAAGTTTTGGAACAGCTAGTTAAATATGGTCAGTACCTTTACCTGAAACAATAATGGGTAATCTGCCTACAATTTCAGGTTTTCTAAAATTTTGCAATCCCAGTGAACAGTCAAAAGAACGCATGCCGATGCCGAAAACTCCTTTTTTAAGTTTTGTGCTCTGCTTTTGATACGAATATGGCCAATTAGTATGACATTTTACGAATAAAAAAAAAATCAAATCCTATAATTTATAAACATTATCTTATAAATTCCTACGCATTTTAGCTATTTAAGATTAAAAAATAACGGAGGACTATTTTTGAAGGCGGGATGTCAGATTCACTACCTTTCACAATGCTACCAAGTTGAGGTGAAATGGAGTGTCGACATGAAATACTCCTGTCTGTGTTTTGAAAATAGACTGTGTAAATATGTTGAAACTTGAAACAAATGACATTCTTTACAGCCTAATATCATACCATGACTCAATTTGGCAATGACTATGGATTTGTATTAATAATTTATTATCAGATTACAAAATATGTCAATTTTTATTTTTTTTTTTTAAATATTCAAACCTTGGTAGCAACCCTTAAAAAATGTTTTAAAATTTTGAAATTTTTGTGGAAGTCTATTTTATACATAGAACAAAATAGGAGGGTGCCCATAGAAATTTTAAAAGTTATTTTTTAAGGACCACCCTAAATATATATATATATATATATATATATTAAAAACAGCAAAATTTAACTTCTTATAAGTACTTTTAAGATTGATTTTATGATTATCTGCAAAAGCAAAAAATTTACTTATATCTAATTTTTCCTAATAAATGACAATACAGTTTAAGTTAGATGTATAGATACAATTTTAAATAATTAAAAAAAAAAATCTTGCCTTAAAAGATGTTTCAAAAGGAAGAACATAAAAAAAATTAAAAAGTCAAAGAAAAAAATAATTTTGATTCGATAACTTTGGTGGCACTTTCTGTTTCTTAGTGTGTTAAATCTGTAAATGAGATTGGTTTTCATTCACCATGCACATACTTTGAGCTATTGGGGGATAAGTACAATAATGAAAAAAAGAATAAAAGATAAAATTTACTAAAATATTTTTAAACTAATTTGTAATACTCATTGTATATTCAAATATACACATAAAGAATGTTCAACTATAAAATAAAAAAGAAAAATGCCCAGCTAAACTGATGGCATTGAGCTCACAGGCTATTCACACTAATTGTATATCATACTCTTATTTTAAAGAATAATGCCCCTCAAAAAAATAAGTGAAGGGGAATTAGCCCCCGTTTCACCCTTTATACTTAACCAGTGAACCTCCAAATCTAATCAGGGAAGCTCCTTATCATAATAAACTGGTATACCAAATTTGGAGCAAATCGAATAATCCTGCAAAAAAAAAACCATTTATCTAAATTAAGAGGGTGGACTACCCCCCCCCCCCTTTATCCTTAACCAATGAATCCCCAAAACGAATCAGGGAAGCTCCTTAACATAATAAACAGGTATACCAAATTTGGAGCAAAGCGAATAATTCTGCATGAAAAAACCGTTTATATAAATTAAGGGGGGGGGGACTAGCCACACTTCCCCCTTTATCCTTAACCAATGAACCCACAAAACTAATCAGGGAAGTTCCTTAACATAATAAACCGGTATACCAACTTCGGAGCAAATCGAATCATTCTGCATGAAAAACCCATTTATCTAATTTAAGAGGGGCGGGCTAACATCCCTTTTCCCCCCTTTATCCTTAACCAATGAACCCCCAAAACTGATCAGGGAAGTTCCTTAACCTAATAAACCAGTATACCATATTCGGAGCAAATCGAATCATTCTGCATGAAAAACCCATTTATCTGAATTAAGGGGGTGGATTAGCCCCCCTTTTCCCCCTTTATTCTTAACCAATGAACCCCCAAAACTAATCAGGGAAATTCCTTAACCTAATAAACCGGTATACCAAATTCGGAGAAAATCGAATCATTCTGCATGAAAAACCCATTTATCTGAATTAAGGGGGGTGGACTAACCCCGTTTTTACCCCCTTTATCCTTAACCAATGAACTCCCAAAACTAATCAGGGAAGTTCCTTAACATAATAAACCGGTATACCGAATTCGGGGCAAATCGAATGATTCTGCATGAAAAACCCAATTATCTGAATTAAGGGGGTGGACTAACCCCCCCTTTCCCCCCTTTATCCTTAACCAATGAACCTCCAAAACTAATCAGGGAAGTTCCTTAACATAATAAACCGGTATACCAAATTCGGAGAAAATCGAATCATTCTGCATGAAAAACGCATTTATCTGAATTAAGGGGTTGGACTAACCCCGTTTTTCCCCCTTTATCCTTAACCAATGAACTCCCAAAACTAATCAGGGAAGCGCCTTAACCTAATAAACTGGTATACCAAATTCGGAGCAAATCGAATCATTCTGCATGAAAAACCCATTTATCTGAATAAAAAGGGGTGGACTAACCCCCTTTTTCCTTAACCAATGAACCCCTAAAACAAATCAGGGAAGTTCCTTAACATAATAAACCGGTATACCAAATACGGAGCAAATCGAATGATTCTGCATGAAAAACCCATTTATCTGAATTAAGGGGGGTGGACTAACCCCGTTTTCCCCCCTTTATCCTTAACCAATGAACTCCGAAAACTAATCAGGGAAGTTCCTTAACATAATAAACCGGTATACCAAATTCGGGGCAAATCGAATGATTCTGCGTGAAAAACCCAATTATCTGAATTAAGGGGGTCGACTAACCCCCCTTTTCCCCCTTTATCCTTAACCAATGAACCTCCAAAACTAATCAGGGAAGTTCCTTAACATAATAAACCGGTATACCAAATTTGGAGAAAATCGAATCATTCTGCATGTAAAACCCATTTATCTGAATTAAGGGGTTGGACTAACCCCGTTTTTTCCCCTTTATCCTTAACCAATGAACTCCCAAAACTAATCAGGGAAGCGCCTTATCACAATGAACCTAGGAAAAAATTTTGAAGCAAATCGGATGTTTCTATCAAGAGTTATCGCGTTACGTACATACATACATACATACAGAGCGGGCGGGCACATTAGCTCTCAGGCTTTGATAGCCTGTGAGCTAAAAACTGCCCTAAATTAACCATTGTTATTCTTATAAAAACATTTTTGTCTTATGAAAACTTTTTTAAAGTGAACTTTTAGGTGTGCAAGGTTAGAAATAATTCTTAAAAATCCAACAGTAATCCTATTGCCACTTTCGGAATCCGATACCTGTTTTACAGCCTCATTCAAAAAAAAAAAAAAAAAAAAAGTTAAGTGAAAGGCATCAGAAGAAAATTTTTAATGTTTGCCTCCAGAACCTATACAAGATTTCATTTTGTTTAACCTTTCAATAAACTCGAAATTTGGAGTACAAATATTTGAAATTGAAATACTCATATTTTTTATCAAGAGACTTCCTAAATATACCACCGATCGGTTAGTCCTAATTTTACATGGAGAGGAAGTTGCACCACATTCCTGATCAGTAAAAATTCTTTTCCTCCGCCTAATTTTTCTTCCTGACTTCAGAGCCTTTCAATAGCTCTTTTTTTTTGGGAGGGGGGGGGGGCTTCAGTGGGTTTTATTATTCTTTCTCATAAACAAAAAAAGTTACATTTAAGATTTTAAGATTTTGCTTATCAATCATTTTTAACACCTCAAACATAGTTGAAAAGCATTTATGAATTCGGTTTGTCAGACCCATCCTGCTTATGCTCCAACTCGTTTAAATATAATTGGATTGCCATGTAATTGATATATGTTATTCAAGTTTAGCATGGCATGTTCTGTATTAAAAATGAAGCGTGTAAGATGATTAGTTTACAGAGACACTTAAAATTATTCCACTACATTACAGCCAATGGAGAAAAATAATTTTCAGTGCATTTTAATGATGCACTATTTCAAACACAATGAAATTGAAATGCATCACTGAGGTGAAGGACAACATTTTTCTGTAAAGTATAGAATAAATAACAATTATAGTTTGTTTAGAGGGACAATTAAAAGTATTCAGTTACATTATGGTCAATGGAGAAAAATTGTTTTCAGTACATTTTAACGTTACACTACTTCAAACATATTAAAATTGATATGCATCTCTGAGGTGGATGGAAACATACTTCTATAAAGTACAGAATAAGTAGTAATTATAGTTTGTTTATAGGGATGCACAAAAGAATTCCATTCCATCAAGCAGGACGGTCGTTCTGCCAAGCCAAGCTATAAAAAAAAAAAATGCTAACCCCGCCAAGCAAACAAATGCCAAGAACCAAAAGCCAGAACCGCGTAACTGCTTATTATACTGGACACAACTTCTCCATGTTAAATTGACCAAACGTGGCATTTTAAAATTTCAGATATTTAAGAAAGCAAGCATCGCAGACAAATAAAACTAAGACTAGAAGAATCTACTGAAGAAAAGCTTCAAATTGAGACCAAACTCATCTCTATAAAATAATTATAAACAGAGATACAGGATTTAAAAAAAAACGTCGAGGTACTGAAAATTATCAAAAAATCCTTCATCAAACATATTATCATTCAATCAAGGTAGAGACAAATAATGGACAGAAAAAAATATGAAATGCATTTTCAGACAGGTGACATTTTCAGACTCAATCTACGTGCTTTTATAAAATTCAGCTTCAAAAAAATAAAATTTCTGTCCTTAATAAGCAAAAAACTGTTAATTCTAAAATTATCAAATAATGCCAAACAGCGATAAACCCGCCAAAGAAGGCATACTATCCTCATTATAATCCGGTAAAACTACTTCAACTTTAATCTGGTAGACCAATATTTTCCATCAAGGTTATTTTTTTTAATAAAACTGCATAAAAGTTACATTTTTAGAAATATTTTTAAAATAAAAATAATTTTTGAGAGAAGAGGTACCTTCTAAGAAGTATGCATTGAAAGTTATCCGCATTTAAAGTTTCATTTTCTAATGTAAACAAAATTTTTGAAAAGGAATTGAGCTGAATGTAGTTTTCAGATTTACATTTAAAAAAAAAAAAAACATGGTAAACTATAGGCACTTCATTTGTGTACAGAGAATCAACTTAGAAAACATCTTTGAAGTTGTTTTCTTATAAGTTAATGAAATACGGAGTTAGCTTGGAATGTTTTTAACACTTTCCAACGTACTTCAACAATGTTTATGACTTTGGTTTGTCTGGTAGTTCGGCCGTCAGTCCGTCTTCCGCCCCAGTGGCAGAACTATCTTCAAGTGTCTGCAACACTAATAATATTTTCAAAAAAATAGTCTGCAATACGCTATATATCATATAAATATCTTCTTGCTGTTGTAGTGCTATTTAATTATGGCATCATATGCAGGGCCCGACTTAGGCTATGGAGGACCCCGGAGCAAGCATCATTCTGTGGGGCCCCCTTCTACCTATCTATAGAATTTTTTTGTGAATAATGTGGAACTGGCTAGTACTAAACTTCATACATATTATATGTATGGATAAATTTTGTACCCGTTACTGCTTACATCTGTATACAGAGTATCGCAAAAAGATGGTCACAACTTTAAGAAAATATACTAGTATAGGATAATTGTAGAAAAAATGATACATTGGTTGACAGGAATATTTCTTTGCAAAGTTTTACTTTGCTTATTTACGTACGTTATAAGATGTCTAAAAAAAATTCCCCAAATGGGTCATAATTAATGGTTTTAACTTGCCACGTTATGAGAAAAAGGTTAATAAAGAATTTTTTTGAAAACAATAGAATACTAAGTTGTTAAAATTTTAATTAGTTTTTTAACGATATAGTTTGTTTTTTGCATAAGTGGAGGGGGTACTGGAAGCAGAGAGGGGAAGGGGGGTGCACTCCCTAAATGTTTGAAAATATATGAGCTTTTGTCAATTTTAGCTAATTTGAATCATTTCTAACAATATAGTTTGTTTTTTGCATAGGTGGAAGGGTTCTGAAAGCAAAGACGGGAAGGTGGGGGGGGCGGGGGGGCGCACTCCCTTCCTAAATGTTTGAAAAGATATGAGCTTTGGTCACTTTTAGCTAATTTTAATCATTTGGCACCTTTTAATGAAAATCCTGATTACTCTCCAGGGAGGGGGGGGGGGGCCCGGGGTATCTGCCTCGCATGCCCCCACACAAGCCGGGCCCTGATTATAGGTATATATATATATATATATATATATATTTCCTGAAATGTTTCAGCTGAAGGGGAGGGGGGGGGGGGAATTCTCCCCAAGCGCTAATTACTTTTGTTGCAGGTCGGGTTAATTCTGTGTTTGGTTGGGTTCGGGTAACCTGATTTTTCAAAAATTAGTTCAGTATATATTATTTCAGATTAAATATATTTATAATAATAATACTAGATGTTTCTGTATAAGCTGTTTTCTAAAGAGCCTGCTGTGTTTCTTCTGTGACACTTTTATGAAATTCACTTTTTTTCACTATCTTTTAAAGAAATTTGCATTTTCTCACGTGATTTTTCGGTGATCCTTTGTCGAAATTCGCATTTTACTGAAATCCTTTGCCAAAATCTACCTTTTCCTGCTGTGGTTTGCTGCAATCTGCGTTCTTCCACAGTCATATGCCGAAATACGTGTTTTTTCCGCAATCCGAAATTTGCTTTTTTACCCGCAATCCTTTGGTGAAATTGCTGATTTTTTTTCTCCGAATAATTGACGAAAAAGGGTTTTTTTTTTTTTTTTTTTTTTTTTTTGCTATCAGTTGTCATAATTCGCGATATTTTTCAGTGATTTCTTTTTTATTTCCGAATGTTTGGGCCGATGACCGATTTTTTTTAAATTTTCAGAAAATTCAGAGACGAACTGTCCCTGTCATAGACCCGTTCTCACTTAGCGTATTCTGTTTGGCTTTTCATAAAAACATCGCTTTCCCCTCGTTTTTTTTTCTCCCCCCACTGTGTATTATATGTTTTTAGTCTGCAGAAGCCCTAAAACGTCTGTGACGCTCGTCGCGGTGTCGTGCACATTCTGCCACGTGGTCTTCCGCACTCTAACTCTTGTAAATATACTCAAATTGCCCTAAAATTTTTGCAAGTTATTGAAGAAAATGAAGTTTCTAACAGTTATAGTTCATTTACAGGGACAATCAAAATTATTCCGTTACATTACGGCCAATGGGAAAAAATCATTTCAAGTGCATTTTAATGATGTTACACACTTTCAAACATAATGAACTTGATATGCAAGAAGTATGCAATGCATTCTATATGTGGTGTAAAGAATATGCATTATTCATTTACAGGGCTACATAAAGAATTCCGTTACACGATGGTATAGGGAGGAAATTGTTCGCAGCGTATTTTAATTATGTTAAACTATTTCATACATAGTGAAATTGTTATACATTGCTGAGGTTTACTACAAGTTACTTCCTGTATAATATGAAATTCATAGCAATCATAGGAACATACAAAAGATTTCGAATACTATACTGTATCCGAAATACTGTATACTGCTGGATTTGTATGATTGCTGGATGAACATTTTCAGTTATAATAGGCGTTTTTAAAACTTTCCAATTAAGTTGAAAAGTTATTGACTTCGGTCTGTCTGTCCGCCTGTCCGCACTCTAACTTTCGTAAATATACTCGGATTGCCCTGAAATTTTTGGGTGTTATGGAAGTTTAGCCTAGCACGAACTCTATTTCAAATGAAGTTTGTAGAATGTTTAGTTTATTTACAAGGGCAGTCAAAAGTATTCCGTTACATTACAACCAATGGGAAAGAAATCGTTTCAAATGAATTTTAAAGATGTTACACCCTTTCTAAAATAATAAAATTGATATGCATCTACGAAGTGCACTAAAATATGCATTCTGTAGAATATGTGGTGCAATGAATAGTTACTATTCATTTACAGGGCCACACAAAAGAATTCCATTACATAATGGTATAGGGAGAAATTGTTTGTGGGGCATTTTAATTATGCAATTTCATATATAATGAAATTGATATACGTCGGTGAGGCTTACTGTAAGTTATTTCATGCATAATACGAAGTGCATAGCATTTACAGGGGCACACAAAAGATTTCAGACAAGTATATTCTATCCGAAGTACTGTATATTAGCGACGACGGCAGGATATGCATTTCTAATTATGATATGCACTTTTAAGTTTCACTATATTTATGCATACTATAAGGTGTGTATAAATGCTATAGTGTATATACAGGGCTACGCAAAAGAATTTGTAAAGGTTACTTAGTATGAGTGTAAATTGCTGAAAGGTGGTTTTTAAATGTGTTATGCATTTTTACGCTGAACTGCATTTAGTTTACTATGAAATGCATATAGATAATAGATAAAATGATATACAGGGCCATGCAAAGAATTGGATACATGGCCGTCTATAAATGATAAATTCTGGAAATATGATTTCAGTAGTTTTAAGAGTCATTTAGTTTGAATTAAATTTTAGCTAAATAGTGGCGTGTAATAAAGGTACTAGGTAAATTACAGGTATCAACAAAAGTATTAAAGTATAATCCCATCTATTAGTATAAATTACTGAAAGAGAAATTTCAACTTATAATGTGTTTTCTTGCTAAACTAAATTTTCCCACTCTACAGATCAAATACAGGGCTGTTCAAAAGAACTGGGATACATATTTGGCTATGGAAGGTAACCGCTAAAGTCATATTTTCAAATGTTTTATTAGTTTTCTAAAATGTTTACTTAATTATCTCATTTACCTTATTTCCCTAAATAAAGAAGTTTTGTTAAAGGTTTCAAGAAGTGCTGGAAAGTGTTTCATAATCTATGCTTAACGCATGATTTTTCTTTCTTGTTAATTTTAACTAAATTTTTGCATACTATGTGGTGTGTATAAATGCTATAGGTCATATACAGAGCTACAAGAAAAAAAAAAAAAAAAAGAATTCGTAAGCGCTGCTACTGAGTATAAGTGTATAAACATGGTTTTTAAATGAGTTATGCATTCTTATGCTAATTACATTTATCATGCGAAAAGATGTTTGCAGAATACAGATAAAACGATTTACAGGGCCACGCAAAGAATTAGATATATGGCCGTCAACGGATAATTTCTGGAAGAGTGATTTTACTATATTTAAGAGTATTATAGTCTGAATTAAATTTTAGCTAAATAGTGGGAGTGCATGTAACGGTAGCAGATAAAATACAGGGCTGTACAAAAGTAATAAAGTAAGTTTTCGTCTATTGGTATAAATTACTGAAAGTGAAATTTCCATTTATTATTCGTTTGCTTGCTAAACTAAGTTTTCATATTATATAGTATATATGCCATTTTTCAGATCAAATACAGAATTGTACAAAAGAATCGGAATATATATTTGGCTATGGGCACTAATTGCTGAAATCAGTTTTAAATATTTTATGCGTTTTCTAAAATGTTTACAAACTTATTTACCTTATTTCCCTAAACAACAAAGGACTTTTAAAGTATTATGGAAGTATTAGAAAGTGTTTCATAGTCTATGCTTAATGCATGGTTTTTCTTTCTTCTTTTGTTTCCAGAGAGTAATCGCCAGAACTAACAAACTCATTTGAAAAGTAAAGGGGTAAATTGATTCTGACCGACTCTGTTACAACATGGGCTATAATTTATGTCGGTAGCACTACCCAGTAGCATGTGCATGAGCAAAAAATGTTAAAATTGCAATACCTGTAAGAAATGAAACCTGAAATTTGGCATATTTATTAGTTTAAAATGTAAAAGTTCGCTTAGATTGTTTCTAAAAAATTGAAATTTAAAAGGGTGCAACAATTGAAAAGCGTTCTAAATAAGAATTTATTTGGAAATTTTAATGCCAGGAATTTAAAATTTGACATGGTTGTGTTTTTAGGGTTTCGTTCATCTGACGAAACCTTATTCGTCTCGCTCCTCTGTCTGTCTGTCTGTCCGTCCGTCACAGATCCCGTTCTCAGAAACTATACATGTTGGAGACTTGAAATTTTGCATACTTATAGCTGAACACCACACAACATACGACAAATCATAAAATTTTGAAAAAGTTGTAAATTTAACCCTTTGGGCTCCCAAATGTGTACTTTAAACAATTCTTTCTAAGTGAGCTCCTAATTAGGTTGAAGGCGTGAAATTTTGCGTGCTTACAGCTGAACACCTCAGACCAAACGACAAATCATAAAATTTTGAAAAAGTTGTAAATTTAACCCTTTGGGGTCTCACATGTGTATTTTAAACAATCCTTTCTAAGTGAGCCCCTAATTAGGTTGGAGGCGTGAAATTTTGCATACTTATAGCCGAACACCTCACATCAAACGATAAATCATAAAATTTTGAAAAAGTCGTACATTTATCCCTTTGGGCTCCCACATGTGTATTTTAAACAATTCTTTCTAAGTGAGCCTCTAATTAGGTTGGAGGCGTGAAATTTTGCATACTTATAGCTGAGCACCTCACATCAAACGACAAATCATAAAATTTGGAAAAAGTCGTACATTTAACCCTTTGGACTCCCACATGTGTATTTTAAACAGTCCTTTCTAAGTGAGCCCCTAATTAGATTGGAGGCGTGAAATTTTACACACTTATAGCTGAACACCTCACATCAAACGACAAACTATAAAATTTTGAAACAGTCGTACATTTAACCCTTTGGGCTCCCACATATGTATTTTAAACAATTCTTTCTAAGTGAGCCCCTAATTAGGTTGGAGGCGTGAAATTTTGCATATTTATAGCTGAACACCATCATGCGACAAATCACAAAATTTTGAAAAAGTCGTACATTTAACCCTTTGGTCTTCCACATGCGTATTTTAAGCAATTCTGTCAAACTGAGCCCTTATTAAATTGGAGATTTGAAATTTTGCATACTCATAGCAGAACACGTGAGGACAGGCGACAAATCATAAAATCTTGAAAAAGTCTTACGTTTCAACCTTTGAGCTATCACATATGTATTTTAAGGAATTCTTTCTAAGAGAGCCTTTAATTAAGTTGGAAACATGAATTTTTGCATACGACCTCAGACTTCTGGACTGAATACCTCAGACTACACGACAAATCATAATATGTTCCAAAAGTCTTATATTATTTACTCCTCCGGGCTCTAACTTGAGTATTTTAAGCAATTTTTCTGACCTCCGCCCTTTTCACCCGGGGAGCACTTTTCCAACTTTTGCCAACACCCCTTTGACCATTCTTTCATATTATGCACCATAGCCTTACATATTTGAGTTCCACTTTTTACCACCAGAGGCGCCTACTTATCTTGGGTGCTATGGGCCCAATCGCCTCGACTTATATATCTACGGATAGTTTGTAAAACGGAGTTTCGTTCGGATAGAGGTTTGTTTAGAATAGAGTGCGCCCCTGGTTGCGAAATGTGAAACTAACAGATTTTTCAAAGGGATAAAGTGTTTTGAATGGAATATTAAACGAAACCCTCTGTGCGATCTGTGATTACACTTACCCACTTGTTTAAGATATAAATGCTGGCACAGAAGAATTTAAAAAAATTCGAAATTTACTAAATGGCATTAGGAGTAAAAGACGTTCTAAAATTGCGATTATTATGAAACGGTTGGAGAGAAAAATTTGAAATGTGGTATAATGGCTACTTTTAACATGTAAATGCAACCCAAGAACCATTTATAAAAATTGAATTTAAAGCATGAAACAAGAGAAGAACTTTCTAAAAACGTTCTAAATCACAATTTGAATGGAGTCATTAGAGCATAAACGTGAAATTTGACATGATTGTTACTTTTAATACGTAAATATTCGCAATGAAGATGTATACAGGAAAAGCGCTAGTCATGTGATTGTCATAAACAATTACGGGCTGTCCGCTTAGCTTTTCTACTCAAACCATTTTTACTCAAAAATTGTTTTTTGAATAAAACTCCGTAAAAGTTACATTTTTAGAAAGCTTGATAAAAAAAAAGTCCTTCCGGCCAGTGCCGGGAGGAAGAGGTAGCTTTCATAATCCTTATTTAAAAAAAGCCAACTTATACCATGCAAACACACGAAGCCCAATTTAGTGGAAACCGAATATAGGAGATTCAATACTAATTTTTATCAATATAATGAATGAGAATTTCGCGAAATTAGTCAGCTTTATCCAAGCTGCTTTTCTTTAAAGTAACTTATATTTGGCTGCCAAATTCGGCAATTTCTTAAAGTGCCTGTCATTTTAAGACAACATGGTGGATGAGGCTAACCAGTGAACTTGGTCGAGACCTTAGTAATTGCTGTGCACATGCTCACTCACATCGGAATCGGTTAATATATAGGAGTGCTGTCGCATGCAAAAAATCAGATTTTTCAAAATGTCACCCACAATAGAAATTGAAACTGCTATATCTGAGCCATTTTTTAAGGTAAAGACGAACAAAAAATGCTCCTGAATCCTTATATCAAGATCAAATACTTAAGAAAGAAACCTTTTTCAATTTCTAATTTTTTTGCACCTCACTTTAAATATATATATATTTTTTAATTTAATGGCCGCCATTTTGAAACAAGATGGCTGATGAATCTGGCCAGCGAACTTGGTCGAGGTGTTGATGTATACTATCCACAGGCCTTCTTACATCGAAATAGGCGAATACGTGTGTTATCGTGTGACAAATACAAGATCGTTTCAAAATGTTAGCCATGCTAGAAATTCAAAGTGCTATAAATCAACCATTTTTTAAGATATCAACAAAAGAACAAATTTTCAGAAACAAAAACTGCTCCGGAATCTTTGTATCAAGGCCAAACACATAAAAAAAATCTTTTTCATTTTCCAATTTTTTAATACCTCATTTTGAATTTTAAATTTAATTTTCTTTAAATGGCAACCCTTTTGAAACAAGATGGCGAATGAAGCTGGCCAACGAACTCGGTCGAGACATTGGTATGTACTATGTACAGACCAAGTTACATCCAAATAGGTTCATAAATACGCCTGTTATCGCGTGACAAAAATCAGGTCGTTTTAAAATGTCAGCCACAAGAGAAATTCAAAATGCTATTACTCAGCCATTTTTTTTTAGATATAGACGAAAGAAAAACTGTTCCGGAATCTTTGTATTAAGGTCAAACACATACAAAAAAATCCTTTTCATTTTCCAATTTTTTGGTATCTCATTTAAATTTTTTTATTTTTTAATTTTTTTAAATGGCTGCCATTTTGAAACAAAATGGCGGATGAAGCTGGCCAACGAACTCGGTCGAGATATTTGTATGTACTATGTACACACCAAGGTACATCAAAGTCGGTTCATAAATACGTCTGTTATTACGTGACAAAAATCAGGACGTTTCAAAATGTCAGCCACGCTAGAAATTCAAAATGCTATAACTCAGCCATTTCTTAAGATATAGACGAAACAAAAACTGCTCTCGAATCTTTTTATCAAGGTCAAACACATAAGAAGAAAATATTTTTTCAATTTTCAATTTTTGGTACCACATTTCAAATTTAAATTTTTCTTAAAAATTTAAATGGCCGCCATTTTTAAACAAGATGGCGGATGAAGCTGGCCAACGAACCCG
This sequence comes from Maratus speciosus, assembly GCA_963932465.1. Taxonomy (NCBI): domain Eukaryota; kingdom Metazoa; phylum Arthropoda; class Arachnida; order Araneae; family Salticidae; genus Maratus; species Maratus speciosus. The sequence goes on from OZ010788.1 coordinate 318,731,194, forward strand.
GTCGAGACATTGGTATGTACTATGTATAAACGAAGTTACATCCAAATCGGTTCATAAATACGCCTTTTATCGCGTGACAAAATTCAGGACGTTTCAAAATGTCAGCCACACTAGAAATTCAAAATGCCATAACTCAGCCATTTTTTAAGGTATAGACGAAACAAAAACTGCTCTGAAATCTTTGTATAAAGGTCAAATAAATAAGAAAAAATATTTTTCCATTTTCAATTTTTTGGTACCACATTTCAAATTTTAAATTTTAAAAAAAATTTTAAATGGCCGCCATTTTGAAACAAAATGGCGGATGAAGCTGGCCAACGAACTCGGTCGAGAGATTGGTATGTACTATGTACATACCGAATTACATCCAAATCGGTTCATAAATACGCCTTTTATCGCGTGACAAATTTCAGGACGTTTCAAAATGTCAGCCACGCTAGAAATTCAAAATGCTATAACTCAGCCATTTTTTAAGATATAGACGAAACAAAAACTGCTCCGGAATCTTTGTATAAAGGTCAAATACATAAGAAAAAAATATTTTTCCATTTTCAATTTTTTGGTACCACATTTCAAATTTTAAATTTTTAAAAAAATTTTAAATGGCCGCCATTTTGAAACAAAATGGCGGATGAAGCTGGCCAACGAACTCGGTCGAGAGATTGGTATGTACTATGTACACACCGAATTACATCCAAATCGGTTCATAAATACGCCTTTTATCGCGTGACAAATTTCAGGACGTTTCAAAATGTCAGCCACGCTAGAAATTCAAAATGCTATAACTCAGCCATTTTTTAAGATATAGACGAAACAAAAACTGCTCCGGAATCTTTGTATAAAGGTCAAATACATAAGAAAAAAATATTTTTCCATTTTTAATTTTTTGGTACCACATTTCAAGTTTTAAATTTTTTTAAAAATTTTAAATGGCCGCCATTTTGAAACAAAACGGCGGATGAAGCTGGCCAACGAACTCGGTCGAGACATTGGTATGTACTATGTACACACCGAATTACATCGAAATCGGTTCATAATTACGGGAGTTACAGTGTGACATAGGTCAGATATATATATATATATATATATATATATATATATATATATATATATATATATATATATATATCAATTTTGAACGGAGGGTGGTTTCGGGGTCTGGGGGTCATGATCGATGAAAATATACCAAAATTTTTTGAAATCGCTTTCCTCCGAACGGCTGCAATAGGTAGCTTTTTTGTAAAGAAAGCTACCTAAAAAAAAATATGAGAGATTAGTTACATTCAGGTATGTATATTACCTGAGGTAACTTCAATTAAAATTTGATTGACAGCCTAAATCCCATTTCATCAATGTAAACACACATAAGAGATTCATTCATAGTGAGCAGTAAAAACTTTAAACCATGAAAGTACTCATTCACAAAGCAAGTTCTCCAGCCATGAATTTTGCAGCGCTGTTAGGTATCAGCAAAATAATAGGCTAATCAAAGTTTAGCATAGATGCATTAGGTATAGAGAGATATGACCAAGGAGGAACCTTTTTTCATAACTCCGTGGTTACAACTCAACATCCTTCACAATCTTTAATACTTTTATTAGCTTGGCGCAAATCTCGACAATAGCAATTTACTTGCAAACAATTGCAAACAAAAGTTGTTATTTTTTTGCGTGTGTAAGTTAGAAACAATGCTTTAACACTGGAATAAAAAGTTTTCGTATAAGATTATACTATTTATTTATTTTGTGTTTTAAAAGAAGTAAGTGAAAGGGATGCTTTTTCAACGTCTATAGTATATATTTTTTAACTGAACGTAGTAATTGGAATGGAAGTTGTGTATTTTAAATTAAACGAATGCAATACAAATGATTTCAGTGGTAACAGTATTAGGCGATTTATCACTTCTCCATGCCAGCATAAAATTACACGACCTTTTTTTTTACGTTTAAATGTAAATAAATCCAAACCATGTAAAAATATTTAATGAATGCAATTTTAAAATTAGTGGTGTCAGTCAGTTTGGTAGTGCCGGGAAGATTGATCACCGACAATTACTGTTAATCGTAATCATACCTACCATTCTCAGTGGACAATGGCGTTCAAAACAATAATTTGATATGTATTTATTAAGTGCATAACATCAGATTGACAAACTTTAGCTAAGATATTAGATTTTCTAATCTTCCTTAATCGCGTCTACTACCAAGGTTCGAGTGAAACAAAATGGATATTACAACTATATGAATAAATGTAAATGTGGATATCATTAAAGACTTTCATAGAAAAACTCCATTATACAAAATTGTATTAGTTAAATAGGCCTATTGGCCATGGATCCAAATACGAAAGATTATTTAATAAGTTTAAAAATCTCTGTATTAGCAAAGGTATTTCAACAGATAAGCAAACGGAGGCACAGATGTCTCAGACGCACCGGGATGTCCTTTTGGCGCCAAAGTGGCAATTTTATTCTATAGCAACCCCAGCAATTTTGACATTTTTATTCTTCATATGGCAACCTAGTAGAAAAGACTGCGGGTGTGTTTTACATTAAATTAAACTTTGTGCATTTTGTAATAAAATAATTTGTGTTTCTAATTTTTGCATATTTCATAATAAAATTGTGTTTTTATATCAAATAAACAGTTTGATAATAAATAAAATTAACATGCTATTTTTGCAAGCTAGGCCTAACAAGTATCCGGAAACGAGGTTTTCTCGCCAAACTGGTCAAAAGTAAAAAGAAAAAAAAAGCCTTAACTACGGTGCATCTGAGACATCTGTGACATATGCTTCATCCGGACATGAAGCATAAATGCCTACGTGAGTGCGGTTTTCTTAAAGATGAAATACATAACAACGAAGAATCCACAAAATGCTGACATGGTCGGAAGAAGTTCTTGGTAGTGAAATGCGTATATCTTAAATGTTTGGATTTTAAAGTTATGAATTTTATATAAAATGCAGGAAAGGATTATAGTTTAAGTAAAATTAATGCAATATGAATGAATGAAAAGAGAATAATAATTGGCGATTTATCACCTGTGCCCAATAACATAAAGGTATAGAGTTTATGATTTCTCTATCAGAATCTTCCACCTTGGTGAAGGATTGAGCAAGTTAATTAAATTATGAATAGAAGTAACATGATGTAATGCTTAGTATACATTTAAGGGAGATCAAACTGGTAGCCAGAGGCGAAAACAGTCTAATAAATTTGAAATTGAAAAGAGTACAAAAGAAAAAAAATTTCTAAAATTCAAATTTCTGCGATAACGTTCAGAATCCGTCAATTTGGCATGGTGGTTACTTTTAAATGCTCGCTAAGAATGATTTCTAAAAAAGAAGAAATTAAAAGTTCGAAACGATAGAAAAGAGTTCTATGAACGTTCTAAATTATGATTTATTTTCAATTGTTAATGCTAGAAACTTGAAATTTGACATGCTTTTTACACATAAGGCATAAATGATCCTACAGAAAAGTTTCTAAAAAAATTCGAAATTTACATGGGTGCAGGCGTAAAAAACTTTCTAAAATTGCAATCTCTGTAATACCGTTCGGGATAGGGACCTGAATTTTGGCATGCCGGTTTGTTTAAAGCAGGGGTGCAGAATATGTCCGATCCGGCGATCTAGGATCGGGGGAAATTTTAACCCCCTGGGGAAATTTTTCAGAAACATATACAATTGATTTCGATTTTAACAACGAATTCCATAATTCCCTGAGATAGATCAATTTCAGTACAAATAAAAATATCTGTATGGCGACCTTCAAAAAATCGATCTCGGAATAATATGTACCGTATATCATGGGTGATTATGTTCCGAATTTTCCCGAAAGTTTAAGACATTCGGTTCCGAAAAAAAAAATCTGTCATCTGAAAATTCGGACATAAAAATACCGAATTTTCGCGAAGAATTACGGAAAAAACGCGAATTTCGTCACAAGATCGCAAAATAACCGCACATTTCATCAGAAGATCGCGAAAGAACCGCAAATTTCGTCAAAAGATCGCGAAAGAACTGCAGGTTTCTACAAAAGATCGCGAAATAACCGCAGCTTTTGTCAAAAGATCGCGAAATGAATGCAAATTTTGTCAAAAGATCGCGAAATGAATGCAAATTTTGTCAAAAGATCGCGAAATGAATGCAAATTTTGTCAAAAGATCGCGAAATGAATGCAAATTTTGTCAAAAGATCGCGAAATGAATGCAAATTTTGTCAAAAGATCGCGAAATGAATGCAAATTTTGTCAAAAGATCGCGAAATGAATGCAAATTTTGTCAAAAGATCGCGAAATGAATGCAAATTTTGACAAAAGATCGCCAAATGAATGCAAATTTTGACAAAAGATCGCCAAATGAATGCAAATTTCGTCAAAAGATCGCGAAATGAATGCACATTTCGCCAAAAGATCGCGAAACAATCGCACATTTCGCCAAAAGATCGCGAAACAATCGCACATTTCGTCAAAAGATCGCGAAACACTCTCACATTTCGTCAAAAGATCGCGAAACAATCGCACATTTCGTCAAAAGATCGCGAAACAATCGCACATTTCGTCAAAAGATCGCGAAACAATCGCACATTTTCGTCAAAAGATCGCGAAACAATCGCACATTTCGTCAAAAGATCGCGAAACAATCGCACATTTCGTCAAAAGATCGCGAAACAATCGCACATTTCGTCAAAAGATCGCGAAACAATCGCACATTTCGTCAAAAGATCGCGAAACAATCGCACATTTCGTCAAAAGATCGCGAAACAATCGCACATTTCGTCAAAAGATCGCGAAACAATCGCACATTTCGTCAAAAGATCGCGAAACAATCGCACATTTCGTCAAAAGATCGCGAAACAATCGCAAATTTCGTCAAAAAATCGCGAAAAAAATCGCAAATTTCGTCAAAAGATCGCGAAACAATCGCAAATTTCGTCAAAAGATCGCGAAACAATCGCAAATTTCGTCAAAAGATCGCAAAACCGCGATTTTCGTCAAAACATGGCGAAATAACCGCGATTTTCGTCAAAACAGGGCGAAATAACCTATTTCGTCAAAGAAAAGCGAGAAAAATCGCAAATTTCGTCAAAAGATCGCGAAATGAACGTAAATTTACTCAAAAGATCGCGAAATAAACGCAAATTTTGTCAAAAGATTGCGAAACAGCCGCGCATTTCGTCAAAAGGGGCGAGAATAACAGCAAATTTCGTTAAAAGATCGCAAAAAATCTGCAAATTTCGCCAAAATATCACGAAAGAATCGCAAATTTCGTCAAAAGATCACGAAAGAACCGCAAATTTTGCCAAACGATCGCAAAACAACCGCGAATTTCATCAAATGATGGCAAAACAACTGCGAATTTCGTCAAAAGGAGAAATAACCGAAAATTTCGTCGAAAGATCACGAAATAACGGCAAATTTCGTCAAAAGATCGCGAAAAAAAGCGAAATGCGTCAAAAGATCCATGAAAAATACATATTGTTGGGAGTGGATTTCCCTCACTCCGCTGTAACCTTTCAGAAAATTTGCTGTGAATTTTAGGAATTTTTTTTTCACTCAGAATCACCCCTGCCATATGTACTCGTGCATAAGTTGAGAAATATTTGAAAAATAAATTTTCTATACCTACGGTAATACAGCACTTACCTCCGTAAAATTCAGGAAATTTTCGTGTGGATTGGGGAAAATATTGGGAGTAGAAATATTTTCTGCACCCCTGGTTTAAAGATGTGAACGCTCGCTAAGAACTGTTAGCCGAGGAATTATTTTTTCATCTCTTTGCTGCCGTCTCTCCCAAGACCCGTTTTTGTATACATAATGATAGGGAATTTCATGATAAAAGTATTGCTTAGCTTGTTCATCAATTAGGCGTAACTTAAACCATGCGGTGAGGTGCGTATCACGATTTCTGGTACGTTGTACTGCATTATTTTCCTGACCACTTTGAAAATAAACAATTTGTTTGAAAGGCGAATGATTTTATGCGATTTACTGTGCACGTTGAATTCCGAAAGCCACCACATTGCTTCGGGAGCACTAACATATCGCGCATCAACATGGTTAGCGATTTCATCATAAACCAAAACATTTTGTTCATCATTAATATGTCTAATTTCCAAATTTGCACAATCATATCCTTTGTAGATATACTTATATATATATTTAACAGATTTTATTGAGGTTCATGCTTCAACATTGATGTGTGCATCATATTTTTGCAATAGAAAATGATTATATGGAACAACAAAACGATTATCGACAGGCTTCCCTTTCACCAAAACATTAGAAGTTTCCCGTCTTTGATACAATGGGTATCCATTAACATTAACTTGTGTAGTTTGTTGAAACTGTTTAGGAAAATCTTTTGAACATTTTCCATCCACCATGCAAGGTGAACTACGATTTAAATTACCACATGGGCCATGAATCATGTGGCGTTTAACTATTTCAAAAAGATGCGGGTCAGTAATTGGATCTGGTAGTTCTGCTTTAATCAATGGGTCAACTTGAGATGGTTCACGAAATTTGTAGGGGCTCAGCTAAAATTAAAAGAATATGTGCATGTGGTAATCCTCTCTTCTGAAATTCTATAGAGTGCACATAACTGAGAGTTGTACCAAAAATTTCTCCATCAGTGATGTCTTTCAATAATGCATTTAGTTTGATGTGAAATATTCTTGCAACTAACAAGGAAGGTCTCCTTACTGGGCATATTCAGAATATGTTGAAAAAATACTAGTGAAACTACTCATGTATGTAATAAGGGATCAGTTAAATTTAACGGCGAAATTTCAGTAGAAAGTCTTTAAAAAAATAAAATACTTTCGAATAATTGGCGCAAAAATACGAAAATGACACGGGATTTGGCGAGCAGGATTTTTCCTCGCCAAAAGCAAACGATTTTAATGCATCTGAAAATATTGTTTTTTAGCATGCATGGTTTTTAATGAATTTAAACTTAATCAATGAAAGAGGTTATTATATATATTTTACATTACATATATGTTGTTTGCTGCTGTAGTTATTTAATTTATCACTGTAAATATATTTTCTATGCTTTGCAAGTTGCAAATATCTGTTTTAAGTTAGAGCCAGCTGACATCTGATTGCCATAATACAATTCCATATCGAGGACGAAGCCGTTTCCATAGCAACAAAATCAAATCGGCAGTGTTCTATCTGCCTTATTTTTGAGTTTGAAACAATTTAAATCAATTTAAATTTTGTTTTAAATCGTAAAATATGATATTTAAATTTTATTATAAATACATATAAATATATATGACAAACTATAGTTAAAACAAACTAAAAATGACAAAACTATAGTTAAAACAAATTAAAAATGACAAAACTAAAGTTATTTAAATTAAACTTATATAAACAAATTGAACATAAAAAGTTTTTTCCTACATAAAAGTTTTTTTTTCATCGCCAACCGGTGATAAATCGTCAAATAAACGAAAATTTCGTTATTTTTTTACAGACGCTGTATCGGGGTTCCGCCAAAAAAAATTTTATAAACATATATATCCATATGAGAAGAACATTCTGTAATTTTTTCAGATTTTTCTGAGTATGCCCGTATGGAGACCTTCCTTGTAAGTCTGGTCTGTCACTTGCAACCTGACCAGGATTCAAGTTTTCAGTTATTTCTCGCCACTTTGGATTACATGTGAAAATACAAAATATCAAGTTTTCCAAGTTTAGTTACAATTGCCATCGCATCATTGTAGCATTCTCTCATGTTTCGTGGCGATCCTTGAAATGAAGATGGTAAAATAACTGCTCTTCCAGCTTGAACTCCGACATTTGCAACCCCTCGTTCAATATAATCAAGTAAACCACTATATTCTTCAGCTCGAAGCTTTGTTTGATTATAGCGAATATAATTCAGATTGTTGGCTTCCACTTGTAAGTATTGCTGCTGCTATAACTACTGCATATTGTTGTGTTAACTTTCCTCCATGTAAAATCGGATTGAATTCATGTTCGCAAACTGCAAATAATGCACTCTTATATTGAAGCATGCTACATTTTGTTCTAATACCAACTGAAACTCCTGGATATGGGTTATATGATAATTGTGGTTGCCAAACTGGTTCACCGTGGGGGGAAAAATTGGATATGTCATAGGATCAAGATTTGGACTTAGTATATTTAGATTCAAATATGGTTTTTCACTGTTTTGCAGATAAACCCTTATATCACGTTCAGAAGGTGGTTCGCCATCATCATTTTGAAACACTATAGCAACTTCATTAGATGTTGGCAAATTGTATCGGCGTTGGTCTGAATGACGATCTCGACGTAAAACCGTATTTACTCGGGACATTGGAAGATTGTTTAGTCTAGCATGCTCCTGCTGCTCATGTTCAACCTCACTAAGCATTTTGTATGCCTGAGCAAAAAGATTTTCTCATAATTTCATCTAATTCTCGTAAAATATGAGGTAAACAATTTTCATTGCAGTCATTCAGTCGTTCCTGTACAGCTTGTGTTGTATCTAATACATACAATTGTGCATATTTTCTCTGCTGACCTTCTTCTGGATGCAAATGAGAAGTATGATGGTAAAACTGCCCTTGTACTCTAAAACAATAAGGTCCATAGCCTGGTGAGTTTCCCGCAAGTTCAGCTCCCATTGAGGCAAAAGAAATTGAGCTGTTATATTGCCGAATGTTTTCTTTGAAATTCTTGTAATCTGGATTGTGTGGATTACTGCCAAATTTCTTCAAACAAACTTTCAATGAATGAATAACAAAATGAATGAATCACCATACCAATAATGCTTTGTTTTATAGAAATCAGTTTGACAAAAATATGTTTGTTTCTTTCATGGAGCCATGAAGTTTAAAAGGAGACGACGTATCAATCTAACAACGTTGTAAGCTTCGAGGCCGAAAGATGATCACCGTAGTTGATTTGCGCTATAGCTCCATGGTTTATTTTTCAATTTAATGATTCAAGTGAATGACTCGCTAGCTCTTGATAGAATTTAACATCAGTATTTAGTCTCATTGCTCAAAACCGCGCTCATATACTCACACATTTAATGCATTAATTCATTCACATTCGTTCATCCTCAGTTATTTTCATTTCATGGTTTTTAGTTAAAAAATCGTTTCACTTTGTTTACATATTATACAATAGTAAATGCAACTCTTTTATTAAATACACTTTCGTTATTATATTTAACTGTTAACTTACCTTTTAATGGTTTGCTGTCTAGGTTTTGTATTACAATAGGTTTTATTTAAGTTTGTTTTACTTTAAAAGTTTATTAGCGTTTTAGTTCTTTCACGACATGACAGTCGAACACAATATCGATTACGTCATAATCAAAGTAATCGATTCAGTCGGTTTGCCGTATGGCACCAGATGGCAGCATACCACAAATCATCCGATTCGTTGGGATTTGTTAATTATTCATAAAGTTTGTGTTCACGTCACGTGATAGAACATTCTAGCGAATGGGCTTTTTCCCGGCACGTGTCGTTGATCGGATGGTATTTATACCGCAGTCGGAACATTCTACGGCAGACGCACGTCTGAGTTATAAGCTTGTTTGGATGTTTCATGAAGCGGCAATGTTTAGTGTTGCCGGGGATATAGCTTTTAGCTATTTAAAAAAGTTTGTTTTATTTTCGTTTCTTGCATTTATTTAAATTATGTTTACCGCTGATACCTGCAAGTTTAGTTACGTTTTTGAAACAGCTTGACTCAAATTGATGTTTGGTATGTTAATAATATCTAGTCATTTTTCATCTTGTTGCATTTTTATCATCATTTTAACTTCTACCTGTTTTAAAATAAATGTTATGATATCTTAGCTGAAAAATCAAGAATGTGAATAATTATTTCTAATAAACTGCTCATCTTCACAAGAACTTATGACTCTGTGCTTATTCTTCAAAAATACATTTTTTATCTTAATGCTGCTTGCCTCCCATCTTAGTTTAACCCTTTTACTTCCTCATCACTCTGTGTTACAAGTTAGATTACTTTTCCAGCGAAGTTTTCACTGTGTATGTTTAATTATCTTTTAGACTGCCTCTTTGAACATGTTAGATGGGTTTTACCCTATTACGGGTTATGGGCAATGGCTCGTAACTGGAGATTGACGGAGATGTGAAAAGTAAAGCAAAAATTGAAATATAATAAAAATCAGAGTTTAGTGATAGAAAAGATGGGGGGGCAGCTATGTTAGAAAGATTTGAAGATGAGAAGCTTGAAGCATATTTTTAACTTTAAAAGATTTTAAATTTCTTTTAATTAAATTGTTTTTAGAAAAGTGCAATAATGGCTGGTCCAAGCATACCAAAACTGAGCTCGACAAATTATCAGAATTGGTCATTGGATTTAAAATATCTACTCTTAGAGAAGAACCTTTGGAGTATCATTGATCAAAGTGAGAAAGCTTCGACACTGGATACAGATAAGACGAATGCCTCCGAGGTAGAATCATATAAAATAAGATCAAATCAAGCATTATCGATCATTTTCCTGAATATTGAACTGGAGTTCAAACGGTTGATTGGTGGATGCGTCGACCCTATCTCTGCCTGGGAGAAACTAAGGATAAATTACTGTCCTGATTCAAGATCTCAGCATATGAAAATATTCACGGTGTTGATTGAATGTAAAATACTTCCAAATGAATCGATTAGCTTATTTTCTACGAGAATATTGCGTATTTACAACGAAATTAGAAGAATAGATGCCAATTTTGCCGAGAATTATGCTAGCTTTCAAGTTTTACGTTACCTTCCTCGAAAATATGATAGAATAGTACAATCAATTCTTAGATGGAAGAAAGATGAATTCAAGTTTGCGAAAATTATTGACGAGTTATTGGCTGAAGAAACAAGACAAAGTACGCGATTTTGATAGCTCAAGAAACCCTTTGCAAGTTAACCAATTGAATTTGAATTCTGCTATAAAGAAACCATTTAAACAAAGTGAACTGTTGGAATTGCGGAAAGTCTGGTCACGTACAAAGGAATTGTCAAATGAGAAACCAAGTTAACTTTAGAAACACTGGTAGTTATAATAGACGAGCACGACAAAATAGTACAAGATGGAGTAGCCGCCATGACTCAGAATCGTCTACCCAGAGACTTGAATCCCTTTCTTCTCGTCCGGATTTTCGTGCGGGTCATCGTAACTTCCATTCGTCACCCAGAAGGAGACATCCTAGTACTGAAAGATGCCGGTCAAGTTCCAGAGATACAGCACCGAGCAGAACTTCACCTCCAGGTCCTCGTCGACGGAGACCCAGACATCGCCAAACCCCACATCGTCCAGCCCAGGAATCCATTCACAACTGCTCAGTAACTAGCCATGGTGTTTGCTCTGATGATGAAAGCTGTGACAGCTCATGTGAGTTAATTTACTATTCTTTCTTTGTATCACATGTTAATGTAAATTGTATTGATGTTAACTCTAAATGGCTTTTTGATTCAGGAGCCACTCACCATTTTGTAAATGACAAGTCTTACATTTTTAACTTTGAGCAGTTATTTGATAAGGATATGAACGTAGCAATTAAGAACATGTCGTTCCAGATTGAAGGTCGTAGAGAGGTCAGACTGCAGTTTGACAATAAAGTTTTAATGCTTAAAAATGTTATGTATTCAAGTAAACTCAGACATAATCTGATCTATGGACCTCAACTGGATCGATATGGGGCTACTTTCTGTGGGGGAGGTGGCAAGGTAACCATCGCGAGAGGGAGGGACTTACTTTTTAATGCGTACCTTAAGAAAGGGGTCTATCAGGTATTTCCTCAAGTTCTTAAACCCAATGCAAATATAAGTAATGTTGAGGCCAATTCTGCAGTTAAGCAGAACCGTATGGCGGTTTGGCATCGTAGGATGGGCCATGTTAGCCCTGCTATCATGGTTCATACATGTAAAGAGGGGGGAGCTCGGGGTTTGCCTATGTTAAAAGACACCAACTTCAAATGTGACCAGTGCAGGATTAATAAACATAAGAAGGTTTCATTTAAACCCACAGGTCATATTCGTTCCGATGGACCCTTGGACTTACTTTTTGCTGACATCTGGGACCCAAACAAGTTGAAGAACGTTATTTCCTCACCATTATTGATGACTTTTCAAGGCGTGCTTCTGTTTATCTCATTAGAGTTAAGTCCGATGCTTATGAAATTGTGACTAACCATATTATCAGGGCTGAAAATTTCCTTAATAGAAGGGTCAAGAATTTCAGAAGCGATAATGGTGGGGAATTTGTAAACGATGACCTATTAGATTTTTTTTAAGTCCAGGGGGATACACCATGAACTCACCAATCCATACTCACCTCAGATGAATGGAACTTCGGAACATTTCATGCAAACTCTCACAAACGGGGCTTGGACTATTCTGGCAGACAGTGGTCTAGACTTAAATGTTTGGCCAGAGGCCGTCAAATATTTTGTTTACGTTTGGAACAGAGTTTGCCCAAGACCTTTGACTAAAACCCCCTGCAAATTGTATGGTGGCCACAAACCCTCTGTCAAGCACTTGAAACCATTTGGTTCGGTAGTTTATGTGGGCATACCAAAGCAGCGGAGGAATGGCAAACTTGGACCTAGAGCCAGGCGTGGCATTTTAGTAGGCTATGCTTTTAGAACCAGGGTCTACCGGGTATGGGTTCTGGAAACCAACCAAATAATAGAATCCATTGACGTTGTTGTAGATGAAACTGCAAAGTACGATCCTGAGAGCAGTGGAGCTGTGATGGGCGAAGAATCCGGGGTTAACGATCTTTTTCCCTCGGGGATTGCGAGTTGGGATGAGCAGGTTGTCGAGGTTGCACCTGAGGGAATTCCAGGTCCCTCCAATGCCTCACCCGACTTGCTGCCCAGTGGGGAGGGGGTCGTCAGCAACGATTCTGATACGGAGGATCAGCTGCCATCTATTCCCTTACAAGACGTTAGTTGGTTACGTACTCCTGTGCCCAGAAAGACTGATAAACGGGTGGATGTTCATTACTATGAACAGGGTAAGCCCGATTGTCTTAGGTCACTAAATGACGTTGAAAGGTACTGCAACCGGAACCATATCAGGTTTGTTCCTGATGTTTTTGATTTTAAGGGCTCAAATTTGTATTCTGGTCCAGTTTCAAGCACTATGTCCAGTCCCGACAGTGATGTTGATTCCGATAGTCCCGAGTCTAACCAATTGAATCCTAGTGCATGACTATATGAACCTATTTCTATACCAAATACTTACAATCAAGCTGTTAAATCTGAGCAACGTGCGATGTGGCTTGCAGCGATGCAAGACGAGATCGGGGTAATGCGTGAACGGGGCGTTTGGCATTTGGCCCCATTGCCTGCCAACGTTTCTCCTGTGGGCTGTAGGTGGGTATACAGAATCAAGAGAGATGAGTTTGGAAGGATTGCCCACTTTAAAGCTCGTTTAGTCGCCCAGGGCTTTAAGCAAATAAAGGGAGACTCATACGACGAAACTTTTAGCCCTGTGGTGAATTTTGAGGTAATCCGGTTCTTTTTCTCTCTCTTGGTTTCATGTTGCGGATGGCTTCACACCCAGTATGATGTGACCAGCGCTTACCTATATGCACCATTAAAGGAGAACGTGTATATATCCCAACATCCCGGGTTCACCATTCCCGAGAAGCAGCATCTTTATTGCAAGCTAGATCGAGCGTTGTATGGACTTCATCAAAGTGGCTGCGAGTGGTTTTATGAAATACACGAAGTTTTATTAAAATTAGGTTTTATCAAATTTATATCTTGTAACCGTGTTTATACCTTAAAATCCAATATTGTTTTATTACTGTATGTCGATGACATTGTGATCTTTGGCAAGAATAAAAGGGCAATTGACGAGGTATTAAAATTACTTAGAAATCATTTCGACTTGAAAATCTTGGGGAGGACATGGAGACTGCTAGGTGTGGAATTTGATGAAGAGGGGGGATCTTTAGAGATACACCAGACCCGGTATATTGATGAGGTCTGTGAAAAATTTAAAAATTTTAAAGATCCCCATTTCAAGCCTGCCTATTAGCAAGGGTACGATTTTCTCCAAGGTTGATTATCCTGCTTCCTCGCCAGATATTGAAGCCATGTCTCGGCTGCCTTATCGCAGTGTTTTAGGCTGCTTATCTTTTATCGCAAGTAGCACTAGGCCGGATATCTCATACACAGTAAATATATTTAGTCAGTTTCAGGTTAATCCAGGTTTTATACATTGGGAAGGTCTTCTAAGGTTGCTTGGTTATGTGAAGTACACAAGGCATTACCAACTTCAGTTACGTTGTAACTCTGACTTTTTGATCGCTTATACGGATGCAGACACTGCAGCTAACCGGGACGACCGAACTTCGATTGGAGGACAAATAGTCTTGCTGGACAAATCCCCCATTGATTGGCGAACATTCAAAGAAAAGTGTGTAAGCCTTTCAACGATGGAGTCAGAATTTGTCGCATTGACTGAAGCCTCCAAAAATCTGGTTTGGTACGACCAGATACTGCAGGAATGCAGGAATAAGCAGATCACTCGGGCAAGCGGAAATAAAGCCAGACTTTACGTCGATAACCAGACGGCCATAGATTTCATCAAATCACCTATTGAGAATCATCGATCAAAACACATCGATGTCCGGTTATTTTTTGTAAGGGACTTGGTTTACAGGAAAGAGGTCATTTTAAAGTTTGTCCGCAGTAAGTTCAACCTCTCCGATGTGTTTACAAAACCACTGGTTAAATTTGATCTTTTGAGATTTATCAATTATTTTTTCAAAATATGATTTTGAATAATTATAATTTTTATTGAATGCGTGCCTTAGCAATTTTTATAATGTAGTATTTTATTGTAAAGTGTAAAAATGAATTGAATATGTATATTCTTTCATTGTACTCCTGGTATTTGACCTCTTGACACTTTAAGCTATGTCGGTTCTGGTATACATTTAAATGTCCGTTCTGGTGCAGGGATTGTGCCTGTTTCTCCATTCTTTCCGGGGAGTTCGATCAGCCTTCTGTACCGTCTCGGGAGGGTGGCCCCTAGGGAGGTAAATGACAGAGAACTCTCACGGGGGTTTGGGAAGGGGGTTACTACTGCATCAGGGCCTACCTTGGGCACAAGTAATTTTAATTTTGTAAGTCCCATTTTATTCAGTTTTTGATAGGAGTGTCACAATAGTTCCCGTGTACCAGTTCCAGAATTTAATATGAAATAGTAACTTTTTTTGATATCCATGTTTTTGTCCTGGTGATCTAGGCTAGCCGCTAGGCAAGGACTCATGGATTAATGTAAATTTATCATAAATAGAGATTTCTAAAGTTTTTCTTGGCTCCTCTTAATATAGATTTTTGTAACGTTAAATTTTTAATTATTTGAAAAGTTGAATATTTATTTAAAATAGATATTGTTTTAGTAGGACAAAAATATGTATTGAGTTTTCTTTGGACTTTAAGTTTTACATTTTTAGATTGATAACTTAAATTCCATGCTATATTTTCTTTTCTGATACTTGTTTCATTTTAGGCATCTGAGACTTCACTATTTGTAAGAATCTGTGAGCTAATCCGTGCACAGAAGAGTGAAAGGTTGACTGGTTGTCCACGTATGAAAGTTTGTGGAAATGTACAGTTGTAAAAGTCTACATTTTTACCAAGCTCAGATGCCGAATTTATTTTGTGTTTTCTTCATTTGAATTTAAGAAGTTTTAATTACGTTAAATTAGGAGCCAAGTCAAGTTGCTAGTTCTGTTTGCATAATGCAAATTTTTCTTGTTGTTGTTATAATAAAGCTTTTCTATTGTAAAATTGTTGAATCTTCAAGTTTAATTATGTTTAATGTCAAGATGGTCAAGCTAATGTTGCCAGTTTTAACCCTTCAAATAGAAGGTGTTGGTTTGTGTTAATGCTAGGTACATATTCAAATTTTTATTTGTTTAAAATTTTATATTTAAATTGTAAATTTTTCATCTGTAAAATTATTGTAATTGGGTAAAGCTGTTTAACTTCGTTTCCCGTGGTTTTTGCCTGTATTTAAAGTGACTTTACTAGTCAGCTTTCCTTAAGGGAAGTTGAGACGTAGTTTTTATTAGTCACGATTTAATAGCTGGGTAACCGGGAGTTGTTAAATCTTTTTGTAAATTTAAAGTTAAATTGTTAGTATTTTTAATGTTTGAGGTTTAAAGTTAAAAAGTTTCAAATTTTTTTGATAACCTATAGTGGTTCTTTTTTGTCTTTTTGCCGTTTCGGACCTTGTTTCGGTTCATGCTTTTGCTGTTTGAAAAATTATCAGCGTCCGTTTTGTTTTTAACTTATAGTTTCAGAAAATTTTTTTGGTGATGTTTGAGCTACATTCTAAATTAAAGTTTACCCAGTTTCAATTTTTGCTGGAAGTACTTGGTTTTTGAGATAATGAGAGGGGTGGGGGGGGGGGGGGCATTTGATAGAATTTAACATCAGTATTTAGTCTCATTGCTCAAAACCCGCTCATATACTCACACATTTAATGCATTAATTCATTCATTCACATTCGTTCATCCTCATTGTTATTTTCATTTCATGGTTTTTAGTTAAAAAATCGTTTCACTTTGTTTACATATTATACAATAGTAAATGCAACTCTTTCTTTTATTAAATACACTTTCGTTATTATATTTAACTGTTAACTTACCTTTTAATGGTTTGCTGTCTAGGTTTTGTATTACAATAGGTTTTATTTAAGTTTATTTTACTTTAAAAGTTTATTAGCGTTTTAGTTCTTTCACGACATGACAGTCGAACACAATATCGATTACATCATAATCAAAGTAATCGATTCAGTCGGTTTGCCGTATGGCACCAGATGGCAGCATACCACGAATCATCTGATTCATTGGGATTTGTTAATTATTCATAAAGTTTGTGTTCACGTCACGTGATAGAACATTCTAGCGAATAGGCGTTTTCCCGGCACGTGTCGTCGATCGGATGGTATTTATACCGCAGTCGGAACATTCTACGGCAGACGCACGTCTGAGTTATAAGCTTGCTTGGATGTTTCATGAAGCGGCAATGTTTAGTGTTGCCGGGGATATAGCTTTTAGCTATTTAAATAAGTTTGTTTTACTTTCGTTTCTTGCATTTATTTAAATTATGTTTACCGGTGATACCTGCAAGTTTAATTATGTTTTTGAAACAGCTTGACTCAAATTGATGTTTGGTATGTTAATAATATCTAGTCATTTTTCATCTTGTTGCATTTTTATCATCATTTTAACTTCTACCTGTTTTAAAATAAATGTTATGATATCTTAGCTGAAAAATCAAGAATGTGAATAATTATTTCTAATAAACTGCTCATCTTCACAAAAACTTATGACTCTGTGCTTATTCTTCAAAAATACATTTTTTATCTTAATGCTGCTTGCCTCACATGTTAGTTTAACCCTTTTACTTCCTCATCACTCTGTGTTACAAGTTAGATTACTTTTCCAGCGAAGTTTTCACTGTGTATGTTTAATTATCTTTTAGACTCTGCCTCTTTAAACATGTTAGATGGATTTTACCCTATTAGCTCTTGTTTACATTTTACGCTAATGTATGTTTTTAACTCTATTTCTGAAATTCTTTTACAACTGCACAAATCATTGAACGGTCATCAGTTTTGAATCTTTTAAAGAAAATTATGTTGAACAGAAGGGATTTCAGGTAGAAAAGATTTGTATTTAAGCAGATAAGTTCTCTTACACATCTGAAATCAAAATTAAGCCTAACGTGGCTCCATCTTATCGGAGATTGGCAAAATCGATGGGTTCATTCCGGACGCGTTACAATGCCATTTATAACGTAGAGATTTTATACTTTTTAATGTTTAAAATATTTCGATGTTATAATTTCACAAACAGTTGGCATTTATTGGTGAGAGTGGTTTGGCATATAACAAGCTACATTGTATTTGTAACTTCTATTCAGTTGTAACTATAAAGGATTATTTGGCGATTTATCACCAGCAGTGAGATAATGGCAAAATGTCTTAAAATGAATTTATTAATTTGAAATTCAATGTTTTCTTTAAAAATCAAGCGTAACTTTTTTCAATTATCATTATCAAATTATAATTGTTCATTATTTTTTTTATTTTCTATATTTCTGTATGCAAAATTTTTCGCTGTTACAGTTTCACAGTCAATTGGCAAATTTTTGTAAGAGTGGTTTGATGCACAATTAACTCTGTTGTTATAGCTTTTGTAAATTGTAAACAGTTGTAAGCATAAAGATTATCTGGCAATTTATCAACTGCAGCTGGCTAAGGGAAAAATACCATTGAAATGTTGTATTGCCATCAAAAATACGTGTGTATCTAATTTTTATAATTGTACCATATCAGGAAGAGAGTTAAATATGATTATAAAATTCCATCTTTATATATGAAAAACAAGTTGAATTAAATAAAACAGTAAAAAGAAAAAAAAAAGAATTTGCCAAAAATTAAATTTTTTGGCCGCAGATTTGTAATTTGAATCTATATTGAGAACTTACCGCAACTTCCCCTTCGTTTTCAAGCCATTTGCACATATCTTCTAATGCATCTAAAGCACATTTGCTGCAAAACAAAATGAAAAATCAGAATGATGTAATAATAATGATAAAATATTAATCATGTTAAAACACAGAAAAAATATGCACATTATATTATGTTGAACATGATATTATGTCAAATATACTGTTCGGACCTTGTGCGCATGCCGAACGAGCTCCGTAGCTTTGCGGTCATGTGACCCAGTTCAGTTGTGGCTTAGCTGCCATTGCGGCACGTTGTGTATTCGAGCGGGTCTTATCCCCAAGTATAGTATGTTGTTCTTGAGCTGCCATTGTGGCACATTATGCTATAGCGGGTCTTATCCCCAATTATTCTGTTGCTTATAGCGGGAGTATTCCCCAAAAGATGTTTTATGAACGTCACTTGTTCTAACAGCGGGTTATTACCCCAAAGTCACCTCATCATTCTACATGTTTTTCAGTGTTTGTGATTGTTTGTAACATTTGTGTGCTGTGTGATATAAAAATGTGAAAAAGGAAACTATTTGTCTTCAATCTTAAAGTTACACACAGTATTCACATACATTGTTGTGGTCCGTCGATTTCGCAGCGAAATAGCTGCTATGGAAAAATTAAATAGAACAAAAGGTGCTCTAAAAGGTGCTATAACGAAATTAGAAAATTTCGTAAAAGATAATACAGACGAAATTAATTACTCGAGTACCGAGCTCGAAATAAAGATTCGAAAATTACCCGAGCTTCAAGCAAAAGTATCGGAAATACGGGATAAATATTATGATATCCCTGAGATTAAGGACTTACCAGAAATCGAAAACGAGTTAGATGAACTCGAAGATCGTCTCGAGAAACTTGAGGTAAGTCTCAACATATTTCTTAAAAATCTTAAAGTTTCTGAAATAAATGTGCATGCTGATAGTATTGAATCTATAAGTTCGAATAATATTAAAGTTAAGTTACCTGAAATCCCACTACCAACATTCAATGGTAAATATGAAGAGTGGTCAATCTTTAAAGTACAATTTACAAATTTAATTATAAATAATGCTCAGTTAAATGACGCTCAGAAGCTGTTTTATTTGCGAGCATCGCTAAAAAATGAAGCAAAACAACTAGAGAGCCCAGACGATTCCTTTCAGTCATTGTTTACAGCACTTACTGAAAGATTCGAAAATCAACGTTTGCTCATTGACACTCATTTATCGGCCATAATTAATTATGAAAAAATACATTACGAGTCTTCTAAAGAATTGAGATCCTTTATTGATTGTGTAAATAAAAATTTGAGGGCCTTAAAAGTATTACAATATGAACAAAACAATCTGTCTGATGCTATCCTTATCAATATTATATTGCAAAAGGTAGATAAGGAATCTCGAAAATTATTTGAATATTCGATTAAAAAATCAGAATACCCGCAATTTAATGAATTAATGTCATTTTTGGAAAACCGCAGTTCTACGTTAGAAAGCGTAAATAGATACTCTGCTTCAAAACCCTTAAACAAAAACATTCCTCTTTCGAACAAACAAAAAAATTTCATGCTAAATTCGAATGATAAATCGAATGGAAAAACTTGTATTCTGTGTAAATTGGCTTTTCATAATTTGAACAAATGTTCTCAGTTTCGAAAAATGAATGTTTCTGAACGATACGATTTTGTGAAGAAAATAAGCTGTGTATTAATTGTTTGAATAATTCTCATTGCGTAAATTCTTGCATTTCAAAATATAATTGTAATACCTGTGGATTGCGACACAGCTCATGGCTTCATCGAGAAAAAGAATATAAATCCAAAAATGAATTGGCTTCCCCCAAATTTCCTCCCCTCTTGCAGGTGCGGTAAATAGAGAAATGAAAAACATTTCGGTAAATAATGACGTATCTTTAAAGACCTTGAATAATATAAGTAAAGAAAGAAAATCAATTTTATTGAGTACATGCTTTGTTTTTATAGAAGATAATTTCGGAAATAAACGAAGGTTTAGAGTCATTTTGGATAATGCTAGCAATGTCAATATTTTAACTAAGGATTGCGCTGACATGCTGAAATTTAAAAATAGGGTAATTAATGTACCCGTTACAGGATTAAACGGTTATACTTATAATGTAAAAAATAAAATTTCGAGTGTAATTACAAACGAAGATGGCTCTTTCAGGGAGAATATAGATTTCTTAATTGTTCCCAAAATCACGGATGTAATTCCATCAAAGCAATTAAATGTATCGGACATTAATTTACCGAATATTGTGGAATTGGCAGACCCCACATTTTTCAAACCGGGAAAAGTTCACGCGTTGGTTGGCGCTGAATTATTTTATAGAATTTTAAAGCATAATTCAGTTAAGATAAATGATAAACTTTTTCTGCAAGACACTGTTTTTGGATGGATCCCAACTGGGGCGCTAGAGGAGAACACGCAAACAAACAATATTACTATGTGCAATTTCGTTAGAGATTTCGATGAAATAAATGATAATTTAAAACAATTTTGGGAGCTTGAGTCTATAGGCATAAAACATGATGATCCGAAAATATCGGAAACTGATCAAGCACAACAAATATTCGATAAAACTGTCAAATTTGTAGGCGATCGTTATGAAGTTCAGTTACCCTGGAAAAGAGACTGGAAGGATTTAAATGATAATTTTAATGTTGCGAAACAGCGTTTGGAAGGTCTAAAAAGAAAATTTTATCGAAACCCAGAGCTTTTTCGACAATATTCTGAAATAATCACGGAATATTTAAAGCAAGGAATTATAGAGCAGGTGCAAGAAAATGAACCTGTTTTAGACAGGGCAGTTTATTATTTGCCCCATCATGCGGTCTGTAAAGAAGATAAACTTACTACAAAGGTCCGAATCGTCTTCGATGCCAGCTCTCATGATAACAATGATTTGTCCCTTAATGATTGTTTATGGCCCGGCACCAACTTAAATCCACTTCTATTTGATATTTTAATCCACTTCAGATTATACGAAATTGCCTTTTCTACTGATATCGAGAAGGCGTTCCTTCAAATCTCACTAGCTGAAAAAGATCGGGATTCTGTTCGTTTTCTGTGGTATGATGATGGTTTAAAATCTTTCAAGGTCTTCAGATTCAAACGTGTTATTTTTGGAGTCAATGCCTCTCCATTCCTCCTATCTGCTACCATAAAGGAGCACATCAAGCGGTTTACGAACCTACACCCAAGAACTGTTCACCTACTCGATAAATATATTTATGTGGACGATTTTATATCTGGCGAAGATACGCTGCAAGAAGCTCTTGATGTTTCCCTGAATGCTAACAAAATAATGTCTGAAGCAGGAATGATTCTTCGAAAATGGATAACCAATGATGAAGCGTTACTGAAGTGCTGGCAAGAGGAAGGTTTAAATATTCAAGCAGAACATGCTGCAATAAGCCTAGGAAGCAATCTAAGCAAGGTATTAGGAATGTCCTGGAAAACAGAAGAAGATTGTCTGACATTCGAAGTCAAAAGTTTAATAGAATTCTTGTCATCGCAAAAAAGCTCAAAACGTCTACTATTGCAAGCAGTTGGTAAAATCTTCGATCCGTTAGGCATGCTGACGCCATTCACCATTAGAATAAAATGCCTGTTCCAAGAACTATGGCTAAAGAAGACAGCATGGGATGAACAGTTACCAACTAATGTGCACGAAAAATGGTTAAAGTGGCTCGAAGAACTTCCAAATTTAGCAGAATTAAAAATTCCGAGGAAAATTCTTGGTTGCTTGAATCAAGTAATAGCTGTAGAAATACACGCCTTTTCTGATGCTAGTAAAATAGCGTATGGATCTGCAATTTATCTGAGAATAAAAAGAGAGAGTGGTGTGGAAGTCAATCTCGTGACTTCAAAGAGTCGTGTTGCACCGATAAAGGAGATAACTCTGCCTCGGCTAGAACTTCTCGGAGCCTTACTAAGTGCAAGACTGACCAATAAAGTAAAACCCATCCTAGATCAAAAAATCACATCGAAGGTGTACTATTGGACAGATTCCAAAATAACCTTATTCTGGATCAAAGGATCATCAAAGCGATGGAAGCAGTTTGTGGCAAACCGTGTCATAGAGATTAATGCACTTTCAGATTCGAACTCTTGGTATCACTGCTCTAGCAAGGACAATCCTGCCGATCTCTTGACCAGAGGTGCGAGTGTTAATTCTCTTGTAGAGAATCCAATGTGGTTTAGGGGACCAAAATTCCTAGCAGCTGATGACTTAGTGACTGAGCAAGAAACTATTTCTGTGCCAGAAACAGATTATTTTCCCGAGACTAAATCAAAATATAAAAATAACTGTAATGATTTCAATTCTAATATTTCTCTTTCTCTTTTCAGGAATCCTGAAGAAGTAAATTTTTTTCTCAACATAAGTGGTAAATACTATAGTATTCTTCGCATACTGGCATATGTTTATAGGTTTTTTCACAATTGCAAATGTAAGTTAGCAGACCGGCACAGAGGCAGCCTCACAACCCCAGAAATAAAAAATTCAGAAGTTTCTCTAATTAGATTAGTACAAAATGCAGAATATCAGGAAGAGATTAAGGGTTTAAAACGGGAATCAAGGGTTCCCCCTTCCAGTAAAATTAAATGTTTATCCCCCTTTTTGGATCAAGATAATATCTTAAGAGTTGGCGGTAGGTTGGAAAATTCAGATTTAAACTTTGATAAGAAGCATCAAATCATTTTGCCGAAAGGCCATAAGCTCACAAAACTCATATTTGAGCATTTTCACAGGAAGTATTTTCATATTGGTCCCCAAACTTTAATCCATTACGTACGAATGCGGTTTTGGCCCGTAAGTGGAAAAAATTTAGCGCGAAAAGTAGTGCATGATTGCGTTGTCTGTTTTAGGAACAACCCAGTTACTGCTAAACAAATCATGGGTGACCTCCCATCAAAAAGAGTAACTCCAAACTTTACGTTTAACCATACAGGAGCCGATTTTTGCGGCCCTTTTGAGATTAAATATAAAAATCAAAGAAAAGGGATTTTCATAAGGTTTATATCGCGATTTTCGTTAGCTTAGTAACAAAATATTTCTTCAGAAATTTAATGAAATCTAATGTATATACTTATTTCTCATTGTTTATGTATTTTAAGGTGCACCTAAGATTTACATGTTATTTTACATTCAACTTTTCTTAAGAATACATTGAACTATTTTTAGAAAATAGCTTAATTTTGTAACAAAGAATTTAATTTTATTGTATTGTATAGTCCTTGTTATTGCAACTTATTATTATTGTATTTGTATTGTAATATTATTTTATGGTATTGGTATTTTATTTAGTTCTTGTATTTATAGTGTATTTTTAATATTTTGAATGTGCTACGCACATTGCAACGCGGGGCGGCATGTTCGGACCTTGTGCGCATGCCGAACGAGCTCCGTAGCTTTGCGGTCATGTGACCCAGTTCAGTTGTGGCTTAGCTGCCATTGCGGCACGTTGTGTATTCGAGCGGGTCTTATCCCCAAGTATAGTATGTTGTTCTTGAGCTGCCATTGTGGCACATTATGCTATAGCGGGTCTTATCCCCAATTATTCTGTTGCTTATAGCGGGAGTATTCCCCAAAAGATGTTTTATGAACGTCACTTGTTCTAACAGCGGGTTATTACCCCAAAGTCACCTCATCATTCTACATGTTTTTCAGTGTTTGTGATTGTTTGTAACATTTGTGTGCTGTGTGATATAAAAATGTGAAAAAGGAAACTATTTGTCTTCAATCTTAAAGTTACACACAGTATTCACATACATATACCAAAATAAGTTTTAATGTATAGAAAAAAGCTAGAAAATTTTATTCAATAGAAGTTTAAACTTTTCTCTAAACTTTACATACTTGCAACAGAATTTCTCTCTCTTTTAGCAAATGATACAGTATTTTATAGGCATACATGTGGAAAAGTTATATAGTGTTTTTGGAGAGTTCATAATTCCATTAACTCAAAGATCTGAAGATGACATAAGGAGAAAAAAAAAAAAACATAAAAAAAACTGATTAATTAATTGAATCAATTCTCAATACCAATGTCTAGTTAACCCGTCAGCACACGCGCCCCTTTCTATTATGTTACTAAACACATGGGATAAATCTCACCCCATTTTGTCTCCCATTATATTTTTGGCTAAATGCATTTTAAAAACAAGTCTACTGCTGTATATTGTAAAATGCATCAGTACTACTTATTTTAGGGAGAAAAAAAATCATGCTTTTCATATTTATTTTCAGATTTTGTAACAGTTTCAGTACAAATCACCCTTTTTTTAGAAAATATACAAACAATTTGTTTCACACCTTAAAAGATGAATTATTTTACAAAATAGATATTAATTGCATTTAATACCTTTTCATCAATATATACAAGTAGCTTTTATGTTAGTCTTTTATCAAAATTATTTTATTGTGTGTTATCTCATAAGAAATGAACTTATCGAAATCCAACATTTGTACACGCGCAGGATTATTTAATCCCAAGAGGTATATTTCTCCCCTCCTAGTGAACAAAGAAAAGACATTGCTTCATCCACCCCTTCTCGGCCTTGACAGGTACAAGGCACGTCAGAAGTGTCCTCAAAAACTTACTTTTTTTTTAAAAGAAAAAATGTGATTGGGATGAGATTTATACCAGTGCGTGTGTTTACGGGTTAAAAAGAAAGTGCAATTGGATTGTTACAGGTACGATCAGCTAGGTCTTAAAAAATGTATAAATAAATGTTACCTGCTGAAATAATAATGAAAACAAAGTTACACCTTTAAATTAAAATATAAAATATGGAGATAAATAACTCCACAAAAAGATAATGTTTTGTTAAACTTATAAAGAGGTCCTCTAGACTAAAATAGAAGAGTTTCAATCCCAAGACTGTCCTGCAAAACAATGTTATAAATCACAATAATTAAACAATTATTTCTATTACATTCATTTATAAACATTTTCTTTTAAAGTAGTAAAAGGCTTTTATAATTACACTATCACATTCGTATTTATTTATTAGTGTTCTCGTGTGTATACTTTGTGCCAAAGTTAATATTTTTTTCTTAGCATAGATTATACAAAAGGTTATATACTTACATATTAGAAGAGTCTAAAAAATTTATAAGTTTCAGGTGAGTCACGTAACAAAGTTTGGGAAGCGATTTTTGTTAACACAAGTGCTTAATTCCATAAACTCAGCCATGTATTTAGCTCTCTATACAATGCAAAAACACAGCCTTATCCAAAACACAGTCCAATTTATAAATTATCAAGGGTGAATATAGCAAAAATGACAAGAAATGGAAAATAAATGAAAGATAGCAGAAAATACATAAAAAGATGAGAGGGATCAGAAATGCTATCTTCTGCTTTTTTGTAATGTTCTCAAATCACAAGTCAGATATTTCCCCGAGTTATTTATCACTACCGTGCTTTGTGGAATTATAGGTGTACAATGGGTGATCGGTTTACGAACCCTTTCGCGAGAGATTTTTATGTCCAGATAACGAACACCTCACAAAATAAAGCTAAGAAGAAGCTGTGTTTTACATTTGCCCCACTGTATTTAATTGCATCTATTGTCAACTTAGAGAACATTAACATTTTAACAGTTGTATTCGTATGGTTTAATTCATAGTCTTGGCCCTACATTTTAGGATCCCCAAATTAAAATAAACAGATTAGAAACATTAATTTTTATATTTGTCCCCCTTTTAAAGAAATATTTTTAATTGCAAATTAATTATTATAATTGAAATTTAGTTCACAAATTGTTAACAGGCTTTGCACTCCACTTGAACTTTATCGGGCCCTGGTGTAAATACGATCTTTTAGAGAACCAAGGAGTTTTTGAACGGTCAAAGTGACAAATTGATATGATTTAATGTCGTAGTCAATGAATGTAATCCTAAAAGTTTTTACAAAGGGCATGTCATTTATTTATTTATTAAACATGCCAGTAGACGGATAAAGCCATCAAACTACGATCTTTCAATATTAAATAAGGGCGTATATTAACCCTATTTTAAAGGAAAGATTTATATTATTTTTTATATAATTTTTACCTTTTAAGAACAAATTAATTGAATTCCCATACATATCTATACTAAATCTATGATCGGTTAGTGAACAATTCGGTTAGCGAACACTGTTTTGGAACAGATTAAGTTTGTTAACTGATCATCCAATGTACAACAAAATTAAGACTTCTATTGAATTATTACATTAAAATATTAAAGAATATTTTATAACAGTAAATTATCATGAAAAAAGTTTTGGCAAATATATTTATAAGAATAAAAGCAACATATGAAAAATGGATTTTGTAAAATAAGTCCAATGAAATATAGCTGTAAAATTTATTTTAACAGTGAATATTTTCTACTTTCTTTAGAATAACTTCATAAATTTTTTTGGCAATGAATTAGTGTTATTTTGCAAGTGCTGCAAACCGATAACATGTCACTAAAAAAAAAAAGTACTTGTTTTAGTTAACTTGTGAAATTTTATTGTTGCTACCAGCATATGCAGCTTTTGTCAGTGTTTCTCATAAGTTTTCTATGGGGTTTTAGTCAAGACTTAAAGAAGACAAGTCAATGTGCACACCATATAGGTACAAGCCAATAAAACGTAGAATTTGTAGTGTGAATCGAGGCTTTTTCTTGTTGAAACATAAAACATGGCCCTCCAGTTTCTTCAGAAACTGGTAACAAGTGTTCCCAAAGTACCTTTCCGTGATCTCCAGCATGTGATTATTACCCGACTGCCAAGAAGGGTTGTGTGTTTTACACGTATCTAGGTATATGGATTTCTTTATACTCTCGAAACATCCCAACGGCTGGATGGATTTTAATGAATGAAGTCTCTACCGATTCGTCTTAACTGTGCAATGGTTATAGGCTCATTTAGTTTTTATAAATTCAAAATGGTGGTAGAGATGAAATAAAAATTTATGTACCAAATTGAATGGCATATCATTGGATAGGTCTTTCAAAATGAAGACTATGTTTCATTGACTATTTTACAGTCAGAAACTCCATTTAAATATTACACAATCTGTAAGTTGTGTAGGTAGGATCTCTAGCTTTACTGTGTGAAATTTCGCAAACCCCTTCCTCTCTCAGCCAGACTGAATAGGCGCCAGTGATCCCAGATCACGTGATCTGACTAGAGAATTAATATTAAAAATCATTTTTTCTTTCTTGTTCTTTTTAGTTTAGTTTTTAAGTAGTAATGAAAAAAGTTGGATGCAGCAGGTAGTCTGTCTGCGTATATGTTTTTTGTCATGGTCTTCAAATAGAAGAAATAATGTTTTGATTTTAAAAAGGGAAATTTATTTTCGAATATGAAATCATGCTATTTTCTTGACTTCCTTATAGAAGAAAATATTATCTTGGATTCCCTTAGTAATTTATATATTTAACAAATATTCTCCAAATGTTTTCATTGTAAATATTGTACATACTTAATTGTGTAAAAAAATGAATTCTCAAAGTTTTTAATATTCCTGTGCTTATTTATATTGAACAACACTTGCGCCACTTTCAGTCGTGAAGTATGCTTGATTACTTTAATGTGATTTAACATGAATCGTGAATTCTACAACTATGCTCTCCCAATAAGAATATCTTGAATTGTGATAACGTGAAATTTTGTGAATATCATGAAGATTATTTATTATACTGCAACTCTAACCCATCATAGACATCTATAGGCCTCATCAAAACAGTGTTTATAGATAGGAACTAACAATTAAACACAACTTAAAAGTCAGCAATAGAAGGAAATAAAAAATATATGCAAGTAATATAAAAAATAGTTTCACATTGATGAGAAATAACTAATTAGTTCACTTTTTATGCAGTCGGGTTTTTTGATTTTTTAAATTTAATTTTACTTGTTTAAAAATATGTTTTTCGTTGCCTTATATAAAGCCTGCTCAAACCATTATGGAACCCCTCCACCTTGTCATTTGAAAAAAAATCTTCGCTTCAGAAGTCACAACAGTGAAATTGCCAACCATGTAAATTAAACTTCTTTCACCCAATAACATTACTCTTTTCTGGTTTCTTTTCAAAGGCATCACAGCTTGTGAAAATATTAATCTATTTTCTTTGTGTTTTCAGTTAATTTTAAAAACTAACTTCTCTTTATGTACTTAAAAAATAAATTTAAATTTCTGCAGGTTCCTAGACAATACAGACTTTGAGACTGGAATGTCATTTTGCCTAAGATGCCAAATAATTTCAGTCAAAAATAATATACTCATTTGATGAACATTTTTCTTTTTTTTGGGGGGGGGGGGGGCTTCTATGAGATTTGCAGTCTTATGAAAATTTTACTGGAAAAATTCATTCAAAAAATTGTATGATTCATTTAAAATTCATGCTATTTTCCTATTAGATTTACCGTACTCCTTAAAAACTAATTTCATCCTTTTCCTTTTTCAAGTTGATTTTTGCAACCCATTACATTCATAGTTTAAAATTTGCTACTGAGTAATATGAAAGCTAAACATCAAATTACATTTTAAAGTCATAGTGATTGAAGAACCATGAATGAGCTTGATTTTAATAAAAATTTGCATAAATAAAGAACAGCCGTGCTTAACTTTTAAAAAAATTGAATGTGGACCATCTTTTTGCAGTACCTAAAAAATAAAATCCCTTTTTTATATTTGAAGACGATTCGCTAAAAGTATTTTTCTTTCTCTTACAATATTAGATAAGAAAAAGTCTCAAATTTGTTCATAAGAAAATTTGAATATTTTGCAGAAATTAAATGGATTTTTATTATGACAAACTGTATTTTATATCTATAAAAAGACACTTGCAGCTTCATTTGAAAAAGACCTTTATATATCATAGAATTAAAAAATTATGTTAGAATTAAAAAACAGAAAAAGGGTGGGGTGCAATTTATATAAATGAGTACCTTCTTATTGCCATGGCTTCTTTGTTATTTGGATTGAAAAATTCATGATTCTTGTAGGCTTCAGTGGCTTGACGCCGATATTCACCAACATTAAAAACTGGAAAAAATAAATAAATCAGTAAAAACATTCTTTCAAATTATATGAAAATGCATAAAAAATTGTAGATAGAAATATCATTTTGAAAAATACTTATACATTTCAAATTAATGAAAATAAGGTAAAACGCAAAAGAAAACCATTTATATATTAAGTATGTTATTTAATGTTACTAATTAAATCACCAGCACACGTGCCCCTTTCCATTACGTTACTACACGTATGGGATAAATCTCCCCCATTTTGTCTCCCATTATATTTTTGGCTAAATGCGTTTTAAAAACAAATCTACTGCTCTATATTGTAAAATGCATCAGTACTACTTCTGTTGGGGGGGGGGGGGGGATCATGCTTTTCATATTTATTTTCATATTTGTAGCAGTTTCTGTAAAAATAACTTTTTTTTTTTTTAATGGAAAATATGTAAACGATTTGTTTTACACCTTAAAAGACAAATTATTTTACAAAATTGATATTAATTACATTTAATACCCTTTCATCAATATATACAAGTAGCTTTTATGTTAGTCTTTCATTAAAATTATTTTAGTGTGTGTTATCCAGTAAGAAATGAAACGTTTGTACACGAGCGGGATTATTTAATCCCAAAGAGGTATATTTCTCCCCTCCCAGCGAGTAAAGAAAAGACATTGCTTCATCCACCACTTCTCGACCTTGACCCTGAAAGGTACAAGGGAGGTCAGAAGCGACCTCAAAAAAAAATTATCCTCTTGACGAGATTTTATTCCAGCGTGTGTGTTTACGGGTTAAAAAATTTAGATAAAAATTTCCGCTCATTGTTCATTCATATAACGTATCGTATTGAAATTAAGATATGATCTGAGAAATAAAATTACCTTTTATTTAAAATATAATTACTAAATGCAACAAACAAAAGTTAAAGATTTAAATTCCCTTTGAATCAAAGTCATACATACATGAATAAAAAATTCATTATGTAAAAAATATATATATATATACTTTTTTTTTATTATTACAATTATGTTTCTTGAAAACCTTGAAATAATATTCTCACAAGATTTTCAAACATATTGTAATATTTAGATTATGAAAGCACAGCGAGCCAAAGGTACAACTTCCTATGTATTCACACTATGTATCTGTCAATGAAATGAACACTATTTTCTTAGCAATGGCCTAATCAAATACAATGTAACTTATCACAAACATAATCTTAATAAGACAGAGGTAATAACGTGGTCCAATTTTTGAAATTCGATCTGTGACCTGAGTGACTAAAGTTCAAAGTTCTAACACACATCCTATATGCAACAATCTTTTATAATCGGGCTAAAAATTGAGCAATGAATAAGCTCGAAGCCAATTCGGCCAATGATGTATTAAACGCGCCCGAATCCCCCAAAACTGCCTTTTTTTTTTACTTAAGGCGGTTTCTCGCAAAAAAAAAAAAAAAAAAAAAAAAAAAAAAAAAAAAAATCTGCAATTATAAAAGCATGATACTTGTTGAAGTGATTTGTAATCGTTTTTTTTTTTCGATAAATAAATTACATCTTGAGTTAAGAGATTGTTGTCTAGGGACGATAGTTTATTTCCTTTCCTGCGCTGTCGCGTCCGGAAATTTGGATCAAAGCGCCAACTTTTGATAGCATTTTCTGAAAAATCTTCTGCCTTTACCGAATAACAGTTCGATTTCATAGTTTCTGAATAAGAGCACCTGCAAATTTGATAAGTTTGCGCACAAAGAGGAATTTTTAAAATGTGTCAGAAAGTAGCCAGTTTGGAAAAATCCCTTTCCAATTCTTGCACGTTTACACAATCTCTTGAAAAGAATCTATTTTTATTTATTTTGTTGCATTTTTTGAAAGGTGTAAGTGTAGAATACGCTGCTAAACGGCAAATCGGTACATATATAGCTACAAATTTATTTAATGGAGGACGATTTTCTTTACTGAGAACGATGAACGTTTTGGGAATTCCTGTTAATCTGGAAGACAGGAGTTACGCCGTCAATGGAGTGAATTTCGTGTGCAGAATGCAGAGTATGTCCAGGCAGTGCTCTCACCGCTAGACGAGAACAAGCCGTCGATATACAAAAATTGAGTTAAGAGGAAGAACTTTTTACCCTTTGCCCCTTTTGAATTTTGAAAATCTGACCTTAAATTGACGTTCGGCAACTCAAAACCTCCCCTTCAAAGGTAATTTCTGCGCAAAACGGACGAATGGCAAAAATTATGGGTCAAAGATTGACGACAACTTTAAACACGTTTTTGTCCAAACGAGATTTTTTAAATCTGGCTATGTTCTAGTGGTTCCATCGTTGAACTAATTCAATTTGAATTCCCCCCCCCCCCCCCCCCCCCAGTAAAGTAAAAACTTTTGGTCGTAGAATGACTCTATAAATGTGTTAAATTTGCCTACATTAAATATTTTTACAGCAGCTCAAAGGCCAGAGAGAGAAAAAAAAAAAGGGGGGGGGGGTAAAAAATTAACATTAATTTCAAGTGTTCGCTGTTTTGTCTTTTTTTTTTACAATTTTTCAAAGTTTTTTTAGGTTTATTCCATAACAAATTATGTTAACTAATATATAAAGAAATGCATTTATGATTTCAGATTAAGTTTTGAATAAACTGGAATCTACGCGCCGTGTTTGTCTACCATATTGGACGGCATCTTGATTCTTTCCTTTTTTTTAATAAAAAAATATTTTTAAAAGATTGATAGAGATTTGTAAAAAAAAAAACAGAATGTGCATAAGTCTAGATCTGTTGTCTAAAATAAATAAATAAAAATACCAAAGTTAGCCTATTTTTCAGGCAATAAGTAAACGTGGCCGTAAATAGCAATTATAATAAACTAACATTTGACGAGGAGAAAGAAGGTGCTGAGTTACTCAAAAACATAATTACAGTTATCTTTTATCTCAAGAAATTAATAAATAAGCAGTACTTTTTTAATATAAAAATAAGTCATAGTCAACTAATTACAGGAAATTTTTCATTAATTAAAACTAAATTTAGAAAAGGTTTATTTTTAAAAATTAAAACATTAAAAGCCTTTACATTAACAGGAAAAAATTCAGCAACTCTTAAATTTTTCTTACCCCTTGTTGTAATTCCAATCCAGTTTAAATAGCGAGAAAGTTTTTTAGCTATGTATGTTTTCCCTCGAGCAGGCAAGCCAACCATCGCAATGACATGCGGCAAGTTGACATAATTAATCCTATCCCCTGTAAAAACAAAAAAATTAAGGTTAGAAAAATAAAAATTAGAACAGTAACAGAATAAACACACAACATTAAAAGAAAGAAATGTAAAACTCGCCTTTATTATTAGTAGTACTCATTAGCATTATTAAATTTTCAGTATAACTGCATTATAATTCCCCAATAAATCCAAATTACAATATCAAATACTCCCAACCACCCCAATCCTTTACTAAACCTCGCGCACGCATGATCTAAAGCGACCATTTTCTTGAAAATTCCGGAAAAAGAATCAATGTCATTTTATCAAGCGATGGATTCATAGTGTGGCGCGGGTTAAAGTTCTCTCCCTCCTCTTCCCGGAACATTAAAAGCCCGCATAGAATGTAAAATACTTTCCAAAATCACAATAAATAGGATTCCTAAATGACTGTAAAAACACTTTTACAGCAACAGTAGTACGTTTGTAGGAAAGCCAAATGCTTTCCATAATCACGATAAATAGGATATGAAGTTTTTGCCTGGATGATAAATACATATTAATTATTCCCAAATGACTGTAAAACCACTTTTACAGCAACGTTTTGTAGGAAAGCCATTCTTCGTAACTGTAATAAAAAATTTCGTTTTTTAAAAACTTATCACTGAAAAGTATTTTAGCCAATATTAGTAATGTATTCGAATTAGTTTTGACGACTGTTTAAGAATTATAGTTTTAAATACATGCCACAAGCATGCAAAATTTATTATAACTGGGAAAACAGTTGTACTAAAATCCTCAAAGAACAGAAATCGCGCTTCAAGAAATAATTGCTCAGATAATTATCTATCCAGGTACTTCTATGAGACCATGTATATGGGACCATATACATTAGTTGAAAGGAAACAGATTTCAATCTAAAGATATATATACAGTAAACTCTGTATAAGGCGGAATCGATCGGGACGGAGAAAAATTTCCGTGGTAGACAATATTCCGGCTTATGCAAAAAAATCTCCCCCCCCCTCCCCCCCACACCACCACCAAAAAAAAAGAAAAATCCCTCTAATTTGATGATTTTTTATTGATTTTCCTGACTCGAAAATCGGTTGAAAACTGAAATTCGGAAAGATCTTTTGTCTTTATAGATAAATGAGAAACGCTATTCAATTTCTTAGTACTGCTGTAATACATGCGAATTGGAAGTTTATACACACACACACACACACACACACACACACACACAAAAAAAAAAAAAAAAAAAAACAATAAACTTCGAGAATGAGACAGAACACTCAACTACAAGATATAACTTTGAATTTGAGTACATCCTTAAAGTATAATATATTGCACTTTCGAAAATATATATTTTGATAAATGTTCATTCTACTAGAAATATTAACTTTTAAATATAATTTTGCATATGAAAAAATGGCACAAGCATAAATTCCTTAAAATTTAAACAGTTTCTGTCCATTTGAATTAACTTTTTCAAAGTGTTACGGAATTTAACTAACATGCACGTCATTGAGTATTTGACTTATCAGTTTTAAAGTTTAATAAACAAAATGCTTTCATTTTTAAATTATCCTTTTTTCCGCCTTATGCAAAATTTTGGTTTCGGTGGGACCTTAAACTGCTTTCCGTTTCCGCGTTAGACAGATTCCGCCTTATGCAGCATGAATTAATGTAATTTTCTATGGGTTCGCCGGGACTTGAAAAAATTTCCGCGGTAGACAGATTTCCGGCTTATACAGAGTCCGCCTTAGACAGAATTTACTGTATATATTTTTTTCACTTAACCTTTTTCGCGACGAGCGTCTTTTACAGAATTTTTAATCTTTTATCACCGGTTTTTCAAAACAGAAATTTTGGCCTAATCGAATCTGAAACATGCTCTGATTAAATAAGGCAAAATCTGTAATAAAAAATAACTGGTGGGAATAATCGAGGATTCTGAAAACCTTATGCGTTACGTATATGTGACGCTCGTCCTGAAGGGTTTAAAAAACTCTGAAGATTAAGAGTTGAACTAACTGCTAAACAGACACAATACACTTTTACACTCACAAACCACAGGATTTAGTAACAAATATACACTGAACTAAACCAAAACCATATAATAAAAGATTTTCTTTTCAATAAAGTTGTGTAAATAGCCTATCTAAATTAGGCAGTTTATCTTTTGATGGCTGTTCTAAATAAATACTGTCTCGCATACTTATTGGTTCTTCATTTAAACAGCTTCAAATATGAAGCTTGGAAAAGATTTTTCTTTCTTTGTTGTGACTAAAAATATTAGAAAATTTAAGCAATATTGTGAAAATAATTATTAAATATATCAAAATAACAAAAATCATGATATTAAAAAAATGTATATCAAGATATATGTCTACTGAATTGATATATAGTATCAACGAATGCTGAATACAGTACTCGACAATACATGTAATTATTGTTGAATTGTAAAATCTCTTGTTTGAAGTCGATTAAAAAAAATAGAGTGTTGTACTGTAAATATTTTAACTGTTTTGAGAACTTCAGAAGCAGACAGTTATTTCGTTGTGCATTGTAATGGGGAAAAAAATATTTGTATGTTTTAAAAACTTAACAATCTGGTACTGGCAAACGAAATAGTCTTATGATCGCAAAAAGCTATTTTTAACATTTCTAGAGATTTCTTCTGAGCTATTTCAGGAGTATTTCGGTAGTTCTTGAATTGCGTTATTTAAGATGCATTATTTTTCTATACACAAACAAAGAAAAACAACAAGAACAAAAATGCAATAGGGATAAAATACTTAGTCACTGTGTATACAGATATACGTTTATTTTAAGAAAAAACAAATAATGGTGGCAAAAAAAGTCAATTTTTTTTGTTAAGCTTTCGATTATGTTTGAAATTTAAGTTTGTTTTCATTCTATTTACCACTTAAATTTTCTTTCGAAAGATATGAATGTTCTTTAAAAAAAAATAAATAAATAAAAAATAAAAAAATAATGTATACTGCAGTAGTACATTAGTGTTGTATATTATACATGTATACTACTTATGTACATGCATTCAGGGCTTAATTTCTAACAAAAAAAGTACACAGGGCTCCCAATACATTTTAGTCCTAGGAAAGGGGAACAGTTTTATTTAAAAAGAGGACTTTGGGGGACCATTTTTATTTAAAGAGGGAAGTTCGGTGGAACTTTTTTTTTTCCTTTAAGGAGACTAAAAAAGGATCATGTGTCTAAAAACACTATAAAATTTTCTAAATATGCAAGCAAATTTTTGAAAATTATTTCAGAAAATATGTTAGATGGTTATATTTATAAAGATGTCATTAACCCCTTAACTGTTTTGCCTGTACACTGCAAGAAGAGTTTGCTTATTTCGTTACTAAAAGCTTTTTGACAGGGCGATTCCGTGCAGAGTGTCACACGTAACGCAGGCTTTAATTTTCCTAAGTAGGAGAAAAGCAAATTTTGAGTAATGAAATTAAATTATATACTTCTGTGAGTTTTATTGGCACACATTTAAATTTAAAAATATGGTAATAACTTATTTACCACACCACTTAGAATTAAAATTAAAATTTAATAAATAACTGAATAAATGAAAATTAAAGCCTGCGTTACGAATATGACACTCTGCACGGAATCGCCCGACACCACTAATTTTAAACTACAATATTCACTTTATTTAATGGCAGACATCTATGGATTATGTAAGGCAAATATTTTAAAACGATAAAAGTGGTGTATGGTCCCTATTTTTAATTTATTGTGTCAAAAGAATTAACCTCTTAAGAAGTTAAACATAGTTCCCAGCAAAACATGATAAACCCGACAAATTCCCTGAATTTCCCTGACCAAATCTCAAAAAATTCCCTGACGAAACGGGCATACAATGAAATTTACTACTTATTTTCACAATTCTTTGTCAAAACTAGCAAATTTTTCTGCGATTATTCTTCAAATTTCTAGGGGGTTTTTTGTGTGTGTATGCGTGTGTGTGTGATTTTTCTGACAATATATGATGAGTTTCGTACCATTTTTCATTTTTTTTCTCAGTGACTTTTTTGA
Organism: Maratus speciosus; assembly: GCA_963932465.1. Taxonomy (NCBI): domain Eukaryota; kingdom Metazoa; phylum Arthropoda; class Arachnida; order Araneae; family Salticidae; genus Maratus; species Maratus speciosus. The sequence continues at coordinate 318,767,983 of OZ010788.1, forward strand.
TAATATTGGTAAATTCCCTGTCTTTTCCTATATATTTTGAAATTTACCTGACTACTTTGAAATTCCCTGACTTTCCATGATGCTGGGAACCCTGTTTAAGGATGATACAGCTTTATTTAAAAACAGTTAAATATCCTACTGCAAGAAGATAGAAAGTATTCAATATTCGGCATTCACCATAATTCTATTCGGGGCGAGCGTCTTTCACAGAATTTTTAATCTTTAATCACCGTTTTTTTTTAAACAGAAATTTTTGCCTAATTGAATCGAGAAAATGCTCGGATTAAAATAATGCAGAATTTACAATAAAAATTTACTGGTGAGAATAATCACCGATTCCGAGTATCTTACGTGGCACGAATACCGGTCGCTTGTCCCCAAGGGGTTAAAGGAGCCTGGATTTTACATTCAAATTGTTGCTTTATTAATATTTAGGGCAGCAAAAAATGATTTGCAATAAAATACAAACAGTAAAAACTAATACGTCTAAGAAAGTATTAAATCAATCAAATGTTAGCAATTACACATTTCCCCCCCCCCCCGCAAAAAAAAAAAATCCACCGATTGTAGCGAATTTCGACAAATGGTCGCCGAAAAAAATCAATTTCTTCAATCGTTTGCAGGTCAAAGGATCGCAAAAGGAACGCCAATTTCGTCAAAGGATCACAAAAAAATGCGAATTTCGTCAAAGAATTGCGTAAAAAAAGCTAATTTCGCGAAGGAATCGCGCAAAAAACGCTAATTTCGTCAACAGATCTCTGAAAAAATGCGAATTTCTTCAAAGAATCTCGAAAAAAAAATGCGCGAATTTCGCCAAAGAATCGCTGAAAAAACGCGAATTTCGTCAAAGGGTTGCCAAAATTAACGCACAATTAGCACCGGGAGGAGATTCCCCTAGGTGCGCATCCACCGGAGGGGGGGGGGTGTTAGATCGGGGCAAAGAAGGGAAGAACAAATTACCAAGTTGGTTTTTAAGAAATCAACACAACATACGCATTTTAGCTTTTCACTGACTAGGATTAGGACATAATCCTTTTTTCTCATTCATGAAATACCCTTGAAATTTACCAATGTGGGTGGCAATAACAGTATATTTTTTACACATTATTGATTTTCTTCAGAAAACATTAAGATGCTTGAATTTTTCAAAGGACCTTTCTTTTTCTTGTTTCTTTCTTTCTTTGGAAATTGCTATGAATCCCATTCTTTTCTCAAACAATAAAGCACTCCTCAAAAATATCATTATACAGAAATTAGAATTGCAGCTTCTTTGAAAGAACGAAAAAGTTTCAACACTTTAAAGGGATCCGAATAACGTTGCCAATTTCTGTTGTAGAGATTCAATAAAAGGTACACGAAGTAGCATCGTTCACACCTCAACCCATTTAGTTACCATTAGTGTAAAAAATTATGGCGCCATATGCCTTTTGACAGGACATAATCTTATTTTGTTCACTAACTGCCGAAACGTCAGTGAAGTTTACCAATGACACGCGAAAAGTGTTTTCGTTTGCTTGTCTGTCTGTTCCGCGAAAACTGCCGTTAAAAGCATTGGATTTATATCTTGGGGGGCGGCGACCGCCCGATAGATCCCCCCCCCCCCCCCGTGGATGCGCACCTAGGGGAATCTCCTCCTGGTGCTAATTGTGCGTTTTTTCCGCGGCTCTATGACGAAATTCGCGTTTTTTTTTTTTTTGCTATTCTTTGAAAAAATTCGCATTTTTTCCCGAGATTTGTTGACGAAATTAGTGTTTTTTGTGCGATTCTTTCGCGAAATTAGCGTTTTTTGCGCAATTCTTTCACGAAATTAGCGTTTTTGCGCAATTGCTTGGCGAGATTAGCGTTTTTTTCTGCGATCCTTTTACGAAATTCGCGTTTTTTTCGGCGATCCTTTGACGAAATTCGCGTTTTTTTGTGGTCCTTTGATGAAATGTCCGATTTTTTGGCGAAATTCACGTTTTTTCCGCGCTTTTTTGATGAAATTCACGTTTTTGCTTGATCCTTGGACGAAATTCATGTTTTTGCGTGATCCTTTGACGAAATTCGCATTTTTGCGCGATTTTTTGACCTGCGAACGATTGACGAAATAGATTTTTTTCGGCTACCATTTGTCGAAATTCGCGGTGGATTTACATTTTTTGATCCAAAGGCAGGGTTCGCAAAAACCCGGGTTTTTCTGAAAAAACCCAACCCACATGGGTTTTTTCATGAAAAACCCAATTTTCCCCGGGGAAAATCGGGTTTTTTCAAAAGTATAATACATTCGTAATTATATTATTGTATACTATATTTTCTGTATATTATATACACTATACATAAAAAAATACATTGTTATCTTACATACAATATAATTGTAATGCTATTTTACAAGTTATAAATTGTATAAATTATATGAATTTAAATTAATTAAATGTCAGTGTTTCTCACAAATTAGTTTTAAATATAATAGAAGATATAAAATTGTTAATTTTCTTTAAATCAAATAATGAATAGAATATTAAAATTTTAAATATATAAGTAGGAAGAAAAAAGGGGTAAACTAGTCGGATGTGCCAATCCCAAAAGTTTCTTCTATCTCATACATGTTAATAATTCAAAATTCACTATCACAGTGCCAAAATTAAATGACAATTTATGCCCGTCATGAGGATTGTAAAATATAGATTTGTTGAATTGGATGCATTTAACAAGGAGATATAAGTATCACCTGTTATGCAATTTACAACAAAACCTGATCAGTAACAATTTACGTCAAGATCTAACTGAATCTAAAGTTTGATGAAAATCCATGCATTATTAGTTCTTGAGATAAAGCTATTGCAAAAAGTGAGATAAATGCAACACAACAGTGCCGCTTGGGTGATATACACCAAAAAATAATCAGCACCAGTTTATATCAAGGTTTAACTGAATCTAAATTTTTATTCAAGTCCGTACATTAGTTCTTGAGATAACAGTTACTGCTAAAATCGCGAAAAATGCAGCATAGCAGCACTACCTGTTGGGCGATATGCACCAAAATTCAATAAGCAACAAATTAACTTGTAACTGAATCTGAAGTTTTATTAAAATCCGTGCATTAGTTCTTGAGATAAAGCTATTGCAATAATTGAGATAAATGCAGCATAGTAGTGCCACCTGTTATGCAGTATACACCAAAAACTAATCAGCACCAGTTTACATCAAGTTCTAACTCAATCTAAAGTTTTGTGAAATTCTGTGCATTTAGTTCTTGAGATAGAGCACCCGCAATTTTTTTTTCACATACAGACAGTCATTTTCTAAAAACTATCAAATTGTCTTCAGGACCTTTTTAAAACGTATAAATTCATCATGAACTGGAAGTCGAAAATTTTCACGAATTCAATACTTTTTTCTTGTAAAGACAGAAGAAAGTACAAATACATATTTTTTTATTTCCATGAATATAGTTGATTTGAATTTTTTATATAAAGACATACCTATAATTATGTACTATGTATGTTGCCTACTATAGGTTCTATGTTAGTAAAGTATTTCAATGTGCTGAAATACATTTTTATTTTACTTCAGATGTGTATGTAATGGCTTTTATACATTAATATTTTTCAAAATTAACTGAAATGACTTAAATTTATTAAATGTATATGTTTAAATTTTTAAATTATATCTGAAAATTGAAAAAACCCACTTTATGGGTTTTTCAGTGGGTTTTTTCAAGTGGGCCCATTCTGAAAAAACACACCGGGTTTTTTCGAACTGGGCCCAGCTTTGCGAACCCTGTCCAAAGGGGAGGGGCGATCACCCCCCCCCCCCTTCCTTGGATCCGCGCCAGTGAAGAGGTATACACACCATAGAGGTCTGCACGGGTCCGGGCCAGCGGAATGAAGACGAATTTTCCAACGGGCCGGCAGAATTAGGACAATTTTTTAAACGAGCCGGGCCGACAGACAAAATTGAACGGGCCAGCAGGGCCGGGCCGGGGCGATAAAAAAGTAATCGGACCGATATACGTATACGAGCCATTTTCAATGAATACGATTTTCTCGAGAAGTATAAATGTGCGTCATGAGCCAATGCGATTTTAACAACATCAATACAGATATATAACATATCCACCGTAGAGATCGGCATCGTACAGTTAGAAGACATCTGATTCCGGGTTTAATTTTTTTTCAGCAGACTCGTGCCGGGATGGAACTGGTCTTAATCGATCTCAGGATGTGTAGGACAGGCATTGTGTTTTGTAAAAGTATTAATAGTGATAATGAATTTCTTTTAACAGTATCTTTGGAAATATACCTTAAGGAGTTCTCATATTTACTGCTCAACAATGCGAAACTTTCAGACACATGTTCTGGCCCATTTTTAATTATAAAGGCATAAAATTGACAGGCCTGACTATTGAAAGCATTTGGAAACGAATAGCTTTCTCCATATTTGATAAATTAGTTACAGAGATAACAGAGATTCTTGTCACCTGACTGTACGTTTTTCTTCTTTCCTGTGCTATCGCTTCCGTAAATTCGATTCAAAACGCTAACTTTGGCAGTAGTTTCACAGAAAGATATATTGCTTTTATCTATGAGAAAGACGGCATTTACATAGTTTCTGAATAAGAACACCTGCCAATCTTACGCGTTTCCAAAAAGAAATGAATTCATAAATGTGTCGATATGTAGCTCCTTTGGATTTGAGAAAAGTCTTAAAAATGAGAGAAATATTTTCACAAATCTACTTTTTATTATACAGCTTCAAAAGTTATCATGTTTTTAATCCTTTATTCTGAATTACATTAACCTTTTAATGAATCCTTATTGGAATTTTGAAATGTCTTTAGAGACGATGACTAAAACACTAAGTAATCGTTAATGTTTACTATTGTGTGTTTTCTGTTTTGCGAACACATAGTAATCTAAAATATACTGTAAAATGTTCCCATAAATATGTATGTAGTATTCATTAAAAGAATCTTAATTGTATGTCCAATGATGGAACAGTGGCGCAGCAGTTAGGCGATTGTTACCACTAACTTTTTTTAGTATTCTTTACATTGAAAAATCTCAGAATTCTATCCTTAAATAAGACGAAGAATACTAATAAAATTTTAGCGGTGTCAACTTATTCTCTAGTGCTACACTGTTCCATCACTGTATGTCGAGAAAAAACGTATTTTTTTTTTTTAGAAATTCAGTCGGGCCGGGCCGGACCAGATTCACTGATTTTTGCACGGGCCGGGCAGGGACGAGGACTGTAAAAATTACAAATGGGCCGGCCCGTGCAAACCTCTAACACACCACGTAGATGACACATTTTGACTTTCTAGGATGTTAAAGGCCCGTATTTCTGAAGGGGATCTTTTTTCAGAGATTATCCTCTTTCAGAAATCTGATATTAAAAAATGGATGTGATGATTATCTTTTTCAGCTTTCGGTAATTGGTTCTTATGTATTTTTTAGTGCTGAATCCAAAAATGACCTTCATTTTGTACCATGCCATCACGTCAGGATTTCACAAAAATCGCAAATTTTTAAAAAGTCCTTCCGGCCAGTGCCGGGAGGAAGAGGTAGCTTTCATAATCCTTATTTTAAAAAGGCCAACTTATATCATGCAAACACACGAAGCTCAATTTAGTGGAAACCGAATATAGGAGATTCAATACTAATTTTTATCAATATAATGAATGAGAATTTCGCGAAATTAGTCAGCTTTATCCAAGCTGCTTTTCTTTAAAGTAACTTATATTTGGCTGCCAAATTCGGCGATATCTTGAAGTGCCTGCCATTTTAAGACAACATGGTGGATGAGGCTAACCAGTGAACTTGGTCGAGACCTTAGTAATTGCTGTGCACATGCTCACTCACATCGGAATCGGTTAATATATAGGAGTGCTGTCGCATGCAAAAAATCAGATTTTTCAAAATGTCACCCACAATAGAAATTGAAACTGCTATATCTGAGCCATTTTTTAAGGTAAAGACGAACAAAAAATGCTCCTGAATCCTTATATCAAGATCAAATACTTAAGAAAGAAACCTTTTTCATTTTCTAATTTTTTTGCACCTCACTTTAAATATAGATATTTTTTTTAATTTAATGGCCGCCATTTTGAAACAAGATGGCTGATGAATATGGCCAGCGAACTTGGTCGAGGTGTTGATGTATACTATCCACATGCCTTCTTACACCGAAATAGGCGAATACGTGTGTTATCGCGTGACAAATACAAGATCGTTTCAAAATGTTAGCCATGCTAGAAATTCAAAGTGTTATAAATCAACCAATTTTTAAGATATCAACAAAAGAACAAATTTTCAGAAACAAAAACTGCTCCGGAATCTTTGTATCAAGGACAAACACATAAAAGAAATCTTTTTCATTTTCCAATTTTTTAATACCTCATTTTGAATTTTAAATTTAATTTTTTTAAAATGGCAACCCTTTTGAAACAAGATGGCGAATGAAGCTGGCCAATGAACTCGGTCGAGACATTGGTATGTACTATGTACAGACCAAGTTATATCCAAATAGGTTCATAAATACGCCTGTTATCGCGTGACAAATATCAGGTCGTTTTAAAATGTCAGCCACAAGAGAAATACAAAATGCTATTACTAAGCCATTTTTTTTTAGATATAGACGAAAGAAAAACTGTTCCGGAATCATTGTATTAAGGTCAAACACATACAAAAAAAATCTTTTTCATTTTCCAATTTTTTGGTATCTCATTTAATTTTTTTTATTTTTTAATTTTTTTAAATGGCCGCCATTTTGAAACAAGATGGCGGATGAAGCTGGCCAACGAACTCGGTCGAGATATTTGTATGTACTATGTATACACCAAGGTACATCCAAGTCGGTTCATAAATACGCCTGTTATTACGTGAGAAAAATCAGGACGTTTCAAAATGTCAGCCACGCTAGAAATTCAAAATGCTATAACTCAGCCATTTCTTAAGATATAGACGAAACAAAAACTGCTCCCGAATCTTTTTATCAAGGTCAAACACATAAGAAGAAAATATTTTTTCAATTTTCAATTTTTGGTACCACATTTCAAATTTAAATTTTTCTTAAAAATTTAAATGGCCGCCATTTTTAAACACGATGGCGTGTGAAGCTGGCCAACGAACCCGGTCGAGACATTGGTATGTACTATGTATAAACGAAGTTACATCCAAATCGGTTCATAAATACGCCTTTTATCGCGTGACAAAATTCAGGACGTTTCAAAATGTCAGCCACGCTAGAAATTCAAAATGCTATAAACTCAGCCATTTTTTAAGATATAGACGAAACAAAAACTGCTCCGAAATCTTTGTATAAAGGTCAAATACATAAAAAAAAAATATTTTTCCATTTTCAATTTTTTGGTACCACATTTCAAATTTTAAATTAAAAAAAAAAATTTAAATGGCCGCCATTTTGAAACAAAATGGCGGATGAAGCTGGCCAACGAACTCGGTCGAGAGATTGGTATGTACTATGTACACACCGAATTACATCCAAATCGGTTCATCAATACGCCTTTTATCGCGTGACAAAATTCAGGACGTTTCAAAATGTCAGCCACGCCAGAAATTCAAAATGCTATAACTCAGCCATTTTTTAAGATATAGACGAAACAAAAACTGCTCCGGAATCTTTGTATAAAGGTCAAATACATAAGAAAAAAATATTTTTCCATTTTTAATTTTTTGGTTCCACATTTCAAGTTTTAAATTTTTTAAAAAATTTTAAATGGCCGCCATTTTGAAACAAAACGGCGGATGAAGCTGGCCAATGAACTCGGTCGAGACATTGGTATGTACTATGTACACACCGAATTATATCGAAATCGGTTCATAATTACGGGAGTTACAGTGTGACATAGGTCAGATATATATATATATATATATATATATATCAATTTTGAACGGAGGGTGGTTTCGGGGTCTGGGGGTTATGATCGATGAAAATATACCAAAATTTTTTGAAATCGCTTTCCTCCGAACGGCTGCAATAGGTAGCTTTTTTGTAAAGAAAGCTACCTAAAAGTCTTACATCAAAATCAATTATCAAAAGTTAAAAAAGACAATCATCGCAGGCTTGTGTTACTAACGTTCTTCACTATAACTAAAAGAACAAAAAATAAGATAAATAATTACCATAGTATAAGAGTAAACAGAAAAAGAAAAAAAAAGGCATTTAATAAATAAATTCTATTATAACGTTTTTAATTTTACGACCTAATAAGTAACAATAAACGATATTTTGAGGAGAGCTCGAGATTATAAAATAAGAATGATGGATAGCCGAGTGTTTCGGTTAATCGGATGTCGGATAATCGAGAGTCTAATATTTTTAAATTGCATTAATTTCATATTCATTTAATAATTAACTGCAAGGAAGGATTTGAGCTACAGAAATTATGACTACGTTGATTATATGTCACTCGATATCGCCCCCCCCCCCCCCCCAAAAAAAAAAAAAAACGATTCTCTGGATCCGCCCCTGATATCCAGCCAACTTAAACAAGTTCCCGCGGTATCCTTCTTTCTGCTTGTGATGCTTTGTTCCAAAGCTGTTGTAGAAAGAAAGTTGGAATTCTTATCTTCAATGACATCAAATTTAGGATATTTCCTCTTTGCACTCGTAATAGTTTCCTTCCAGTATCCAGGAACATAGATGTGTTGTTTCTTGATAGTTGCTGCTTCTATCGAGTTACAACTTTCTGCTGGTGTCTTGGAACAATGCTAGAAAGGTCATGAGAACCTCTATTTCATCCCAGACGTAAATGTATCCATATTATTATTATTATTAAAGGAATGCACCCCAAAGTTATAAACAATAGACTGTGTTTATAATAAGCTATGTACGTTGAAAGCTTAGAAAGGGTAGTACTTATTGGAAGTCGAATGTACAGCAGTAAGTTTCATCTGAGGCTTTAATTTAATCGGTTTTTATTTTCTCTCTAGCCTGTTTAGCTATCTGCAAGTGGGGCTCTCCTTCGATTTCAATATTTTTTCACCGCCGGCCTTGGGGTGTTTGCTCACTGCACCCCGGCCATTTATACATTTCCCTCCCCCCATTTTGGTTCAGTTGACCGGTGGTGCTTAGGCATCCCGGTCACAAAATTCTTACCCCAGTTTCATAGTTAATTTTGAGGTTGATTGTTTGTTTTTAGCATTTAATTTTAATCTTAACTTGTCCCCATTTTCGATCACTGTCAATGCCAAAATGCAATTTGCATTAGCGGTGTTCTTTCGATGTCTAGTAACACAAAGCCTTTTTAAAGGCTAAACGGTTTGTGTGAAAGCCGGGAGACCCGCGACCTGTAATGCGCACTAGGCTTGACATCAAAATTAGTGAGCTATGTGCCCCCCCCCCCTTTTTTTTTATAAGTTCTTAGAAAGGTTAGTCAGGCTTGGCTACCTTATGCTATAGCTTTCTGTGCTCGTTCGCACCCTACTGTCTTTGCATTTTCCGTTTTTTGCCGACGCCAGTTGGTGAAGTGACATTGAAGTATAGGGCAACCAAAAAATTCTTGGATGCCTTATGCGTCCCTTTTTTCTGGAGGTTATATTAATCTAGTGCTTCCAACTCTGGAATGGCCCTCGGGACTCCACCAGAGCTTCCAAATTATACTTTTAGGCCGTGCATTGTTTCGAAATTCATTCTTAGTTCGTATTCATATTTATAGTTGGAGGTTACGCGCGGCGGCGTTTCACGCCGCGTCGGCACTCCTTAAGCACCGCGATGTCATGTCAATATTTTTTCAAGTGTTTTCACCATTTTTTGTGGAGAGCTCGATTGATATGTCATCACATAATTTACATGTATCTGTACTTGGCGGCTTCAAGTGTAAATTAAACTTTTTTGCTGAAGACTTTGTAATAGAATTTCTCTTTGACGGGGGTCTTATTCTTTGTCGTACATTCCTCTCTAGGCCTAAGTTCGAACTAAGTATTAGCGTTTTTTCCTTGTAATGATTTTTTAAAGAAAACGCTGTCGGTATTTTTATGTTTTTTTTTACCGAGAGGAGGGAGGGGGGGGGGGGGTGGCCACCTAAAACAATATTACTTTCCATTCATAGTTTATACATTTGATTCACGAACATTTATTTTTCATAAGAAGTTTTTAAATCGCTACTTATTAAAAATACAACTTTTATTATAGCAATGAGGCAAGATTTAGACAATAATGGGCCACAGATAAAGTAATGATGGAGAAGTAACTGATGAATGGACTTGATCAAGTATGGTTGTGAATATTTCTTGTATTACTTCAGCAACTCAGGACACAGATACAATCTATGAGAAAGTATGTGAACTACAGACTTGGTGCACTATGGCAGTAGATAAAACACAGTTTACTGCACCTTCTACATGAGCTATCTCACTTTTTTTTTTTTTTTTTATGTGGACTTGGGTCTACTATGGTTGTGAGCCCCTCATATATATTGTTAATTATTAACCTCAAACATATAATTTATTTTCTTTCTAGACAATACTGAATTATCAGTTATTCATAATAATCTTAAATATTAAATCTGGCGAAATTCCATCCGAAACCATCGAAATCATTAAAATTACAACTCAGTTGCACCATGTGTTGGGCGAAATACACCAAAATCTAATGCACACCAATTTATGTGAAGGATTAAGTGAATGTGAAGTTTTGACGAAATCTCACCACAGCGATGCCGAGATATAGTTATCATGTAAATTATGAAAAATGCAACATAACAGTGCCACTGCTGGGTCATATGCCAAAACCTAATCAGCACCCGTGTGTGCTAAAAATCTAATTAAATGTGGCGTTTGATGAAATTCCATGGTTTAATTTTTGAGATAGAGTTACTACAAAAATTTGTATCCCATATAGTGAGAGATTTTCAAATCGTATTCAGGTCAACAAACAACGTAAATCCATCAAAAAATAGAAATTATTTTCACGATTCCAATATAATATATTGGTAGTAAATATATATTGAAGTGAGCATTAAAAAAATGATGAAAGAAATTATAAGATTTCCTTTAAGAGCTAGGATATACTTCTCCATCAAAAGTGAAAACAAAACTACATCCAGGGCTTGAAATTCAATTTTTCCTAGGAGGGGAGTCTCCCTACCAACATTTATAAATGGAGGGGAGTTGAGCTATTTGGGAGGGAGAAAAAAAATCTTTAAAACCCACTGTTGTTTTACATGCTATTTAAAGAATTACATTAATACAGACATGACAAAATACCATTGAAGCAATTTAAATTAACAACTCGGAATAATCACGTAAAATGTTTTTTATGTAAAAAAGGAAGAAGGTCAAGCTTTTATACAGTCTATTTTTCAACTTTCAACCAAAAGTTATGGGTCTTTAATAATGGGGGTTTTTGATGAAATTCTGAATTTAGATTTTAATTCAATTTTGGGCCTTGAATCCTCTTTCACAAGGTAAAACTTGTGACAGACAGCACAAGCACAACATTTATAACTTTGAAAATTATTGGAAACATATGGTTATGTTCTCTTAAAAAAATTTCGGAAAACTTTGAAAACGTGCCTTCATTTTTAACTACTTGCATGAACAATGCATATTCAGTGATGCCATCATAAATATCCATTTCTGAAAGAAATTGTTTTATTATATCCTTAATGGAATTATAGTCAGAACTCGACTCCCTGCTATTTTCTTTGAACAAGCTTCTATGCATTCAAATTTTAAACAAAGTCCAAAGGTTTAAATAGAAATTGTTGATTCATTTCTTCTATTACACGAGAAATATAGGTTAACTTTAAATTGTCAAATCCTGATTTCAGTGAATTGCAAGGATCAATTAGTTTGGTGTTCCTAAATATGTTTAATTGGAGCTCAGGATTTTTATTTCATGTGCACCACGAGATCTTTTGCAGTCCTTCTAATCTTACTTTTGCTTATTACTGAATCTAGATCAATTTGGCAGAGCGCAGCACACGGTAACACTCACTGTTCTTTTTTGGCACACCCTTTTGGATATTTTCCTTTTTCTGTCATGGGAAACAATATCGTGAAATATGCCAATCAGGCGTAGGGGAAAAAACGTAAATTTTCTCAATTGGTCGAGGGAAGAATATCGTGAAATTCGCCGATTGATTGCAGGATAAAATTGTAAATTTCGTCAGTCTGTCGCAAAAAGTAAACATGAAATTCTCGTCTGATTCAGAGTAAAAAAAAAAAAAAAAAAAAAAAAATCTGAAATTCACAGCAAATTTTCTAAACGGTTACAGCAGATGATGGAAAGGGATTGCGAAATCCACTCCCGACGCTAATTTTTTTTTTTTGTTGCAAGTCGAGTAAACTTTTTTTTTTTTTTTTTGGCAGTGTGTAGCCAAGGGTTTGCTGAGTGTAGGCTGAGCGTAGATTTTTGCAAGTTGGGTTCCGGTTAAACCCACTTTTTCAAAAGTTAGTTCAGTGTATTATTTCAGATTAAAAACTATACCTATAAAAATAAACAAATATTTGCGTGCTGTTTTTTGTAGAGACACTCGCGTTTTTTACCCGCGATCTTTTGACGAAATTCGCATTTTACCGTGATCCTTAACGAAATTCGTGTTTTTTCCGCGATCCTTTGACGAAATTCGCGGTTTTTTCCGCGATCCTTTGACGAAATTCGCTTTTTTCCGCAATCCTTTGACGAAATTCGCTTTTTTCCGCAATCCTTTGACGAAATTCGCTTTTTTCCGCAATCCTTTGACGAAATTCGCTTTTTTCCGCAATCCTTTGATGGAATTCGCGTTTTTTTGGGCGATCCTTTGACAGAATTCGCGTTCTTTTTGCACGATCCTTTGACGAAATTCGCGTTTTGTCAGCGATCCTTCGATAAAATTCGCGGTTTTTCGCGATCTTTTGACGGAATTCGCGTTTTTTGGGCGATACTTTGACGGAATTCGCGTTTTTTGGGGCGATCCTTTGACGAAATTCGCGTTTTTTGGGGCGATCCTTTGACGAAATTCGCGTTTCTTGCGCGATCCTTTGACAAAATTCGCGTTTTCCGCAATCCTTTGACACAGTTCGCGTTTTTCCGCAATCCTTTGACGAAATTCGTTCTTTTGCACGATCCTTTGACGAAATTCGCGTTTTTCCGCGATCTTTTAACGAAATTCGCGTTTTTTGTGCGCGATCCTTGGACGAAATTCACGTTTTTTTTTCGCGATCCTTTGATGAAATTTGCGTTTTCCGCGATCCTTTGACGAAATTAGCGTTTTTCCTGCCATCTTTTGCGAAACTCTCGTTTTTTTCAGCAATCCTTTACCGAAATCTGCGTTTTTTCGCGATCTTTTGGTGAACTGCGCGTTTTTTCCCGCGATCTACAGGTGTGTCACGAGAAATTTGCGTTTTATTCGCGATCATTTACGAAATTCGCGTTTTTCGGGATCCTTTGCGACGAAATTGGCGATTTTATTTACGAAATTTATTTTTTCGGCGATCATTTGTCGAAATTCGCGATATTTTTCTGTTATTTTTTTTTATGTCCGAATTGATGACCGATTTTTCGTAATTTTTGGAACTTAATACCTTAAATTTTCGGAAAATTCGCAACAGAATCACTTCTGAAATCGTCAATGCTTGCGCAAAATGACGCGAAACTTGTCAATCTATCTCGGGAAAAAAAAAGTGAAATTTGTCTATCGGTCGCGGGAAAAAAATCATGAATTTCAACGATCTTTTGCGGTAAAATACTTGCAAAATGTGTCAATTGGTCGCGAGAAAATATCACAAAATTCGCGAGGCGTTCACGGGAGTTGATCGTAGTTTCAAAATGAAAAATTTTCCTGAAAAGGGTGAAATTTTTTGGACGGGAGCCTCCCGCCCACTTTATTCTTTTAGGCGGGATTTGAAAATTTTGGGCGTGAATCCCGCCCTGAAATTCAAGCCCTGTACATCTAATAATACTTAAAGGTAAAAACTTTATCTGTGTGCTAAATAGTGCACATAGTGATACAACAGGGTTCATACAGATCAAGGGATTCAGGAGATTTTAATTGTTTTAGTACCAGAAATTTCGTAAAGCACTGGTCGCTATATCTGAAGACATTTTTTTTTTTATTATTAAATAAAGCAAATATTACATTATGTAAAGTCTGATAAAAGGACCTTACAAGTCCTTGCAGTGTACGAACCTCGTACAAGATTTTGCAGGAAGGTAACTGTATGCCCAAGTTAGTTTTTGGATTTTATTATTAGTTTTTTTTTAAATTAATTTTTTATGCAATTTTTAGTCTTATTTTTTCATGTTTCAGAGTGATTTTTTTCACTTTAATAAAAAGAATCAGTTTTCTATTTTTTTAGACTATATGTAATATTTTTTTCCCTCTTAAATAATTTTTTTTTTTTCGGAATATGTACAGCATTCTTTAATTTTTTGTGTATTTCAGACTTTTTTTTTGCATTTGGCAGCAATTTTTTTTTTTTTTTTTTACTTTCTTCTATCTTTACAAGAAGAAAGTATTGGATTCATGAAAATTTTCGACTTTCGGTTTTCGACGGATTTACACATTTTAGGGGTCAGAGATTCCAAAAAACATGTTTTTACAAAATGTCTGTCTGTGACACAAATTTTGTGGGCGCTCTATCTCAAGAACTAATGCACGGAATTTAATAAAATTTTTATTAAGTTAGTCCCTAATACAAATTGATGCTGATTAGTTTTTAGTGTAAATCGCCCAACAGGTAGCGCTGCTATGCTGCATTTCCCGCGATTTCTGCACTAGCTCTATCTCAAGAACTAATGCACGGATTTTCATCAAACTTCAGATTCTGTTAGTGCTTGACATGAGTTGACGTTTTGCACCTTGTGGTGTAAATCTCTCAACAGGTGGCGCTGCTATGCTGCATTTTTTGTGATTTCCGCGATAGCTCTATCTCAAGAACTTATACTCGGGTTTTCAACAAACTTCAGATTCAGGTATACCTGGATATGAATTAGTGCTGTTTATGTTTTGCTGTAAATCCCTCAACAGGTGGCGCTGCTATGCAGCGTTTTTCTCGACTTCCACAATAGCTCAATGTCCAGAACTAATGCACGGATTTTCATCAAATTTCAGATTCAGTTAGTTCTTGACATGAATTGATGTTTTGTACCTTTTGGTGTAAATCGCTCAACAGGTGGCGCTGCTGTGCTGCATTTTTTGTGATTTCCACAGTAGCTTTAGCTCCAGAACTTATACTCGGGTTTTCAACAAACTTCAGATTCAGGTATACCTGGATATGAATTAGTGCTGTTTATGTTTTGCTGTAAATCCCTCAACAGGTGGCGCTGCTATGCAGCGTTTTTCTCGACTTCCACAATAGCTCAATGTCCAGAACTAATGCACGGATTTTCATCAAATTTCAGATTCAGTTAGTTCTTGACATGAATTGATGTTTTGTACCTTTTGGTGTAAATCGCTCAACAGGTGGCGCTGCTGTGCTGCATTTTTTGTGATTTCCACAGTAGCTTTAGCTCCAGAACTAATACACGGATTTTCATCCAACTTCAGATTCCGGTATACGAATTAGTACTGTTTGTGTTTTGGCGATTCCGGTTTACGATTCCGGTATATGAATTAGTACTGTTTGTGTTTTGGTGCAAATCGCTCAACAGGTGGCACTGCTATGCTACATTTTTCAAAATTTCTCCTACAGCTCTATTTCAATAACTAATGCACGAATTTTCATCAAATTTCAAATTCAGGTATACTTTTATATGAATAATTTGATGTAATTAATTTTACCATTTAAATGATTTAATTGGCGTGATTTATATAGAAGAAAGTTTTGTGATGGCCACAACATACTAGTTTTTTTTTTTTTACATTCATAAAAGGAATGTATCAAACTTTTAGCCCTAAAGCTAATGTAATAAATATTGTCCTTATGTGATTGCGTCTTTAGATTTGAATTTTTCACGATTTTTAGCTTTTGTGTGTGTGTGCGTGTGTGCGCGCGCGCATGTGTTCTGCGACGATTGTTTGACATTTGTGAAGAATTCCTGTTACAATGTTTTAGCCAACTACAGTAAATTCTGTCTAAGGCGGACTCTGTATAAGCCGGAAATCTGTCTACCGCGGAAAATTTTTCCAGTCCCGGCGAACGCGTGGAAAATTACATTAATTCATGCTGCATAAGGCGGAATCTGTCTAACGCGGAAACGGAAAGCATTTTAAGGTCCCACCGAAACCAAAATTTTGCATAAGGCGGAAAAAATGATAATTTAAAAATGAAAGGCATTTTGTTTATTAAACTTTAAAACTGATAAGTCAAATACTCACTGTCGCGCATGTTAGTTAAATTCCGCAACACTTTGAAAAAGTTAATTCAAAAGGACAGAAACTGTTTAAATTTTAAGGAATTTATGCTTGTGCCATTTTTTCATATGCAAAATTATATTTTAAAGTTAATATTTCTAGTAGAAGGAACATTTATCAAAATATATATTTTCGAAAGTACAATATATTATACTTTAAGGATGTACTCAAATTCAAAGTTATAGCGTTCTGGTTCATTCTCGAAGTTTATTTGGGGGGCGGGGTGTTGTTAATTTTGTGTGTGTGTGTGTGTAAACTTCCAATTCGTATGTATTAGAGCAGTACTAAGAAAGTGAATTGCGTTTCTCATTTATCTATAAAGACAAAAGATCTTTCCGAATTTCAGTTTTCAACCGATTTTCGAGTCAGGAAAATCAATAAAAAATCATCAAATTCGAGGGAATTTTTTTAGGGGGGGGGAGGGGGGCTTTTTTGCATAAGCCGGAATATTGTCTACCACGGAAAATTTTCTCAGTCCCGATCGATTCCGCCTTAGACAGAGTTTACTGTATAATAAATTTTGTCTTCTGCGATTTTTCCACATTATTAAAATGAATCGAGTTTAATTTTTTTAGCCCAATATAGTAAATGTTGTATTTTTTTCAATGAAGTTTATTCAGAATTTGTACAGTGATTTTTTAATTTTTTATGCGATTTTTAGAGTTATTTCAGTTTTGCATCGACTTTTTATTCTTAAAAGGAATCTGGTTTCAATCTTTTAGACCAGTTTAATAAATTTTGTCATCTGTTCAGAATTTTCAGACATTTATTTAGAATTCGTACAACATTTTAAAAAATTATGGAGTTTGAGAGGTATTTTTTAGCTTAATATAGTAACTTTTGTCTTTTGCGATTTTTGAAAAAAAAAATTATGCGTTTTTTAAAATTTGTCCCCATTCCGTGGTGATTTTTTGACATCCGTGAAACAATTCCAGTTAAAATGCTTTAGCCCACAATAGTAAATTTTGACCTTTATAATTTTTGAACTTTTAGCGATTTTTTTTTAGAGTTTTTTCATTTTTCGGCAATTTTTCCACATTAGTAAAAATTTTTTCAGTCACTGAAAGGGGACTAAGGGGACCGAAATACATAAGAGGGGACTAAAGGCAGGGTTGCCGGCTTTTAGCCAGGCCAAAAAAAGCCGGCCGGCTTTTTTTGGTTTTAACCGCTTAAAAAAAGCCGGCTTTAATTGAAAAAAGCCGGCTTTTATTTTTCAAAAAGGTGGTTTATAGATAATTCATATAAAATTTGGATTAATTTATTTTTAATACACTTATAAATATTTTCTACTAAAAAAAATATAAACTTCTATTAAATTTTGTCAAATAAATAAGACCTTATAGCTGCTAGAATGCAACTGTGAAGGTATAATGTCTGAAAAAAAAATTGTGAATATTCAGAAGAATACATTAAATTAGACTCTAGACTATTGGTTTGGAATACTTTATCATGACTCTACACATACCACACATTTTAAAGATTATATGAAAGAATAAGAAAATGTCACACATTAAAATAGAAACATTCTTACATATACTGATATTTACTTTTAAAATTGATTAAAACTAAATACCTTATATGCATATAATAACTGAAATTATCTTATATAATACTCAAGCAATAATAAGCAATCAATATATAAAAAATATTTTAAAAAATGATACATCTAAAAAGTTTTTCTGCTACTAAGCTGTTATGTAACTTATTCCAGATATGTCCATACGGACAGATTAAAATCGTAGAATGAACGATGTTGAAAGAGAAATTAGGAAGGATATAACATTCGAGGAAATTTTAGTACATGTAAGTGCATAAAATAAAGAGAACAATTAAAAAAAAAAATCTCCAAATAAAACTTGAATTAGAATTTTGAAAAGCTAGTTGCTATTTAAAATAGTGCATATTCATGCATAAATTAATGCATATGTTATTCATAATACTGTTTTAATAGAGAGAAATTATGTTTTTATTAAATGACTTTATGCATGATTTTAAATAAATGTTTATGAGAAATAAAATAAGACTTGTATTATTAATATCCCTTAAAATTAGTTAATAAAATATATAACTAAGCAACCATTGTCCTTTTTAATTATAAAGCAGTAAAAATGAAAAAAAGATTGTTAAGGTCAGTGTAAACCAGACAAAGCAATTGGTATGACCTTTTATTCCAATATTAATGTTCTCATTATTGAAAAATTGAGTTATATTGATTTCTACCTCAATTAAATGTCTTTAAAACTAATTAAAAAACACATAAAAATGTGTCGTTTATAATTGAAATGCTTCACTGTATAAAAGCCAATTTTGGCCAAAAAAGGCCAATTTCGGCCAAAAAAAGCCGGTTAAAACCAATAAAAGTCACCGGCGTGGCTTTTTTTAATTTTAGCCGGCTTTTTTGCAACCCTGACTAAAGGGGGTCATTTGGGAGGCCTGAATCGGAGCCCTAATATTCCGTGGTACCGGTACTAACAACTGTACCCCCCCCCCCCCCCAGTCACTCCAGTCTGCATATTTATATTTAGCACATTATTTCCAAAATTCAAAGCATTTTTTTTTCTTCCGCAAAATAAAAATTTTAAATGTATCTATGAGCATATACTTAACAGCCAACTATTCCACTTTTTGGTTATCGCTCCTTCCGAATAGTAATTTTTGCCTAATTTTAGTGTTAATTGCAGAATTCTGCAATTAAATATGGTAATAATCATAATTCGATAATAGTGTTAACACAAAAAAGGGATACTTCGCAGCTTATGTATTTTTATGAAAAAATGCATGAAATTTACAAAAATTAATATTTATATGCTGAAGAATGAAAAAATATTTATCAGTTTCCTATAAAAGGTGCGTATCTTAAACTTTAATTCCTTCCACATAGCAATCTTTTGTTGTATCAAAATTCACGATTTTTTTCGAATCGACAAAATTTTCAATTTTTTCCGCACTCGATTAATGAAATTCGCGATTTTTTCGCGTCCGATCAACGAAATTCGCTATTCTTAACTGACGAAATTTGTAATTTTTTCTCGCGATAAACTGCCGCAGGCGACCACCGAAATTTGAGATTTTTCCGCACATGATCGACAAAATTTGCGATGTTTCCGAATTCGATCAACGAAATTCGTGATTCTTAACTGACTAACGAAATCTATTTTTTTTCCGCGCAAAATTGATGAAGCTCGCGATTTTTAAGCAGCCGATTAACGAGATTTGCAATTTTTCATCACCTCATCGACAAAATTCGCGATTTTTCCGAACCCGATCAACGAAATTCTTGATTCTTAAATGACTGACGAAATTTGTAATTTTTTCCCGCGGAAAACTGACAAAATTTGCAATTTTTTCTCGCGATAAACTGACGAAATTCGCAATTTTTTCTCGCGATAAACTGACGAAACTGGCGATTTCTCCGCAACCGATCAACGAAATTTGCAATTTTTCAGCACTTTATCGACAAAATTCGTGCTTTTTCTGTGCCTGATTAACGAAACTTAACATCCCCGTCCCCCCGAATCGACAAAATTCGCGATTTTTTCGCACTCGATAAACGGAATTCGGGATTTTCCCCACACCCGATCAACGGAATTTGCTATTCTTAACCGACTCGGACGAAATTTGCATTTTTCCCTCATCAAATTGTCAAAATTCACGATTTTTTTCTAGCGATAAACTGCGAAACTCGCGATTTTTTCGCAGTCGATCAACGGAATTTGAGATTTTTTCCGACACTTGAACGTCAAAATTCGCAGTGTTTCCGAACCCGATCACCGAAATTTGCAATATTTTCCAGCTACAAATTGACGAAATTAGCTATTTCTTCCAGCGACATATGGACAAAAATTGAGATTTTTTCCAGTTATAAATTGTCGAAATTCGCGGGCCACAGGTTGTGTATGTGTATCCCTACTGTAATTAAAATCTGCAAACGGTTACATTAATAAAATAAAGATGACTAATTGGAAAACCATTTTAAATTATAATACGATTCGCAAAAAGGAAAATTAATGTAAATAAAATTATTCGTAACTTTAGGTGGTGGGGGGAACAGCATTCCGTGAAATGTCAGATAAAAGTGTAAATACAAATAAATAAAATTCTGTTTGGTGATATTTTTCGTATGAACAAATGCACTTTATTTATGATAGGAAACTCATTGCTGTTGACAATAATAACTTTTTCCTGGGAAAAAAAATCACTATAAAATAAGAATTAAAAATAAAAATTTAGCAAACTACTTTTCTCATTAGTATTAATTAAAAATATTTTTACATTTTCATTCTCCTGGAGATTCTTACAATTTTTACAATCCGACTTTTAATTTATGCTTAGAATGATTTGAATCTTTAAATGCATTTTGTGTATATTGTCAATCGTTAAAAATTTGTTAATGGGTTGTTACCAGTTTATAACAAGAATGAAAAATCATGCATGTAGCATAGATTATGAAACACTTTCCAACACATTCTGAATACTGTAACAAAACTTCAGTTTATTAAGGTGAAACATGTCTAAATAAACAAATTGGAAAACACATAACGCATTTGAAAACCCAATTTCTGTTACCATCAATATTCGGAAAAATATGCAAATCTTTTTTGTGCAGCCCTGTATATGATCTATACATTTGTATGCAGACTATATAGTATGCTAAAAGTTAGTTCAGTTAAACGCATAGCACAGTTGAAAATTTCCTTTCATCAATTTCCATCAATAAACGGAAATGTAAAAAAACTTTTGTGCAGCTCTGTATATTATCTATACAGTTTATACACACCAAGTAACCTTAAAAAGAAATAGTTGAATTTAAAAACACGTATCACAACTGAAAAGTCACTTCCAGCAATTACTGTTCACTTTCTTCTGTAGCCAAAATCTTTTGTGTCCCTGTAAACGAACGAAAAATTCTATGCACACCAACATTCTACAGTAAACGCCTTGCAGTGCATCTCAGTGATATATGTAAATTACAATATGTTTAAAATAGCGTAATATCATTAAAATACACCACAAACTATTTTTCTCCAATAGACTGTCCGAATTCTTTTGAGTGTCTTTGTCTTGTAAACGAAACGTAAATGCTACACACTTCATTTTCAATACAGAGCATGCCACCCCAATAACATCAATTTCATGGCAATCAGACTATAGTTACGCGAGTTAGAGCACGGACAGGCAAACCGAATTCATAAACACTTAAAGTGTTAAAAAAGAACAGCTTAAGTACGTTGATTTGTTTTACTTCCTTTTTTTTTCCTCACTAGGGGAATCTGCCTCAACGAGCTACGTTCGTCAACACCCGTCCAGACCCCACAGGCTCTAAAAACACGATAATTTTCAATTTTAAAAATATTACCTGATTTCAGATGATTGAGTATTATCACGGTCAGTGGCGATACGCAACAAGAAAAGTTTCAAATATATCGTTTTAAATATGACGTAATTTCCACCATTAAATGCTTTTTGCGCATAAGTTAATTATTTTAAAGTTTTCTTTCTTTCTTTTTAATATGTACGTGTAAATATATTTTCAACTGAAAAGTGTTTGGAAATATTTAAAAAATCTAGCAGTAGATAAAAACGGCTATTTCAAACTATGTATTAAATATCTATTCAGATAAATTTTGAATGAAAAATTGAAAAAACTTTAATTTAGAAGGAAAAAACACTGAACACTTCACACCGCAATCTAACCCAGTATATACCTGCAAAAGATGGTCGTTAAATTGCTATGCATATATTTACCGATTTCACCATTAAATACCGCCTAAATTACTTTTTCGATTTCAAAACTCAACTTGTTTGCCATACATCTACTCTCTATATATAAAATCCTAAGGAAACGAATATAGTGCAACGAATTTATGAAACGATTCTATGAAACGACTGATTAAACGACTGATTATGTTTCACGGCGATTTCTCCTAAAATATGGAATATTTTGCGATGAAAATAACACCAAAAATCCTTATTGATCCGCAGATTTCAAAACTGATATTAGAATTTTTAAATTCGACTTAGTTTTCAAGATATTAATTTTTTTTTCTAATTTTAAATACTTTTCTCTAATGATGGCAACTCAAATTTTAATCAAAACATATTTTTTTTCATACTTTAGAAAAGGTTATTATTTTAAACTAATTTGGCGACCAGTTTGGCCTCACTTAAATGCATGCTAAGAAATGTATCATGTTACTTTTATTCATAATTCAATTTACTTACTTGAACAATCTTTCGCCAAATCGAAAGATTCTGATAGAGAAACCAAGAACTCAGTATTTTATTTAGGCACGCAGGTGATAAATCGCCAAACATTTTTTCCGTCACATTTTTTTGTATTTCATTAATTTCATTTAAAATATAATCCTTTCATTCATTTTATTTAAAATACAAAACTTTCATTGGTACTTTTCGGTTAGCCGGGCGCCAGTTTTATATTTACATTCATATATACATATATGTGCACATATATGTACATATATATATATGTACACACACATAAATATATGCATATGTATATATAGGGGAGGGTAGTACACAGTGAGACGAAAATTATTATTACTTAACAAATGGCGACGATTTTTATTCTTTTGAAATTTTTTTTTGCTACATCTTTAAGCTACACAAATGCGCTACATAACGTATAAATGGTTTAAAAAAAAGTTATTTATAAAAGCACAGATGCTGCATAACGGAGTACCGAAAATTGTCTCACTGTGTACCACAAGTAGTACACAGTGAGACAATGTATATATTTTCATAAATCATACATTTTTAGACTATCGATAATTTTCTGCAGTTTATGATTTCTAATTAATATTTCTAGATTTTCAAAATATTAAAAATACGGGTGGACAATGGCAGACCTTGGGCTACCTTCATGCAAATTTTCAGACTCTTACGTTTAGTAAATTTCCCTAGCCATCGCACGCCCACACACACACTGAGAAAGAGAGAGAGAATAAAAAAAACCTTTTATTAATAAATAACTTTTTTAACATCAGAACCACATAGTAGGTACACAATAAGACACGTCTCACTGTGTACTTTCGTTACATTGTAACAAAATGGATGCCACATCTGTTACATCAATTTCATCGCTTTAAAAGTTTATGTCGTTTTCCCGAAATTTAAGTATTGCGCGGCAGCGCAATACTTTTTTATTTCCAGTGTCACTTCTCAATGTTAATTTAACACAGAAAAGCCTATGGAGATCATAACTTTTTCATATTTTCTTCCCACCTTTTTGTCCCTGATGCCACTCATTTTAGGTAGCTTTCATTATAAAAAGCTACCTATTGTAGCCGTTCGGAGGAAAGCGATTTCAAAAAATTTTGGTATATTTTCATCGATCATGACCCCCAGACCCCGAAACCACCCTCCGTTCAAAAGTTGATATATATGTGTATATATATATATGTATATATATATCAATGCAAAAACCCTTGACGGGTTAAAAGTTTCTGACGCAGCAATTTATCTTATGCTCTAAGAATTTTAAATATGGAACTTAAAAATACTGATATCAAATTTTGAGTGACGTTATGCTATTTCTTAAAAAATATATTTGTATTTATTTCATCATTTTATTTTTGTTTTATTTATAATTGCATGTGCAAAAGTTATGTTCAACATGAAAAGCTGCATAAAATTTTATTCGCTGTTGCTTTATCATTTACATCTCTCATAAATTCAAAATATGAGTTTTAAAAGATATGATATAAAATTTAAGTGACGCCTTGATGTGACTTTAAAAGGTTTGTTTTAAAATTCAATTTAAATTATTTTTGACTTGGTTAAAATATTTTTTTACATCTATACAATACTTTTAATTTTCCAATTCACTGTTAAATATATCACTTTCATTGAATCTATACTATGCATTGAAATGTATTTATTTCAATAAATTGATTTATCTTTTGTGTCACGCTATTCAAAATTGTGAGTAAGATTTATGTAAATGGTTTCTTTGCGTCATTGTGTCCAAACTACATGAAATGTATGAAAAAGGATAGTTTGACGCAAATAAACCATTTACATAAATCTTACTCACAATTTTGAATAGCGTGACACAAAAGATAAATCAATTTATTGAAATAAATACATTTCAATGCATAGTATAGATTCAATGAAAGTGATATATTTAACAGTGAATTGGAAAATTAAAAGTATTGTATAGATGTAAAAAAATATTTTAACCAAGTCAAAAATAATTTAAATTGAATTTTAAAACAAACCTTTTAAAGTCACATCAAGGCGTCACTTAAATTTTATATCATATCTTTTAAAACTCATATTTTGAATTTATGAGAGATGTAAATGATAAAGCAACAGCGAATAAAATTTTATGCAGCTTTTCATGTTGAACATAACTTTTGCACATGCAATTATAAATAAAACAAAAATAAAATGATGAAATAAATACAAATATATTTTTTAAGAAATAGCATAACGTCACTCAAAATTTGATATCAGTATTTTTAAGTTCCATATTTAAAATTCTTAGAGCATAAGATAAATTGCTGCGTCAGAAACTTTTAACCCGTCAAGGGTTTTTGCATTGATATCATTACTTTTTTGAGGTTAGTGATAAAATTATTAAAAAAAAGATACTTATGGAATTTAATGCAGATTTAATTTTTACTATTTTATTACAATTTTCCTTATAGCAGTTTGTATATAAAAACAAGTGGGTAAGTATAATCGCAGATCGCACAGAGGGTTTCATTTGATATTCCTTTAAAAACACTTTATCCTTAAATTAATAAATCCAAAATGTTAATTTATAATTATTAAATCCTTACATAGATGGTGCACCAATAGTTCCAATTTTCATGGGGCAGGGAACGCATTCTTTTAAACAAACCACCTTCCAATTGAAGTCACCAACCAAGTTGAATAAGCCAGACCCCGTTGTGTTGTTTCACAAACAGCAGTCTCATGTCCCCTCCTTCCCCCCTTTTTCAAAATTTTTCAGACCAGTACCTAAGAATGGAACCGAAATAATTTTTTCTCTTCAGAAATTACGATAAAAAAATAGTATGCAGTACTCATAAATTTACTTTAATGCTATATAGGGTGATTATTAAGTTACTTATAACGTTTGGAATCTGTTGCATTGATGTCCGAAAGGTGGTTTCTGAGTTATGGAAGCTGGACCCATAAGGCGCCATAGAAGGGCGAAGCAAACTAGTGTCTATCATAATTATATCTGCCATGTGGACTAATTGCGATATTTAATCAAAATAGTCCCCCCCCCCTCCTCATCCCCGGAAATATAACAAATACAAAATGTGTCTTTATAAACCTATCGTCAAATAGGTTTTTATTTCTTTTTCCCTAAAAAAAAAAAAAACATGATTTTTATATCTGTAACGTAAATAGCGGACGAAGCCCGTAGTTCCTATCATAATATATATTTTTAATAATTTTATATAGTCTATAATAAAAATCAGACTTAAAATAGTCTAGTTCCATGAGTACTTGTAGTGTCAGTTACATGCTACGATTTTTGGATACCAGTATTTTAGAACGGGAAAATGTGACTTATTTTATCGGAGATATCTCATTAATTGAATAAGGTGAAGCAAACTTTTTGAAAAAAAGGTGGCCAACAAGCATGGCAGTTATCAGCTATGTGACTTTGTGCTAAAGTCCATTAATTTGATCTGCTTTAAAAAGATTACGGAAGATTGAATTATAGTAGAACCTGGATTAACCGAGCTTCGATTAATCGAGGTTTCTGTTAACCGAGCCGATAACAAAGTCTGATTTTTTTTTCCTTTTGAATGAGCCTTAAAAATAACCACACTCTTTAGCTCACTGTCCGTGCTATACAGGCCCTTCTGCCCCCAAAAGCACTCAACTCCAAAGAAACACTGGACCCTGAGAAGTCAATAGCGAACAATGCTTTGTTTCCAGTGGCTGTGTGAACTTTCGTAAATTTTTCAATTTGCATTTTAAAATTTACTACTGGTAGTTGATTTTCTTTTTAAATTTGTTAAGCTGTGAAACAGAACTTTACATATATTTATTTTTATTATTTAAAAAACGTTCTATATATTTTTTTAAAAGAGATGTTAAATTCGCAAGCACGGCGAGTTTTTACACACAGTTTCTATTAACCGAGATTTCCGATTCCGATTTACTAACAGTCCCAATTAGCTCGGATAATCGAGGCTGCTCTGTATAATTAAAAAATCAATGGCGATCTTACTGTAAACGGGTTTCCCTTTTACTGAGGGATTTCAAGACCGAATCAGCTGATGTTAGTTGCTGTTTCCGTGCTTGATTAAATAAGATTAGTTAAACATTTGAAAATTACCAAATATAAAAGGAACTAAGTCAACAGAGTGTTTGCTTTATGGTATTTTTTAACAACGCTATAAGAAAATGATTTTAAATAAGAGATTTTAAATGTAACGTTTTAAATCTGACATAATTTTCACCAAACTTTCCTTTCTCTTTGTAACATTCAACTGAAAATATTTTTATTATTAGAAAGATAATATTATTATTTGCGCTACCTTAAAATTGGCAACTATAGTTAAAAATATCATCTCGAAATTTGAAATAAATCTCTCATATAAATATATTTTTTAATTTAAACTGTTTTGCAATATTATTATTTGGCCACTTTGGCCAATATGACGTAATTTCCTCCATTTACGACTTTTAACACATATCAATGAATTTATTATTTAAAAATTTTCTTTTTCTTTTAATATTCACGTGTAAATATAATTTTTATGACGTAATTTTCAATGTTTTCCTGCTTTTAATGCGTAATCATTTAATTCTAATTTGAAAATAATTGATTATTTTATAATTTTCTTTCATTTTAAGTAAGCATGTGTAAAAACAATTTTTATGACGTAATGTTTAATATTTTCCTGCTTTTAACACGCTATCATTTAATTCTAATTTAAAAGGATTTTTTTCTGTTTATAATAGTCACGTGTGAATAAATTTTTAATTTAAAGGATATATTATTCTTTGCGCTGTTTTAACAATTGGCAACAATTTAAAATAACCTTTTCTAAAATATGTAAAAAATATCTCTGGAAATTCTGAAAATTTTAATTTAAAATTGAAATAAACCGTCAAAAAATTAGGCAAGTTAAAAATAATAAATGCACTCTGCAAACTTCGAGTTTCTATTGAATGATTAAATTGAATGAAAATGATTAAATTCCCATGTATATTTTTTTTTCCTATGAGACTTTTTTAATGAGACAATTTTATCCAGATTTAACATTAAATATCTCTTAAAATAATTCTTCGATTTAAAAACTGTCTACTTCAACGTTTTTATCAAACATTTCTCTATAATACCACCCATTTTAATATTTTTGTATGCAGTAATTTTCTTAATATTTGCGAAATAGACCTCTAGTCACAAGAGATTCTTTCAAAGCGGTGAAAAGCGTTAGTTTTTTCTTTTTTTTTCCGAATAAGAGACAAAATGTAGTACGCAATGGAGAATTTGCACGTTTTCTAACTTTATCACGAAACAATAGTACATGAAAAAATAAGAAGGATACCCTGCGTATGTTTTTTATTTTGAGCTTTTATTACTGATTTATGATTGTTTTAATATCGCACTATTTACCGTATCCCGAAAACGCTCCATAATACTAATACATCTGACGTCACAGTTCATGACAACAAACGACTGTTATTCTTTACGTGTGTCGCTTTTCAATTTGTTCATTTTAAATATTGCTGTTTCTAAAATTATTATGACTGAGAGCACAAAGTCATATTATAAATACAGTGAAACCTCTCTGTGCGACCACCTACATTAAGCGATCACCTCCATTAAGCGACCACCTCCCTGAACGATCAGTTTTTCACTGAACGAAATTTATTCCCATAGGCTCAATACTAATTTTACTTCCGTTCAGAGACCATCCCAGCTGACCTCTCTCCATGAGCGACCAATTTCTTTGAAGAAAAGGAAACAAATTCCGTTTTTTCCTGTCACTTGAAGAAGGTTTTATTAGAAAAATAATTCCGAGGGGCTTTAAACTTCTAAATAAGTTTAGATTTTTTTTTTTATTATTATTCCGGTAACTTTTAAGTGCTTAAACCCCTTTATGCCTTTTTAGACAATGAAGTTAACTCTGATGACGAATTAAGAATGACGATCAATAAACTCCCCTACCCTATTCAGTTAGGAAACTCTCAAAGAAATAGATAAATTAATGAAAATATCTTTATTTGTTCCCGTCCAAAAAAAAAAAAAAAAAAAATTGTATTTATTTACTGAATTTTGAAAGGACTTGGAAATAAATGTTATGAAAGATAAAACCGTAAAACCAAAGCAATCGTCAATATATTCATTTTTAAACACTGCAGTAATTAACTTATATAATTAACTTTTATTTTGATACTTAAATTTATATATTTTTTCCTAATGTGAAAAATAAATTCTAGTAACATTATTTCTACTTTTTTTCAACAATTAAAATCTAGATTTAAACATGACCTCCATTATGAGGCCACCTCTTGAAACGATCAATTTTTATTAGAATGAAACATGGTCGCTTTAAGGAGGTTTTACTGTACTGTATTGTACCACTCTGCACTAATACAACCAGTAACTTCTAGCGAAAAGTTGTTTTTCAGTGTGCCAAAAGACCCTGCCATTAGAAAATCATGGACTAAAGCTATGAAGAGAGATGACAAGAAAAATCCTAATTTATCTAATGCATCATCTCTTTGATCTTGTGAAGATCATTTTTCAGTAACTTTATGTTTGATTTTGTTTAAATATTACTATTTTAGAACATTAATTGATTGGATAAATAGTTACTCAAGAGAAAAAAAAGGCATTCATATTTATGATGTACTCATTCGTATTTAAAAACAAACAAAACACTCTGTAGTAGATTTCATACGTATATTGTATCTGTAAAGATTAATAAGCAATAACCCTGTTTTATTGATGATTAAATAGGTAAAACGTAGAAACGTCTAAGATATGACACACACAAATATGTTAGTTTTTATTTAGGAAGTAAATAAAAATTTTATTGCGTAAGTGTACATTTTTATTAAGTTAGGGACTAGGTTTAAAAAATAAAGGATTTATTTCGAAACAATATTTTGTCATGTCTTAATAGATATTATAAAACGTAAAAATATTGAAACTACTCAAAAAAATTTTAATATTAAATTTTTACTTTTCAACATAAAAATAATTTAGGTCCCGCTGCCTATGACACCGTGTAGCAGGCGTGCTTCGACAGTACTGCATAATCTTAAAAAAAAAAAAAAAAAAAAAAAAAAAAAAATCATCTGGAAAAAAAACCGCGAACCACATCCCCGCTGTCTGCGGCATCGTCTAGCACCACGTGCTGCGCACGCACTGCAAATTCTTGTAAAAAACCTAAAAATTT
This sequence comes from Maratus speciosus, assembly GCA_963932465.1. Classification (NCBI taxonomy): domain Eukaryota; kingdom Metazoa; phylum Arthropoda; class Arachnida; order Araneae; family Salticidae; genus Maratus; species Maratus speciosus. Next base: position 318,797,668 of record OZ010788.1, read on the forward strand.
ACAAAAGTGCCCCCAGGGGACGAAGTGTGGGGGGGGGGGAGGGGCACCGGATGTGCATAATATGAATAAGTTTTCATACACCTTTCTAACGATATGTCACATGAGGTGCGTACTCAAAATTTAGAAAATAGCTCCTCCCCGGATGATCCTTCCCTCCCTCTGCATTTCCCACTCTTTCAAATATCTAATGTTAAAAAATAATATTTATTTGAGTGTTAAATGAAAAATCGCATTTAAAACGCAATAAATAGTTGATCTGAAGGAGAAAAGAGACCCCCCCCCCCCACCACCAAAAATCAACTCATCTTAAATTTATAAAATCTTTATTATGCGTTAAAACAACGTCAAAGTTTAAAAGCGATCAGTTCTTTATTTTTCCTAATTTTAACAATATCCCGTCAATTTTCTCTATGTGAAAAGACTTTTAATGAGTTTAAAAATCGATTTTTTCATAAACTTAGCGTTCATTTTTTTTCAAATAGACATTTTATAAATCAACGTACAAAATAACATCCAGATGCGAAAGAACCAAATTTGTAAAATCAGTAGTTTAAAAATTTCGAACCTTTATTTCCAAAGCTTAGTAACTCTTTTCTTTCCGTTCCGCTTGCCTGTCGTGAACTGTGACGTCATAGTAAGTCATGCCCCGATTTGAAGCGACGTGATTTTAGCTTACTTTTAGGACTAATTATTTAATAGTATAGATATTTTTTTCGCGTTTTCGAGAACATTTTTGAAAACTGAGGATGTGGAACTATCAGGAAAATATATAAATGATCAAATCCCCCATGTGTGCAAATTCCTCATTGCGTCAAAAGATGGCGACACCAAAATTCTGGTATGCTTATTATGTAAAACTTCATTGTTATTTATAAATAAAACATTTCAACTAAATTATTTATTATAAAATAATTATTACATCACAATAGTTTTTATGCAAGGAAAATAATAATTATAATAATAATAATATTATGGATGTCAGTGATTATATATTGATTGACCGTCATAATAATAAAAAATGATATTATAAAAAGAAGAGCTGAAATGAATTATTTTTTTACGTTTCTGATCGTGTGATTTATATTCAAATAATAATTATTAATGTATATTTTTTGTAAAGTGATTGAAATTAAATATATTTATAAAATTTATGGTAATATTTTTATTGTTGAAAAATTGCCAAGAAATAGTCATCATCAAATTGGCGTCATTATAATTGTAATTTTATTTAACTTAATAGCAATTAAAAAATTACAAAGGAACTGAGAATAATGGTCAACTAACAGACTTAAAAAAAAAAAAAAAGCTTCACAAGCACTAGAGAGTATCGAACTGCCTCTGTTAAGATCAGTAGACGATGGCCCTCAACCACTCAGCCGTGGGAAGACAAAATTTTTCTCCCCAAAAGTGCTTAAAAAGAAAGCATGTGTATGAATACAGTATCATGCATTTTCGGTGAAATTTCCATAGAATGGCGAAGAAATATAGTCCGATTTTTCATGCGCATTATAAAACGAACAAGAGTCTTGCTGGAAACAAGTAAATTGTTATTTGGTTCATCTGAAACATATTTATTTGATTTTTAAAAAATCGCCCGTGTCATTTTCGAGAGAAAAAAAAATCGAATTATTTAACGAACGAGAGTTTTCCCAGAAAAAAGAAAAGTGTTATTCACCTCGCCTTAATCACATTTATATTATGTATCAATTTAAAAATAATCGTTAGAACCGTTTTCGAGATTTTCAAATTAGGAACTTCCTCGATATTATACCAACGTTTTCACTTTAAAAATGACTATTTAGATCTCAAAATATACTGCACGTAGAAATGTAAAAATTTCAGTATACGATTAGACTGCAGATATAAGACTGTTCTAGAAAATTCAGAACAATAAGACGTATATCTGCTGAGTTATTAAAAGGCGGCTTTTCGCATTTTCTTTGATGTCGAGTTAGCTGTATATATGAGTTCCGCCATCTACGAATTCTATGATACGATACGATACGATTTTAACGATACGATACGATACGATTCTAGGCTTAAGGCTGCGTCACTCGAAATACTACCGTCTTCCATGATATGTATATATATATATATATCTGATCTTTGTCACACTGTAACTCTCGTATTTATGAATCGATTTGAATGAAACTTCTTGTATACATAGTACATACCAATGTCTCGACCGAGTTCGTTGGCCAGCTTCATCCGTCATCTTGTTTCAAAATGGCGGTCATTTAAATTTTTTTAAAAAATTAAAAATTGAAATGTGTTACCAAAAAATTGAAAATTAAAAAAATATTTTTTTCTTATGCGTTTGACCTTGATACAAAGATTCCGAAGCAGTTTTGGTTTTGTTTATATTTTAAAAAATGGCTGAGTTATAGCACTTTGAATTTCTAGCGTGGCTGACATTTTGAAACGACCTGATATTTGTCACGCGATAACAGGCGTATTTATGAACCGATTTGGATGTACCTTGGTGTATACATAGCACATACCAATGTCTCGAAAGAGTTTGTTCGCCAGCTTCATCCGCCATCTTATTTCAAAATGGCGGCCATTTAAAAAATTTAAAATTTAAGATGAGGTACCAAGAAATTGGAAAATAAAAAAGATTTTTTTTTGTATGTGTTTGACCTCAATACAAAGATTCCGGAACAGTTTTTGTTTCGTCTATATCTAAAAAAATGGCTGAGTTATAGCATTTTGAATTTCTATTGTGGCTGACATTTTGAAACGACCTGATTTTTCTCACGCAATAACAGTCGTATTTACGAACCGATTTGGATGTAACTTGGTGTGTGTACATAGTACATACCAATGTCTAGACCGGGTTCGTTGGCCAGCTTCATTCGCCATCTTGTTTCAAAAGGGCTGCCATTTAAAAAAAAAAAATAATTTAAAATTTAAAATGTGGTATCAAAAAACTGGAAAATGAAAAAGTTTTTTTTTATGTGTTTGACCTTGATACAAAGATTCCGGAGCAGTTTTTGTTTCGTCTATATCTTAAACAAGTGGGTAAGTGTGATCACAGATCGCACAGAGGGTTTCGTTTAATATTCATTTCAAAACACTTTATCCTTTTGAAAAATCTGTTAGTTCCACATTTCGCAACCAGGGGTGCACTCTATTCTAAACAAATCTCTATCCGAACGAAACTCCGTTTTACATACTATCCGTATATATATTAGTCGAAGGGATTGGGCCCATAGCACCCGAGATAAGTAGGCGCCTCTGGCGGTAAAAAGTGGAACTCAAATATGTAAGGCTATGGTGCATAATATGAAAGAATGGTCAAAGGGGTGTCGGCAAAAGTTGGAAAAGTGCTCCCCACGTGAAAAGGGCGGAGGTTAGAAAAATTGCTTAAAATATACGTTAGAGCCCGGAGGAGTAAATAATATAAGACTTTTTGAAAATTTTATGATTTGTCGTGTGGTCTCTGAGGTATTCAGCTATACGTACGCAAAAATTCATGTCTCCAACTTAATTAGGGGCTCTCTTAGAAAGAATTGCTTAAAATACATATGTGGTAGCTCAAAGGGTTAAACGTAAGACATTTTCAAGATTTTATAATTTGTCGCCTGGCCTCAGGTGTTCTGCTATAATAAGCATGCAAAATTTCAAATCTCCAATTTAATAAGGGGCTCAGTTAGGAAGAATTGCTTAAAACACGCATGTGGGAGCCCAAAGGGTTAAATGTACGACTTTTTCAAATTTTTATGATTTGTCGCATGATGGTGTTCAGCTAGTATGCAAAATTTCACGCCTCCAACCTAAATAGAGTGTCACTTAGAAAGAATTGTTTAAAATACACATGTAGGAACCCAAAAGCTTAAACGTACGACTTTTTCAAAATTTTATGATTTGCCGTTTGATGTGTGATGCTCAGCTATAAGTATGCAGAATTTCACGCCTCCAACCTAATTAGGAGCTCACTTAGAAAGAATTGTTTAAAATACACATGTGGGAGCCCAATGGGTTAAATGTACGACTTTTCAAAATTTTATGGTTTGTCATTTGATGTGAGGTGTTCAGCTATAATTATGCAAAATTTCACACCTCCAACCTAATTAGGGTTCACATAGAAAGAATTGTTTAAAATACATATGTGAGAGCTCAAAGGGTTAAATGTTCGACTTTTTCAAAATTTTATGATTTGTCGTTTGATGTGGGGTACTCAGCTATAAGTATGCAAAATTTCACACCTCCAACCTAAATAGGGGTTCACTTAGAAAGAATTGTTTAAAATACACATGTGGGAGCCCAAAGGGTTAAATGTATGACTTTTTCGATTTGTCGTTTGATCTGAGGTGTCCGTCTATAAGTACGCAAAATTTCATGCCTGTAACCTAATTAGGGGCTCACTTAAAAAGAATTGTTTAGAATACACACGTGGGAGCCCAAAGGGTTAAATATACAACTTTTTGAAAATTTTATGATTTGTCGTTTGATGTGAGGTATTCAGCTATAAGTATGCAATGTTTCACTCCTCCAACCTAATTAGGGTTCGCTTAGAAAGAATTGTTTAAAATACACATGTGGGAGCCCAAAGGGTTAAATGTACGACTTTTTCAAAATTTTATAGTTTGTCGTTTGATGTGAGGTGTTCAGCTATAAGTTTGTAAAATTTCACGCCTCCAACCTAATTAGAGGCTCACATAGAAAGAATTGTTTGAAATACACATGGGGGAGCGCAAAGGGTTAAATGTTCGACTTTTTCAAAATTTTATGATTTGTCCTTTGATGTGAGGTATTCAGCTATAAGTATGCAAAATTTCACGCCTCCAATCTAATTAGAGGTTCACATAGAAAGAATTGTTTAATATACACATGTGGGAGCCCAAAGGGTTAAATGTACGACTTTTTCAAATTTTTATGATTTGTCCTTTGATGTGAGGTATTCAGCTATAAGTATGCAAAATTTCACGTCTCCAATGTAATTAGAGGTTCACATAGAAAGAATTGTTTAAAATACACATGTGGGAGCCCAAAGGGTTAAATGAATGACTTTTTCAAAATTTTATGATTTGTCGTTTGATCTGAGGTGTCCATCTATAAGTACGCAAAATTCCATGCCTGCAACCTAATTAGGGACTCACTTAGAAAGAATTGTTTAAAATACACATGTGGGATCCCAAAGGGTTAAATGTACGACTTTTTCAAAATTTTATTATTTGTCGTATGATGTGTGGTGGTCATCTATAAGTATGCAAAATTTCAAATCTCCAACATGTGTAGTTTCTGAGAACGGGCTCTGTGACGGACAGACGGACAGACAGACAGACAGACAGAGGAGCGAGACGAATAGGGTTTCGTCAGATGAACGAAACCCTAAAAATGGTTGAATTATAGCACTTTGAGTTTCTAGCATGGCTGACATTTTGAAACGACCTGATATTTGTCACGCGATAACACGTGTATTTATTAACCTATTTCGATGTTAGAAGGCATGTGGATAGTATATAGCAATGTCTTGCCCAAGTTCGCTGGCCAGCTTTATCAGCCATCTTGCTTCAATATGGCGGCCAGTAAATAAAAAAAATTATATTTAAAGTAAGGTGCAAAAAAATTAGAAACTGAAAAAGGTTTCTTTTTTGGGTAACATTTTGAAAAATCTTATTTTTTGCCTGCGACAGCACTCGTATATATCAACCGATTCCGATTGTGAGTGAGCATGTGCACTGGAATTACTAAGGTCTCGACCAAGTTCACTGGTTAGCCTCATCCACCATGTTGTCTTAAAATGGCAGGCACTTCAAGATATCGCCGAATTTGGCAACCAAATATACGTTACTTTAAATAAAAACAGCTTGGATAAAGCTGAGTAATTTCGCGAAATTCTCATTCATAATGATTTAGTATTAATAAAAATTAGTATTGAATCTCCTATAATCGGTTTCCACTAAATTGAGCTTTGTATGTTTGAATAATATAAGATGGCTTTTAAAAAATAAGGAATATGAAAGCTACCTCTTCCTCTCGGCACTGGCCGGAAGGCGTATTTCAGAAGTGCACATTCACAAGGCGACCGGGACAAATACTGTCCTCCGATTGGTTGAATGAATTTCGTCACTACCAGCAAATGTTTGTTTACTTTCACAGAGCAGTTCTGCCGTCTATAAATATGCGGTTATCTGAACTAAAAACACGCTAAAAGATAGTTACGATAGGATAGATGTTTTAATTTAGGTATAAATTTTAATTGTAGTCAGAAATTAATTATTTGCATACAATTACATACCATCTTTAATAATTTCAAGCCAATTGCATGTCGCCGATATGCAATGCTACTTTTAATCTCAGAATATTTTTTTAATATATTAAAATTATGTGTTTAAATAACTTTTTTAAACATAATTGTACTGCAGTAACATGTGATTTTGACAAATGAAATTCTTGATGAAGATAGAATTATTTAGTATATTAAAAGTAATTTAATTTAATTTTATCTATTCTTAAAAAAACAAAAAAAACATTGCTTTTGCTTAAGGGAAAAAAATTGCTTCCATTACTTATTATCATGTGACTTTCACACCATAGGTTAAGGCATTATTTCTTTTTTCTTTTTTTTAGCTCTTATTCAAATTGATTTCACTTACTTTTTATTGAATGTCGGTTGGTTGGTTGGTTGGTTGTATTTATGTCGGCCAATTATCTGCACGTGGGATATAGGCCCTAAGGGGGGAGTGCCTTCCGTGGAGGTCTTTCTAAGGGAACCTAACCCGTATTAACGCTTGGAGAACCAAGGTTCGAAGAAAACCACGAAAACTCCGAACGATTAGGCCGACGGGCGCGATTGGGATCGAACCCAGCACTTCCCGTCTACCAGCTTCGAGAGCAGAACCTCTCGGCCACTGGTGGGGCTTTATTGAATGTCACTTATTTAGTAAGTTTGCTTTCATTTAGCGGTTCTGCCATCTATTGAAAAATTTCTTAACTAATAGCGCACTAGTTTTTTTTAAATTAAAGTATATATTTTAATATTTTTTTTATGCGTTTAATTTGTAGTCAGAAATTAGTTATTTACATGCCACATATAAGAAATAATGCATGCCAATTGCATGTCACAGATAAGCAATGCTGCTTTTAATTTCAAAATATTCTGAACAGATTCTCTTAAAAATATATCTATCTATCTATCTATCTATATATATATATATATATACTTCCATTACTTATTATACAATCATGTATTTTTCACACCATAAGTTAAGGAATTCGTTCTCTTTTTTTTTTTAAATTGAATATTACTTATTTTATTGGTTGTGACAACTTGGGAAATTTGAGCCCATTGATTGAAAATTCTAATTTCAGAGAACAGTTTTTCTTTTTTTTTTTTCTTTTTTTGGCTTTCAAAAATTTTTATACATCATTCAAGCTGGAAATTTTGCGATTCAAGTTTGGACATTTTTGAGTTCTTCCTTCTAAAAAAGATCTTTTAGCTATGCCTCTGTGCAAGGTTTTTTTTTCAAACCATAAATCCTATCCTTTGTTTACATGCACTGTTCACATTAGATTAGCCGAATATTATAATACTTTTTTATAGAAGAATGCATTATGATGAACACAGAAATGAATAAAATTAGAAATAATTGATTTTCTCCTCCTCAGTTGCAGTAGTTCTAATTTGATCATTTAGAACTTATAGATTTTCTTACTTATTAAGGTCTTTTTATTTCTTCAGTTTTATGTTCTTTAAACTTTCCCTAGTTAGAACAAATAGATCCAGAACATATTTTACATTATTGAAAAAATGTTCTAGATGTATTAATTAGAATAATCTAACATTTGTCAAAAAATGGTATAATAAACTTATTCCTTAATTAAATGCTAAATATTTCGAATTTTAATTACATAATTCAATTACAATTGATAAATAACAAAATGAAAAAGTTTTAAATTATTTTTTATTAATATTGCATAACTTATAAAAATATTTATTCGTTTTCTCATAAATTTTATCGAAAGTAAATAAAGGAATTGGAAAAATATAATAACATTAAATGAAATTCTCTATATTTAAATATAAATGCAATTAAATAGATCTTCTGTTCATTAAAAATTTATGTGACTTGTACTATATGAATACTTATTCTATGACATTTTTAACACATTTAACATGATCAATAAAATTCAGAGATATTTCCATTTAGCCATCAAGAGAATTATTTCAACCCTATAGTATTTTACATAAATGACTAAAAAAAAAAAAAAAAAATCTTTAAATTAACTATTAGAAAATACCATTTAAAAATTACCGAATATTAAGTATATTCTGTCGTGATTATTTTTAACATAAATGATAATTTTCCTATTTGATGATCAAGTTAAAATAAGATTTTTTCCCCATTTATGTAAAATTCTATGTATATAAAGCTTTTAATTGTGTCATTATTTATAATTTTTAGCAATATATCATTTTATTAAATTCGGTATTCGGCCAAATATTCATTTGAACTTGTAACAAATATTAAGTATTCGGTGATTCATTTGAACTTGTAACAAATATTAAGTATTCGGTGCATCTTTGATATTTAATATTTTTATTACATTTTGTTTCCTGTACCTTGAATGATGGCATTCATAATCACGAGAAAAGGCAAATCTAGCAGGTTTTTTTTCTGACGCGATTTTCGCAAATTCCAGGACGTATTTGTAGTGCTCTGAAAATCAGTCAGCCACTTTTGAAAGTCCTGTTCACCAGATAATTTCATTCTTAATGAACAAGAGCATTTTTTTTCGGTAACATACGCACTTTCAGTAAATTTAAAGTCGAAATTAGGTGTCAAAAGATTTATTATATCACCGACGAGATTTTTAAAATCATTTCTCATTTCTGCCATAATGCAAACGTAAACAAAACAAAATCGGTTGCCGGTAGTGACGAGTTTCATTCAACCAATCAGAGGACAGTATTTCTTGCGGTCGCCTTGTGAATGTGCATTTCTGAAATACGCGGCCGGAAGGACTTTTTAATTCTTTGCTAATTCTAATAATATTATAAATTCAAAGTGTAAAAACATTTGCCTGACGTCAGGGTCAAAACGGATCATAAAATGCCTTTGCATATAGGTGGATTATAATCTAGAGAGTAACATGGGCTAATTTTTATTTACATTATTCAAATATTTTTCTTAATAATTCAAAATTTCGCTTTTTTTCATTGAGAATCAACGGACATTTTCTAATAAAATTTAACATTTTCCCTTCATTGTTGTAAATAATTCAAACGCCGTAATAATAATTTGCCTATTTTTAGTTGAATGATTTTCACGTGAAACATGAAACTGAAGAAACTGGAATAGTTTTTTTTTTTTTTTTTTTTTTTTTTTTTTTTTTTTTTTTAAGAATTAAAAAGAAGATGAATATGGCGTCATAGTGGAAATAAAAATTACATTTTCAAGCAGACTTTTTAAGTTCAGATTGTAATTTCTTGACCAAACTACAGCAACCTGCATTACTGCACTGGTGAAACATTTTGAATTATACATAGGTAAATTGCATCCCAAATTGTGATGCGATATCGCACAAATCAAAGCCTGATGATAATACCCTCCATTAATTTTGAAATGTGTTCGTCTGAATGCAGAAATTATTAAAAAACTTGACATATTAAACAAAAAACTAATCTGCAGAACAAATAAAATATTTCCTAAATTGTTTAAGCCCGAGAAGGGGCAGATATTGAGATTTCATTCAATTCGTTCTACATTTAATGTTAAATTTTTGTAACAAATAAGTTAAACCAATTGAAAATTAAAAAATAAAAATGAAATTCATACAATATAACACTTTAAACACCTATACACTTACAAGGAAGGTCTCCGTACTGGGCATACTCAGAATATGTTGAAAAAAAAATGCTAGTGAAAGCACTCATGTATGTAATAAAGGATCAGGTAAAATTAGCGGCGGAATTACAGTAGAAAATCTGTAAAAAAATAAAATACTTTCGAATAATTTGTGTGAAAAGACAAAAGCGGCACGCAATTTGGCGAGCAGCACTTTTCCTCGCCAAAAGCAAACGATTTGAATGAATCTGAAAATTGTAAATTGATTTTGAAAATATGTGGTTTTTTGTGAATTTAAACGTAAACCATGAAAGAAATTATTATTATTATTACATTTTGTATTATACATGTTGCTTGTTGCCGATTTGAATGAAATTTTGCCACTGTTTTATTCTCCAATCCACAATTTTTTTAATTGAAACCGCTTTACCGGTTATAAAAATAACTTTTAACGCCAGATGAATAATGCTGCCGTAATACATTTCCATACCGAAGAAGTTGTTTCCATATCAACAAAGTTGAATCCACAGTGCTCAATGGGGCATATTTTTGAGTTTGGAACAATTTTATTCAATTTAGATTTTGTTTTAAATCGTAAAATATGATAGTTAAAAATCGTTATAAGTACATATAAATATATATGACAAAACTATAATTAAAACAAACTAAAAATGACAAAGCTAAAGTTATTTAAATTAAACTTATTTAAACAAATTCAACATAAAATGTTTTTTCTTTAAAGAGTATTTGACAAGCGTATTTTATGAAATTTTATTTCTTCGCCAAACGGTGATAAGTCGCCAAATAAACGAAATTTTCATTATTTTTTGCGGACGCTCTACCGAGGTTCCGCCGAAAAAATTTTTATAAACGTATATACCCATGGGAGAAGAACATTCTGTATTTTTTTTCAGATTTTTCTGAGTATGCCCGTATGGAGACCTTCCTTGTTAGATTCCGTTCAAATGAAATCGAAATAAATCTTAGGCTTTTTCCATTTTTAAGTTGTAAATATTTGTACTGCAGATTTTGCATTATGCTTATGACGATTGTACATAATATGATAAGATGCAAACAAATACAAAACTTTAAAAAAAAGTAAGATTTATTTCGATTTCATTTGATCGGAATCTAAGTATATAGGTGTTTACATAGGCGTAGGAGCCGGGGGAGCTGGGGGAGCTCTGGCTCCTCCTGGAATATTTCAGACGGGCTTAGCTCCCCCGGGAGAAATTCTCGCATCACTCGCATTACGATACATTTTTATATTAAAAAATAAAGTCTACTTTTTCTAGGAAATTCAAACAATAAATAATAAAGACAAGAGAGAAAGGGGATGGTAGAGGTCTGCACGGGCCCGTACTCGGCCAAGTCCGCGGGCCGGAGCTGGGCGGCAGAGTTAGGACAATTTTTTCAACGGGGCGGGCCGATAAACAAAATAAACAGGATGGGCCGATAAAAAAATTTAAGCGGGTCTGCCGGCCCGATATAAAAATTTAGACGCCTATCTGCAAGAATTGGGAACAATTTGTCCGGAAATTGAATCATGCTTGTCCAAGCGCGATCATGGACCAGGCGGGACATTCAAAATGAAATTTTGGCACACTCAATGCAGCGTGCACTGCTAGAAAAAATAAAGGTTTTTTTTTTTTTTTTTTTTTTTTTTTTTGCATTATTGCTGACAGAACAACCGATGCCGCCGGGAAAAAAGTAGTTCTCAATATGTGTACGATACTTGACGAAACATTTGGAGAAAACGGAGGACATGTCTTTAGGACTTTTCAATGCTCCTGATACTACAGAGGAAACACTAACTAAACTCATAAAGGATGTACAGTCGTGGAAAAAAAAAAGTAAACACCCCTTACTAACTCTGCAAAAAATTTACGTAGAAGAAAGTTACTGGTACCACATGATTGGTAATAAAGTCTACTTTTAAATGATGTATTTAAAATTTGCGTAGGGGGCCATCTATATATTAAAACGGACCATTACATTGTTTTTTCAATAGCAGTACACAATTCTGACAGCATAAATGAACTCTACACCCTTCAATTAGCCTAAAAACAATTTTTTTATGCAATTCGTACAATAAGTTCCCGAGAAATTAATTACTTTAAAACGAGCGTATTTTAGGAGCTGCATCCAAATTGAAGTTCTGTACTCGATTGTTGGCCGCGAGAGCCCCCTTCTTGATCAAGGCATCTCAAGCAGTCATTGAAGACTGCTAGATTACAGGGCAGCGTAAGAAATTTCAAAATATCTAGTCACTTCTATCATAGACCGCCCCTTAAACCATCATTTTGCCGTTTTTAAAGCACAATTTGAAAACTACTTGGAAGAAAAATGTGAAATTTTGGGTTTCCATAAAGCAGACCTTAATAAATCTAAATCCATCAAAAAAATTGTAGGTTGCAATTCATAATTTTTTCGAATATTAATTCCATAATTCATAAATCATATCATAAAATTATAAAAATTACAAATTCAACGTATTTATGTTTGGGTACTTTAGTATTATTGCTACACAAAAAATTAGCAAATTAGGAGTACAAATTCAGGAGATATTAATGAAAATAAGAAAATCTAATTTAACATTAGAAGCACTAAATTTTGAATGTTTATAATTTAAAAACTTATCATTCAAATGACTTGAAATTTGGTGTCTAAGCATAGTTTGAACCAAAGATTTGAAATATCTTGTTAAAATTGGGTATTGCCATTGAAAAAATGAAGTTTGGGTTCGTTTTAATATGTAAATGACCGCCTAAGCAAATTTTATATACATCATATAAAAGTAGACGACTTTATTTCCAATTGTTCAGTACCAGTAACTTTCTTCTACGATAATTTGTTGAGGAGTTAGTTGGGGGTTTTTACTTTTTTTTTCCACGACTGTACTTCAACATTGCAACATCGATCTCAATAAATTTCGTGGACATTGTTTTGACGGAACCGGTAATATGAGTGGCATCATTCAAGGCATCCAAACAAGGTTCAAGGAGTTGCAACCGAAATCTTTTTTCGTATATTGTGCAAGTCATTCCTTGGACCTTGCACTGCAACAGGTAGCGCGTTCCAACAGATTAAATGCAGATTCCTTAAGTTTGATCAAGACGATATCTAATCTGATTAGAGAATCGTCCAAACGGAGAGATGTCTACAAGAACATTGTTTTTTGCCCAACTAACAATGAAGAAGAAAGCAACATAAACTTAAAACCAAAGCAGTTGCTATCTCTCTGCCCGACCAGATGGGCAGTTCGATTTGCTGCAATATCGAGATTCGTGGAAAATTATCCAAGAGTGTTAGAGACTCTTGATGCATTATTGAAAGATCCAACAGCACTACGTCATGAAAAAACGGCTGAAGTTAAAGGTTTCATAAGAAGCTTGAAAAAATTCATTTGTTGGCATGAAGATGGCCAAGGGAGTTTTTGGCCCTTGCGAAATCTTGGCGAAAGTTCTGCAAACAACTGGATTTCCTACCACAAGCGTCAAGAACGCCGTTTCAACGTTACAAGAAACCATACAAAGTATGAGAGAGGATAGCCATTTCGAAACTCTCTACAAGAAATGGGAGAGAAGAGCGTCCACATTAAATTTGGAAATGAAAATGACGAGCGTCTCCAGACTAAAGATAGTTCCAATAAGATATGAGTATACAAGTCATCCCTCTGCTCCAGCACAACTCGGACAAGAAGAAAAATTGCAAGTAAATTTCAGAAGCTCTGGACTTTATTACCAATGAATTAAAAAAACGATACTTGATCAAAAAACTTTTCACTCTCTCATAAAGATCGAATCCATATTCACGGACTTCAACCACTTCAGAAGATCTGAAACAAAAGCTTGGAATACATGCTGATGATTTTGACTTGATGAATCTTTGGGCTCAGTTGACGTTTCTACTAACACTAATCCCGGACGGAACTGACAGAAATGCGTTGTCGATCGAAATTAAAATTATGTCATCGGAGGAATTAGTGAAGAAATTATTTTCTGAAGTTTACCTTTTGGCAAAATTTAGTTTGACGATCCCAACATTCAGTAACAACAGCTGAGAGATCTTCCAGCGCTCTTCGCCGTCTTCAAACACACCTCCGAACAACAATCGGTCAACAGAAACTCAACCATTTGATGCTACTGCATATTTATATTTTATAAAGAGGAGGCCTTTAAAATTGATTTGGAAGAGATTCGGGATCGTTCATACATTAAGTTTCTATGTATCAAGTATATCTAATAAAAATTATTTTAACTGGATTAAAGAGTTGGTGATCTTTTGATATGCTTCTATTTTAAACTCCTGTTTGTGAAAAGTACAACAATATGAAGGAATCCTCCGAAATGAATGAAATTATGAATAAATGATCCCCGCCACTAGCTTTCCACAACATGCCCCGGCTCCCCCTAGTTGTACAAAGTTCCTACGCCACTGGGTGTTTAAAGTATTATATTGTATGAATTTCATTTTTATTTTTTAATGTTCAATTGGTTTAACTTATTTGTTACAAAAATTTAACATTAAATGTAGAACGAATTGAATGAAATATCTCAATATCTGCCCCTTCTTGGGCTTAAACAATTTAGGAAATAATTTTTTTTTTTTTTTTTTAATTTGTTCTGCAAATTAGTTTTTTGTTTAATAGTCTATTAGATATAGCTAGATTTGGTTAAGTAAATATGTCATATTGAAGGAAATAAACTCAAAAATAGACGTTTACGTAACTTTAACCACTATAAAATAAGGAATTATTTACTATTTTGTCGGACGAGTACCTGAAGTGCCGAAACTACATCCACGTGTTGGATAAGATGAGGACGTTATATGTGTGTGCCAGCTTGAAGAAAAAGCTGCAACTATATGTCAAAATGGCTGCTGTCTCACTGTGTACTTCCCCTACCCTATATATGCACATATATGTGTATATGTATGTAATGTAAACATAACAGTGGGCCCGGCTAACCGAAAAGTACTCTTTCATTTAAAACTGAAACATTTAAAATTTATGGCTTTCACTTCTTTTTTTTTTCTTTTCAACAAAACGAAAAGAAAAATATTAGGCACAGATGTCATGTACGCACCAGGGTACCTAATTGATGCCAAAATGGCATTATTTTGATTTACATGGTAACCCGGCTATTGTTGTTTATTTAGTAATAAAAGTTTTTTTTTTTACTTTTATTTTCTTTCGCTAAGATGTTATACACTATATGGCCATTAATGACCGGCAACTTTCAATTTTAGACATTTTGTCGAATATTTAGAAATATACTTGACACATTCTTCTGGAATTTCAGGATTAAAAAGAACAGGTGTGACCTCATATTTAGCAATGTCGATTTGTTAAGGGGGGCAATTAGGGGGCCAACAAAAAATCAAAGAAAAAATATTATATTTGGGATCATCCTGTAAAATAAAATGCACGAAATGATCTATCGCTACCGAATATAAATAAACAGACATTGTGCAATATGTGTATTCTTTTGTGTAAGAATAGCACGTATATTAATAGAGAAAGCGGTTTATTTAAAAAATTCTTGCATGTTTTTTGCTTATAACATGCAGGGTTTTCAACCAAATTTAACGCCGGTTTCAGAAAAAATGACAAAATATAGTAGAAACAATATAGTGCAATTGGAATATAAATATATTAAATATTTTAGGAAATATGAGCAGTTGTATGAAATAATTTTTATCTGCGCATGCGCGAACGGTAACAAGGATTATTTTACATAACTAGGGGGCTCAGCCCCCTACGAGCTACGCTCGCCAACCCACGTTCAGACACCGCAGACTCTAAATACACGCTAATTTGATCGGCTTTAAAAATATTTCGAAAGATTGAATTATAATTTAAAAAACAGTGGCGACCTCCCTATAAACGGATTTCTATTCATTTCTCTTTGATTGGGGAATTTTAACGCCAAATCCGCTGCGGTACTACTTGATTATCCAGTCGACCAATTTCGCGTAATTATACAAATTGACATAATTTTTATTTTAAATAACGAAAGAACAAATAAATTAGTACAACATTAATAAAAATACTAATAAAACGTCGAAATAAAGATAACTTGATGATGTAGACACGTGTAACAACATTTCAAAATAAGCTAATATAAAAGGAATTAAGTAAACAACAGTCTTTGTCTCCTGGTATTTTTTAGCAAAGCGAAAAGAAAGTTCTTTTAAATGAGACATTTTAAATTAATCGTTTTTAATCTGACGTAATTTTGACCAAGCTATTCTTTCTCTTTTAAATATTCACGTGAAAATACTTTTGTTAGAAATGAAATATTATTTGCGCTTTCCTAACAAAAATAGTTGAAAAGATCCTCTCAAAATATCACAATTTCTAAATTTAAATTGTTTTGCAATATTATTTTGTGTTCATTTTATGTAATAACTGTAATGTGACGTAAATATGACGTAATTTCTCCTATTTAAGACTTCTAACGCATGTTAATGAATTTATTATTTTACAATATCCTTTCTCTTTTAAAATTCACGTGTATACTTTTTATGACGTAATTTTCAATAAGTTCCTGCTTTTTATACGCAATTATTTAATTTTAATTTGAAAGTATCTTTTCTATTTATAACAGTCACGTGTAAATAATTTTTTAATTTGAAGCAAACATTATTGTTTCCGTTGTTTATACAGTTGGCAACAGGTTAAATTAGTACAATCTCTCTATTCTAAAAAAAAGTAACTACCGCTGTCACCGCCGCCGGTTTTGAATTTTTTGTGACCGGAGGTCTTTCTTCGTTAATATTAAGAAAAATAATGCATACAAAAATATGAAAATCGGTAGTATTATACAGAAATGTTTGATAAACACGCTGATGCGGACAGTTTTCAAATCGAAGAATTATTTTAAGAGATATTTAATGACAAAGTTGGACAAAATCGTTCCATTAAAAAAGTTTTATAGGAGCAAAAACTGTACATAGGAATTTAATCATTTTTAGATCATTTTATACGTTTGAAGTTCCCGGTATGCAGACTTTTCTTTTTTTTAATTTGGCTAATTTTTTGAGGTTTTACTTCTATTTTAAATTCAAATTTTCAGCATTTCTAGAGATATTTTTTACAGATTTTAGAAAGTGATATTAATTTAAACTGTTGCCAACTGTATAAACAGCGGAAACAATAATGTTTGCTCAAAAAAAAAAAAAAAAAATTATACGTGTAATAAATTAAAAATTTATTTACACGTGACTATTATAAACAGAAAAAACATTTGGAGTTAGAATTAAATAATTATGTACAAAAAGCAGGAACTTACTAAAAATTACGTCATAAAAACTATAATTACACGTGAATTTTAAGAGAGAAAGGAATTTCTAAAATAATAAATTTATTAACATGCGTTAGAAGTCTTAAATAGGAGAAATTACGTCATATTTACGTTACATTACAGTTATTACATAAAATAAACACCAAATAATATTGCAAAACGGTTTAAATTTAGAAATTGCGCTAGACATTTATTTGATATGTTGAGAGGATACTTTTCAACTATTTTTGTTAGGAAAGCGCAAATAATATTTCATTTCTAACACTTTCACGTGAATATTAAAAAGAGAAAGAATAGTTTGGTCAAAATTACATCAGATTAAAAACGATTAATTTAAAATGTCTTATTTAAAAGAACTTTCTTTTCGCTTTGTTAAAAAATACCGGGAGACAAAGATTCTGTTTACTTAATTCCTTTTATATTAGCTTATTTTGAAATGTTTATCTTATTTTACTTAATCAAAGACGAAAACAGAGATTGACATATGCATTTTTGGTACTACTTAGTTATCCCGTCGACCAAAAATCTATCATTCGCCAAACTATAAGATTAAATGTCAATAATGGTTGATCGTAAATGTCACATTAACTTGACTTTAAGCAAGTTACACGTGTCTACGTCATCAAGTTATTTTTATTTCGACGTTTTATTTGTATTTTTTTATTAATGTTGCACTAATTTATTTGTTCTTTCGTTATTTAAAATAAAAATGATGTCAATTTGTATAATTTGGCGAGTGCTTTGGCGATTTATATAATTTGGCGAAATTGGTCGACGGGTTAATCAAGTAGTACCGCAGCGGATTTGGCCTTAAAATTCCCCAGTCAAGGAGAAATGAATAGAAATCAGTTAATAGAGAGATCGCCATAGTTTTTTAAATTATAATTCCATCTTCCGAAATCTTTTTAAAGCCGATCAAATTAGCGTACTTTTAGAGTCTGCGGTGTCTGAACGGGGGTTGGCTACTTTTCTAAAATAAGTAAAAAATCTCTCTCGAAATGCTGAAAATTTGAATTTAAAATTGAAATAAAACCTCGAAAAATGAGTCAAATTAAAAAAATAAATTCTGCACACCGGGAAATTATAACGTATAAAATGATCTAAAAATTATTCAATTCCGATATATAGTTTTTGCTCCTATAAAACGTTTTTAGTGGAACGATTTTGTTCAACTTTAGCATTAAATATCTCTTAAAATAATTCTTCGATTTGAAAACTGTCTGCATCAGCGTATTTGTCAATCATTTCTGTATAATACTACCGATTTTCATATTTTTGTATGCATTATTTTTCTTAATATTAACGAAGAAATACCTCCGGTCACAAAAAATTCAAAACCGGCGGCGGCGGCGACAGCGGTAGTTACTTTTTTTTAGAATAGAGAGATTTAATAGTCAACTTATTAAAAAAATTTAGTCAAACATCGTAAAAATTCAGAAAGATCGGCGTCAGAGTGAGCAAATTTTTAGTTGTTCTCTAAAAGCAGCTGAATGATAAGGGATTTTTCCACAAATTGTCATTTTTAATTTTAAATTTTTTAAAAAAATTCATTTTTTATTGATGCTTTAGTTTATCCTAAATAACCACCAGAACGAGCCTATACCATGATCAAAAGAAGTATCAAAATCGAAGCATTTTTTCCAAATCTATTCGTTGATAGTTACTAAATACTAACTTTTTCTGAAAGTCAGTCAATAAAAAATGGCAATTTGTGTAAAATCCCTTATCATTCAGCTGCTTTTAGAGAACAACTAAAAATTTGCTCACTCTAACGCCGATATCTTTCGAAATTTTTACGATATCTGACTAGATTTTTTTAATAAGTTACTCCATACAGCTGACTATTAAATTATGTAAAATGATCCTTGTTATCGTTCGCGCATGCGCAGATAAAAAATTATTTCATACAACTGCTCATATTTCCTTAAATATTTAGTATATTTATATTCCAATTGCACTATATTGTTTCTACTATAGTTTGTCAATTTTTCTGAAACCGGCGTTAAATTTGGTTGAAAACCCTGCATGTTATAAGCAAAAAACATGCAAGACTTTTTTTTAATTTTTTTTTTAAATAAATCGCTGTATCTCTTAAGGGGGTCCGGGACACATTTTAAAATAATTTTTATCTATTGAGTTAAAATTTTGAAAATTTTTGTGATGGTTAACCATATCATTTGTAAACAAAATCATATGATAAAACTTCTCATAATGTTTTAAAAAAAATTAAAATTTAAAATTTCTTAAAAAAGTGGGGCTATTTAAAATCGTTATAACTCGAAATATTATTAGTAGAATTTCAATTTGTTTTCATTTAAATAAACTGAAATATATAAGTTTTAATTTTGATTCAGCTTTTTTTAAAGTATTAATTTATATAAAAACTAAAAATATTTAAAATAAAAATTTCAGAAAAAATTATGTAACTTTAAAAAATTATATTTTCAAAAGTAAATTTTTTTTTCAAATTTGCTGACTCAAAATTAAAGTAAACCAATTGAAAAAGACATATTCCAAGTTTGAACCGCTTAACTTTAACGGTTCTGGACTTATAACAATTTAAATTCGAGAACTGGTGAAAAAACCCATCATGAAGAAAAACGCATTTTCACAAAAAGTCGTTTTAACGACAACCATTGCTTGAAAGCTAGATTTTGAAAACAAACCAAAACGAAAAAAATTAATATTTCTTATTCTAATTAAGATAGAAAATGATTTATACGTCATTTTAAGCAGAAAAAAAGAAATTTTTAATGCAATAAAAGTTTTTTAGAAAATTTGAAGATTTTTGTGTCCCGGACCCCCTTAATATACGTGCTATTCTTACACAAAAGAATACACATATTGCACAATGTCTGTTTATTTATATTCGGTAGCGATAGATCATTTTATGCATTTTACTTTACTGGGTGGATCCCAAGTATTTTTTTCTTTGATTTTTTGTTGGCCCCCTAATTGCCCCCTTAACAAATCGACATTGCTAAATATGAGGTCACACCTGTTCTTTTTAATCCTGAAACTCCAGAAAAATCTGTCAAGTATATTTCTAAATATTCGACAAAATGTCTAAAATTAAAAGTTGCCGGTCATTAATGTCCATATAGTGTATATTCGCGCGGCCGCCATCTTGGATTTATCGACGATATTTTGTTGGTTTTATCGATAAGGCAACCGCGACGAGCGACGTGTTCTGGCATCCCCGTTAAGAGGCTACTTCAGTCAGGCGAAAAGACCCGTTTGCCAATGCTAATCCTATGGAAGAAATTTATAAAGATATCTCGGTTACATCTCAATATTTTTAAATGATTTCTTTTGCATTGGATAGCTGAGATTGATCTGTATGCATGCCGTTTTTTATTTTTTTAATTTTCATTGCAGATTTTTTTTATGAGGATGTTTTCACTTTCGAAACCGGTTCCGAAAATGAAACTGTCCCCATAAAAAATATCTGCAAACAAAATCGAAAAAGTAAAAAACAACCTTTATACAGATCGATCTCAGCTGTCTAATGCAAAAGAAATAAATTTAAAATATTGAAATGCAACCGAGATATCTTTATAAATTTCTTCCGTAGGATTAGCATTAGCGAACGGGTCTTTCACTTTACTGAAGTAGCCTCTTAAGCATAACATGCGCATAAATCTGCTTGGCGACATTTACTTAGCGGAAAAGGTGTTTTCACGCCAAGAAAAAGTCCAAGATTGTGGCTGCGGGAATATATAACGTCTGTTCCTTTTCTTCTTTTTAAATTATATAAATTCTTTTGTCCTATAGTTTTTTTTTTGTTGTTGTTGTTATTTTCTTTTAAATAGAAAATAATTAAAAAATAAGGTACTACTTAGTTATTCCGTCGACCAATTTCGCCAAATTATACAAATCGCCAAACCACTCGCCAAATTATACAAATTGACATAATTTTTATTTTAAATAACAAAAGAACAAATAAAATAGTATAACATTAATAAATATACAAATAAAACATCGAAATAAAAACCACTTGATGGCGTTAACACGTGTAACTTGCTTAAAGTCAAGTGAATGTGACATTTACGATCAACCATTATTGGCATTTAATCTTATAGTTTAGTGATAGATTTTTGTTCGGCAAGACAACTAAGTAGTACCAAAAATACATATGTAACTGGTATTCGAAAACGAGGTTTTCGCCAAATTTTTGTATAAAAAAATCACGTCAAACCCGGTGCGTATATGACATCTGGTCAAATATTAAATAATGCAACAAACCATGACATTTAATTTCAACTTCAAAGCAATGCTTTAATTTACCACTCGAAAAAAAATGGCTAACTGGCGAGTTGAAAAAAAAGCTATTGGCGAGATTTGCACCCGGCTAGCATAACAGTACCAAAAATTCTTTGCGACCGTGGCAACTTTTATGTAGTTTTATTCGAAGAAAAAAATTGATTTTTTAATGAAAATGGAAAACTTTCGGCACAGGTGTCATATACGGCCATTGGCGCGATTTTTTTTCTGATGCCAATGTCATATACGCAGCGGGTGCTTAACTGGCGCCAAAGTATCGTTATTTTGCTTGATATGGTAAGCCGGATGTTGTTGTTTATGCTGTTGATGTTTTATTCAAATTGGCGTCGGAAAAAATCGCGCCAATACGGGGCCGTACATGATATCTGGGCCAAACTTTCATATGAAAAGCGAAGGGATCAGACCGTATTTATTTATATCAGTTACATGACTTGGACGATTATAATATAGATGAAACAATGGCGATAGAATAATATTTGGCGACTTATCACCTGTGCCTGGCTAACATTAAAGTACCAAAATGGCACCTGGATTATAAAAAGCGAAGTGGTCCGCCCGGAACTGTTGATGATAGCCACATGACTTGGGCTATTGTTATAGAAATTGTTTTAAAATATCGGTAGACAAAGACTCTGTAATCTTAATTCATTTTATTTTAGCTTTTTTTCAAATGTTTAACTAATCCTCTTTAATCAAACACAAAAACCACCATTGGATGTCCTAACAGGCAACTGATTTGGCATAAATTTTTGCAATCAAAGGGAATTGAATGGAAACCCGTTTACAGGGAGATCTGCACAGCTTTTTTCAGTATGATTCAATCTTCTCTAATATTTTTAAAACAGATCAGATTCGCGTGTTTTCAGATTCTGCGTTGTCTGAACAGGGGGGTTGGCGAGCGTAGCTTGCAGGGGGCAGAGCCCCCTAGTTATTTATAAAACTACATGCTTTCATATGCAATATTTGTCGAAACATAAGCCGAGAAAAGGAAAAATTCGCAACAAATTCAATTACGACAGCAACTTTTTTTTAGAATAGCGAGATATTAACTTTTGTCAAGGTCTTCTATTAAATATAAAGTAGTATTAGTCTAATTACAATTTCAAATAGAATCAAATCAGGGAATTCAGTAGAAAGAGAAAACAATTGAAACGCATCGTACGAATAGAAAAATTAAACACGTTTCAGAAGCATCTTTTTAAAAATGTGCTTAAAAAAAGCACTGAATTTTCGATGAGTTCTGAAACGTGATATATATAGACCTTAAGAATTCATACGCCGGATGTAACACAAAGGGCGACAATCGTAAAAAACAGAAAGCAATTGTGTAACAAAGATTTATAAATCTTTCACTTCGTTGAATATTCAAGGATTACCATTCATTACAAAAAAATTGTTTAACATTATCAGGAAACAATACTGAATCAAGAGAGTTGTTAATAATAAATCTGTCACGAGTAAAAAAAATTAAAAGTGACAGATATAAGCAACTGAAATATTTACAGCTTGTTGAAAGATATTCTACACTACAGCCAGAACATAGTAAATTGACTCTCTAACTACTTTGAATCCTTACATCTTACATGCGTAACTAGTTGGATGTGCCAATCCCAAGACTTTCTTCTATCTTATAAATCTTAATATTTCAAAAAATAGTTACAAATGTTAATACTTCAGTACTATTAGTTCAATACTATAACTATGCCAACTTCTTAAATTTCTGCTTCAGTCAATTAATCGGAGTAAAAACGAGTTAATCTCAACCATAATAAAATCAATAGTTTTTCGTTATTCTGTTGTACATCAGCTATTTGCGAATAGCTGGCTTAGCAAGATACGAAGTTCTCGTCGCTGCACGAGCCGCCGATGGACAATAAAACTACGGAAATTTGTACAAAAATCGCTATTACAATGCCCTCTTCCGACAAAATATTTCCAAATTCAAGGAGGATCTGCTTGCGATAGACAAAAACACACAAAAAATTTGGTTCAATTACATGCATAACTTCATACACTTTTCATGAAAATGGCACAAAAATAGTTATTATAGTGCCCCCTTCCGGCGGAGTTTTTTTTTTTTTTTTTTTTTTTTTTTTTTTTTTTTTTTTTTTTTGCAAATTCAGGGAGGACCTGCTTGCATAGCCAAAAACACGCAAAAAATTTGGTTCAATTCTATGCATAACTTCATACAATTTTCGATGGTACAATGGCGACACACACAGACGGACAGACATTTTGTATAAACATGTTTTTGAGGATCCCAGACTCCTAAAACGTGTAAATCCGTCGAAAACCGGAAGTCGAAAAAATTTCGATTACAATACTTTCTTCTGTTGATAATAGAGATCTGCACGGGCCGGGCCCGGGCCTTACCTTTTTCCTGAAGGGACGGGCCGGGCCTAACTTATTTTTTCTGCACACACCCCGGTACAGGTTTCATTCCTAATCTTCATGGCCCAAAATTTTCATTCCTAGTTTTCACCCAGCCCGTATGAAAATCATTGTCTCGGCGTGGCCTGGTCCGTTCAAATTTCAGTAAAATTAGGCTTGGCACAAATTTTTTGTTAAAAAAATGCTTACATTTTTAAATCGCCATTATTCTACAATTAAACATTCAAATTCATTCTTTTTAAAGAGTAGTAGATTTCTACACTTATTAAAATATAGTTAAATTAAAATATAGTAAAACGTGTGAAAAAGAACCCGTCTATGGCGGAATCTTGTTTTAAACTGAAAAACGTGTTGATCCATGCAAAATCAATATACTACTACGTAAGAAAATAATAATACATTTACACTTGCTAAAAAGGGAACTTGCCTGTAACGCATTTTTTTTTTTTTCTTTTCTATGCAATTCAGTCTTAGATTTTACTGTACAGTATTTTTCAGATATTTAACACTTCAATACATGGAATATGGATTAACAATATTAATGATAACTGAAACATTTACATACAAGAAATAGAGATTCATTAAAAAAATAAATATAAATAGCGCACCCTGCGGCACTTCTATAAAAATGAAGATTATAAACATGAAAAGAAAAGTTAAGATAAATATTTTTGGCTTGAACTCCTTGTACGAGACAAACTTTTAACCAAATCGACGTAAAAATCAATGCTTTGTAGAAATTCACTCGGCCCGGGCGAGATTTTAACTTTTTTTTCGGGCCGAGCCAATAAATTTTTTCTACGGGCCGGGCCGGGGCCGAACTTTTAACATTTTTGCCGAGCCGGGCCAATATTTTTGTACGGGCCGGGCCGAATTTTTTTTTCTCGGAGTCGGGCCGGGCCTGGGCCTGGAAATGTCGGCCCGTGCAGACCTCTAGTTGATAATAAGAATTAAAGAACATTTTTGATAAATTAAGAATGAAAATTTTAATCAGAAGATTTAATAACCAGTTTAACTCTTCGTTTAAATAATGAAAAGGAACAGACTAACGTTTTGTCTTTGACGGAATACATTAAAACCTAAATTGTACATCGTGTATAGAGAACTGGGAGAACCCTCATCCGTAGTATTTTATCACAAATTGTTCAGAATATGAATGCAATTTTTGAAATTGGATTTTCCAACAGTATTTACTTTTGACACTATATTCGAGTTCCTTGGATCAAGTCAGCTCGGAAAATAATTTTTTTTATGTTTATAAATGTAGTTTCATTTGTTTTTTGGACAGCATTGTGAGAGGAAGTAGAACTAGTAAGTAATTTCTGATGGTAAAATGTACAGTCGTGGGAAAAAAAAGTAAACACCCCTTACTATGCAAAAAATTATCGTAGAAGAAAGTTACTGGTGCAACACGATTGGTAATAAAGTCTACTTTTAAATGATGTATATAAAATTTGCTTAGGGGGACCACCTACATATTAAAACGAACCATAACTTTGTTTTTTTTTTTCAATAGCAATACACAATTCTGACAGCACAAATGAACTCTACACCCTTCAATTAGCCTAAAAACAAATTTTTATGTAATTCGTACGGTAAGTTTCGGAGAAATTAATTTTAAAAAGGAGCGTATTTTACGGGCTGTATCCAGTGGTGGGATTCAGCCGGTTCGCACCGGTTCGGCAGAACCGGTTGTTAATTTGTGTTGAAGTCGGCGAACCGGTTGTTAAAATTATACTCCAAAAGCGAAAACCCATTATTAATTTACTTTCTTTAAATCAGGCATGTCAAACTCATTTACTGCCGCGGGCCAAATTAAGTATTGTATACAAAGCCGCGGGCCAGATTAAGTGTTATATAGAAAGCCGCGGGCCACATTAAAAAGAGTAAATAATATTATTACCGTTGCATAGAATAAAATATCTTCGTACAAAACACAGCCATGTTAAAAAAAAAAAAAAAAAAAAAAAAAAATAGCACAAAATTCCAAAGTGTGACATTACATTGTGTATGTTATTTATTGAAAAAAAAAAATACTCAAAATTACTTTACAACAAAAATCTATAAAATTTAATAGAATTTTCTAAATTGCATTTATTTTAAAATTTGATTGTGCACACTAATCTTGATCTAGCATTGGGCTACCGGTCCTCCAAACACTGGAATGACCCTGCTGTTGCTGGGTTCTCCCCCAGAGTTTCGAAATTTATTTTTTCGGACCGTTCTTTTGTTTAATAAATTCTTTTTATGTTCCTTATTCAATTTCAACAGGTGTTGTGTGCTAAGCATTGGCTTGGCTTGTAATAATGCCTGGCATATTTAAAATGAAATGCATTTTCTTTTTAAAAATAATTTTGTATAAGTAATAAACGCTATTGGAAGATGCTAATACTACTATTAAATAAGAAGATAGCATCAAGAAATTTACTCAGGTGCTTTTAATTTCAAATGAAAATTCCAAGCAGTTTGTCTTTTGGTAGTCTTTTGAAAATACCCATTCATAATTTGTCGATTTAAAATGAAAATTGCAACTTTTTATAATTGTTCGAAATATTCTAATACAAATCTTTCGGATTATTGCTATCTCTAAGACCGCGGTTGATGCAAGTCTATTCGTGTAAAGTATATTTACGGTATGCACGTTCTAACAACTGCATTAAATACAGGTAAAGTGACAAAGGCTTCGCGGGCCACAAATAAGTTGTCGGCGGGCCAGTTGTGGCCCGCGGGCCGCGTGTTTGACATGCCTGCTTTAAATGTTTATCTGTACAACAGCATAACATAAAACTGTGGCATGTACTGATTTATTTAATTTAATTTAATAAAATGATGTTTCATTAGCAAAAGGAATACATTCTTTCTTCATCAGTGCTGTAAAAAGCAAATTCAAGTTTTAAAGAAATGAAATTTCAAAGATTTGAAGAATTTTGGGATTAAACTTGGCAGCCTAGGCTAGCCCTAGTTATATGGCATACTTATTCAACATTAAAATAACTACTTATATTCGAAAAAAAGGTACTTTGTTTTGGTACGGAGTGTTCCCTGTTATCCCATCCCTGATAGTTAAATCGTTGGATTTAGTGGTATACGTCCAACTGCGTTTATTTTTTAAATATTATTTGTTCTTCATAAATTAGATGTCATTTAAATCAAAGTAGTTATTTTTGTAAATGTAACAAAATCTAAATTTTTATAAGAGTCCTATAACTTATATTTAGAAAAATATTTTCCATGCTCTTACAAATGAAAAAGCATCGTATAGTTTAAACTTGCCGAGTCATGAAGCTTTGTATTTTACGAATTTCTAGCATTGTCTGGCCCGTTTTTTTGTACCAAGATATGATAAAAATTTCTAAAATTCTAAATATCATAACTCGAGAAGCTTTCGTCGTGCAAAAATTTGTCTCACTTGCTATAGCATGGGCAATGTTTTATGTATATGTTATAGGACCCAAAGGATCTCATAAAAATTTAAATTGTGTAACTTTTTTCTAAAGTAAAAACGGTTCTTAGGAATTTAAAACAACATTTGAAATATTATTATGATTCCGAAGAAAAAAGCACATTCAAAAGAAGGACGAAGGTTTTATTATTTCAGAAACTTGAAAAAATATCAAATTTGTAGAAGATCAAAATTGTTTTTTAGTGAGCTCGGGAACATGATTTTAAAAAACAACCTAACGAATAAAAAAAAAATTATTGGCTTGTGAATTTTGATTTAAAACGAAGTTGTAGTCAATTTGAATATAGGAATAAATTACAGTTTTTTCTTCGTTAGATTTCTGGAATATTGGAGAAGTAATACTTCTATTGCAAAGCAACTGAAGAACTATTATTTATATTTAATGATACTTGTAATTAATATTAATGATTATTGAGGAGTTCTTTTTACTATATTTTTATTCTTCTAAAACTATGGAATTTTTAAAAGTATTCAAAAGGCTAAAAGTATTGCCAGAACAACTGCTGCTAGTTCATCAGAAATGGAAAAGGGATTTTCAGAGATAATCATAATATGATCAGAGAAAAGAAGACAATTATTTCCAATCTATCAAACATAATTACGATTATAGTTTAATTGGCCTAAAAACCTCTAAAAGAATGATTTCTTGATAAAAAATGTATTTTAAGGAAGAAGCACACATCCGATAATGTTCGAGTAAAGACAAAAAAAAAAAAAAAAAAAAAAAAAAAAAAAAAAAAAAAAAGCAATTTATCAAATTACAACGACCATTTGGAAAAAGATTTTTTTGAAGACTAAAATTTAAGACATAGAAAATCGCACGGAGTTGATCATACATTACGTACGCCATGAATTAAACATTAATAGTGTTATTACACGTAAAAATTGCAAGCCAAAAATATCGCCTGCGACCTGTCAGATTTCATGAAACCTAAGTATTATCCACCTGAAACTTACGTAAATATCCAAGCATTTCATTGGCTGTTCGGGAAAAGGCTTTTCCATCGTCAGATTTCTAAGAAATCTGACGGCCAATTTTAAATGAAATTTCATTCTTAAACTTCTAAACATCCTACTATATTACTTTTTACACCGTCGGATAGAGAAAAACATCTACTTTTAAATGCAATTTGTTTGAAAGCTGTATCTCAATTTGTTTCTGAGTTATTAATTTTTTTTGTAGTTTTTATTATTTTTTTCTCATAGTGGCAACAGAAAGTATCCATCGTTGTTGAAATTAAAGGGAAATACAGAAATGCTGTAGAAGGCATTAACGGCCAAGTCGCAGGAAGCCATTTTCAATGAAAGATTTGGGATGTTTGGCTTTTAACTTGTGCGAACTTCAAATATCACTACTTTTACTGGCCGAAACATTAAGGAGAACTTGGCGCTTTTTTTTTTTTTTTTTTTTTTTAACCGAAAACTTTTTGTTGGGATAGTATTATTTCTAAACAAAAAATTAGCACATTAGGAGTACAATTTCAGGGGATATAATGAAAATATGAAAATTCAATTTATCATTAGAAGCACTAAATTTTGAATGTTCATAATTCAAAAACTTATCATTCAAATGACTTGAAATTTGGTGTCTAGGCATAGTTTGAACCGAAGATTTGAAATATCTTGATATCTTGTTAAAATTGGGTATTACCATTGAAAAAAATTAAGTTTGGGTTCGTTTTAATATGTAGATAGCCCCCTAAGCAAATTTTAAATACATCATTTAAAAGTGGACTTTATTGCCAATCGTTCGATACCAGTAACTTTCTTCTACGATCACTTGTTGAGGAGTTAGTAAGGAGTGTTTACTGTTTTTTTTTTTTTTTTCCCACGACTGTACGTATGGATAACACAATTATTTGAAGATTTAACAGAAACCACTACAAAGTCTTCTAGAAATTTTGCCAAACGTAAAAAAGAACGTTCATTATAAGTCGTTTAAGAGAAGGTTCATTTACATATAAATGATTTAGATGAAGTATTATTCGAAAAGGAAGTTGAAAATCTTTCTTCCAAGAGGGACAGGATATTTAAAGGTTTCTGACACAATGAAAGTTATTGACAAGGAAATTAAAAGTTATAATGCTGTTAATTATTCAGGTAAGAATAATTTAATTAAGTATGGAATTGGAACATCTGAGTTGGTGAGTATACATGTTTTTATTTTCTTTTAGTTTAGAGATTAATATGAAAGATGTTAATTCTTATCGTAATAATATCAATGAAAATATCGGAGAAATATTTAGAGAATGATTTGCTAAGGAGTACTTTATTTTTAATAGCAAAGTCGAATTTGCGAATTATTAGGTAATGGAAATCAATATTCTTCAGAGAAAGATGTAATGAAGTATAATCATTCGTATTATTTTAAGAGATGAACATACCTTTATAGGTATGTTGTAGCATTCAGAATAAGAAACATATGGATATATGGTGTAATAATTGAAGTAAGAAATTCTAGAAAAGTTTAGTTTTGCGAATTTTAGTGGTGGTATTGTTGAACTCATGTGTTTTAAGTTTTAAAATGCTGAAATGTTAACTCGAGTGACTTTCATTCAAATGGGAAAAGTTGTGCCCTCTTCGAGAAGAAATGTTGAAATAGAAATGTTGGTAATAAGTTATACATCAAAGTGTTACAATGCTCAATGTATGTCAAGAAAAGACACTAAAATATAAGTATTTATGCATTAAGTATCATAAGATATTTATGACACGTTTTCTACCATTGAAAACTGCTGACCTGAGAGTTTGATAGTACGGTTTTGATTTAAGAGTTAAAGAAGTTCAAACGTAATGGATCAGAGCCAAATTTTGCATCATTCTTGGCTGTGTCAAGACATTACAAACGTCGTTGTTTTGACTTAATAGCGACTTTTGAAGGTTAACGATTGGATAATTTAGTCTTTACCTTCTAAATTTAAAGTTTAATCCTACATTATGCGAAGTTTGTCAGGATCTTTTCTCAAATTAAATGATGCAAAACAAAGGTATTTTTACTCTCTTTTGAGATATAGGGTTTTTAGATTAAGTACACATCTTCCACTGTCTTTTTGGATAGACCCTCGGTGATTGCAAAGGCTCGATAAGGCTGCATACAAACGCGTGTTTTGCCTCCTTCTCCAGTTTTCTTGGAAAATCTTTTATTCTGGACGGTTCTGCGGTTTATTCACAAAAGAATGAGGGGAATCAACAATGGGTCAGGAGATAAGGAGCTCGACTCTACTTTAAGGAAAGGTTCCTCTTTTGCAGGACATCAGTCCCTTTCCTTTTAAAGTCATTAAAAATCAAAGACACCGCGTGGCCAGAAAAAATGACGCCGACACTGATAACAGTTAGAAGGATGGTGCGTTAGCAGCCTAAGACATGTCTATAAAATTTATTGAAGAATGCTGAGAGAAAACCAAACCCGGAAATGTTCAAATATTGTTTCTAAACTGGTCGTGGTCGGAACTAGCACCTCAGGGTTCATGGTCAAGAAAACAGGGATGCGCACTAGGGTGGTCACAAGCAACATGGGGAAATTTTTTTTAACGTTTTCTTCGGGGGGACCCTCCTAAAAGTTGCCAATTAGCTAGAAAATGAGATTGGCAAAGTTTCAGCTCAAATAAATAACATTAACCCATGCCTCATCGAGGTTGAATTCTTGAAAATTTGCAATTTTTGGCAAAAAATTGTCGTTTTTCTTTCTTTACGTGAAAAATATTTGTCTTAGAGACCTCATTCTTGTTTTATTTCATAGAAACTGTTGTTGTCTTGAACTTTTACTCTCATGAAAACTTATATTTAATGAACATTTAGTATTTTTCAGGACAGCTAGTGAACCGCCGCGGCGAGCGGCCCATCTTCGTCCGCAACCCTTTATTCTTCTACTCTAGTCCCACTCTTTTGCGGAAGCAAGATTCTTAGGGTGGTCCCTCAAACTCTGCATTTTTGAAACATAGGTAAAAAATGACAAATTAAAAATTTTATTACTTTTGATAATTTTTTTGTATTATTTTTATTAATATGCAAAAATAAGTGAACAATTTTTGTAACTTTAAAAATATTTCACGAATTATAATTGACTATTAGTTATCTAATTCTGTGTCTAGTAAGAAAAAGCTTCTCATTTGTATTGCAGTTGAACCTCTGAATTTCTCTTTTTATTACAAGGCTGTTTTTGTTATCTGTTATGGTTATCTATTTTTAGAATTGACGAAACATTCCGTAAAACCCCTCCCCCCTCTTGATATGATGGCAGAAATGTAAGATTTTTTTAAATTGTCCACATGTCTCATCAAATCATCGACAGTAAGCAGCCAAGTAATTGTCAAGTTTTATGTATTTTATTTTATTATATTCGCAAATGAACTGAACGCCAGAGAAGCTGCTAGACTTAGAATGCATCCACTAGCTAACCACAGACATCGAATCTGCAAATTGCAAATAACTGTTTCGTAAACAAAAAACTGAGCTCATCAAAAACACATTTTAAAATTCCCGTTTAGAGAGAACTGTTGTTCACTGGGGTGGAAAACTGCTTCACCATTTTTTTAATAAAGAAAATGTAGAGTGGATAAAAGTTTTAATTAGTTGTGGGGATGAAGAACAGTTACTACGAGTTCCTCAACTTTAAAATAGTATCGGAATAATTCAGGCGAAAGCTGTATTTTCAGCAGTTGAAGAAAAAATCCAGGAAGTTGGTAAAATCCAGGCAATATTTTTTGATACAACTGCAATAAACACAGGTCGCCTCAGAGTAACCTGCATTTTTCTATAGCAATTGTTAAAGGAAAACTCTTCTGTATTTACCATGCCGCCACCATAATTTAGAAATTTTCCTAAAAGCTGTTCTTGATTGTAAAATGGGCATAATCACAGCCCCTCAGCCAGATATTTAAAAAAAAACAATTCTGATTGGGTGGTCTAAATTAAACCAGAGTAAGTATATAGATGCTATTGATGATGAAATACTAGGTATAAATAGTTAATTCAGAAGAAATTTCAAATTTTCTTACAGGAACTTTTAAAAATTAACAGCTCAGGGAAGATTATAAAGAGTTTAT
Source organism: Maratus speciosus (assembly GCA_963932465.1). Classification (NCBI taxonomy): domain Eukaryota; kingdom Metazoa; phylum Arthropoda; class Arachnida; order Araneae; family Salticidae; genus Maratus; species Maratus speciosus. The sequence continues at coordinate 318,829,952 of OZ010788.1, forward strand.
CCAACTTTGTTTAACTTTTATAGAACTCCTTCCTGCAAAAGACTTTTTTCAGAGCACCTGGTGCTTTTAATCATGTCAGATGGATGGCGGCACAGGCCATTCATTCTCTCAAAATATATTGTTTCAGGGAGGGATCATCTTTCAATAACAAATTTACAAAAAGAAGGTATCAGAGATCTTTTCTTATTTTTAATCAATATTTATGTAAAAGCGTGCTTCAATACTTCCACTGCCACTTTAGCCCCCAATTCAAGACCTGCAAATAATAAAATCACTTGTTCACTACAGAAAATTTGATAAATAGATTACAGACAAAGCACTTGCTAAAATGACAAACCGCCTTTGGTATCTTAACTCGGATCAAGTTGCATTTTCATTTTTAGATAGTACTTCGGTAAAAAAAAGTCAACATAAGCCACCTTATCTAAACCATTACCACTTAACTCCTTTCCGGCGCAGTGGTCCCATGTTTGGACTACCTAATTTTAATTCCAAACTTACAAACGGCACGAAGAATATTTTAATAAAATTTTGCTTTTACAATGAAAGGTTAAAGTAATGTGTTTTTAATTTCTAAAAATTTCGTTTGTAAATTCCGGGGTAGACAATCATTTCATCCTTTTACGAACAGAATTTTTCTGTGCCGGAAAGGGTTAACGTGACAGTTGTAAAGGAAATAATTTATTTTCTTTATTATGCCTCCTTTCTTGTAACACAACTTTAATAATAAAATGCAATTGAGCATTATTTGCTCTCATTTCTATACTTCCTTTGACCTCTTTTTTTTTTTTTTTTTAATTCTTTCAGTTTAAAATTCGATTTTTTTTCCTTTTCATTGGAATTTTTTTTTTAATCAAACACTTTATTGGACTTCACAAAACGAAAAAAAGAAAAACAAAAGGTGGAAAGCAGGTGAAATGGAATGTTACATTTTTTTTTTTTTTTTTTCGCTTTTTCATAAAAAGTAAATTTTTAGGATTCAGGTGATGTCTGGTCCTGAAAAATGCGCATATTTTTAAATTATACATTTTTAGAAAAAAATGGTGTGTGGTTCTTCAAAGCAAAACTTTTTTTTATAAAATCAGACCTGCATTATGTTTCTAGGTTCAATTGTATTCATTTCATGAAGGAAAAACAGCATTTTTTTTGCGAAAAATCACGTTTTTTTCCAAACTAAAACTTCAATGAGGCACGGGTTAATATTATCCAAATGAGCTGAAACTTAGCCAATCTCATTTTCTAGTTAATTGGCAACTTTTTGGGGGGTGCCCCCGAAAAAATTCAAAATTGATTTCTTGTGACCACCCTAATGCGCACTGTAGGTCAGGATCCTTAATGTATTGTAGCTCCGCAGATTTCAGTTTAGTTAGAATTAGTACAGACTAAAAATCCGGCAACTTAAAAAATCTGGTATCAAAGTTATTCTCCCTCTCCTTTTTCTACACTTCCAACAAAAAGAAAAATAGCAATTGTTACGTATTAAAAACAATGAACGTTTAACGGGCATCGAGATTGCTGGCGCAGTGCTAAATGAAACCACAGATAACGCTAGTCGCAGATCAGAGGACGAGGAACCAGCAGAAGAAAAATTGTCAATGGAAAAGTGCATTAATTTAACTAGGGAATTTAATATCTTCTTTATAGAAACAAGAGTGTCTTTCCGAAATAGTTATTCTAAACTTGCTTGTTAAAGAACAACCTCCTCCCCCTTCCCCCTCGCCCCAAAAAATTGAAGCAAATGAAATGGACACAGATGTTTCGGAAATTGCATGAGGAGAAATTACTTCATTGTTTTAGATTTTTTTTTTTTTTTTTTTTTTTTTTTGTAACCATTAAAAAAAAAAAAAAAAAAAAAAAAAAAATTCATATTTTCTTTTTTTTTTTAATTTTCTTTATTTCTCACATAAAAGGCACTATTAAGAATATCAAAAGTACTTTTGATATTCTTTCAGAAATCCGGAATTTTCAAAAATCCGGTTTAGTCTCGGTCCCGACGATGCCGTATTTTCGAGGTTTTACTGTATAACAAAGTGCCGCATGCTTTGTAGTTATCAGGATGTATAGATTTAAAATCTTCATGGACTAAATTTCATTACTTCGTGACGCGTAGGGCTTTTAGCTACAGATTCACTAAAAGAGAAGAGAACGCTAATCGCTGAATTTGAGAATTTTGTAAACGCAAAATAATAATTGCTTTGGAAACCTTCAATTTCATTCACAATAATGAAATGTTTTTCTTTTATTTAAGAATTAACTACTGAACTTATACAGATTCAATTTGTTGTTCACCAGAAGAACAGGAGATCACACTACCTTTCCCACTTGTAAAAAATAAAGTAGATTTTTCAAAATATGATTTTCCTGCTTAACTTATAAACTTATGCAACACCTGAAACAAATTTCCACCAATTTTTGAATAATAATCGCCCCCTTATTTAAAAAACAAAAATTTTTGTCATAAGGAGGAAATTAATTTTCGGTGGAAGTTTGCACCTGCAAAGCAATAATATAAAATGGTTGTTTGTAAAATAAATAATAATGCTCCCCCTCCCCAACGAAACAATTTTTCCCCCTCCAAGTATTAGAGTTAATTTGAACGTATTTAAATTATTGATAGAACTAAATCATTTGTCCAAAACAAAAACTTAATTTGACAAATCCTAATAACAGACACAATGCAAACGTTCTGCATACTCTAAAGTTGGCATACAATCAAGGGGAGTGACTGCATTAAAACAGCAATTCTTGAAGTATGGTCAACGGACCTCTAGGGGTTCCCAACACATCTTCAGGGACCCGCAAAAAAAAAATTCTTGGCAGTAAAATCAATGAAAAACTAAAGAATACTGTTAAAATATACAACACCATTAGTTTATACAGTAAAATGCGTGAAAGCGGAATCTCTACACACGTGAAGAAAAAGCAATTTTAGGCAGATTTCGGTCTTATCAGGTATAATTTTATGGTATTCCATTAGTCGGAAAGATAATTTTTTTCAGTTACAGACAATTTCCGTTCTCACAGGTTTTACGTAATAGCTTTATTAGTGTATATATAGTAATGTATTCTACAGAATTTCAACCTTAAATCTTGAGGGTCCACACAGGCAGAAATAAAGGCCCGTGATAACTAAGTAGGGATACACTGAATATTCGGTATCTATTCAGTATTCAGTCATACTACCGAATATTCGGTTAGACCGAATATAAAACTATTCGGTTTGCCGAATATCGAAATATTCGGCCAGACTGAATATTTAAGACCTTTTTAAAAATATTTTTAACAACCTTAAAACAACTATTTTCAACTGTCAATTAATAAAGATAATCAGTATAATTAGAAATAGAATTATATTTAAATAAAAGAGAATGATTTTATATTTTTAACACTTTCCAACAAAGTTGAAAAGTGTTTATGCATTCGGTTTGTCTGTCCGTCTGTACGCGCTCGAACTCCCGTAAATATACTCGGATCGTTCTGAATTTTTTGGATGTTAGTGACCTCTACCATAGCACGAACCCTATTGCAAATGAAGTTTGTAGCATGTTTAGTTCATTTACAGGGACAGTCAAAAGTTTTCCGTTGCATTACGGCCTATGGGAAAAAATCGTTTAAAATGATTTTTAATGATGTTACATGCTTTCAAACATAATAAAATTGATATGCATTTATCAAGTGCGCTAAAATATGCATTCTGTAGAGTATGCGGTGCAAAGAATAATTATTATTCAATTACAGGGCCACACAAAAGAATTCCGTTACACAATGATATAGGGGTGGAGGGAATTTTTTACGGCGTACTTTAAATTTCATGTATAATGAAATTGATATACGTCGCTGAGGTTTACTATAACTTATTTCATGTATAATACGAAGTGCATAGCATTTACAGGGACACACAAAATATTTCAGATACTATATTGTATCCGAAGTACTGTACGGTAGCGATGATTGCTGGAAATGCATTTTTAATTATGTTATATGCTTTTATGTTTCACTATATTTATGCATATAAATCCATAATTTATGCATATAAATTCTGTATTTATGCATATAAATTCTGTAATTCATATACAGGGCTACACAAAAGAATTCGTGATGCTTACTGGGTATGATTGTAAATTGCTTAAAGGTGGTTTTTAAATGAGTTATGCATATTTACGCTGAACTGCATTTAGTTCACTAAGAAATGTTTGTAGAACATAGATAAAATGATATACAGGGTCATGCAAAGAATTGGATACATGGCCGTCTATAAATGATAATTTCTGGAAATGTGATTTCAGTAGTTTTAAGAGTGTTTTACTTTGAATTAAACTTTAGCTAAATAGTGCGTGTAATAAAGGTGCTAGGTTAACTACAGGGTTGTACAAAAGTATACAAGTACGTTTCCATCTATTAGTATAAATTGCTGAAAGAGAAATTTTAACCTGTTATTCGTTTTCTTGCTAAACTAAATTTCCCCATTATATAGTATGTGTATATCAACCTACAGATCAAATACGGAGCTGTTCAAAAAAACTGGAATACATATTTGCTATGGACGGTAACTGCTGAAATCCGTTTTTCAAATGTTTTATGCGTTTTCTAAAATGTTTACTTAGTTCACTTATATACCTTCTTTCCCTAAATAAAGAAGTTTAGTTAAAGCATTCAGGAAGTGTTGGAAAGTGTTTCACAATCTATGCTTAACGCATGCTTTTCCTTACTTGTTTTTATTTGAAATGATATCAATAATGACGATTTTGGCTCCTTCCCGACTAATTCCTGACAAAAAAATTTCCTCCAATTTCTTCAAAATTTCACCTTGATTTAAAAAAAATATTTGTTTTAGAATAATACAAAAATTTTATTCATTTGTTCCCATGGAATCCATGGAATCAGGGAATCCATGAAATTTACAATTTTATCAATGAAAGAAGTTTAAAACTATCCATCTTCTTAAATAACAATTCAAAGCATAGATACTTTTTTTAAGTGTAAAATTTACTTGTAAGAAGATCTTGTTTATCAATATGGAAGTATGTGTGCTAAATATTATGTAAAATTGTTTAAATTTAATTTTTTTACTTTCAAACTGACATTTAAAAGTATTCGGCTTGATAGTCACTATTCGGCTAGCTGAATATTCGGTATTCGGCCAAAATCACTATTCGGTGCATCCCTATAACTAAGAGTTTAAGAACCACTGTTATAAAGTGTTTCAAAATCAACAGACTTACTTATTACATTCTAATTCTAATGCAAAGTATTGCAATTTCAACAGAAAATTAGGGTCAGGTGGAGTAAAGTGGTCAGGCGGGGTAAAAGTGGTCATAATTCATAAAAAGGGCTAAAATCATAACTAATATAGAAATTTGAATAATTTTCTTTTAATTTTAGATTTATTAAGTATTGATCAAAGTTTCCCATTCAAAAAAACATTTTTAGTAACATATTTGAGCCACTGAGCACTCATTTTGTCTGTCTTTGTTACACCTTGTTCTTTTAACTCTTTAATTAACTTTTCTGCTGCATTTTGTTTATCCCAAATTTTGTTAAATTGGCAGTTCAGAAAGCTTTTCACATATCTCAAGAACATGTTTTCATTTATAGCTAAGTTATATTTATCACAGATTTTATTTTATTATAGTTTTAGTTACATGGGGTAAAATGGTCATAGGGTTAGGCTTAACTTATAGATATTTGATCTGAGTTAAATTATTCATTATATACAATGCCAGTTTATTAAATACTAATAATTATTAAAAACTAACTGCAAATAGTTATTATTTAATAATAGTTTATAATATGGGGGTTAAAAAAGGTTAGGTTTAATTTTTAATAGGTTCTGAATAGTGAATGAATTATCTAAGTGTAAACACGAATTGCTTGCAAAGGTTACATCAACTAATTTAAAAACCAACGCATTAACTACTTTTTCTAATACCTATACTTGTATTATATAAGAAAATGGTCCACAAGAAAGTCCTGAAAGAATTTTTAATGTTGATGAGGCTGGAATAGATATGGATAGCTAAAATAGTTGTTTAAAAAATTTTACGCAATGCAATGCATTATATAAAATTCAGAAACCAAAGGAAAGATAATGTTTAGTGTTCCTTTTGGTATATCAGCTAGTGGTTATTACATTCTTCCATTCGCAGTTTATGAGTGAGTATATATATGAATTATGGATAAAGGGTGGTCGTGCAGGAGCATTGTATGAATCATGGAATCTTGATAGATGCAGGATTCTGTACTTGAATCTTGGATGGATCATTTTATTAAGTAGATAGTACACCGAAAGCTTACAAAAGCCTGCCCTTTTATTTATGATTGTGATGGACATAAATGAATTATGACGCTGTGAAAAATAGCTATCGACAATCACATTATAATACTCTGCCTGCTACCTCATACTAGTCATAGTCTACAACCATTAGATCTAGGTGTATTTTCCCCCATTAAAAAAAGCCTGGAAAGGAATTTTAAAGAAACAGTGTCAAGAAAGCCGACTGCAAAATATGTAAAAAAAATTAAAATAAGCTACATTGGCAACATTATCTACACTCATTTCAGATGGGAATAGAATTGTTAGACATAGTTTTAAAGGAAAAGGAAATGTGTCCAGTCCAAGATCGGGGTAGTATTGACAGAAAAAAACACTTGCATTATATCTGCAAAAATAACAAGAGGAATGGGATACTTAAAAACTGCTTAAATTTCCAAGAGGAAAAAAACAGCAACAAAATATCCCTAGTCAACATTCTCTTTTGAATCCATTTATAATCGCTAAAGATGACATCTCAAACCATATCTATAGGACCACTTTGAGTGTTGCTAAGATATGAAATGAAGAAATCAATAAAACAATTTATTGGGAAAAAACATGATTATTTTTCTTAAAGTATGTTAAAAAAAGATCCAAATTTGGCAATCATTATACTTTTCCAGAATCAGATGTGATCAAAATCCTTGAAGAACCAAATTTTAACAACAAACAATTTTAGCATTACAAATTTACACTTTAATAAAATAAAATGGCAGATAACTTATTATAAAGGTTGTTTAAAATGTTTGTAAATAATAAAATGTCACTTTTATCTATCATTAGTTAATTTTTATTACACTTTTCAATGTGACCACTTTACCCCACCCCCTGGGGTAAAGTGGTCATAAAAACATGCCTGAAAAAATATGTTATAAAAAGGTGTTATTCCCCAGAAATATTTCTGATATGGATGTACTCTAGAGTAATGTAATGTAAAATAACACCCAAAATTTTAGAAAACATCACAGAAATTCTGATGTTTATATCCTCAAAGTTTGAAAAACCTGTTTTTATGACCACTTTCCCCCACCTGACCCTATATATTAATAAATTTAAAGAAGCTCGAACATTTTTATTTCCTCCATAGTTATACCAGGTTAATAAAGCCTTACGTTATTAAAGTAAAATTAAAAACTTGCAACAACTTTAACCCTTTATCTACAGACGATACTTATAAGCACCATTAAAATAACTTGTTATAAAATTCATTTAATACATCGATTAGTTGTAATACAGTTTAGAATGTGTTATAGATACATCACTTATCTTGTTCCAAAAGCATTATTGGATACACAAAACAAAAATATTTTTAAAAGGATTATTTCTTTTTTGCCTTTGCATCTTTTCGGCTTTCTTGGCGTTGGGGGGGGGGGGGGGGGGATTTTTCAATTCGGAAATATTTCCATATATCTATTGTAAGAACATTATATTTGTACATTTCCTAATTCTACAAAATACTAAGAAAATATTTAAAATAAAAGATTTGAGTGGGGTTATAAATATTGCACAAAATCCCTATAAATTCAAATTGAATTAATCCTTCTAAAATTTATTAAATGATTATGTAAATCTTCTAATGTAGTTTAAACAAGTCACGAAAAATGCTTTAGAAGATAAAATTTTCATGAATTTATAATTCAGTATACATAAAGGGTTAAGATGAAACCAGCAACTTTATGCATAAAAAAGGGGAACAACATCCGGTTTCTCCGGAACTAGTTTTAGAATTTTTATTATTTTTTTTTTTTTAAGGCTGCCCAACGAGAAAGTTAATAATTAATAATTACTCAAGCAAAGCAAATGAGCAATGACTTGCAAAACCGTAACGCCGGAATGCAAGCACTCGGATGATTATTTGTGGAAAAGTCGGGCAAAGAAAGTGTTATGAATAACTAGATTAGGCTGTTGCTCAGGATTAATTGAGCAGGTTTTATTAAGAGGTTACACCTAGTCATGAAACACAAACAAAATGATGTTTTTCATTCTTTTTCCATTAAGCAATTAATTATATTCTTTGACTTTATTTTGATATATTTCAATAAAAAATTAAAGCATATTTAAAATTACCGTTTGAGTCTTATCTTTTTTATACCAGCGCCTTGCGGTGACCATTGTAGCTTAAATATGGTGTATCTGAAATTAAAGTAATTAATGATTTTCAATTAAAAAAGGCTTATTTTAGAGACTAGACGAAAAAAAATTATGAAAAACTGATTTTCCCCCCTAAAGTAACGCTGAATAGAAAATTAAATTTCATCTTAAAAAACACCGCAGAGCTGACAAAATTAGAAGTGAATAAATTGAGTAGTTAATTGTGGTCAGATTCGAAAAGAATGCTTATGAGAAAAACGAGTTTAGAATTTTTGTTTTATAATTAAAGTGCAATACTTTTTTTTTTTTTACTTACTTGCATCGAATTATCTATTCTAATACCATAAAGTAGACCCCTTTTAGTTGATGAAGCCTCTAAAAACATTTTCGAAATTTATGACGGAGTCACTAGGTGTAAACCCTTAAGAGTTTTCTTTTTAATACATACGTGTTTTTCAAATAAGAATGGTGTCTAAAATCACAGTTTCTCATAGGATTTGTAATTTATGCCAGTACATTAATTAAATCGTTCCCTCCAACCAGCCAGAACAGAAAACCAAATCACTAATGGGTTTTATATATATATATATATCCCAAATATATGTATAATAATTTCCACTTTTCCGAGACAAAAACTTACCTTGCTTTAATTTTATAAATTTTCAGCGTTTTCTGCCACTACAAATACATTTTTCCGTAAAAATACATAACTTATTCAGGAACGCATAAAAATTTTAGTTTTTTAGCTTTTTAACACCTTGGGGACGAGCGACACGCATACGTGCCGGAAATAGGCCTAAGGATCCTCGTTTATCCTCACCAGTAAAATTTTACTGTAAAATTTGCCTTATTTAATCCGAGCATTTTCCCGATTTGAATAGGCACAAACTTCTGTTTTTTAAAACCGGTAGCAAAGTAATAAACATTTCGTAAAAGGTTCCCGTCGCGAAGGGGTTAAAATGTGACTAGTTTGACATAAATCTATTTTCATATGAAAACCATTAATAAAATTAAGCATGATTTTCAAGATGAACACGGAATGCTTATATAAAAAAAAAGTATTTTTTAAAACTATTTTTAAATATGTATATATAACCATTAATTAACATTACCGACCACCATCAAAATCGCGATAGTATGAATGAAATGACAATAATACAGTTTCCCCCATCACACTTAATATGGATACCAAAAACATATATACAAGCTGCTATGTATAAAATAAAGTGCCTTGTACTATTTTACAAGAATATGGAAGAAAACTAGTATGTTGTGGCCATCACAAGACTTTCTTCTATATAAATCACGTCAATTAAATCCTTTAAATAGCACAAGAAATAACGATTTAGCACAATTTCATATCAAAGTATATCTGAATTTGAAGTTGGATGAAAATTCGTGCATTAGTTCTTGAGATAGAGCTATAGCGGAAATTCTGAAAAAAATGTAGCATTGCAGCGCCACATGTTGAACGATTTACACCAAAAATAAACAGCACTAAACGATATCAAGGTATACCTGAATCTTAAGTTTGTTGAAAATCCAAGCATAGTTCTTGAGATAAAGCTATTGCGGAAATCGCAAAAAATACAGCATAGCAGCGCCACCTGTTGGGCGATTTACACCAAAAATTAAACAGCACTAATTTATACGCCAATTCATGTCAAGGACTAACTAAATCTGAAGTTTGATGAAAATCCTTGCAATAGTTCTTGAGATACAGCTCTTGTGGAAATCGTGAAAAATGCAGCACAGCAGCGCCACCTGTTAGGCGATTTACACCAAAAATCAAACAGCTCTAACTTATATCAGGGACTAACTGAATCTGAAGTTTGATGAAAATTCGTGCATTTTTTCTTGAGTTAGAGCAATTGCGATAATCATGAACAATGCAGCATACCAGCGCCACCAGGGTTCATACAGAGTTGGGAAGAAAAAATCCATGGAGTACCCAAAAAACCCAAGGAGTCCAAAAAATTTTAAGGATTTTTTTTTTTTTTTTTTTTTTTTTGTCGATGTTTTTATGTGCTGCATCATTATGTGGTATGCACACTCCAACTTTAAATGCCGAATTTGGAGAGAGAAAAACATTTCAAAAACAAATTTTACTTTATTAGAATCTAATTGTTAGTGCTGAAATTGCACAATATTTACAATATATTGCTTACTGATTTCGTAAGTTTAAATACAAAATTGACAATCAACTTTTTTATGCAGTGACCAATGGTCATGTCACAGGGGTGATTCTGAGTAAAAATTCCCAGCAAATCTTCTGAAAAGTTACACCAGAGGAGGGCGGGGGGGGGGGGGGAATTCACTCCCGACACTAGCTATGCGTTTTCTCCGCGGCTCTTTGAAGAAATTCACGTTTTTTCGCGATCTTTTGACGAAATTTGTGTTTTTCTCGCGATCTTTAGATGAAATTAGTCGATTTTTCGCGATCTTTTCACGAAATTTGTGGGTTTTTTCGCGATCTTTTGACGAAATTTGTGGTTTTTTTTTCCCGATCTTTCGACGAAATTTGTGGTTTTTTTTTCCCGATCTTTCGACGAAATTTGTGGGTTTTTTTCCCCGATCTTTTAACGAAATTTGTCGATTTTTCGCGCCTTTTTGACGAAATTTGCCGTTTTTTCGCTAGCTTTTAACGAAATTTGTGGGGCTTTTCGCGATCTTTAGACTAAATTTGCCGTTTTTTCGCGATCTTTTGACGAAATTTGCGGGGGTTTTTGCGATTCTTTGACGAAATTTGTCGATTTTTCGCGATCTTTTGACAAAATTTGTCGATTTTTCGCGATCTTTTGACAAAATTTGTCGATTTTTCGCGATCTTTTGACGAAATTTGTGGGTTTTTTCGCGCCTTTTTGACGAAATTTGCTTTTTTCGCGATCTTCTGACGAAATTTGCGTGGGTTTTCGCAATTCTTTGACGAAATTTGCGTGGGTTTTCGCAATTCTTTGACGAAATTTGCGTTTTTCCCGCGATCCTTTGACGAAACTGACGATTTTTCTGCAAATGATTGACAAAAATCATTTTTTTAAGCAACCATATGTCGGAATTTTTGGATTAGTGACCGATTTTTTAAAGTTTTCGGAAATGAATGCCTTACATTTTCGGAAAATTCGGACCTGAATCACCCCTAGATCATATAAATAGAGATTAGTCAAACCCCAAACACTATGTATATCACATACATGATACTTCTTAAAGAAAATTTTAAAAGGCTATAAAAAGGGGAAATTTTGACGAATTCGCATTTTTTTCGCGATCTTATGATGAAATTCGCGTTTTCTGCGCGATCTTATGATGAAATTCGCGTTTTTTCCGCGATCCTCTGGGGGAAATTCGCGTTTTTTCCGCGACCTTCTGAAAAAAATCGCTTTTTTTCGCGATCTTTTAAAAGAATTCGCGTTTTATTTCGATTGTTAAACAAATCTGACGTTTTTTTCGCGATCTTTTAATGGAAGCCATCTGACGTTTTTTTCGCGATCTTTTGATGGAAGCCACGTGTTTTTCGCGATCCTCTGACGAAATTCGCTTGTTTTTCGGGATCTTTTAAGGAAATTCGCGTGTTTTTCGCGATCCTTTGAGGAAATTCGCGTGTTTGTCGGGAGTTTTTGAGGAAATTCGCATTTTTTCGCGGTTTTTTGAGGAAATTCGCGATTTATGCGATCTTTTGAGGAAATCTGCTTTTTCTCGATCTTTAACGAAATTCGCGATTTTTCGTGATCCTTTGAGTAAATTCGCGTTTTTCCGCTGTCTTTTAAGAAATTCGCGTCGAGTTTTACCGCGATCTGTTGGAGAAATTCGCGTTTTTTCACGATCCTTTGACAAAATCTACGAATTATTTGCGCTATCGATTGACGGAATTTGACGGTATTTTTTGGAATATATTTGCGAAAAACGTGATTTTTCCGAGATTCTTGGCTAAATGCCAAACATCGATAGAATTTAAAATAAAGGTCGGCTAACAGTGTCAAAAAACGGACTTTACGGACCTAATAATTGAAAAACGCACCTAGTGGGAGCCCTGCTATTAAGATTATCCTACCCAATCAATGCTGTGCTTCAGATTGAATGACATGCATAAAGGATTTACCGCGCGTTTTACAATCACGATTTTTTTTTTCCTCGGCAGCAATATTGCTTGCGTACGAAGCCGCAATACAATTTAAGGAGTTTCTAAGGAGTGGTTTGCTTATCTAAGTAGTTCTAAGTACTACTTGGGAATGTTTTCATTTCTAAGGAGTTTCCAAGGAGTCCAAGGAGTCTGTGCGAACCCTGGCCACCTGTTGGGCGATTTTCACAAAAAAGTAAAGAAAATGTCTGTCTGTGAGTCTGTATGTGACAAAAATTTTGTGGGCGCTCTATCTCAAGAACTAATGCACGGAATTTCACATAACTTCAGATTCACTTAGACCTTGATATAAACTGGACCTGATTAGTTTTTGGTGTTAATCGCTCAACAGGTGGCGCTGCTATGCAGCATTTTTTGTGATTTTCGCAATAGCTCAATCTCCCGAACTAATGCACGGATTTTCATCAAACTTCAGATTTAGTTATTCCTTGACATCTATTGAAGTTTTATACATTTTGGTGTAAATCGCTCAATAGGTGGCGCTGCTATACTGCATTATTTACGATTTCCACAATAGCTCTATCTCAAGAACTAATGCTTGGATTTTCAACAAACTTCAGATTCGGGTATACCCTGATATGAATTAGGGCTGTTTCTGTTTTGGTGCAAATCGCTCAACAGGTGGCGCTGCTATGCTACATTTTTCAGAATTTCCACTATAGCTGTATAAAGAACTAATGCAAGAATTTTCATGAAACTTCAGAATCAGTTAGTCCTTGACATGAATTGACATTTATAGATTTATGTGTAAATCTCTCAACAGGTGGCGCTGCTATGCTACATTTTTCAGAATTTTCACTATAGCTGTATCTCAAGAACTAATGCACGAATTTTCATCAAACCTCAGAATTAGTCCTTGACATGAATTGACATTTTATACATTTTGGTGTAAATCTCTCACCAGGTGGCGCTGCTATGCTTTTTTTTGCGATTTCCGCACTAGCTCTATCTCAAGAACTAATGCTTGGATTTTCAACGAACTTCCGATTCGGGTATATCTTGATATCAATTAGTGCTGTTTATGTTTTGGTGTAAATCGCTTAACAGGTAGCTATGCTATGCTATATTTTTCAGAATTTCCGCTGTAGCTCTATCTCAAGCACTAATGCACGAATTTTCACCTAACTTCAAACTCAGATATACTTTGATATGAATGGGTGCTAAATGAATGTAATTTCTTGTTCAATTTAAATGATTTATATTCGAGGATGGAGTATCACAGTTGACGTTTATTCCAACAGAGCGAAAAATGTCCAGACCAGGAATCGAACCTGGATACTTGGCGTGCCGTGCCAATGCCTTACCTGTTAGGCTATCCGGACGATAACTGGCTGACATAATTCACTCTTATTTGTTGGACTTGGCTGCGAACTGCAGCGCTAGTTTCATTCATCCGAGCTATAACTGTAGCATTTACATGATGAAAGTGTGTTTTAACACGGAAACTCCTGTATACCATGTATTAGGTCATAATGAAGGGAACGAATAATTTTTCCAACTGGATTAAATCATATTCGAGGATGGAGTATCACAGTTAACGTTTATTCCAACAGAGCGAAAAATGTCCAGACCAGGAATCGAACCTCTGGATACTTGGCGTGCCGTGCCAATGCCTTACCTGTTAGGCTAGCCGGACGATAACTGGCTGACATAATTCACTCTTATTTGTTGGACTTGGCTGCGAACTGCAGCGCTAGTTTCATTCATCCGAGCTATATATTCATTCATCCGAGCAGTCCTAATACATGGTATACAGGAGTTTCCATGTTAAAACACACTTTCATCATGTAAATGCTATAGTTATAGCTCAGATGGATGAAACTATCGCTGCAGTTCGCAGCCAAGTCCAACAAATAAGAGTGAATTATGTCAGCCAGTTATCGTCCGGATAGCCTAACAGGTAAGGCATTGGCACGGCACGCCAAGTATCCAGAGGTTCGATTCTTGGTCTGGACATTTTTCACTCTGTTGGAATAAACGTCAACCGTGATACTCCATCCTCGAATATGATTTAATCCAGTTGGAAAAATTATTCGTTCCCTTCATTATGACCTAATACATGGTATACAGGAGTTTCCGTGTTAAAACACACTTTCATCATGTAAATGCTACAGTTATAGCTCGGATGAATGAAACTAGCGCTGCAGTTCGCAGCCAAGTCCAACAAATAAGAGTGAATTATGTCAGCCAGTTATCGTCTGGGTAGCCTAACAGGTAAAGCATTGGCACGGCACGCCAAGTATCCAGGTTCGATTCCTGGTCTGGACATTTTTCGCTCTGTTGGAATAAACGTCAACTGTGATACTCCATCCTCGAATATGATTTAATCCAGTTGGAAAAATTATTCGTTCCATTCATTATGACCTATTAAATGATTTAATTGACGTGATTTATATAGAATAAAGTTTTGTGATGGCCACAACATACTAGTTAGAGTATAATTTAGTAAAGTATAAATGCACACAGAAGCTTGAAATGATTACATAAATACATTTAAGGGTAGATCTCAGGACTAGGAGAGGGTCATGGGCAATGCTGCAGTCGTAAAAAATCCAGAAGTACGTTCTAAGCAGAGACTATGCACAAGAGAGTGGAATCACCTGGAGTAATTCCTGGTCAAAAATCAACAACATCCAATTATAACTAGTATATTGTGCCATCACAAAACTTTCTTCTATATAAATCACGTCAATTAAATCATTTAAATAGTACAAGAAATAACAGCGATTTAGCACCAATTCATATCAAAGTACATCTAAATTTGAAGTTTGTTGCAAATCCAAGCATTAGTTCTTGAGATAAAGCTATTGCGGAAATCGCAAAAAATACAGCATAACAGCGCCACCTGTTGAGCGATTTACACCAAAAATTAAACAGCACTAATTTATACGTCAATTCATATCAAGAACTAACTAAATCTGAAGTTTGGTGAAAATCCGTGCAATAGTTCTTGAGATACAGCTCTTGTGGAAATCGTGAAAAATGCAGCACAGCAGCGCCACCTGTTGGACGATTTACACCAAAAATTAAACAGCACTAATTTATATCAGGGACTAACTGAATCTGAAGTTTGGTGAAAATTCGTGCATTTTTTTCTTGAGTTAGAGCTATTGCGATAATCATGAACAATGCGGCATGCCAGCGCCACCTGTTGGGCGATTTTCACAAAAAAGTAATCGGCACCAAACTATATCTTGGACTAACTGAATCTGAAGTTTTATGAAAATCTGTGCAGTAGTTCTTGAGATATAGCTATTGCAGAAATCGTGAAAAATGCCGCATAGCAGCGCCACCTGTTGGGCGATTTTCACCAAAAACTAATCAGGTCCAGTCTATATCAAGGTCTAACTAAATATGAAGTTTTGTGAAATTCCGTGCATTAGTTCTTGAGATAGAGCGCCCACAAAATTTTTGTCACATGCAGACTCACAGACAAGAGTGAGACAGACATTTTCTAAAAACCATCAAAACGTGTTCTGGGCATTCTAAAACGTATAAATCCGTCGAAAACCGAAATTTTTCACGAATCCAAATACTTTCTTCTTGTAAAGATAGAAGAAAGTAAAATCTATTAAAGTTATTGTTCTCAATTTTGGTATTGGTATGGAATAAGCACCTTCTGATGGCTATATAATAAAATACTTAAATTTATAAGCACTTATAATTGAAATAATTATAATTTTTAAGAGACCAGGAATTACCACGTAATCGGGGTAATTCTTGGTCACTTCTGGCCTTCTGGGGTAATTATTGGTCAGCATCTTTTTTGGTTTAAATAAAGTAGTAAAGTTAATTTTTTTTAAGACCGAGTATTAAAATATGTAGAATGAATCTTGTAAAAGTTTTGTTCATTTCTTAATTGTGGAAAAATAACGCTTAGACTTTGTTTTGGGTATAAATACAAATTTATTAGATGTGCAAAAGACTTGTACATTTTACGAAACATTAATTAGCGAAAGAATTTTGGTAACATTTATAAACAGTATTTATTACTTCTCCATCTACTGTGAATGGATTAATCAATACCTTGAAAATTTAATTGTCTGTAAAATAGGGGGAGGGTAGGTAGTACACAGTGAGACGAAAATTATTATTACTTAACAAATGGCGACGATTTTTATTCTTTTGAAAAAATTTTTGCTACATCTTTAAGCTACACAAACGCGCTACACATTAATGTATAAATGGTTTTAAAAAAGTTATTTATAAAAGCGCAGAAGCAGCATAACGGAGTATCGAAAATTGTCTCACTGTGTACCACAAGTAGTACACCGTGAGACAATGTATATATGTTCATAAATCATACATTTTTACTCTATCAATAATTTTCTGCAGTTTATGATTTCTAATTAATATTTCTAGATTTTCAAAATATTAAAAATATGAGTCTCAGGTGGACAATGGCAGACCTTGGGCTAGCTTCATGCAAATTTTCAGCCTCTTACGTTTTGTAAATTTCCCTAGCCATCGCACGACCACACATACAGAGAGAAAGAGAGAGAAAAAAACCTATTAATAAATAACTTTTTTAACATCAGAACCACAAAGTAGGTACACAATAAGACACGTTTCACTGTGTACCACAGCTGTGTGTCTCACTGTGTACTTTCGTTACGTTGTAACAAAATTGATGCCACATCTGTTACATCAATTTTATCGCTTTAAAAAGTTTATGTCGTTTTGCCGAAATAGTCTATTATTAGATATAGCTAGGTTTGGTTAAGTAACTATATGTCATATTGAAGGAAATAAACTCTAAAATAGACGTTTTTGTAACTTTAACCACTATAAAATAAGGAATTATTTACTATTTTGTCGGACGAGTAACTGAAGTGCCGAAACTACATCCACGTGTTGCATAAGATGAGGTCGTTATGTGTGTGTGCCAGCTTGAAGAAAAAGTTACAACTATAGGTCAAAGTGGCTGCTGTCTCACTGCATATCATGTCTCACTATGTACTCCCCTACCCTATATATTGTATGTTTATGGTTTTGATTCTATCTTGCTTAGCCCAACTTTCCAGCTCCTTCATCAAGAAATTTTACACAAACTTCAATACGGATCTTTATCATAATACGCCAGCATAATAATTATGTTCCTCTTTTGCATTATGTATATTATTTTAAGCATCATTTTGCAATGAGATAGTATTTATACTCAGTTGTTCAGTCAACTAGTGTGTGTTATCCTCAGACCATTTACTATTTTCCTCCTTTACAGTTAATGCTACTTTACACCTATACACTACTTTAAAAAAAAAAAAAAACATAAGTATAAAGATGTAGTAAGAAAATTTTTAAGGTGCACAGTTTTAGTAGATAAAATATCAAGTATAAATATTGTAAAATTACATTATTAAGTACTGACCATTACCCGAATGACCAGGAATTACTGCACAAATATGGCTTTAGTTTGGCTTGCTCATATAAAAGTTTTTAATTTAGAAAAAAAAAAATTATAATCACTTTTAGAAACTGTCATAGCTGAAATAAAATAATTAAAACTTTAAGAGAGATTTTCTAAAACGTGTAAAAATCAAGGTCAATATTTAGCCAGTGTTTTTCGACAGTAATTCCTGTCTCATTTAATGCCCATATTACACTTAAATTTTCTTATACCTATATTTCAGGCATTATAGTAGCCACCAGTATAGACACTTTTACCACATTTGTTTTACATTAATATATAAAGATTCATGACACTTAATTTTCATTTTAAAAAATCCTTTATCTTTCGTTTTGTACATATTAAAATCGAAAATTATAATTTACATTTCTTTACTTTTCTTAAAAAAACACATTTTTTTACTTAAAAAGGACATAAATTCCGGTATATCGTTGAAACTATGCTATTTATAAATATATACTGCATTGTCCATACTCTTTGGCACTTCTCTGAAAACCTTTCAGAGAATCCGATAAACGAAATTGGCTATGTTTTCCAGCGAGAAATTGACAAAAGTACCGATTTTTTCCAGCAACATATGGACAAAAATTGCGATTTTACCCAGTTATAAATTTTCGAAATTCGCGGCCACAGGTTGTGCATCCCTAGTCTACACAAATATCTTAATCTTGTAGAATGGATATTAAACTTACACAGATCTCCTTCAGGAGGTTATTCATCCAAAGCACTTCCTTTGTGACATGGCACATTGCAACATACTCTGCTTCAGTGGAAGACAAAACGATGACAGGTTGTTTCTTGCTGGACCAGGAAACTGGAGCACCAGCGGGTGAGATAACATATCCACTAAAGGACTTGTGGTCTGTCCTGTCACCTCCCCAGTTTGCATCAGAATAAACTTGGAGCCCTTTTCTAGTTTTTCTGAATTTAATCTTTCTGCTCTTGGTTCCCTGCAAGTATCTGAAAATGTGTTTGACACCTCTCCAGTCTCCTTCTCTGCACACTTCGTTAAATTGACTCATGAAGGTGGATGCGTAGGCTAGATCAGGACAGGTGCCACAAGCCAAATAAAGTAAGCTTCCAATAGCTTGCCTGTAGGGAAATTTAGCTTTTTCTGCTTCACTTCTAGATTGAACATCTTCTGATCCTGAGCATTTCAGTTTCATATCGAATGGTGTAGCTGCACATTTTGCATCTGCCATTCTGAAGGTTTCAAGCACTTCTGCTATGTATGCCGTTTGAAAATGGAGAAATGAATCCATCAGCTTCCTCTATTATTTTCATGGACAAGATGTGGTTGGCTGGTCCGAGATCCTTGGCCAAAAATGCACTTTTGATATAATTTTATAACTTGTTGATGTTTTCCAAGAATGAGAAGGTCATCAATATACACACCAACAATGATACCTTTTTCAGCACTGTAGTTAACGCAGGAATCTGTATTTGCCCTCTGGAGACCATATTGTGCCAAATGTTTGTCTAGACAGGTGTTCCAGACTCAACCAGATTGCCCGAGGCCATAAAGACTCTTCTTTAGATGACAGGCTGACTCATGTATATGTCATCTTCCAGTACTCCATTTAAGTATGCTGCAGTGATATCCATCATGTGGATGTCTAAATTCATTTCCACTGCTATAGCAAGTAGTAGGCAAACAAACTTTAATCTAATCACTGGAGAAAATGTTTCTTGGAAGTCAACATCGATGACTTGCATGTAACCTTTTGCCACCAGTCTGGCTGTGAACTTCACATCACACTCTGTTTCACCTTTTTTCTTCCGAAATATCCATCTGGTGATGATTAGCTTGGTATCGGGTGATTTTGTAACCAATTCCAAGGTTTGGGCATGTCGCAGGGTTTCAATTTCTTCATTCATGGCCTTCCTTCCGCCACTGATTTGCTTCAGATGATGCTAGGGCTTTCTTCACAGTAATAGGGTCCCTATCTTCTTGTTTTGGGTTTGTAAGAACTTCCTTCACATTATACAGGATGTAATCATTTAAACGTTCAGGTATTTTAATGGGTCTGGTGCTTTGGTTGGATTGTCTATTGCAGCTGGATGCTTCAGGCTGAATTTCTTCATTGCATTCACTGTCTTTGATTTTTTGATTGGTGCAATTTGTGAGATAATTGTTCATTTCTTCATCGGCGTAACTGATGTTACCTTCTAAACATTGGTTGAGTCCATCTTCATTTTGGATTGTTTCATCGAGTTTGCTGATACCTAGAGTCTGATATCTGTCATGATCTGTTTCATTTTGGCATACATTTCCCATCGTTTTGTTTTCAATGGTAAATGTGACATTATCATCTTCATAATGTACCTGGGTTTGCTTGGACTTGAAAGGGAGCATATCTTCTTCAAAAAGCACATCTCTGCTAATGAAGAAACGTGTTTCTTTTAAGTTCCACAGCTTGTATATCCCCTTGACACCATCTGGTATCCAACTAGAACACATTCTATGGCCTTCGGGTTGAATTTGCTTTTCTTTTTTAATAAGAGAGTATATGGCTCCAGGCACTGCATCCAAATACTCTCAGGTGCTTCAAATCAACCTCCTTGCCTGACCATAATTTCTCTGGGATGCTGCCCTTGATTGCGATGGATGGTCGCTTGTTGAGAATGTAGGATGCTGTGCATATGGCTTCAGCCCAAAAATTTAAATCAGCACCTGATTCTATAAGAAGACACCTGGTTACATTTTAATCAAAGTTTGATTCGTCCTTTCGGCAATTCCATTTTGCTGTGGAGATTCTGGTACTGTTAACAGCCTCTGGATGCCATGTTTGGCAAGGTATTTGTCGAAATTATCAGACTTGCCATCACCGCGATTGTCACTTAAAGCCTTAATCCTTTTGTTTTGGAAATTTTCTGACATATGTCTATATTCAGTGAATTTTTCTTCACTCTTCTATTTTATTGGATAGACTGTTGAATGGCGAGAAAAATCATCAGTGAAAACAACGACGTAATTTGATCCCCTCAATGATGGTGGAGGGACATTTCCTACTAAGTCTGAATGTATAATTTCCAGTACTTCTTTGGCTCTTGAATTCGAGAATTTTGGGAATTGTTTCTGCTTCATTTTTCCTTGTATGCACACATGACATGGGTTGTTTAGTACTAGTTAAGGCTCTTATTCATTGTCGATGGAATCGAACTTCTTAAGTGCGCTTTGACAAGGATCTCCTAATCGATGATGCCAGAGAATCATTAAATGTCGTCTTTATGGTGTATACTACTGGCTGGTCTTCTTCCACAATTTACAGCCTACTCTTTCTTCTGGCTTTCAGGACAACTTCATTTTCTTCTATTAAGATTCTTGCTTTGCCATGAGCAAATCCAATTGTGTAACCCTTTTCTTCAATTCTGCCTATGTATAACAGGTTTCCACCCAAATCTGACACGTGACACATATCGTACATTAGCCAAGGTTATGTTTCTCCTCTCTTCTGTGTTTTCACAGACATATGTTATATCACCTGTCACAGTTACTTGCACCCTTTCAGAGTTGGCGACTTCCACAACTGAATTGTAATCCATTAGGGCTGTAAATTTAGTTTTATTCGATGTCATATGCTCTGTGGCACCACTGTCCAAAATCCATAGATTTGAATTATTTTCCTTTCCTTTAGTGAGCAAGGCCCAGTCTGTCTTGAGGTTGATGGCAGTTTTAGCACTGCTTTGGACCTTCTGTTGTGCTTCTTCGCAATTTCAGGAGATGTGACCCAATTCACCACAGCTAAAACACTTGATGTTTTTCTTCAAATTTAAATTTCCTTCACCTTTCTTCAGTTGCCACCTCTGTGGTGTTTGATTGCATAGGTTTCTTCTGGTTGAAGCTCTTCGTATGGAGTGCACAATCTTCGGTAACAGTTGTGTTTCTAGATACAGTCAACTCTGTGAAATCCGCACACTTAAGGACCGAGGGTTGAGTGGATTATACATTTTTGCGGATCTCTTTGTTTACATTATATTTTTTAAAATCTGACTATAAATTAGGAACAGCTGTAGAAAAATTACAATTACAATGGAAAAGAAAAACTAACGCAACATTGGTTTAATATATTTAATAACTTAGATTAAAGAAAATTTTAATTAAATTATATACAATACAAAGTTTACTGATTTTTCATTATTTTAAACAATGACACAACACAATTGTAGTTTCAGTTTTGGTTTGCTGCTAATTTTTTTCTGTTTATATGTAAAAACTCATTACTTCTTGCTCTAAGATAAAATTTTGTTACTCAAGGAAAAAATATTTATTCATTGGAAAATTGATAACTGAAAAAAATATATACCAAATTTAGCTTTATAAGTTTCACTGTTTTAATGGCAATTTTCATTGTTTATATTGCAATGTGTAGTGCGGATAATAGACATTTGCAGATTATACATTGGCGGATGTCACAGAGTTGACTGTATTCACTTTCCTTCAATTAACAGTCTGGATTTAACAATGGTTATAGTTAAATTTGCTTCGTCCTTTTCTAAATTCAAGATTAGGCTTCTGTACGATTTCAGCAAACCACATGACCACAGCCACTTCCCTGTCAGTAAAAGCATACTCCACAATTTGATAGTTTTTGATGAATTTCCATAAGTCTGGCAAGGTATGATTGGACAGTTTCACCGGATTTCATCGTAATATTGAAAAAGTCCTTCATGAGTTGCAACACACGGAGTAATCCGAATTTTGTATGCATCTCCCTCAGTGCAGTCCATGCATCTTTTGCTCTCACGCAATCACCGATATCATCTAAAAATGTGCCTTCAACTATCAAGAACATTAAGTGTTAATGCTTCATCCTTTTTCTTCTTTCATTGTCTGTTAGTTCCAAACTATATCCCAAATCAACTGCTTCCCAGCATTTCTTCTGTACCATAATCGCGCGAGAACATACTGCCCATGCATGGTAATTATCACCGTTTAACTTTTTCAATTTGTAATCATCCATATTACTTTGAGAAAAAAATATAAGAAATAAATGTGAAAGTTATTTGTTTAAACACTTACTTCGGCAAATGTGCAAAAGTGCTTCAATTCTCGTCAACATGCGATGCTGGTAACCGGCGATTAGGGTTAAGTAATCTTCTTCAATCCGTAAATAAAATTATCATTTCAGCGAACATTCGTGCAGATAACGTAATAGGATTATTTAGCTGGTCGAAATCATCACTATTTATAGGATTTGTTAAAAATAAAAGAATTTAATCATATCAAAAACACATTACTTGCTGCTACAAAAATACAGCCAACTTCACTCAGACATAAACAACTGCTGTTGCCAATTGCAACTAACTAAACTTATAGATGAAAGAGTGACAAATACACAATTAACAATGTTAGTGCCACTACCACCAGAGATGTGGTATACCGTTGAACAAGAAGCTTAGAATTTGACATTGTAAAATGTTAGATGTAAATACGCACTAAGAACGGTTTCTAAAAAATTTAAAACTCTAAATGAATACTGAAATGAGCCTAAAATCTTCAAAATATTTTCTAAATCATTTAGATTTAGTTCTTCTTACTAATTTAAGTCTCATTTCTGCCTAATGCAGCTTAATAATGAAGTTTAGTCAAACTGTGGCTTAATTAGTAATTTTGGAATTATTCGTAAAAAATATAATTTCTTCTAATAAAACAGACATACAAATACCACTCGGCATATTTCAACTATTTCGCGAGCAAAGCCACAGGGTTAGCTGGTATTATATAAATCATTATCACTTTAAATCATTTCACAATTTTTTAAGCATTGGATAGATCAAAATATTTCATAAAATTACAAGATAAAATTCGAATAACATTCTAAATCTTAAAATTTTTTGTATGATATACCTAAACAAAAAAGTACGGCTGAATCCCAAAACAGCCGAGACACTTGGCATCGTTCAATTTGGCGAGGCGATAAATGGATCTTTGTTGTTACCAGTTCGTTTCATAAATTCTTACCGTGCCTACAGTTGTGTGATCTTGAATTTGGATTGGTTGATTTCTTGTGTATTGGATGGCTACGCCTACCTTTGACAACTCAACTCTGCATGTTTTGTAATTTGTATTCAACGAGTTGTAGAAGAAAGACGTTTTGTAATTGTAAAATTAAATGACGGTAAGGCAACAGTTTGTTATTTTTAATATTTTTTGCTGTTTTTAGTTGTAAAATTTGAAAGTTAAAGTACCTGTGTAATTTAGTTTGAAATTGCGAGTATTTGTTCATTTTTTTGTTTTAAAGTTAAATAAAGTTTATCGACGACTAGAAATTTACGAAATTATGGCAATTCAACATTTTATAGAGTTGATTTTCAAGAAAGGAGATGTTTGTTAAGGTATGTTAAATGTATTTTTTATTATAGTGTTTTATATTAGCCGTTTATTGTATATTTCTCATGTATGCTGACCTTACGAGTTTTGTACATTTTGATATTGCTACGCATTGAGAACTACTGAATTTTGATATTGCTATGCAGCGAGAACTGCTGAATTTTGAGATTGCTAGGTAGCGAGAACTGCTGAATTTTGAGATTGCTAGGTAGCGAGAACTGCTGAATTTTGAGATTGCTAGGTAGCGAGAACTGCCGGTGACAGTGATGTTTTTTTCGGTTAATGAACGTGAAGCGTTCATACATGTTCACTGATTGCCGCTTTAACGAGTTTCCTGCATTTTTCAGATTGCCGCAGAACTAGGTTGCTGTATTCAGTGATATACAGGGCTTAATTTGCGCCGGAGCCCACCGGAGCTCGGCTCCGGTACTTCTCTGTTTTAAGTAAATATTTAAATATTGTTCGGAATATACCGGAGCTCATAAATACCAGGGCTCCGGAACCCAGTGCAATAGCGATTCCGAAAATCCGAGGCCTAAATTACTCTTTCCTTTCCCTCCGATCTCCAAGTTTCTGCATTCTTTTCTATCAAAACGCTTACGTAGTGTATTGCTCACGTAGGGGATGGACAGGAAACGGCGCGTAAGATTTTCTGGACATATTTCTTATAAATGTTTTTACTTGTCGTTCATTCATTATCTACATATATGCATAGCTGCGAACAATTTTATTTTTGTGTATGTGTGTGTGTTAACACTATTTCCAAATCATATTCCTTAACTTATTAAATTGCAGGATTCTGCGATTAATTAACATTAAAATTAGGCAAAGGTTTCTATTCGAAGGAGTGATGAGCTAAAAAGTGAAATAGTTGACAGTTAAGTATATGCAGGCAGATATATTTAAAATTCTTATTTTGCAAAAGAAAAAAAGATGCTTTAAATTTTGCAAATAAGGTATGAAATATAAATAGCGGATCGGAATGATGGCGTGGCGGGGGGGGCAGAAGGTTTTAGTACTGCAGAATATTAGGGCTCCGGTACTCCTTTTCTTAGAAATTAAGCCCTGGTGATATATATTATTTTTTTATGAACGCAAAGCATTCATACTTCTTTAAATTAAAAATGAATTGTTCAATGTTTACTATAATATAGGCACGTACTTACCATATTAAATGACGGCAGGATTTTTTCTGAAAGTTGTTGAGAAATGAAAATTTTAATCATTATATCGTTACTCTGATTTGAAAAGGTACTTTAAAAATTTCACATTTTCAATAAACATATGTTGAAATCGTTTGTTTTATTTTGAATCTCATAAAAATCAGCTTTCCTGTGTTTTCTAATACGTCGTTATTTATAAATGTTCTATTTCCCATGATTCCAGGGTGATGACGTAGTAAACAGTCTGGAAGCATTCAGGAAAGTGGACCAATCACGTTAGTTTTCAGGTTGCCGCATTTTAGATTGGCGTATGTGGGGTATTTGGCACTTGTCAGAAAAGTCGCCAAATGGGGTGTCTCGGCTGTTTTGGGAATCTGCCAAAAGTACATATCTACAATAAAAAAACAAACATTACAAATGGTCTTGTATCAATATCTAAAAATGATCTTGAAAAGCGAATGCATTTAGGACTATTAAGAAAAATTAAGGTCAGATCCAAGAGAGCGGTCATGAAACCTTAATGAAGAAAACTCAACCTTACATTATTTTGTACATAAACACTCAATATGCAAAAATTAAGAAACTTGACTTGTCTATATCAAGGGCCTGTGATTTAGAAGGCCCTTGAAAAACACAGAATTTTTTGGTACTCACGTATTATCTGGGTCAGGTCATATTCACTGTGCCAAAAATAGTACTACTTAATTACTGTAAATTTTATTTTTTCTGCTTTCTACGTTTTAACTGCATAATTAATATGATGTCATTGCCATATTAAAGGCAATGGCAGAAATATTTATATTCACATAACTATATAATATGATATAGCATACATGATACATAGATTAATATTCATTGGTACAGTATATTTATGTTATGTAATATTCATATTATATTGATTATGATAAAGAATAAACTGCTAGAAATAAAACTACCATCATTAATTGCTAAAAACCATCAATTTGATGTCATGTATTTAAAAAATTTATATTAAATTGCTGTTGTGTATATTATTTCAGTTTGCTTTTATATTATTTATCGGTGTTTTATATTTATTTAATGTACATTAAATTACTATTTTGAACTCTACTGAAAATTGACAAAGATAAATTGACAATTGACAACCATTTTTTGGCGATCTATCTACCTGACCCGGATAATACAATTTTTTTAATCTAATATTCTACGTAAAACACCAACACAACACCAGATTAATTTTTTATTCAAATACTCATATAAAATTAATTTATTGCGATTTAAATATAAAAGGCGAAAAAGAAAATAAAAGCTAATAAATATTTTAAGTATACCAATTAAAGTAATAATTAAATTATTTAAAACTAAATATAATGCATTTGAAATTTAGAAACTAACTCTCATCTATTATTTTATTCACTGTAATTTTATCAAGTGTAATCTTATTATTTTTTCCCCCAGAAAATTCAGAGTTAAAAATGTAAGCAGTTCAGTAGTATGTCAAATACAAGCATTCAGCAAAATGAAATTTTAAAAGGAAGTGTGTGTGGAGGGGAGGGGGGGTTGGAATCAAATCAGCACCACAGTATACCAAAGATGAAAATTAGTTCTTAACAAATTAACATGTATAATGAAATTTTAAAAGTGTGTGTTTCAGTATATAGCTTATATGCTCAGAATACATGCATAGCCATAATCATAACTTAGTAATTCTTAAAATAGGTTTGAAAAGGCGTGGGGGGATAGATTGTGACATTGAGTTTTGATTAAAAATAAATAAAAAAAATGTTTCATGAAGGGAATAACATTCATATTTATTTAAAATGTAAGGTTAAATTAACAGCATTATTTTATCTTCATTACACTTAACAAACAATAAACATGTAGATTTAAACTTAAAACCAATCAAAGTTTTTTTAAACAACCAAAATGAGCTTAATTTTGTTTGTTACAATATCAGATGTGCCATTGAAATGTTTATATCTGTATATATCACAGCGGTATACAACATTATATAGTTTTAAACTCATAAGATCTACAGCATTTATATGTTTTTATATTAAGCAAAGTTTACCTGGATCAACAAGGGATACTCTTCTCATCAAAGGATGTGCATTTACAATGCTCCAGTCAACAAACATTTTGAAATTTACTTCCGTATCTCAATAAAATACTTTCATAAAAATTACACTTTATAACAACCGTTCTCGTCTAACAAATATGTGTACATGGTCTCTAGCACGGTTTCTTGAATTTCATGACAAGTAACAAAGAAATCCATTAAAATCTGAATAAGAGCAGTTTTTCTAAATATCCTACTCTCTAGCAAACTAAACCTGATGCACAGCCGACATAAATATTCATTTCGAAGCATATAGAAAACAAGCTTAGGGAGAGATGAAGCAACTATACACACCTCCAGTTTACGCCAATGAGGATAAAGGCATATCACCTCCGCCCACTATCAACAGCGCCGCCAGCTGAAAATGTAACAGTAAAACAGTAGCCCCGATACTTTCGTTTATGGTTTTTCATTTCTTCTGCAGTGACACTTTCGACCTTTTCAAACTTGACTATGGAACTTTTTAAGAGCCTTATGGAGCAGGCAATAATTTCCATATGGATACAAGGTCCGTATTTATTACACACAGGTCCTAGGCCAGATTCATGCCCCCTTTCTTTCACACTATCTCAATTTATTTTCTTATATTTTTCAAAGCGAACATTCATCTGTTAAAATGTAAATTATTACTTTATTCTATCTTTACAAGGAATGATGGGTCAAGTGCGAGTTTTACTCGCGTACGCGTACAGAGGGTTCTATACAATAAATTTATTAAGGGGGCAGTTTACCTCAAAATTGATCGAAAAATCGATTTAAAAAAAAAAAAATCTATATATTAAATGAAAGCCTGTTTTATTGTGAATATTTTGGCACCTCATTTTTACCCATACGACAATTATATCGCAATATATTGTAAATTTTGTTTTCTCTCCTTGTTCACATTTCCTTCACTTTCCTGTTTTAAAATTGCTAAGGCTTTTTAACACTTTCCAACAAAGTTGAAAAGCGTTTATGCATTCGGTTTGTCTGGCCGTCTGTCCACGCTCTAACTCCCGTAAATATACTCGGATTTTCATGAAATTGATCAAGGTTATTTAGGCTCACCAAAGCATGTTTGGTATTGTATATGAAGTATGTAGGATTAATCGTTCCCTTACAGGGGTACTCAAAAGTATTCCATTACATTATGGTATATGGGGAATAACTCCCGTAAATATACTCGGATTTTCATGAAATTGATAAAGGTTATTTAGGGTCACCAAAGCATGTTTGGTATTGTATATAGAGTATGTAGGATTAATCGTTCATTTACAGGGGCACTCAAAAGTATTCCATTACATTATGGTATATGGGGAATAACTCTCGTAAATATACTCGGATTTTCATGAAATTGATAAAGGTTATTTAGGGTCACCAAAGCATGTTTGGTTTTGTATATGAAGTATGTAGGATTAATAGTTCATTTACAGGGGCACTCAAAATTATTCCATTCCATTATGGTATATGGGGAAAAATCGTTTGCAAAGTATTTTAATGACATTATGCTATTTCAAATGTATTGAAACTGATATAAATTACTGAATTTCACTACGATCACGTTAGAACAGGACATTCATAGCATTTTTTATTCATTTACAGGGGCACACAAAAGAAATAGGTTACTGTACTATTACTTACTGTCTTTGAGTAATAATTGCTAGAATGCACGGTTTAAAATTGGATATGCGCTTTTAAATGTCATTAATTTTTTGCATCTTACCCGTTATATATAAATTCTATACCTCAAATACAGGCTGCACAAAAGTATTCACGTACCGCTCTCCTTATTAGAGGAAATTGCTGAAGGTAAAATTTCAATTGAATATATGTAGCTCTTAAGAAAACTAAATTTTGGCTTGCATGTAGCTAATAGATTCAAATCTATAAATCATATACAAAGCTGCAATTCGCATAATTTTCCGATTTTGGATGGGAATAGCTGAAATTGTGTTCTGAAATGTATTATGCGTTTCCATATGGTTGAATTAGACGTAATATTTTAATCTTTTAAACAGTGCAGTTTTGTTACATTATTCTGAATGTGTTGGAAAGCGGTTCATAATCTATGCTTGAAGCATGATTTTTTCTTACTTGTTTTTATTGCATTTGGTTTGTCTGTCCGTCTGTCCACGCTCTAACTCCCGTAAATATACTCGGATTTTCATGAAATTGATAAAGGTTATTTAGGATCACCAAAGCATGTTTGGTATTGTATATGAAGTATGCAGGATTAACAGTTCAATTACAGGGGCACTCAAAAGTATTCTATTACATTATGGTACATGGGGGGAAAGTCGTTTGCAGAGTATTTTAATGACATTACGCTATTTCAAATGCATTGAAGCTGATATAAATCACTGAATTTCACTACGATCACGTTAGAACAGGGCAGTCATGGCATTTTTTATTCCTTTACAGGGACACACAAAAGAAATCGGGTTACAATACTGTCTTTGAGTAACAATTGCTGGAGTGTACGGTTTAAAATTCGGTATGCGCTTTTAAATTTAATTAATTTTTTTGTATGTTACTCATCATATATAAATTCCATACCTCATGTACAGGGTTGCATAAAAGTATTCACGTACCATTTCCATTCTCCTTATTAGAGGAAATTGGTGAAGGGAAATTTTCAACTGAAGTATATGTATCTCTTAAGTGAACTAAATTTTGGCATGCATGTAGTTAATAGATACAAATCTATATATCCTATACAGGGCTCCTAAGAAATTCGGTTAATTTTGGATTGTAGATGGGAACAGCTGATATTGGGTTTTGAAATGTGTTATGCGTTTCCATATGATTGAATTACACGCAATACTTTAATTTTTTAAATGGTGCAGTTTGGTTACATTATTCTGAATGCGTTGGAAAGTGTTTCATAATCTATACTTGACGCATGATTTTTTCTTTCTTTTTTGTATTTGAGATAGTGATTTAAACTTTTTTGTACATGTTCTTTATTATATATGCGATAAATCAGCGTATGGAATTCGCCTTTTTGTTACTTTTTTTTTTTTTAAAATAAAGGTATATGAAGATGTGTCAGATTTCATCGTTTCACACTATATATATATCAGTAAGAAAGCTATATTAGATGTAGTATTAGAGATGTATTTTTAGAGATGTCTCTAAAAATCCATGTGCAGTCTTATGTTACACACGTCTGAAAATCTAAGAAAGAAAAAAAAAAGAGAAAATTTTCCTTTTTAATACTTTCTAACAAAGTTAAAAAGTGTTATTGACTTCGGTTTGTTTGGCCGTCTATCCGTCTGCCCGCGCTCTAGCTCTAACTCTCGTAAATATACTCGGATTGACCTGAAATTTTTGGATTTTATTGATGTCTAACCTAGCACGAACCTTATTTCAAATGAAGTTTGTAGCATGTTTAGTTCCTTTACAGGGACAGTCAAAATTATTCCGTTATATTTACGACCAATGAAAAAAAAAATCGTTTCAAATGATTTTTGATGATGTTACATGCTTTCAAACATATTAGGGGCTGTGCATATATAACGTTATCAAAATATTTGTATTCAAAATTTTGAACCCCCTCCCCTCTTACGATATCATACGTTATCATTCCTCGATTCCCCCCCCCCCTCCCCCGTAATGATATCGTTATCAATGTATAAATATTCTTTAGATTTTCGGATTTTTTTTTCTCTTGTTTGGAGTGATATACAAATATGATTACATTTATTTTTCGCATACTTAATTGATTCAAATGGAGAGAAGTCAATAAAATATCAGTTTACATATTAAATAACTTTATATCAAATAACACTTAAAAGAAATAGTTTTTATTTAAAATTATTTAATAATAGCTTTTAGTTATATAATGCATTAAACAGCAGTAATGTCTTTTTGCACTTGCCCCCGCAAGAAGCGAGGCAGACATTACTTGTTATCAACAAAACAGGTGGACTGTATTCTTTCTCTAGTAAATACAAGTATCATTTCAAACATGCTTCGCCTATGGTTTGTAGAACAGAGGATTATATATGCATACACGTATGACAGAAGAATAGGAATTACTAACGTTGGGAATTCCATATTTTTGAATTAAATAATTTTATAATCTTTAATGATTTTAATAATAACTTTGTATTTTCATAAAAATAGATAAAATACTATAAAAAGATAACATACTATTTTGTTGTCCCCCCTCCACCTTGAGATATCTTACGATTTCATGTGCCAGACCCCCCTCCCCCCTAAAATGATAACGTTATATATGCATAGCCCCTTATTCATTTACAGTGCCACACAAAAGAATTCCGTTACATAATGTTATAGGGCTGGAGGGAATTGTTTGCGACGTATTTTAATTATGTTAAACTATCTCATATGTATAATGAAATTCATATACGTCGCTGAGGTTTACTATAACTTATTTCATGTATAATATGAAATGCATAGCATTTACAGGGACACTCAAACGATTTCAGACACTATATTGTATGCGAAGTACTGTAAGCGATGATTACTGGAAATGCATTTTTAATTATGATATGCGCTTTTATGTTTTACTATATTTATGCATACTATATGGTGTGTATAAATGCTATAGTTCATATACAGGGCTACATAAAAGAATTCATAAGGGTTACTGGGTATGAGCGCAATTTGCTTAAAGGTGGTTTTAAAATGAATTATGCATTTTTACGCTGAACTGTATTTAGTTTACTAAGAAATGCTTGTAGAATATAGATAAAATGATATACAGGGTCACGCAAAGAATTGGATACATGGCCGTCTATAAATGATAATTTCTGGAAATGTGATTTCAGTAATTTTAAGCGTGTTTTAGTTTGAATTAAATTTTAGCTAAATATTTGCGTGTAATAAGGGTTACACGAAAGTATTCAAGCATGTTTCCATCTATTAGTATAAATTGCTGAAAGAGAAATTTCAACCTGTTATGAGTTTTCTTGCTAAACTAAATTTTTCCATTATATAGTATATATATATATATATATATATATATATATATATATATATATATATATAGCAATCTACAGATCAAATACAAGGCTGTTCAAAAGAATTAGAATACATATTTGGCTATGGACGGTAACTGCTAAAATTAGTTTTTCAAACGTTTTATGCGTTTTCTAAAATGTTAACTTAGTTATTTTATTTACCTTATTTCCCTAAATAATGAAGTTTTTTTAAAGCATTCAGGAAGTGTTGGAAAGTGTTTCATAATCTATACTTAATGCATGATTTTTCTTTCTTGTTTAAAAAAGTAATAGAGATTTTTAAAAAATTCAATTTTTTTTTACTTTTTAAAAATTTTAATTAAATATGCAGTTAAAAGAATTTTTTTTTCAAAATGTACTTTCAGTTGAACAAGGAAATGGAGTGAGTTCACCATTTGAACCATAATTTTTAAAATAAACAAAATTGTTGAAAACGTACCCCTTAATTACTAACTGCAATACTACAAAAAGTCGTTGCTATAAGAATAATAAGACGTTGCCTTTCAATAACTGAATTCAACTGGAATGAAAAACGCTAACTATTTATCACTATGGTTTGACTTACCTAAAACAAAGGCCTTGTACAAAGTTAAAACTTCGAAAGCGCGCTTCGAAAGGAGGTCGCAAAGTTGAAACACCGCCTTGGTCCATGCCGAGTTTTTCTAGATAGGTTTTTATTTAATATCTCGGCAAATAAACGACAATTTAAAAAAAAAATCCTAATCAACAATACTTGGATGATTCCGGACCGATGGGTACCTCCAGCGACCGTCAACTCCCCCGCTGAGCGCTCGCAAAGTAAATATTATGTGTAGCGGGAAAATGCGATTTTCTCATAAACTATGTGAGCTAGGACAGTCGCTATAATTTCCCTGCAAGTTTTAAATAAACTCCTACTAGCTCTAATTGTTTCATAATTTTAGTTTCAGTAGATTCGGAAATAGGGGGAAGGGGATATTTTTGCACTACATGTTTGGCGATATCTCTGAAAATACAATACCTAAAATTAAAACAAATATATTTTTGAGTTCGGTGTTACGAGATCTTTCGAACGATACCCTGCACGATATATATATATTAAAAAAATGTTTTTTCAAGTAATTTAATTAGCCCCCCTAAATTTTTCCTAAATATATTTGTGAATGGCTAATGATCTATAAGTATGTGGGTCAATAGCCTTTAAATCTCTACTATGTTTGAACTTTCTACGTTGTATTGTTTTCGAAAAAAAAAAAAAAAACGGTTGTGTTGTGGCAGACGGAGAGACAGCCACACGAGTGATTTTGTAATGATGATTCCGTTTTTACTTTCTTCTATCTTTACAAGAAGAAAGTATTGAATTCGTGAAAATTTTCGACTTCTGGTTTTCGGGGTCAGAGATACCGAAAAACACGTTTTTACAAAATGTCTGTCTGTGACTCTGTCTGTCTGTTTGTATGTGACACAAATTTTGTGGGCGCTCTATCTCAAGAACTAATGCATGGAATTTAATAAAAATTTATATTCAGTTAGTCCCTGATACAAATTGGTGCTGATTAGTTTTTGGTGTAAATCGCCCAATAGATGGCGCTGCTATGCTGAATTTTTCAATTTCTGCAATAGCTCTATCTCAAGAATTAATGCACGGATTTCCATCAAACTTCAGATTTAGGCATACCTTGATATTAGTACTAATAATGTTTTGGTGAAAATCGCCCAACAGGCGGCGCTGTTATGCTGCATGCTTCACGATTTCCGCAATAGCTCTATCTCAAGAACTAATGCACGGATTTTCATCTAACTTAGGATTCAGTTTGACGTTGACACAAGTTGTTGCTGATTAGGTTTTGGTGTTAATCGCCCAATCGGTGGCGCTGCTATGTTGCAATTTGCAGGATTTACGCGATTTTAGCTATAGTCTTATCTCAAGAACTAATGCAAGGAATTTCATATCTTTAGAATCATCATTTTGGGCATAGATTGCCATTTAATTTTGGCAGTGTGATAGCGAATTTTGAAGTATTAACATGTATTAGATAGAAGAAAATTTTGGGACTGCCACATCGGACTTTCGTACTTTTAAGTAGGAAACCTTATTAATTGGATTCGTTAAAAAAATTTCGATTTCTGGTTTTCGACGGGTTTATACATTTTTGGAAGTCCCAAGGAGGATCCAATTCTCATTTATATACTCCTAGGAAAGGAAGGTCCTGAACAAGATTTAACGGTTTTTAGAAAATGTCTGTTTGTGTGTATGTATGTGACACAAATTTTGTGGGCGTTTTATCTGAAGAACTAATTCACGGAATTTAAACAAACATCAGATTCAGTTAGAAACGTGACTTAAGTTGGTGCTGATTGGGTTTTTGGCGTGAATCGTCCAACAGGTGACACTGTTATGTTGCATTTCTCAATATTTCTGCGATAGCTATAGCTCAAGAACTAATGCACGGAATTTAATCAAACTTCACATTCAGTTAGAAATTGGTGCCGATTAGGTTTTTGATGTAAATCGCCTAATAGGTGGCGCTGCTATGCTCAGTACCTGATTATCCAACTAAAATATAAGAGGTGTCCCAAAATGACTGTGAAAATCCTCCAGTTCCCATTTTCATTATCTTACTTTGCATTTTTAGGTGTGTTCGTAATTACATAAATATGTAGCACCTATAGTCGTCATCTGGTCTGTCCGTCTGATCGTATATAACAGCGCAAAAACTACCCAACCGAATGGTTTGAAATTTAATATATGTAATCGTTGCAGAATTTTGTCGAGTCACTTCAAATTTTATGAAAATCGAATCAAAAATTAAAAAGATATTAATAAAAGTTCGTTCATATTAAATCATATCATACGTAATCAATTCAATGATATCCCATGATAAGTAATGATTCTACGTTACCATGGTGACTGCGTTCTATTTAAGATGGAATCATACTATTTCCGTATTGCTGAATTCAATATATATAATCGTAATAAATTTTGTATTCATGCATTTTGCATAAGAGTGCAACACTATTGCACCAAGATCTGAATATTTACAAAACTAGTTATGGTACGAACGCACCTCATTTGCCACGTTTGACGTATAATTTCCGACTTGCTATTAATTTTATTGGAAGGGAAAGTTTGCCTAATACAAGAGAAAATCCGCACACTACTTCATGAATCTTATTTAACAGGAAAATATGAATGTAATCAATAGGATTTTAATCATACAGCATCCTGATGTGGTTGATTAGAAACAACCCGAGTAGTTAAGCATATAGGTATATGTATTTATTATATTTGAAGTATTTACAGGGAATATTAAAAAGCTGTTCAATGAAATACATGTGAATTCGGCCAAATTATTCCTTGAATAATATTAGTATCATTAATGAATTTACATGCATGAAGTTGCCAAATGAGAGGGGTCCCAAAATGATACTGTGCTTCTCCTAGGTTCAGATGTTAATCGGGCCCTGGCTATGATGCATTTTCCGTCCTAAATATATCTCAAGAACTAATACACTTAATTTCCTAAATTTAATATTCCGTTAGACCTTGACATAAGTAGACGTTGATTAGATTTGGATGTAAATCGCCCAACAGGTTCTGCTTCTATGCTGCGTTTATCCCGATTTCCGCGATAACATACCTTAAGAACTAATGCACGGAATTTCCTCAAACTTCATATTATTGACATAATATTACTTCATATATTGACTTTGCCATAAATAGATCGATACCAGTTTTGGGTGTATACCGCCCAACAGGTGTTGCTGCTATGCTCTTTTTTTTTACGATTTCGGTGATAGCTATATCTCAAGAACGACTAGATTGTCATTTAATTTTGGTTGCAGACGATTTGATTTATACAAAAGAAAGTTTTATGATGGCCACAGCATACTAGTTATTTAATTGAAGCATGGGCGCCTGAAAAGAAGGACCATAGCCCCTCCCTGAATTTTATAATTGAATTAACTAAATTTTCTTTTTTCCAATTATTTTGAAAAAAAAAATGTAAAATTTATTATCCTCAAGTGACTTAAAAGAATGAAGCATTAAAAGGAAAAACTAGCAAAAGCCATGCTTTGTTTGGATTCGCGAAGTATTATTTAATAAGATAAATATTTGAAAGTAACAATATTTTTAAATATTATTTTTGCATCTTTATTCAGCAAAAACGTTATCTTACGTTTTGACGCATTTTAATTTTAGAAATGTAAATTCAGCCAAATAACTCAGAATTTCCTTGGATTTTTTTATTTATGATATAAGACTGGTATAAATAAAAATGCTTTCGAAGCAAAATTTTACAAAATATTTTTAAAATTTCAATTAAAAGCTCTTTTAAAGATGCTTTTACATTTTACAATAGCCTCTGGTGGTTTCTCAAATGGTTTTAACCATATGGGCTCTAATTTGTGTATTTTAATCTTTTTGTTCTAACTGAGCCCCTAATTAAGTTTAAGACTTGAAATTTTGCATACTTATAGCTGAACACAATCATATCAAACGACAAATCATAAAATTTTGAAAAAATCTTATATTTAACCCTCTGGGCTCTAACTTGTGTATTTTAATCTTTTTGTTCTAACTGAGCCCCTAATTAAGTTTAAGACTTGAAATTTTGCATACTTATAGCTGAACACCTCACGTCAAACGACAAATCATAAAATTATGAAAAAGTCTTATATTTAACCCTCTGGGCTCTAACTTGTGTATTTTAAGCTTTTTTTTTTTTTTTCTAACTGAGCCCCTATTTAAGTTGAAGACTTGGAATTTTGCATACATATAGAAGAACACTTGCAATCACACGAAAAATCATAAAATTTTCAAAAAGTCTTATATTATTTACCCACCGGGCTCTAACTTGAGTATTTTAAGCAATTTTTCTGACCTCCGCCCTTTTCACCCGGGGAGCACTTTTCCAACTTTTGCCGACACCACTTTGACCACTCTTTCATATTGTGCACATAGCCTTACATATTTCAGTTCCACTTTTTACCGTCAGGGCCGACTACCTATCTCGGGTGCTATAGACCCGATCCCCTCGACTAATATACCTACGGATAGGTTATAACGGCGGAGTTTCGTTCGGATAGAGGTTTGTGTAGAATAGAGTGAGCCCCCTGATGGCGAAATGTGGAACTAACAGATTTCGCAAAAGGATAAAGTGTTTTGAAAGGAATATTAAACGAAACCCTCTGTGCGATCTGTGATCACACTTACCCACTTGTTTTTTTTTTTTTTTTTTTTTTTTTTTTGGTCAATCACAGGGAAATGCCCATTGTCCGCTTTTATCTCTCTATAACCTAGACCCATATGTGATTACTTAAAAGACCATTCGCCGATTATCTGCGATTTTTTTTTTTTTTTTTTTTTTTTTTTTTTTACCATTTCGAAATGGTTGTTGTTTTCGGTCGAGGATGGGGCCGAATGATGCTCGCATTTTTTTTCTTTTTTTTTTTTTTTTTTTTTTTTTTTTAACAAAATTCAACGATGTTCTTTACTTTTAAAAGAATTTTTATTTGAATAGGTAATCGAAAGGCATAAAATCGTTAAAAATTGAAAAAGTTACAAAATGGGTAGGCGCAAATTATCTCGATTAGATATGGAAAAATCCAAAGCCAAAGAGCGACGCCGAAATGAAAATCGTCTTGCAAAGCAAAAATCGAGGTCTTCAACTCATTATGTAGGCCATGAAAATCGATGTCTTCAACTGATTATGTAGCCCATGAAAATCGATTACAGAATAAAAGACGAACGCGAAAAAGGAAACAATCTAATGTTTAATCGATTGGTAGTAAAAGGCCATGTCTCGAGGGGCTCTAATCCATTAGCCACGGCGTTTTACAATCGGTCGATTCTAACCTGGAAAAATTGAGCTCAACATAGGTAATTTGTCGCAATCTGTGGATGATTCGGTGGAACTGCTTTCGATTTATAAACTGTTTTTCTTCTCGAAACGGGACTTGGAGGTTTATTGATGAAGGTTTTGGTCGTCTGAAGTTTGATCTTTGCGATCTGTTGTTGAAGAGGATGCGACGGACTTTGGTGGACGAAATAAATTCCAAATGGTCTTTTTTAACCATTTGCAAAAACGGTTATTGTCCTCGTCAGGGTAGGAAATCAAAAGCATACACTGTTAAAAATTTGCAGCATTCTGGCAGGTCATTTGACCGTTTTTTCCGAAAACTTTTACACAACCGTAATTTTAACACTATTCTGACCATATTATTGGCATTTTATGGTCAGAATATAGTTAAATTATGGTTATGAAACCGTTTTTTCAAAAAACGGTCGAATGACCTGCCAGAATGCTGCAAAATTTTTAACAGTGTATCTGAAGCTTTTTATTGGTTTAATCCGCATTTTATTCGTTTTCTGATTGGTCTATACAGTAATCTGTATTTCCCTTTACTTTCAACAGAGATGGATACTTCTGTTGCCACTATGACAAAAAAGTAATAAAAACTACAAAAAAAAATTAATAACTCAGAAACAAATTGAGATAGAGCTTTCAAACAAATTGCATTTAAAAGTACATTTTTTTTCTCTATACGACGGTGTAAAAAGTAATATTGTGGGATGTTTAGAAGTTTATGAATTAATTTTCATTTAAAATCATATGAATTAATTTTCATATGAATTAATTTTCATCTGGTCGTCAGATTTCTTGAAAATTTGAGGATGGAAAAGCCTTTTTCTGAACAGCCAATAAATGCTTGGATAATACGCAAGTTTCAGGTGGATAATACGTAAGTTTTAAGAAATCTGACGGGTTGAAGGCGATTTTTGTCGCTTGCAATTTTTACGTGTAATAACACTATTAATGTTTAATTCATGGCGTACGTAATGTATGATCAACTCCGTGCGATTTTTTATGTAAAAAAAAATCTTGTCTGTCTTCGAAAAAATCATTTTCCAAATGGTCATTGTAATTTGTTAAATTGCTTTTTTTTTCGCTTACTTGTTGTGGAAATAACCACAGCAAAAATAATCAAAGAAGGGAAAGGAACAGATGTAAACTACATTCATTTTAGCCTCGAAAATAAAAATATAAATCACTAATAAAACTTGGCGACTCGGTCTAAGTCTAAACGAACAGCTGCAAGAAGCGATCAACAAAAATAAGGCTACAGGTTAAGAAAGGAAGAAATTCCTCATACAAAAGCTGCAAATATGTGGCAATGAATAAACGAAATGAAAGGATATAAATATGGCTTTATATTAATAAAGAAGGTTAAGCTATATGTATAGAAAATATTCGTGTAACAAGAATCTATGCGTAGATCTCGCATGTAGAAAAATACAACAGAGAAATTCCCAGGTGCAAGTTAACGCGTTACGAAAGAAGTTTCCGATATATCGTAAGAATTACGAATAAAAGGGTATAAAAAAGTATCATGTAGAAACGGGGCTAGTCGTAGTTGTGTAAAAGGGTTTTTTTTATAAAAATCAGTGATGCATGAACGTCCCCCAGATATTTATGGTCAAGAAAACATATGCATTCGGCATCGCGAATAAGCCGCGATACCCTTTGATATTTACCGACAGGATGCACCGGTCTGGCAAAAGAAAAGAAGGGGAAATTGAAAGTTTATATCAAAATTATAGTAAAGGGGGGGATAATGATATGTAATATGAGACATGAAGGGTGAAAGTGTCCAATGGCTAGAGGCTTTTTGTAAATGAGTATCCAGTTAGGGACCGAAAGAGTTCTGATTGGAAATTCTGAGAAAAGCAGGGACGCTGAAGAAAAAGGGGGAACACGAAAAATAAGGCAGAGGATCGGAGACTTGAGGGTTTTTTAAAAGTATAACATAGAGAGCTCACTGTGGAGCTAAGTTTTAAAAACTTAAGTTAGCAAAATTGGTGTTCATGGATATTTTAGTGATGACATCAGCCAAGCAGTATTGGGGTGAGTGGATAAATCCTTTGAATATTTCGAGCTAATTTGTTTATTAATTTTTCCGTTAAGTCCCGCGACACATCCCTTTGCGTTTCGCATTCTATTTTATAATTTGTGTTACTATATTTAAGGTGTTTAGTTATGATGACAAGTCATCATGTTTCATGTATATGGTAAAGAGTCATGTGTTGGCTCATTTTTAGAAATGATCAAGTATAGTATTAATTTTATGTATTAGTGGAAATACTGTATTTAATAAACAATATTGATTTCTTCAATCTTCTCTTCTCTCTCTTTCTTTAAAATACTGTTTCCATACAACTAGTACTTAACAATATTCCGGCTAGCAAGGATTCTGGGTTTAGCGAGATCGGCCATAAGATGTTTGAATCCGTAGCAATCAACAGTTATAGTAATCTTACCAGCGAGTAGCGCCGGTGATAATAATAGAATATATCAGATATGCAACAAATAATTAAAGATACCAAAACAGTAGCCGGACATTGTGTATAAGTCGACCCCCCCCCCCTTCTCAATTCCCAAATTTCGTCTAAAATTCTTCGACTTATACACGAGTATATACGGTATGTAAAAAAATTATTAGAGATTTCAATTTAACAACAACAACAACAACAAATGGTTTTCACCTAAACTCTGTAACTCGGGAATCCCGGGTTCGATTCCCTAGTGTGTTCAGAGGCTGTGAAGCCTGAACGGGAGTTGGAAGATGTGGCCCGCAGGGGGCAAGTCAGTCCCCTAGTATATATATATATATTCTCTCTTCGAAATCGAAAAGTTCATCTAATATCATAGACGTAACAAATACATAAATTATAAAAATCTTCTTATCATTACATAAGAATAATTTTAAAATATCAAAATAAAAATATAAATGAGTAAAAAAAAAAAAAAAAATTCTCAATAATTAGCTTAATAGCCCAGTGGTAGGGGAGCAAAAAAAGGCCGAATTCGGAATTAATTAGGGGAAAGCTGGAAATTGTTTTAATAACTTCAGTTTAGGTCTAGAATGAATATGCTATGTTTTCCCCCTCGTACTATAGGTGAGCGTTTTAGGAAATATGTATAGATTTATAGTCAAAAAACACGTTTTTTTAAATACCATAACAGGATCTCCTAACAGCTAACTCTGTCAAAAAATTGTCAATACAAATGTTGTAGAGCTTAAAATTCTGAGTAAAATGAGTACCTACACTTAATATCTTTGTTGAACATTAAGGTCACAATTCTACTTTAAAGTTTTAGACACATGGTCAGGGGGTTGAACTCAGAATTAATTAGGAGAAAACTGGAAATTGTTTTAATCCCTTCAGTTTAGGTCTAAAATGAATGTACTATGTTTTCTTCCTCGTACTTGGGTGAATGTTAGAAAATATGTACATATTTATTTTCGAAAAACACGTTTTTTTAATTACCTTAACAATATCTCAAAACAGCTAACTCTATAAAAAACATTGTCAATACAAATGTTGTAGAGCTTAAAATTCTGAATAAAATGAGTACCATCATTAATATTTTTGTTCAACATTAAGGTCGCAATTCTATTTCAAAATTTTGCCTTAATCGCTAATCAAGAGCTTGAAGCCAGGAGAGACCAAGTTAATATCTCAAAATAGCTAACTTTATCAAAAACATTGTCAATACAAATGTTGTAGAGCTTAAAATTCTGAGTAAAATGAGTACCCACACTTAACATTTTTGTTCAATATTAAGGCCGCAGTTTTGCGATATTGTTAAGTTATTTGGTCTCTCCTGGCTTCAAGCTCTTGATTTGAAAATATTTGAAATAGAATTGCGACCTTAATGTTGAACAAAAATATTAATGATGGTACTCATTTTATTCAGAATTTTAAGCTCTACAACATTTGTATTGACAATGTTTTTTTATAGAGTTAGCTGTTTTGAGATATTGTTAAGGTAATTAAAAAAAACGTGTTTTTCGAAAATAAATATGTACATATTTTCTAACATTCACCCAAGTACGAGGAAGAAAACAAGGTAAGTTCATTTTAGACCTAAACTGAAGGGATTAAAACAATTTCCAGTTTTCTCCTAATTAATTCTGAGTTCAACCCCCTGACCTTGTGTCTAAAACTTTAAAGTGGAATTGTGTCCTTAATGTTCAACAAAAATATTAAGTGTAGGTACTCATTTTACTCAGAATTTTAAGCTCTACAACATTTGCATTGACAATATTTTTGACAGAGTTAGCTGTTTGGAGATACTGTTATGGTATGTAAAAAAAAACATTTTTTTTTTTTTTTTTTTACTATAAATCTATACATATTTCCTAACTCTCACCTAGTACGAGGGGGGAAACATAGCATATTCATTCTAGACCTAAACTGAAGGGATTAAAACAATTTCCAGCTTTCCCCTAATTAATTCCGAATTCAACCCCCTAACCATGGGCGTAATCTGGCGGGGGCAAGGGGGGGGCATATGCCCCCCCAGTTTTTTAAGAGCAGGGGCAAAATATGTATTTTGCCCCTCCAGTTTTTTGTCTTGTTTTCAAATTTCTGTATTTCCTTTTTCGCTTTTTTTAACCCCTTTAGTTTAATAATTTATATTACTATCTTGGGTTTGAACGAGAATTGGATACAGCAAAATCAAAACAGCCAGAATTAATGTTTTCACGTTGACATAAGTAATTTTTCTGATGTCTTGACAAAACCTTCTGCTATAATAACAGTTCAAGAGAATTTTTTTCCGTCTCCATTTTTTTCCTTTTTGTACAAAGTACAAAACTTATTTTCTTCTTCATTTCCAGGGATGTTTTTTTTTTTTGGGGGGGGGGGGGTGCACGTGTGGGAAGAGGTGGGAATAGATATCACGATTACTGTGTCTTGACTCTGACCATTGTCCTTTTTCGTAAGATAATATAAGCACAAAACAAGAACTTCCTGGCCCTCAGGGCTCTCGACTATAGTGGCGCTCCTTGAATATACTCGAAGCGTCAGTCCAGTACCAGTGAGCTGAGGAAATTCTCATGGCGTCTGGATATACAGATGCACACACATTCCGTTCTCTCCACGTTTAACTAGTCAATGGGTACTATGCTACGCCAGCCTTTTTACTAACTTTGGCGTTGTAGGATCGCCGGATTTGGCCGGGATATCGTTGTTTGGGGGAATAAATTTGAGCGAGTTCATGTTACCAATTCTTTTGTTTTTTCATGTTCCACGCAGATTGTTCTGTATTCCTAAAAGAATTTCGGTTCCATTGTTTTAGCCTAATGTACTAAATTTTGTCATCTGTGATTTCTGAATTTTTAGCGATTCTTATGCGATTTAATGTTTCTTTTTTGTTTTTGTTTTTCGCGGCGATTTTCTACATTATTAAAAATACATCCAATTATTAACTTTTAGTCCAATACAATAAATGTTATCCTTTTTTCAATGAAGTTTATTTGGAATTCGCGTACAGCAATTTTTGTGGGATTTTTTTTGGGTTTGCGCGACGATTTCTCAACATTCGCAAATTGAATCTAGGGGTCGATCCAGGCAAAATTTGGGGCCAATTTAGGGCCCTTTCACAAAAATCTATTCAATAAAATGGGCCCCTTCACAAAAATAAATTTAATAATATGGGCCCCTTCACAAAAATAAATTTAATAAACTGGGCCTCTTCACAAAAATGAACTTAATAAAACAGGCCTCTTCACAAAAATGAATTTAATAAAACAGGCCCCTTCACAAAATTCCTTTTAATGAAATAGGCCAGGCCCCTTTCGTAACAATCTTTTTCATAAAAACTGTTTTAAAATATGTAATTTGTAAATAAAACCAGGTCACGAAAAGCAAAAACTTTAGCAAGGGGATTTAAAGAAGTTTTTGTTAATAAATTCTTGGTTCGAATTTGAATAACTGGATTTCAACTTTCATTACAAAATGGTATTTTTCACAAAAATATTATAAAATTCATAAAAATAACTTTTACTTTTCAC
Organism: Maratus speciosus; assembly: GCA_963932465.1. Lineage (NCBI taxonomy): Eukaryota > Metazoa > Arthropoda > Arachnida > Araneae > Salticidae > Maratus > Maratus speciosus. The sequence continues at coordinate 318,874,304 of OZ010788.1, forward strand.
AAAATGGGCCCCAAGAATAAAAACCTGCATCGATCCCTGGAATCCTATTTTTTTCCAATATAGAAATTTTTTTTATCCTGCAATTTTTGAAGTTTTAGTCATTTATAATGCTATTTTCAGCGTTTTTTCGCGAAGATATAAAATTAACGATGATTTAATGTACAAAAATATTCAGAAAGAACTAATTTATAAGAGAAAAATTGTGTTTTAGTTCAGACACCCTCCCACCCAACCAGAAAAAAAAAGGACAGGAAATTTTATTTTAAAAGTGCGCGAACAAAAATCATATCATATAAAATTAGCTAGCAAGAAGCTATATCATATTAAATTAAACAGTTTTTTTAAATACATCCAATATAGAATTTATTGTAAATCACATGAAACGTGTATAAAATAAAAATTGTTTTCTCCCTTATTTTTATAATAAAAATAAATGGTCTTCGCCGATTTGTTTGTAATAGAAATCTTCTTCGGAAAATCATAAAAGAAAACAGGAATTAATATTTTTAGCTTTTCTTTTCTAAATCAATTATTATTTAGTCCTAGATTTGAAAACTTTCATTACAATAATAACAATAAATAAATCTACCGGTGTAATAAACTCATAGTAATGAATGCTAAAATTCAAAAGCTGTGCAGTGTTTTATTACGAAGCCGAATAAAAATGTTATTGATATATATGTTAACATTTTAAGTAAAGATAAAATTCTTATTATTTAGCATTCAATTTTTATGTTTAAAACAAAGGAAAAATTTGAAAATAATCTAATTATATCCTTACAAATTTTATTCCAATTTCATATTCAATATAAATTTCATCCTAAAAAATATTATAATATCACTTTTTTCAAAGTTATCTATTAAAATAGAAGGAAACACACATACACACCCTCTCACAATGTTCGTACAACACTTTACTCACAATTTTTTTTCTCACAATGTTTACGAACAAATGCACATTTTTAGTAGCATTGGAGAAGTTATTTTAAACTAATCCAATATATTTAGATATTTTGCAATTTCGTTTCCAGTTAATTGATTTATGTCAAATTAAATTATAATTTAACTTATCGAATCAAATTAACTTACATTTATGTATAAAAATATAGTATGCATTATGAATAACTGGTGAATTTTTTCTTGTTTTTGTGTCTAAAATACTGTTAAAATATTGAATTTATATCATTGTTTAAAAGACAAATTAATTTAACTTCTGATCAATTCTTTCTAAGTAAAATAAGAATAGTTTAAACTTCTGTATGCGGAGGGATGGAAATTATATCGTGAATGTACTTAAGAAAAGCCGCATTAAAACAAACCTCTTTTAATTCACACAAAAGGAAAATTCTTGTTATTTTACATATTCTTTCCACATGCTTCATATTTATTTGAGGTGAAATTGTCTAATCCACCAAAATTTTCTATCCAACGCGATTGTCCAGTAAATTAGATAAATAAATAAAAATCCATTCTTAGACAACAATTGTTTGTAATTAATTTACCGGAAACTAAGAAAAACTGTTCAATTTCAAATCCCTTCAAATATCATGCCTGCAAGTATCCTGTTTTTACATTTAAAAAGGAGCCTTAAAATATAAAGTTTCCGGTTCTTGAGCGGAAAAAGATAATTTTTTTGAGAACAGCCCTACAATAATTCCCTTCTTTTATTCGTTTTAATTTGCAAAAGAAAATTGTCTTTGTTATTTTAAAAGTTTCATTCATATGTTGGGTATGTATTTGGGGTGAAATTTTCCGAAAAATTCGAATCCACCGAAAATTTTTCTCTATATGTAATAGCTTAAAAAAAGAAACTTTTGATTGGACATCAAAAATCTACAATCTCTGATAATAAGAAGAGGCAATATCTATTGACCATCACCCCGCACAGCTCTGTTGGGGGTCTAAGGTTGCTAGTTATTTGCGAGCACCGCGCCAAGTACTCGCCAAAAAACTTCCTTGCGAATAAATACATTTCCTTGATTATTATTAGATATTTATCATAAAAATGAATATATGCTAAGCTCAATCGATTTCGATTAATGAGTCAATCGTTTTTCCCGTGAAAATGAAGAAAAAAAGAGATTTAATATGCCATTTCTTTCATATTCAGTACAGAACTATTTATTGTCGCGGACTTACACTCCTCTCTAGTATAATCACCATTGACAACTTAGGTCTTCCTTAGGTATAGAGTCTTGCACATGTCGCGTTGTACCCGGTTGTACCCTTGGGCGTATTCTGGTGAGGCAAGTGGGGATCACATACCCCCTAGTTTTTCAGGAACAGGGCAAATACCTTTTGCCCCTACAGTTTTTGTATCGCTTTGTAGTTAAAGCCCAGCTTTCTATTTCAATTTTTTTTTAATTTAACCATTTATATGCTATTTTGCGCACGAACTGGCATAAGCATTGGGCAATTCAAAATAACCAGAATTAACGTCTTCACGTTCATAGAAGTAATTTCTGATGCAGTAGTCAAAGCTCAAGTAAGAATATTTCCTCTGCTCTATTTTTCAGAAAAGCGGAAACATTTTTCCTTTTTTATTTTCATAGAACTATTTAAATGCACTTGTGGGATAGATCTCTTGATTACTATCTTTTGATTCTGACTATTGTCATTAGGGTTTCCTTCATCTGACGAAACCCTATTCGCTCGTCTCACTCGTCTGTCTGTCCGTCTGTCACAGTGCCGATAACTATATATGTTGGAGACTTGAAATTTTGCATACTTATAGCTGAACACATCACATCAAACGCAAATCGTAAAAATTTGAAAAAGTAGTAATTAATGGACGTTGTTAATTTAAAAAAAAACCCCAATTACAAGATCTGAAAGGCATTCATGATTCAACAAAAGCATAAATTTTTTATCGAATTATAAAAACTATCTCTTCCATCGATTAAAACCAGGTGTCATTTTAACGGCAGATAAGGACTAGCGATTGCTTTAAGGCGCTTTTATTTCTTTTCTACTCATCCCAGAAATTCGAAATTAGTACCACAAGACGGGGGGAAAAATCAGCTTTCAGAAATTCTAAAAATTATCTCGATCGTACCATAAAAACTTTGAAATTAGTTAAAAATCGAGAAAAAAATCTTTTATTTTCCTTCATTTGTGAAGGCGACAGATGTCTGATGAATTGAATTTTCGGCGATAACCAGAGAATATAAAACAGGTGCGGTCTTGCCAGAATTTTTATATAAGACCAAATTTAAATATCGATTTTCGAGCTATGATTTTTATGCCATCCGACGTAAAATTTCATTCTCTTTCAGAATATGTCTTTATTTTTTAATTTCGACAATCAGAAGCGAAGATAATTAATTTTTTGGTAATTAAAACCAGAATTGCATTTTTTGCACGGCAGGTCAAGTGACACGGAAAGAAAAAGAGTTACATTTTTACCCGGTAGCAGAAAGTGCGGGATATGTGTCGCAGATTTATTTTGGACCTTGCAGATAAATTTGCCAACTTAAAAAAAAAACATTTCCTTTACAAAAAAAAAAAAAAAAAGTGAGAAAATTCTGACAAAAAATATCGTAAATTCGACAAATGGTCGCAAAAAAATCGGTAATTTATAGCCAAAGGGTCGCTGCAAAAACGCAAATTTCGTCAAAAGATCCTGGACATAAACATGAATTCCGTACTAGGGTTGTGGAAAAAATACAAATTTCTGTCACAGGATCGCGGAAAAACGCAAATTTAGTCAAAGGATCGCGGAAAGAACCTGAATTTAGTCAAACGATTGTGGGGAAAATGCAAATTTAGTCAAACGATCGCAAAAAAAAATGCAAATTTATGTCAAATGATCGTAAAAAAAACGCAAATTTATGTCAAAGGATTGCGGGAAAAAAACGCGGAATTTCGTTAAAAGATCCCAAAAACCGTAAATTTCTGCCAAAAGATCGCTGTTTAAACTTGAATTTTATCCAAAAATTCCAGAAAAAACATGAATTTCGTTCCATGGGCGCGGGGAAAAAAGCAAATTTCTGTCACAAAATCGCAGAAAAGGTTTGAATTTCGTCAAAGGATTGAGGAAAAAAAATTAATTTAGTCAAACGATCGTCAAAAAGAAAACCAAATTTAGTCAAACAATCGCGAAAAAACGCAAATTTCTCTAAAAGGATTGCGGAAAAAAGCGGAATTTCGTCATACGATTGCGAAAAACGCAAATTTCTGCCAAAGGATCGCTGTAAAAGCGCGAATTTCGTCAAAAGATCTCGGGAAAAACGTGAATTTCGTCCCAGGGGTGTGGAAAAAATACAAATTTCTGTCACAGGATCGCGGAAAAACGCAAATTTAGTCAAAGGATCCCGGAAAGAACCTGAATTTAGTCAAACGATTGTGGGGAAGATGCAAATTTAGTCAAACGATCGCAAAAAAAAAATGCAAATTTATGTCAAATGATCGCAAAAAAAACGCAAATTTATGTCAAAGGATTGCGGAAAAAAACGCGGAATTTCGTTAAAAGATCCCAAAAACCGTAAATTTCTGCCAAAAGATCGCTGTTTAAACTTGAATTTTATCCAAAAATTCCAGAAAAAACATGAATTTCGTTCCATGGGCGCGGGGAAAATAGGAAATTTCTGTCACAAAATTGCAGAAAAGGCTTGAATTTCGTCAAAGGATCGAGGAAAAAACACGAATTTAGTCAAACGATCCTGAAAAAGAAAAGCAAATTTAGTCAAACAATCGCGAAAAAACGTCAATTTCTCTAAAAGGAAAAAGCGGAATTTCGTCATACAATTGCGAAAAACGCAAATTTCTGCCAAAGGATCGCTGTAAAAGCGCGCATTTCGTCAAAAGATCTCGGGAAAAACGTGAATTTCGTCCCAGGGGTGCGCAAAAAAACGCAAATTTCTGTCACAGGATCGCGGAAAAAAACACGAATTCCGTCAAAAGATCGAGGAAAGGACACAAATTTAGTCAAACGATCGCGAAAAAACGCAAATTTCTGTCAAAAGATCGCGGAAAACGTGAAATTTCATTATAAGATCGCGAAAAATGCAATTTTCTGCCAAAGGATCGCGGTAAAAACTCAAATTTCGTCAAAAGGACGCCTGATGGATGTACAGAATTCCTAAATTTTAACAGTTTATTCCTGACTCCTACTCTTGTAATGATAAATTCTTATCATTAAATGAAATATCTATTTTTTTTCTTTCAGTTAAAGAAAAAAATAAAGCTCTGTTCTCTTAATATATCTCTTATTATATATGAAAGATCTGATAAGATTTCTGTGAAATAGATAAACAATGTGGTCACTATTTTCCTTATGTGTTTATTCTATGCCATTTTTATGCAAGTATCAAAAAGTGTGCAGTGCTGTAATAGTATTTGTTCTCGAGTATATGAACCATGTTACATATTCATTATTATTTAATTCTTCATAAAATATAAATTTTTGCTATTTACTCATTTAGGTTAATATTATAGTTGGAATATAGTTCTATTTATTTTTTAGTATTAATCAGTAAGAACCCTATTTATTTTAACACTTATAATGTTTGTACATAATCGCAGTACAGATGTTTTTAACTATTGATTTTACAAATTTGGTTCTTTCGCATCCGGATGTTATTTCGTATGCTGATTCGTAAAACTAAATTTAAAAAAAATCGGACCACAACTTTCCGGTTTATGAAAAAATCGATTTTTAAGCATAAAAGGGATGCTTTTTCGTACATACAATTGACCAGAATTTGTTAAAATTGGGAAAACTAAAGAACCGATCGATTTTAAACTTTGACATAGTTCATAACACATAATAAGAATTTTATGAATTTAAGGTGAGCTGAATTTGTGTGTGTGTGTGGGGGGGGGGGGGGGGGGAGCAAACAAGGGCTCCGTGAAAAAAATGGCTAATCTGACTTTTTTTTTTTAACTTTACACATTTGGTTACGTCTATTTATTAATTACATGCATTATCATTTAGCTTTTATTACCGTTTTTTTGTTAGCTCCCAGACTATCAAAGCTTGATAGCTAATGTGCCCGCATGTTCTGTATGTACGTATGTATATACGTAATGCGATAATTCTTGATAGAAATATCCGTTTGTTTTAAACTTTGTATAATATATAAAAAATTGAAATATGGGAGTGGATAATTTTCAGGGGGACGCATTCCTAAATATAATAGTGCTGCCATTTATGAAAGGAATTATTAATTTTCTATTAAGAATTTTGATTTGTTAATTTAAGGATAAAGTGTTTTGAAAGACATATTAAACGAAATCCTCTGCATATCACACTTACCCACTTGTTTTCTTTAGGATAAAATAATACACAATTGATGATTTTTTTATGGTTTTCTGGCTGGTTTTTTCCTTACGTCCGGAAATTCGGTTCAAAACTCCAGTTGATGGTATTTTCTGAAAGATCATATTTACGTTTACCAAAGAATGGAAAACTTATTTCGATTACATAGTTTCTGAATAATAACACCTGCCTATTCCATGCTTTTCCGAACAAAAATAAATGAAAACTTGTGTCATAAAGTTGACCCTTTGGATTTGAGACCATTGAAGAATATGGTAAAAAAGGAAATAAATAAATCGAAGCAGAAAACTTGACATTTTTTTCTTCATTCTTCCATCAAAATACTATAAATTACATAAAATTTTGTATTTAATATTTTGAAAGTAAAAACATTATATAAAAATACTGAATATTTTTATTTAGGTCTTTAAGGGGAACCCACTTTGAAAATGTGAAAAATTAAAAACATTCGAATTAAAATAAACATTAAAATCAGTGTTTAATTTAAATTTTTGTATTGCTAAGTTATCTGGAATCATCTTAAACCAGAATGAGTGGGATCGTATCAAAAGTGTTTTTCGCTAAGAATGGCGGTTGACTTTCAGAATGTTTCTCTGATAACGGGTTCTGAACTCCCCAATTAATTACTTTTTTCACACTACATTTGAGGTTGTTTCAGAGCTTTGATAGTCAAGAACGAAAAGAGTGGGAAAAACGAGTTATCTGGAATTTCCCTGGAAACTAGTGGACTATAACAGTTTACCGCCAGTTGAAAAAAAATGAACTATTAATGTTACTAGATTTAAACAGCTCTAAAATCTAACTGATGATTAAGATGTCGCATACGAATTACTTTTTCAATCAATCCCTTTCAAATTTCTCCTGTATGCTAATTTTGTTTTTTTCCCCTTAATAAATGTGTATCTTTATGAAAAAGAAGAAATGATTATCAAATGAATTATTAAGAAGAAATGCCAAAAAAGCTCGCCCAATTTGAGGACAATCTATACTAATAAAAAAAAGTTTCGCTTTGTGTGTGTGTGTGTGTGTGTGTGTCTGTCTGTGTGTATGCGATGGCTAGCAAAATCTAGCGTAAGTACGAAGCTGACAATTTTTATGAAAGTAGCCCAAAGTCTCTTCTGATGCACCTCAGATTCAGAATTTTAAAATTCTAATAATTCGTTGAGTTATTAATTAAAATTCGCAAATCACTCTCATTAATAACTCATCTCGTCCCTTGGGAAAAAGTGATGGCGCACGCGCAGAAGCCTTCTTTATGCATCGGGAGAAAATGAAATTCAAAAAGAAGGAATTTCGGGAGTATTTTGTCATTATTTATTAACTTACATCAGTCAAACTGCTTAGTAAAGTTAAAAACGGATGACATATTCTATAAGATCGTACTCTTATGTCTCAAATGCCGCAATCAATTGAAAAAAATATCACAGTTAATCCTTGGAATTTTTTTTTTCTAAAAAGGCTCGTTTTTTCCGTGAAGCGTTTTTCTGTCCTGTTACAGCGCCCCTCGAGGACGCAATTTTAGAGGTACCGACAAATTAAAAATGTGCTCTCAAAGCTAAATCCTTCTAATCGATGGTTTTAAAAAATATGAATTTTAACCTTTTTAAATACACTGGCGAACTCAGGTCACTTCGCGTTTTATGGAGACGATATTTTTTTAACCCTAAAAGTAACAAAATGTCCATACTTTAAAACACTTTACTTTTTACTTTACACAACATACTTTTTTTTTTCTGTTTGGAGCATCTCTATGGACCAGATTTACATAACCTACAAAATTTTTGAAACGTTCGGACGGGTATAAAATATTTTTTACAAGATAAAATATGTGAAAAATTCGATGGAAATAAAAAATCTGAGTGTTTCGTCGCGGTTTCGCCCCTTCAGGGCACAATTTTAGAGGTACCGACAAACCAAAAATATGTTCTTAAAGATGAAACATTCTTCTAATCGATATTATAATCGGCTTTTAAAAATAAGAATTTTAACCCTTTCAAATATACCGGCACGGAGGTCACTTCGCGCCTCACGGTGACGATAGTTTTTCTATGCTAAAAGTAACTAAACGAGCGTATTTTAATAGAAACTTTTTAGAGCATTTGGATAGACCAGATTTAAGTCACCTCCAAAAATTTCGAAACGTTCGGACGAGTATAAATATTTTTATAAGCTAAAATATATGAAAATATCTACGAAATCAGTAAAAACCTGGGTGTTTTTGCGCGGTAAAAAAAAAAAGACGTCTTAATTTAAGGGTATGTGTGTGATAATAGGGAGGGAGGGTATAAATATTTTTAAAAAAATGGTCTTAAAATTTTTGCCCCCCCAGTCTTAGAGCCCAAGTTACGCCTATGCCCCTAACCACTGGGCTATAATGTAAATGTGTCCATTCACGAGGAAAACTGAAGGTTTGCCAGATTTGGCACTTAATCATTTGCAATAGTTTAAAAAAATATGCACAAGTTAAGCAATAAAGTCTTAAACTTTTTCCTTCATCATCCGTCACACATGACAGGTTTTCAACTAGTTATTAATAACGGTTTGGGTAAGATTAGGGTATTTAGTTCCCGCTGTTTGCGAAATATTATGGTAACAAATTCAAAACACCAATTCAAAAACTGATCAATTATTTCATTTTTTCAAGATCGTTTAAACCTATAGACAAAAGTAATTGCTCTATTTATAAGGTGAAAATATTAACTTACTTTTAAAGTAGGAAATTGCACTAAATGTCTTTTAGGATGAAATATCCATTCTTCTTTATTAGATGATGTTAATGTTGTATTATATTCTTAAAAAGAATATTTATAAAATCATTACAAATGAATTAATTGAGTATTTATTTATTTATTTATTGAATAACAAACATACGACTTGTGTGCTTGACATGAGAGCCCGCTTTAATTAAGTATTTTAAACAAGGCTATTTATTTAAAATAATACGCAATAACTTATTTACACGTGTCACGAACAATCAAATTTAAAGTGATTATCGCTATTTTTTTTTTATACTATATTTACTATAACTAGTGTCTGAATAATTTTGGTAAAATTAGAAAAAGAAAGGATGATGGAAGAAAAAAAACTGATTGTAGAAAAGAACGGTATAAATTTCTGATTATAATTAAAGTTTGTAGTAATGTAACTGGATATTAGATAGGGCCACTACTCAGTTACTTTTAACACAAATTTTGAAATTAATTTTGTCATCATTATTTTATGTAATTTAGAAAATAGCTCCAGGGTATCAGGGTTTGTACTAAACCAAGCTACTTATTTTCCGTGATATAAGCAAGCAATTCTTTATTACGTAGGCCACGCTAATAATATAAAATATATCAAATTATAAGTTAGTTCGAAGAAGGATAAGAATCAATAATAAGCAAGTAAATTAGAAGCATATATGTATTTATAGTAAATAGTAACAAAAAGTAGACACTAGATAGCACCACTACTTAGAATGAATTTGAAATTAGTTTTTTCTTTATATTTTCTATTAGTATCAACATCAACTTGGAACATCAAAATAAAATTTATAATTTCAATAGTTTGAGTTAGGAATTCAGGTGTATAACAAGAAATTTTATCAAATTAATATTCAGAAATATTAATAATGAAAACTTGTTATTTATATAGCTAACGATGATCGATGAATAACATTTAATTACAGATTCTTAAAATGTGAAAGATGAAAGAGATTCTTTTTTAGTATCGTTAATGATCTGTGGTATAAAAAAAATAATTAGCTGAAAGGATAACAACTGCACAAATCTCTTGAAAACTTCTTTGAAGTAACCATGGTAGAAGTAACATTGTGTTTTGTCTGGCAAATCAGAAAAACGAATCATTATTTATGGTGCGGCACAAAAAATAATAATAAATCATTTCATTTTAACCGCTATAGTAGCTTTATTTAAAAAAAAAAATTCTTAGAGTAAGTAATTTTTTTTCTTAGTTTTAGAAATTTAAAATTTACTGTCGTCCAGCAACAATCCATTTGTATTAGATGTTAAACGGTAACGCCATCTATTGGTTAAATTATATATAAAATAGGTGAAACTGCCTTGCTATAACCAGAAAGGTTTCAATGAAATGACGAAAATTGACTGATATTTGATAAGGGATTGGGTATTGGGAAGCCTATAATTGGTTTATAATACGACTTCTTTTTGCATTTATTTATTTATGTTTTACAAAAATAAAAATATATTTGTTAAATTGTAGACAAACAATATCAAAAGTTTTAATATTGTAATTGTACGACAAAATTAATCTTGCAATGCAAAACTAGTTTTGTCATGATTTTGAAGTTAGGTTCCATATTTTTCAGTCGTCATTTTTTTTTTCTTTATACTGCTTATTACGTTGTCACTCAATTATACCTGAAACAATAAAAAAAATGTAATTTTTTTACAAAAAATATAGAAAAAATTCAAAATCCATAAAAATTTATCATGAGCGGTTTATAAAATTTCTAAAATATTGGTAAGGAACTATTCTCCTTTTAAGGTTTTTCTGCATATAGAGAAAGTATTGAGGACTAGTGTTGATATCAAATGCTAGTATTGGTAACATATTTGGCAGTTATTCAGAGTTGTAAAGTAGATTTAAGGAAGATAATTCATTGATTTTCACAAATTACAGAGTCAGAATGAGACAGTCTGTATATTAAAAATATTCCTTTTTTTCTTTGCAGTGCATATGCAATGAAGCAGATAACATTACATTATAATGGCATATAAGGCAAATTTTCTTTAAAGCAAAATTTCCCTTTCTTTTCATTTCTAATTTAAATGCTACGAAATAATTTGCTATTCAAATAAAAAAAAATCTCTACGTTAGTGCTTTTTTTTGTGTGTGTGTGTGGGAGAGGGGGATGATTTCTATATTATCTTGAAAGGAACAATAGAGGTTGAGAGTGGCAGATTGCACTGGTCCTCAATTGACGCACCTGAAGGCGAAATATAGCTTATTTATTTCTTTCAAGCAATAAATAAATTATCATTTATTTAACTCTCCCTACCCACGAAATATTTCTTTCGTCGTCGAGCTCCCCCCCCCCCCCTCCCAACAGACAAATTTTAAACTATTTTAATTTTTTGAGATTTTTGTTGTTTTTTGCAGAAACGTAATATAATATCAATCAAACGTAAATAATCTATTACTTAAATTCTTCCTCTGAGATGGCCACTCTGTCTTCTACCCCACCTTCCACTCAGCAGCACACAGATTTTAATCTTTAAAATTATTAAGTTTAAAAAAAAAGAAATTTGCCCAAATTATTTGTTGTTTCGCTTCATTGGTTTTAATAGCGACATTGAAGTAAATAATAAATAACACTAAAAAATGCATTTAAATTTTTCATCTCTTCCCGAAATTCTTTTGCTCCCATAGTACACAAATTAAAATCATTAAAACACTAATTTGTTTTAAAATTTTTCTGCTCTATTTATTACGTTGGAAAAAAAAAGGGGGGGGGGATAAAAAACAATCATTGGAATTATCCCGCTTCACTCACAAAATTTCTTTCCTTCTCTTTCCTGCTTCCCAAAATACAAATTTTAAAATATTTAAAATTCTTTAATTTTTTTATTTGTTATTTTGAAAAAAAAAAAAAAACGGTAAATAAATAATCAATTATTTTTCACTTATTTGTAGTGATTGCACACTGAAAAAAAAGTTAACGATTATTTTACTTTTTTAAACTTTTTAAACTTTACTTTTCATTAATTAAAAACAAGTGGGTGAGTGTGATCATAGATCGCACAAAGGGTTTCGTTTAATATTCCTTTCAAAACGTCCAGTACATTTATCGCCGTGGAACACCTTCTAAATTTTGGCAAACCCTTCCTAAACTATCGTAAAGCTTCAAACAGATTCGCCTTGTTATATTTCCTAATTTTGTTCGTGCCCCCCCACCCCCCGAAATGCTACGTTATATTACATGACGGGTATCTGCCAAATTTAGAAAAGTGCCCTCCTTGGGGGTGGGCGAAGTGGGATAATGGTCACCCATGATTTTTGACGCGGCCTGATGTTTAAAATTTTTGTTATGTTTTATAAGCTATTTTAAAGTTTCAAGGGCGGATCTGGAGAGTCCTCAAGGGGGGGGGGGGGGCGATTTTAGAAATTTGGAAACTCCACTCCAATCTGATGCGCGGGTCGGGGCTAATTTTTTCACTGCGGGTCGTGTTACCTCTACTTTTTGCTGTGGGTCGGGTTTGGGTCCGGTTGACTTCTATTTTTTGCTGCTGGTTGGATTATACTTTTTTTGCTGTGGGTCGCGTTTGGGTCTGGTTGATTTCTATTTTTTGCTGTGGGTCGGGTTAATTTCTACTTTTTTGCTATGGGCCGGGTTAACTTTTACTTTTTCGATGCGGGTCGGGTTTGAGCCCGGTTGACTTCTACTTTTCTGCTACAAGTCGGGTTGACTTTTAGTTTTTAGCTGCGCCTAGCGCGTTGGGTTTGGGGCAGATTGATATACATTATATCCGGTTTGGGTCAGTTTCGGATGGGGTTTTCACTACTGTGACTTGCGAGAAGGGTTCGTGTTGACCCGTTTTTCTTAAAAGGAAGTCTAAGTATTTTTGAAGATAAAAAATATATGCAGTAAAATCTCCATAACAGACACGTCCAAATAATTATTTAGGAATACTTTTTAATCTCCAGAATTATGTAAAAAAATACTAATTTGGTATAAGACTGCTTGTCTCTTTATCTAAGGTGAGTTGTAATTCAGTAAAGAATGCTTTGAAACTTATTAAAAAATACACCGGGTGTCCTTAAATGGATTTTAAAATTTAGTACTTTTCGAATGGTGGCAGCTATTTTAAAAAAAATCTTCCGCGAGGTTTATGTAAGATGTCATGAGATTTTTTATTGTGATTCTTGATTTTACTGTATAATAGCAGCGATAGATGGCGCTGTAAACAATGGTCGTTAAGCCTACCTCCTCCGGGAACCGATTTAGCGCCTCTTGCTTCCAGCATCATCTTCGTTGCTATTTTAAACTAAAATCAAGAATCTCAGTTAAAAAAATTATCAGAAGTAGAGTGAAAAAGAAAAAAAATTCTGAAATTCAAAGAAAAATTTCTGAAAGGTTACAGCAGATGGGGGGATTCCCTTCTGGCACTAATTATTTTTGTTGCAGGTCGGATTAGCTGTTTTGGATTCGGATCGATTTCAGGCTGAGTGTAGATTCCTACAAGCTGGGTTTGGGTTAACTTGTTTTTTTTTTTTTTTTCAAAAATTAGTTCAGCATATTATTTCAAGTTAAAAATTATACCTATAATAATAAACGTATGTAAGTGTGCTGTTTTCTAAAGAGACCACTGCATTTTTCCAACGACTCTTTGATGAAATTCGCTCGTCTTCGATCCTTTGATGAAATTTGCGTTTCTTCCGCAACCCTTTGTCGAAATTAGTGTAATTTTGCAGACCTTTGGTAAAATTCGCGTTTTTTTCCGTGACACTTCTACAAAATTCGCGTTTTTTCAGCGATCCTTTGGCTAAATTCGCGTTTTTAAAGCGATTCGTTGACAAAATTCGTTTTTTTCCACGATTCTATGAAGGAATTCGTGTTTTCTCCACGATCCTTTGATGAAATTCGCGGAGTTTTTATTCGCGGCTATTTGACAAAATACGCTTTTTCTCCGCGATCCTTTAACGAAATTCGAGTTCTTTTCCGCTGCCTTTTGAAGAAATTCGCGTTTTCTGTGATCATTTGTAGAATTTCGCATGTTTTCCGTGGCTCCCTGATCAAATTCGCGTTTTTTTTCTGTGATCATTCGGCGAAATTGAAGTTATTTTCTGCGAACGATTGATGAAATAGATTTTTTATGGAGGCCATTTATCAAAATTTGCGATTATTTGTATGTCCGAATTTTCGGATAGGAGAATTTTTTTAATTTTTGGAACCGAATGCCTTAACCCTGGAACTGCGTATTATTATTATTATTATTTATTTTCTTTTGATCAAAATAAGTTAAAAAATATTTTTTATTGCACATTTCAAATCTGCACACATTTTAGAGTAAAATATGTCCCAAAATCTTTGTGAAACAGGGTTTTTTTTTTAATAGAATTAGATCATAAAAAAAAAGATTTGCTGCGGAAATTGCGGGTTGCAAAAATTTTGCCACTTTTACGTTGGCCGTGGAAATCGAGGGTTGCGCAGCGAGAGGGTTAAATTTTCGGAAAATTTGGAGCATAATCACCCCTGTTCCCGACATCTATAACCCTCCTGCAAGTATTTTTTTAATATCTGTCACCTTTTGCAATTTATTGAATTTTAAAATCAGTCAGTCCATTTTAGGACACCCGGTATATTCAGTAGTTATGGGATGATGGCTGAAATTAAGCATTAAAAAAAAAGTTAAGCTGGCTTCGATATGCCAGTTAGAGGTTTACCTGGGCTGAAGTTATCAGGCCCAAGCCCAGGTCCAACCCACATAAAAAAATAAAACTATTGCCCCCGCCCGGTATAAAAGCTAAAAAATCAACTCCAGCCCTGCCTGCATTTTGCAATTAAAATTATTCATAAAGTACACTTGCCTATGCCTATATTATATTTTCAGATTATGTTCGAAATTCATGAATACAGAAAAACAACAATATTAATGACTATAACGATGACTATTTAGGCAATTATGTACGTAAACACTACGAATTGAAAAAATATGACTTAGACAATTACATTCAAATAAAAATCCAGTAAGATAATCAGCTTAGAATGAAAGAAACGATTGATAAAAGAAAATCATAATTTAAAAGCTCTACAAAGTAAAAAAGTAAATTTAAAAAATTGCATCTCTGTAACATATCAAATCAAATTAAATTTCTAAAGATTTCGCTAAACAAATGTACAAAACAAATATAATTTTTACGAATGACAAAAAAGTAAGATTGCAGACCAACTTGGACTCAGGAGGAAGAATTTAGAGGAGTGCACGGGTCGTGTTCGGGCTAATAATGCTAATCATACGGGCTGAAACGGACCAAATGTTTAGGTTTTATTCCGGGCAGAGTCCCGACCTGGAAATTTTGGCCAGTGCAGGCTTCTAGGAAAAATGGAGTCCAAGCCAGGTTCGATCTGGAGGAAAAAGAAGTCTGGCCTGACCCGAATCTGCAGAAAAAATTAAGATCCGGGCACGACCCGACTCTAAAAGAGAAAAGACCTGACCCAGCCCGAGTCTCATGGATTTAAACTGGTGCGAACCAACTTGGGCCCGGGAGGAAGAATTTAGAGGAGTGCACGGGTCGTGGTCGGGCCAATAATGCTTATCATATGGGCTGACACGGACCGAATTTTTAGCTTTTATTCCGGGCCGAGCCCCGACCTGGAAATTTTGGCCAGTGGAGACCTCTAGGAAAAATAAAATCCAGGCCAGGCTCGATCTGGAGGAAAATTAAGATCAGGGCACGACCTGGTTCTAAAAGAGAAAAGACCTGACCCAGCCCGAGTCTCATGGATTTAAACTGGCGCGACCCGGTCGGGTCGGACCAACTTGGGCTTGGGAGGAAGAATTTAGAGGAGTGCATGGGTCGTGGTCGGGCCAATAATGCTTATCATACTGGCTAACACGGACCGAATGTTTAGCTTTTATTCCGGGCCGAACCCCGACCTGTAACTTTTGACCATTGCAGACCTTTAGGAAAAATGAAGTCCAGGCCTGGCTCAATCTGGAGGGAAAAGAAGTCTGGTCCGACCCGAATCTGCGGAAAAAATTAAGACCAGGGCACGACCCGACTCTAAAAGAGAAAAGACCTAACCCAGTCTGAGTCTCGTGGATTTAAAGTGGCGCGACCCGAGTCGGGTCGCGCCGGCCTCGAGCTCCGCCCCAAGTCATTTTCCGTGAAGATGCGTAATGTCGTTTTACAAACCCTTTATTAGCCCCCCCTTAGATCCGCCATTGTAAAGTTTCAAACAGATCGTCCAGCTATATTTCTTAATTTTGTTCGCGCCTCTCCCTCACCCCCCCCCCCCCCACTCCTCGAAATGCGACACGCTATTCTTCTTTATACTTTTTTATCATATGTTATAAAGTATCTTAAAGTTTAAAACAGATCGCATTGTTAGATTTCCTACTTTAAATGAAATCTCGTCTGTTATAGTTCCACATTCCATCACCAGGAAGCGCACTCTATTCTTAACAAAAGCGTATATCTGAACGGAACTCCTTTACACCATAGAAGTAAGTTCTTCTTACTTCTATGCTTTACACAACCTATCAGTAGATATGTTACTTGAGGGGGTGGCGGTCTTCAGCAAGAATTTAAGATGTTTGTTGAAATTACTATTCGGAAATAGTGGTAATTTAACGTTTGACATATTTATATTTAATAAGTAGCATTTATCATAGGACTCCGTCAAAAAAACGCACCTGAAACGGTATGAAACAAAAAAGGTAAAAAAAAAGGAAATATTTTGCCCCTCCCCCTCTCCCCACCTGCCCGAAATTTCCTGCGCCATTTTTTATAAACTTTTTCTCATATGTTATAAACTATCTTAAAGTTTCAAACAGATCGCCTTGTTAGATTTGCTATTTTAAATGAAATCGAGGTCTGTTAGTTCCACATTCCACCACGAGGGAGCGCACTCTATTCTTAACAAAACTGTATCTAAACGTAACTCCGTTAAACAACCTATCAGGAGCTATGCTAGTCGAGGGGGTGGCGGTCTTAACCAAGAATTTATATATATTTGCTTAAATTACTATTCGAAAATAGTGGTATGAACAGTTATAAAATTTTTGATATTGAATAAGTAATAGTTTTCTCATCACGCCATCAAAAAACCGCACGCAAAACAGTACAGAACGCTCTGTTATACTGCCTAATTTTGTTCGCGCCCCTTCCCCCCCCCCCCCTCTAACCAGAATGTGAGGCGCCATTCTTTTTTATAATCTTTTACTATTTGTTATAAATTATCTTAAAGTTTCAAACAGATCGCTTTGTTGGAATTCCTACTTTAAATGTAATCGCGGTCTGTTAGTCCCACATTCCACCACCAGGGTGCGCACTCTATTCTTAACAAAAGTGTATCTGAGCGAAACTTCTTTACACAACCTAGCGGTAGATACATGGGTCGGGGGGTGGCGGTCTTAACCAAGAATTTAATATATTTGCTGAAATTACTATTCGAAAATAGTGGTATCAATACTTCTGACATTTTTATCTGGCATAAGTAACATTTATGCTGTATTTTTAAAAATCGGACACCGTTCAGAAGAATACTGCAATGAAACATCACGTGACTGCCTTTTAAAATAAGTATATAATAGAAATAAAACAATTAATGAAATTTGCGCCCCCCACCACCCGAAATTTCTCGCGCCATTTTTTATAAACTCTTTCTTATATGTTATAAACTATCTTAAAGTTTCAAACAGATCGCCTTGTTATATTTCCTAATTTTAACAAAATCGCATTATGTTAGTTCCACATTCCACCACCAGGGAGCGCACTCTATTCTTAACAAAACTGTATCAGGAGGAAACTCCGTTAAACAACCTATCAGCAGATATGTTGCTCGAGGGGGTGGCAGTCTTCAGCAAGAATTTAAGATGTTTGTTGAAATTACTATTCGGAAATAGTGATAGTTTAGCTTTTGACATATTTATATTTAATAAGTAGCATGTATCTGAGGACTCCGTCAAAAAAACGCTATTCGGAAATAGTGGTAACTAAACTTTAGACAATTTTATATTAAATAAGTAGCATATATCTCAAGAATCCCTCAAAAAAGACATCTAATGCGGACAGAAACGCTAACTTTTTAAATAGAAATCTAGCGCCCCTCGCCCCTTCTCCGGAATTTCACGCGCATTCTTTTTTACACTTTATCTTATGTGTTATAGAATATCTTAAAGTTTCAAACAGATCGACTTGTTAGATTTCCTAATTTTAACAAAATCGCGTTATGTTAGTTCCACATTCCACCACCAGGGAGCGCACTCTATTCTTAGCAAAAGCATATCTCAACGAAACTCCTTCACGCAACACTTTCCTTTTTTCCAACACTTTCCGTAGATACATGGGTCGGGATAATGGCGGTCTTAACCAAGAATTTAAAACATTTGCTGCGGTAACAAACGCTAAAATTTTAAAAATAAATCTAGCTCTCCCCCCCCCCTCCTCAAAATATCACACTCCATTCTTTTTTACACTTTTTCTTATGTGTTATAAACTATCTTAAAGTTTCAAACAGATCGAGTGGCGTTTTCTTAACCAATAATTTAAGATATTTCCTGAAATTACTATTCGAAAATAGTAGTATGAATACTTGTAAACTTTCTGATGATGAATGAGTTATACTTATCTCATAGCACTGTTCAAAATCCCCACGCAAATTGTTAGATTTTCTAACTTAAATTATTTCGTGGTTAAAAGCACGTGTCTCCATTTTAATCGACGCATTTGATAGCAATAAACCGATTAATTAAATAATAATTAATATCTCAGCTTCTAATTAAGCTATTGCTTTGAACTGGGTATGTATGAAATCTGCGAGAGATTTCCCGCCCGGATGTCAAAAAATTTTATCAAAAAATTTAATATTTAAAAAGTTAAAATTTCGTATTAAAATATCCCACTATCAAAAACCGCAGTCGTCGCCATGTCTGACATCTGCTTCTCGGGAAAATGAAATCTCATTTCATTGTCTATCCAAATAAAAAAATTAAATTTTTATCGATCGATTTTTAGTGGATATCTTCACTTATACACATCGCACAAACATGAACTTTATACCGAATGAAAGTAAATTTTTTTCCGCGTCTGTCTATACCTTTTACAAATTTCTCGGACAAATACTTTATGAGATACGATTTCGCTTCAAAATGTCCACTTCATTTATTGCTTAATTTGTGCTCTGGTAAACCTCATTTTCTGGTAATCCTAAAGAGATTGGAAATAAAACTCCGATGATTTGGAGAAAGTGCGTTTGTACCTGCGTTAAAAAGGTTGATTGGTTAATTTTAGAAGTTAATTAGCCCGTAATTCGGTTAGTTACCGACTTTTTCAAAATTTTAGGATTTGTCGTTTAATGTGAGGTGTTCAGCTATAAGTACCAAAAATTTCAAGTCTCCAACATGTATAGTTTCTGAGAACGGGCTCTGTGACAGACGGACAGACAGACAAACAGACAGACAAAGGAGTGAGACGAATAGGGTTTCGTCAGATGAACGAAACCCTAAACAAGTGGGTAAGTGTGATCACAGATCGCAAAGAGGGTTTCGTTTAATATGCCTTTCAAAACATTTTATCCTTTTGAAAAATCTGTTAGTTCCACATTTCGCAACCAGGGGAGCACTCTATTCTAAGCAAACCTCTATCCGAACGAAACTCCGTTTTACATACTATCCGTATATATATTAGTCGAAGGGATTGGGCCCATAGCACCCGAGATAAGTAGGCGCCCCTGGCGGTAAAAAGTGGAACTAAAATATGTAAGGCTATGGTGCATAATATTTGGAAAATTGCTCACCGGGTGAAAAGGGCGGAGGTTAGAAAAAATCGCTTAAAATATACAAGTAAGATCCCGGAGGAGTAAATAATATGAGATTTTTTGAAAATTTTATGATTTGTCGTGTGGTCTGAGGTACTCAGCTATACGTATACAAAAATTCATGTCTCCAACTTAATTAGGGGCTCTCTTAGAAAGAATTGCTTAAAATACATATGTGTTAGCTCAAAGGGTTAAACGTAAGTCTTTTTCAAGATTTTATGATTTGTCGATGGCTTCAGGTGTTCTGCTATAAGTATGCAAAATTATCTCCAATTTAATAAGGGGCTCAGTTAGAAAGAATTGCTTAAAATACGCATGTGGGAGCCCAAAGGGTTAAATGTACGACTTTTTCAAATTTTTATGATTTGTCGCATGATGATGTTCAGTTATAAGTATGCAAAATTTCACGCCTTCAACCTAAATAAGGTGTCACTTAGAAAGAATTGTTTAAAATACACATGTTGGAGCCCAAAGGGTTAAATGTACGACTTTTTAAAATTTTTAAGATTTGTCGTTTGATGCGAAGTGCTCAGCTATAAGTATGCAAAATTTCACGCCTCCAACCTAATTAGGGGCTGACTTAGAAAGAATTGTTTAAAATACACATGTGGGAGCCCAAATTGTTAAATTTATGACTTTTTCAAAATTTTATGGTTTGTCATTTGATGTGATAGCTATAAGTATGCAAAATTTCACGCCTCCAACCTAATTAGGGGCTGACTTAGAAAGAATTGTATAAAATACACATGTGGGAGCCCAAAGGGTTAAATTTACGACTTTTTCAAAATTTTATGGTTTGTCATTTGATGTGAGGTATTCAGCTATAAGTATGCAAAATTTCACACCTCCAACCTAATTAGGGGGGCTCACTTAGAAAGAATTGTTTAAAATACACATGTGGGAGCCCAAAGGGTTAAATGTACGACTTTTTGAAAATTTTATGATTTGTCGTTTGATGTTGAGGTATTCAGCTATAAGTATGCAAAATTTCACGCCTCCAACCTAATTAGGAATCACTTAGAAAGAATTGTTTAAAATACACATGTGGGAGCCCAAAGGGTTGAATGTACGACTTTTTCAAAATTTTATGATTTGTCGTATGATGACTGGTGTTCATCTATAAATATGCAAAATTTCACGCGCCCAACCTAATTAGAGGTTCACATAGAAAGAATTGTTTAAAATACACATGTGGGAACCCAAAGGGTTAAATGTACGACTTTTTCAAAATTTTATGATTTGTCGTTTGATCTGAGGTGTCCTTCTATAAGTACGCAAAATTTCACCCCTGCAGCCTAATTAGGGTCTCACTTAGAAAGAATTGTTTAAAGTACACATGTGGGAGACCAAAGGGTTAAATGTACGACTTTTTCAAAATTTTATGATTTGTCGTATGATGTGTTGTGTTCATCTATAAGTATGCAAAATTTCAAGTCTCCAACATGTATAGTTTCTGAGAACGGACTCTGTGACGGACAGACAGACAGACAGAGGAGCGAGACGAATAGGGTTTCGTCAGATGAACGAAACCCTAAAAAATGGCCTATAAATATTGGATGCTACTCGCCGTCGCCACTAACCAAACTTCCTAATTTTTACCTTTAGCTGCCAAGAAGTGGAAAACAATTAGTTGAAGCATCTATTGGATGTTTATAAGTGGAGTTGGGTTAAAAAGTTTTAATTTTTTCATGAAATTAACAGTTAACACTTTAATTAATCAGAACTTCCTTAAGAAATATACTGGAGAATTTTTTTTAAATTAAATTGTTTGTCTTAAAGATACTTTTCTGCTAATATGCTATAATACTTCTCCCCCCCCCCCCCCCTATCGCTTTTCTTTTCCATTTGAAATTTCAAAGGTGAACCCACAGTTGCTCCCAGCGTTTTTTGACGAGTTGGCAGCCCCCTTCCCCTCCTTGAAAGGATTACATACACATGGTTCATACACTCGAGAACAAATAAAATTCAAGCACTTTTCAAGCACTATTCCAGCACTATTCAAGGACTGTTTAGATACATGCATAAAAATGGCGTAGAATAACACATAGGGAAAATAGCCATCCCATTGATTATCTATTTCAAAGAAATCTTATCAAATCTTTTAATTTTTAAAACAGGCATTTTCAAGACATTGTTAGAAAATTTTTAAAGAATAATGTGTTTTAACTTATGAAGGTACCATGGGAAGAAATTTCATATGTAATAAAAAGTTAAGACAACAGAGCTTGATTTTCTTTTCTTTAAGCGAAAAAAAAAAAAAATAAAATAAATAAATAAAAGGTATGGTATCACTACAAGAGCAGAAAACAGGAGTAAACCAGTTAAATTTTATGTTTTATACACTGTGAATGTTTTAAATAAGTAACATTGTAAGAATGTTTTAAACACTCATCAGGAGTCATATATTAGCATTTCTGAAGTTGTGAACAATATACTTTTTAATAAATATTCTCTGAATTCTCAAACCTTACAGCATTTGCGCTTATCCATACAAAAATAATTGAAATAAAGGTTAGATAATTTACTTTTACTTTTTAAACTAGGGGGCTCGGCCCCCTACGAGCTACGCTCGCCAACCCCCGTCCAGACACCGCAGACTCTAAATGCACGCTAATTTGATCGGCTTTAAAAAGATTTCGAAAGATTGAATTATAATTTAAAAAACAGTGGCGATCTCCCTATAAACGAATTTCTATTCATTTCTCTTTGATTGGGGAATTTTAACGCCAAATCCGCTGCGGTACTACTTGATTATCCTGTCGACCAATTTCGCCAAATTATATAAATCGCCAAACCACTCGCCAAATTATACAAATTGATATAATTTTTATTTTAAATAACGAAAGAACAAATAAATTCGTACAACATTAATAAAAACACAAATAAAACGTCGAAATAAAAATAACTTGATGACATATACACGTATAACAACATTTCAAAATAAGCTAATATAAAAGGAATTAAGTAAATAGAGTCTTTGTCTCCTGGTATTTTCTAACAAAGCGAAAAGAAAGTTCTTTTAAATGAAACATTTTAAATTAATTCTCAAAATATCAAATAAATGTGTAGCGCAATTTCTAAATTTAAACTTTTTTGCAATATTATTTTGTGTTCATTTTATGTAATAACTATAATGTGACGTAAATATGACGTAATTTCTCCTAAGACTTCTAACGCATGTTAATGAATTTATTATTTTACAATATCCTTTCTCTTTTAAAATTCACGTGTATACTTTTTATGACGTAATTTTTAATAAGTTCCTGCTTTTTATACGTAATTATTTAATTCTAATTTGAAAGTTTTTTTCCTGTTTATAATAGTCACGTGTAAATAAATTTTTAATTTGAAGCAAACATTATTGCTTGCGCTTTTTATATAGTTGGCAACAGTTTAAATTAGTACAATTTTCTGAAATCTGTAAAAAATATCTCTAGAAATGCTAAAAATTTTAATTTAAACTAGAAATAAAACCTGATAAAATGAGTCAAAATAAAAAAATTAATGCAATCTGCACTCCGGCAAATTCTAACGCATAGAATGATCTAAAAATGATTACACTGCCATGTATAGTTTTTGCTGCTATAAAACTTTTTTAGTGGAACAATTTTGTTCAACTTTAGCATTAAATAACTCTTAAAATAATTCTTCGATTTGAAAACTGTCTGCATCAGCGTATTTATCAAACATTTCTGTATAAAACCACCGATTTTCATATTTTTGTATGCATTATTTTTGTTAATATTAACGAAGAAAGGCCCCGGTCACAAAAAATTCAAAACCGGCGGCGGTGACAGCGGTAGTTACTTTTTTTTAGAATAGAGAGATACAACAGATTTTTTTAAAATGAATTTATAAAAAGGAAATACATTTTTTTTATCAGTTACACAGTGAAAAATTTCGAATTAATATAATTCGGTGAAGTTTTAACTGATTGACAACATTCGCAATTTTTATAAATGACTGACTTTTTTTTTCTTTTTAATGACTGATTGACTATGTTAGAAAGGATTTTTTTGGGTGGGGGGTGGGGGGGATAGGGGGACATATGAAATCGGCATCAAACTGACGAATTTTGTGCTTTTTTGACAAATTGACGAAATTTGCATTTTTTATCGATGACCAATGGACGAATTTTGTGTTATTTTTCCCTGGCGGATTGTTAAAATTTGCAATTTTTTTTCAATGACAGATTGAAGAAATTCGTGATTTTTTTCAACGAATAGTAGATGAAATTTTCAAGTGTGATTCAGAGTTTAAAAATTCTAAAATTCACAGAAAATTTTCTGAAAGACTACAGCAGATAGCAGAAGGGGAAAATCCCCTCCCGGCACTGGCTATGCGTTTTTTTCGAGGACCTTTGACAAATTTAGTCTATTTTTTGTAACCTTTCGAGGAAATTTCCCTTTTTTTTCGCGATCCTTTGAAGAAATTAGTTTTTTCTACGATCTCTTAATGCAGATCGCGCTTTTTACGTGATCCTTTGACAAATTTTGTGTTTTTTTCGCGATCCTTTGAAGAAATTTGCGTTGTTTCTGCGATCCTAGGGGTGATTCTGAGTAAAAAAAAATTCAGAAATTTACCTCAAATTTTCTGAAAAGTTACAGCAGAGGGGGAGAGGCGGAAATCCACTCCCGAAACTAACTATGCGTTTTTTCTGCAGCTCTCTGACGAAATTATCTTTTTTTCGCTATCTTTCGACGAAATTTGCCGTTTTCACGCGATATTTTGACGAAATTTTCGGTTGTTCGCGATTGTTTGACGAAATTTTCGGTTTTCGCGATCTTTTGGCGAAATTTTCGGGTTTTTTCGCGATCTTTTAACGAAAATTTCGGGTTATTTAGCGATCTTTTAACGAAAATTTCGGGTTATTTAGCGATCTTTTGACGAAATTTTCGGGTTTTTTCGCGATCTTTTGACGAAATTTTCGGGTTTTTTTCGCGATTTTCTGGCGAAATCGTCAGGTTTTTTTTTGCGATCTTTCCACGAAATTTGTAGTATTTCCCGCGTTTCTTGACGAAATTTGCGTTTTTTTTTCGTGATCCTTTGACGAAATTTGAGTTTTTTCCGCGATCCTTTGGCGAAATCTACGTTTTTTCTGAAAACGATTGGCAAAATTTATTTTTTTGACGACCGTTTGTCGAAATTCGCGATTTTTTATGGCCGAATATTCGGATTGATGACAGATTCTTTTTTTAATTTTCGGAAATGAATGCCGTAAATTTTCGGAAAATTCGGAACAGAATCACCCCTACACGATCCTTTGAAGAAATTCGCTATTTTTTGCGATCTTTTGTCGAAATTTGTGTTTTTTTTACGATCTTTGTCGAAATTTGCGTTTTTTGCGCGATCCTTTGATGAAAACGCGCGTATTTTCACGATCTTATAATGCAATTCGCGTGTTTTCCGATCCTCTGACGAAATTTGCGCTTTATTCGAGATCTTTTGTCGAAATTCGGGTTATTTCTCTAGTCTTTGACGAAATACGCTTTTTTTCCACGACCTTTCGACGAAATTCGCGTTTTTCCGCGATCTTTAAACGAAATTCCCTTTTTTAAAGCGATCCTTTGGCGAAATTACCGATTTTTTAAAGCGAACGATTGTTGAAATTCATATTTTTCGGCAACAATTTGTCGAAGTTCGCGATATTTTCCAGCACTTTTCATTCCTTGAAAATGAATACTTTTTTTTCCAGCACTTTTTCTATTTTTTCCAAAGCGTACGAACTATGATACATACATATTTTGCCGTTTTCCGAAATTTCAACACATTTCGAGGTAAGAGATGCAGGATGTAATTCTTGTCAAACCCTGTATATGATTTTTAAACCTCAAAACAAATTTTGTCCGAACTTTTTTTTTCGAAACATGGAGGGTGCACCAACTTTACCTGCTCTAGGACGCGAATAGGGCGCGTATCTTTGCGATATGTGCTCAAATATTCCGAGTTTTCGGATGGGGGCGGAAATAGGCATTATTTAACTTATTTCTACGTTTATTATGGGCCATTACTTTTGGATCACAATTTTCAAATATTCCATTTTATTGTTTTTTCAAATTTAGTGACACTTCTTTATTTTAAAATTTACATAAAATAAATTATGTATGCTATTTGATTGTAAAACTTATTTTATTTCATTATGTATTGTCATAATTACTTTATTATCCTTTATTTTGTCGATAAAAAACAATTTGCAATTATTTTTAAATGAAGGATCATTTTGCCCTTTTGGTTTGGTGAAGGTAAAATGATCCTTTGGACATTTTTCAAAAATCTTTTTTTTTTTTCATTACTCAATTTGGGTTTAAAATATTACTGAAATATGTTTTTAATGTAAAATATAGCGTAAAACATACTAGCATAGGTCCAAAGTTTTATTTAAACAGTTATGTTATTTTACACAAGTTTTTCCCTTAAGGGGTTCATTTTACGCCACCTTCCCCTACATGTTTTCCCTATTCAATGATGTACAATTAATCGATATTTAGAAGAATGTATGACCTATAAAATCGAAAGCGATGGCGTAGGTCGTTGCCACTATCGTTATAACATCAGCATATCGTACTATTTTAACCATACCTAGTCTACGATTTTTTTCAACGAAGGTATATTTAAAAGAAATAGGTCTTCGTCGAATTAAACAAATAAATAATTGTTAAAATAAGACAGAAACTTTCAAGATAATTTTTCAGATGTGTTTCAAGGCTTTTAAAGGAAACAACAGTGTAAAAATACTATTTATAAGCCTACTTACACGGATAAAGCTTTGAGGTATACACTAATAACCCCTTCAGTTGTTTTTTTGCGAACAAAAATAGACCTTAACCCTTTCATATTTTCAGCAATGACAGAGTGTGAACAAGATGAAGTCCAGATGACTCTCAAAGTGCCTGCTAACGGTTCTCAAGCTGTTTTTTAACAATATAAAGGGAACGTTTTCAAAACGAAGTGTAGAGATTTTTTTTTTTTTAAGAAGTAAAATATGTAAAAGCATTTAATAACTTTTTCAAGTATAACGATAGATGGACAAAATCGTTTATTATCATTTTTAATATATTCAAAACGATAGAAGAGTAAACAATTATTACTATTAGCGTTGAGTGTTATTAATTTCAAGAAGTCAGGGGTTGGGGCTAAAAATTACTTTTACAAGAAAAATAATTCCAAAAATGCTCAATGTCGGTTGCATTGTTACAACTCGTGCAGTAATGAAAAAATATTAATCAGTATTTGGCATTTTTTGGCTTATTTAATTCAAGACAAATTTCATTTGAAAGTATTCCTCTCCCTCTATTAAATGATGTAAAAATTTAAAAAATCCGATATTTAGAAGTGAATGTATGAGCGATAAAATGAAAAGCAATAAGAGTAGGTCGTTGCCACTATCTTTATGACATTAGCATACTGTACCTACTACTTTACCGGCCAATGATTTATGAATATCTAATATATAAAAATGAAAATTTGTCTGTCTGTCTGCTTGTAATGCTATACAAATCCACAGTTTGGAAGCCAGAATTGTGAAATGTTATGTACAGGTGTATTAAAACACGGCCGAGACAACTAAAGCAATCCGGAATCGAAATAATCTATAGTTAATTTTTAATTAATAAAAAACCACCAATTTAACAGCAACTTCCTATCAAATTTAAACATTTTTCGTTTTAGCAGCTTCCAAAAATTAAAAATTCACAATAAAATCTTTTTTTTAAAAATGTTCAATCATTAATCGCGCGAGTTCTTTAACCAATGTGAGATATATTCGTCGGTACCATGTCAAACTATCCAATGTTAAAATAGCCACTTTTCAGGAGAGCAAAAAAACTGTTTTAATTGTGGATTCAAAATCAGCGCCAAGCAGCAGTAAACAATTATTATATTTTTCGGGTGCTGTTTTATATCCTATTTAAGCCATGCTATTGAGATAAATCATTTGAATAATTTTACTCGCCAAAAAATCACATTGGATAGCTTGATATCGTATGCTATTTGTACGTTTTCAGCTTCGTTGAACTTTTTCAGCTTCAAACTATCCAATATTCCACATTGGATAGTTTGCGTTTTTCCCAGGTTCGCCATTCCATAGTACCGAATATGCAATATTGTATAGTTTGACTTGTAAAAATTTTGTGCTTCTACAGACTCACCGTTTTATAGTAGTAAATGTATCGTATTTACTAGTTTAATTTGTAAAACATTTGGTATTTATATATTCAATATAAAACTCTTAAGAATTTTCTTTAATAATTTTAATAACGACGAATATACAGTAAATTAATAAAGAAAAAAGCTTATTTTTAAACATTCTGTTAATTTTATAAAATATAAGAAAACAAAAATATCTCAAATAATGGAACTGGCAACAACAGTAACTTCATACCCGTAATTATAAATAGTAATCTTCGCGCTATTTTATTCTAAGAAACTCATGGGCCGTTTTCTACCACTATTTTCGAATAGAAATCTTCGATTTATTTAATCCCCCACTAAAAAAAGTTGGAACTAATGACTTTATACTTTGAAGAAAATTTGGAAGAAATTCATAATAGGCTCTTTTAATACAATAATTGCAAATGTTCTCCCGAACGTGGGGAATGATAAAGGGGTAATCCCTTTTTTCAAGACTTTCTTGATCGTTAAATAGTTTTTATGACTTTTGGTTTACTTTTCTGTCGTCTCACTGTGCTCTAATTTTCGTAAATATACTCGGATTTTCATGCAATTGAAAAATATTAATGGTGCTTAGAGTGGCATGTTCGGTATTGCATATGATGTGAGTAACATTAATAGTTTATTTACAGGGGCACTCAAAATATTTCCATTACATTATGGTATATGGGGAAAAATCGATTGGAGAGTATTTTAATGACATTACGATATTTCGAATATGTTAAAACTGGTATAAATCACTGAATTTCATTACAAGAATATTACGACAGAATAAGGTATGCATTCATAGCATTTGCCGTTCATTTACAGGGTCACACAAAAGAAATGTCTTACAGTACTGTCTTTGAGCAATAATTGCTGGAAGTGCGTTTTTAAATTTCGATATGCGCTTTTAAATTTAATTATTTTTTTTCATGTTGCATAAAAATTCTATACCTCGTATACAGTGCTGCACAAAATAATTCACTAAAAAACAGTTACCGTCCACAGACAGAAAAAATTACTCGAATCAGTTTGTAAAGCCCTGTAAATGATCTACAGATTTGTATATAATTTAGATAGTATGCGGCAATTTAGTTTAATTAGAAAACGCGTAATGCAATTTACATTTTCAAACTTTAGCAATTTTCGCCAATAAACGGAAATATACTGGAAATTCTTGTATAGTCCTGTATATTATCTACAGATTTTTATACAAGTTACTTAATATGGTAAAATTTAATTCAGGCAAAAAAAGATATAAACACACTTCTAGAAATTACCAATCATGCAATTTTAGTACTTTGCGTAGCCCTGCATATTAGGAATTTCTATTAACATATTTCAGTATAGTAAAAAGAAACAGAAGACCGAAATTCCATAACTCAATTTAAAACCTCCTTTAAGAAATTCACGCCCATACAAAGTAATGTTTACAAATTCTTTTGTATAGCCCTGTATATGATCTATAGAATTTATACGCACCACGTAGTATTAAAATATTTAAAAGCTCATACTATAATTGAAAACACACTTCAAACAACTATCGCTAATAGACAGCAGTGTAACAGCAATTTTTTATGTGTCCCTGTAAATTAACGATAACTCTCATATATGTCATATTCTACAGTAAGCAACTAGCAATGTAAATAAATTTCACTTGGTTTGGAATACTTTAACATTATTAAAATATGCTTCAAACTTTTATTTTTACTATAAACCATTATACAACGAAATTCTTTTGTATGAGCCTATGAATAATAATAAATGGCTTGCACACCATAAAACATCATATCTTCATAAAACATGTTTCAATACACTTGATAAATCCATATTAATTTCATTATGTTTTAAATATCGTAAAAACATTAAAAGACACACCATACAAAGTAATGTTTACAAATTCTTTTGTATAGCCCTGTATATGATCTATAGAATTTATACGCACCACGTAGTATTAAAATATTTAAAAGCTCATACTATAATTGAAAACACACTTCAAACAACTATCGCTACACTCTTTTCACTCTTATTACACTCTTTTCCCCTATAGAGTGTAATGTAACGGGATTTTTTTGAGTGTCCATGCAAATAAGCTAAAAATTCTCACATTCCATTAACAATAGAAAACATATGCTATAGTAAACGTCAAAAACATACATCAATTGCGCTAAATTCCAATCTATATCTGAAACAGTTTTTGTCTTTCTGATAAAAGGAGTATTTTCATATTGGATAGTTTGACATATACGGATGCTTAGAAAAATAAAAATACCCAAATATTTGCGGCAAAGGATCGAATATGCCATATTAGACAGTTTGATATTGTAAATTTTAGAAAAAAGTGCATATTGGAGACTTTGAAGCAATCGTTATCTAAGTTTCTAAGCAAGCTAGAGACGTGACGATTTTGATTAGTACGTATCATGCACAATACAACAAAATGGCACAAAATATGAAAAATGCATTTTTTCACATTGGATAGTTTGACATGGTAGCGACGAATAACGTACTCCACGCTGCAATATTTAAAAGCTGTAGCGGGTATTACGATAATTATTTTACCTCACATGCAAATAATTAGAGATATAACACATCGACTGATAAGTTCCTGGTCTAATGAAGAAAACACAACTTTTTTGGTCAAATTCGATTGTATTCATCAACATAGTCTCCTTTAAGAGCGATACAATTATTCCAGGACCTCTCTAACATTTCAGTACCTTTCTTGAAGAACGAATTATCTTTGTCCTCAAAATAGGCGTCTGTTTCGGCGATCACCTCCTCATTCGAGCCAAACCTCTTACCGGTGAGCCTTTTTTTCAGGTCTGCAAACAGGTAAAAGTCGCTGGGAGCCAAATATGGAGAATAGGGTGGGTTCGGAAGCAATTCAAAGTGTAATTCGTGCAATTTTACCATCGTAGCAAAAGACCTGTGACAGGGTGCAGGGGGGGGGCAGTGGCGGCGTTAGGCGTCGGCGACGTCGGCAACCGCCGACGGCCTCGTGCCTGTGGGGGCCTCTCAAAAAAGTTTTTCAAGTTGTTAAAAATTTAGTTATTTAGTTATCCGTATTTACATCCGTACGAGTGTGGTAGTATTTATCTAGAGTCGTCTGGCAATATGGAAGTTAGGCGATTCCGCGGGGAATCCCCGAATCGTTAATTCTCTCTACTTCATTCAATCATCTGTCACAAACTCGGAGACTCGCACGCGCAAAACTTCTGGCTATGGTGGATGGAATTTTTTACGACAGAGGCCTCTCATGAATCTCTTATCCAAATTTCTTTAGTTTTTGAAACAAACTGCTTCAGGGTCAGGGTCGAATGAATCTGTTACCCTTTCTGTCATAGCATCAAAGTTGAGCGAAACTGCTGTGATCCAAGATTCTGAACCGAATAAAGAGTTAAAAAGTGAAAAGATTTGTAACTCAGAAAATCAAGAGCAAACTCTTCATATAAGAGAGTCATTTGTAGAATTAGATCCGGGGAATTGGATATTTCTAGTAACAGATTCGCAGCGTCATGACTTTAATCAAAACGGTCCCCAGCAAAACCTAGAGAAATCTGAAAAAAGTTCCCAAAGACGCAAATAAAAGAAATTTTACTAAATTTCATTTTACTAGAAAATTGAGTAAAGGCGAAAAGTAACATCGCAGATGGTTAGCTTACTCCATATCTCAAGATAAAGTTTATTGCTTTCCATGTAAATATTTTTCCGATTTGCAGACACTGATGGTATAAGTGTAACATGTGTTTCATGTATTACAAAAGTAGTATTGGCAACGTTTTGGAAATGAACGGAAGTGAGTTCAGTTGTGTTGCTTTTCGATGATGCTTACCAGCTTACAACGTGCAAGCATGTGGTCTTTTAGATTAGTAAAGATAAGTTACTATTATGAAGTCTGAATCTTATTTATAATTATCAAATAACATAAAACATGGCGTAGTCGTAATTATTTCTGACTTTCACAGTTAATTATATGTGTACATTGTTTAGAAGCATCTGATTGAAGATGGAGTTTTGTCGTCCACCAAAAGGCCTAAGTTTTGATGGAAATGTAGCAGAAAATTGGCGTCGTTTCAAACAATTGTTTGAAATCTGGTTGAAAGCGTCAGGTAATAATTCAAAAGATCCGGATGTCAAGCTTGCTTTATTTTTAAGTGCTACAGGTGAGGAAGCAGTAGAAGTTTACAATACTCTGCCGTTAACCGGCGAAGAACAGCAGAAATATGAAGCTGTAATTAAGCAATTTGAAATTTATACGACGCCCAAAAAAAAAACATTGTAGTCGAGAGATTTATTTTCAACAATAGGAAGCAGCAAGAAACAGAACCCTTTGATGCTTTTGTGACGGATTTAAAGAAATTGGTAAAATCGTGCGAGTTCGGAGACCAGTCTGAGTCTGTTGTTAGAGATCGAATTGTTCTAGGAGTGGCTGATGTAAATCTCCAAGAAAGGATACTTCGAGAGACTGATCTAAGTTTATCGAAAGCCATTGAGATAGGAAAAGCAGCCGAATTAAGTAAGCAAAGAACCCAAACTGTGCAGGGTCAAAGTGTCGATAGCTTACGCGGAGGTACTTCGAAACCAAGTTGGAGACCAAGAAAATTTCCAAAAGATAATCTTAGAGGGGACTCCGAATGTCCTAGCGGTGATTATATATTCTGCAAGGAGTGCAATCGAAAACATCGTAGGAATCAGTGCCCAGCGTATGGAAAAAAATGCTTTAAGTGCAATCGATTTAATCATTTTGCCAACGCCTGTAAATTCAAGCCTGTTCAGGAAGTGAAACTTAATACCGAAGCCAGTGACTCAGAAGATTTTTTCGTGGACTCTGTGTCAAGGGTTAGGTCAATCCATTCGGCAACCACTCTAAGAGAATGGACAAAAACTGTGCTGATCAATGGAATATCTGTGACATTCAAAGTGGACACTGGAGCAGAAGTAAACATTCTACCCTTAAGTGTTTTTTAAAAAGTATCCTCAGAGAGTCAGTTAAAAAAGTGTAACGTTATTTTGGAAGCCTTTGGAGGTTCCAAACTTAAACCTCTTGGGTCTGCATCATTATCTTGCATTGCCGACGGTGTAGATCATATCATAGAATTTCTGGTTTTGTCAAACAATGTACGACCATTGTTAGGTCTGGACACATGTGTCAAATTTAAGTTAGTTCACTTTCTGAATAATGTAGAAATGACAAATAAAGATAAGTTAGATTCTTATATCAATGTATCAATTCCTAAAGAGCAGTTTATTCAAAATTATTTAGAGGTATTTGAAGATGTAGGAAAATTTAATGGAACTTGTACAATAACTTTAAAAGATCAGGAAAACCCTGTTGTCAGACCACCACGTAGGGTACCTTTAAGCTTAAGATCTAAACTTGAAATAAAATTAAAAGATCTAGAAAGTCAAGGTATCATTGCGAAAGTAGATAAGCCTACAAGTTGGGTTAGTAACCTTGTAATTATTGAAAAAGCTAATGGTACATTAAGAATTTGCCTTGATCCTCAGGATCTTAATAAAGCAATTAAACGGGAGCACGTATTAATTCCTACAATTGAAGAAATTTTACCCAAATTATGTAATAAATCAGTGTATTCTGTCCTAGATCTTAAGGATGGATTCTTTCAAATTGTTTTAGATGAAAAGAGCAGTGATTTGTGTACATTTAGTACACCCTTTGGGTGTTATAAGTTTCTTAGGTTGCCAATGGGAATATCGTGTGCCCCTGAAATTTTTCAAAAACGTAATCAGGAAAATTTTGGAGATATACCGGGTGTATTAGTTTATTTTGATGATCTCCTCATTGCAGCTAGTTCAGTGGAAGAACATGATGAAATTTTGTCCAAAGTGATTGACCGGGCTAAAGCTCTTAACATTAAGTTTAATAAAGACAAATTTCAATATAGGGTTACCGAAGTTAAGTATTTGGGTCATTTGTTTAATGCTTCAGGTATGCGGCCTGATCCTGACCGTGTTAAAGCTATTGCTGAGTTAAAAGAACCAAGAAATAAACTTGAATTGCAGCGTGTCTTAGGGATGCTCAATTATCTGAAAAGGTTTGTACCAAAATTTTCTGATAAAACTGCTCCATTAAGAGAGCTTTTGAAACAAAATGTTGAGTGGCAATGGTTAGAGTTGCACACTAAAGCATTTATAGACTTAAAAAACTTGATTTCCAATGCGCCTGTGTTAGGAATATTTGATAGCAATAAACCGATAACTATTCAAGCTGATAGTTCAAAAGATGGATTAGGATGTTGTTTGTTACAAAAGGGTCAACCTATAGCATTTTCCTCTAGTAGTTTAACAAATACTGAAAAAAACTATGCTCAAATTGAGAAAGAATTTTTAAGCATATTGTTTGCTGCAAACAAGTTTCATTATTATATTTATGGCAGGGAGGTTGAGGTCCTTACAGATCATAAACCATTGGTCTCTATTATGAAAAAAAAATATATGCAATGTATTATCAAACAGATTACAAAGAATAAAAATCAAGCTTTTAAAGTATCACTTAAACCTTAGGATGGCCTGGCACCTGCCTGGTAAATTTATGTACATAGCTGATTGTTGTCACGTTCATTTTTGGATATACAAGTAGATGGGGAGAGCCTTGAAACGAATGAATTTGTTCACACACTGACAAAACAATTACAGATGTCTGAGACTAAAAAAAAGGAATTTTGGGAGGCTACCTCAAGGGATCAGGGGTTAAAATTGGTGCAGAGTTATTGGCAAATGGGTTGGTCTGCTGGTGTTGATCAGGTCCCTCGGGAAGCCAGATCTTATTTCAAACTTAAAAATGATTTGACCGTTGAAAATGGCTTGGTATTTTTAGGTAGTAGAGTTGTAGTGCCAACATCTTTAAGAAAAAGTATGTTATTGTTATTGCATGAAGCACACTGTGGGATTGAGAAATCAAAAGCTAGAGCTAGGCAAGTAATGTTTTGGCCTGGAATTAATGATTTTTTTGAAAAAATGATTTCTACGTGTTTAGTTTGTGATAGGTACAGACCTCAAAATGTTAAAGAACCATTAATTAATCATAAGATTCCCAGTTTGCCATATGAGAAAATTGGTGTTGATATTTGTGAGTATGGGAGAAAGAACTACTTGGTGGTAGGGTGTTATTTAACAAAATGGATAGATATTGTTCCAATAAATGAAAAAAGTGCTTTAGAAGTAATTCACAAGTTAAAATCCATTTTCTCAACACATGGCATACCCAAAACTATTATTTGTGATAATGTACCCTTTAATAGCTGGAAAATGAAACAATTTGCTAAAGAATGGTGTTTTGAAATCATTCCCTGTAGTCCTCGTTATCCAAAAGCTAATGGGTTTGCTGAGAAAATGGTAGGTATTGCTAAAAGCATATTACGAAAAGCAGGGGTTGAAAAACTGGATGATGCATTGCTAGAATACAGATGCACTCCAATTTCAGGTATAAACTTATCACCCAGTCAAATGCTTTTTAGTAGAAATTTAAGAACTAAGTTACCCATTGTGCAGACAGAATTAAAACCCAGAATAGACAATACATTTAAAAAGAAATTACTGAGTAAACAAAAACAAGCTAAATTTTATTATGACAGACATGCTCAGGTAAGACCAGATTTCTGTCCTGGGGAAAAGGTAATGTTGAGAGTAGGAAATTTATGGGAACCAGCTGTAATAGTTAAAAAGCACTCAACACCTAGGTCATATTGGGTTAAAACTAAGAACAACAGAATTGTTAGACGTAATAAATTTCATAAACGAAAAACTAATAATCGAAATAATATACTGCTTTCAGACTACTCTGATTTATGTAATAATGTTCAACAAGGTCAAAGTGCATAGCATACAACAGAAAATGATCTTCACCATCAGAGCATTACCAATGATGATAATATGACTTCTGTGTATAAAACAAAAAGTGGTAGAAATATAAATTTTCCTCAAAGGTACAATGATTATATAATGTAATGTAATTTCATAATTTTAATGTTTTGTAATGATATTATTTGTATAGAAATATAAATCGGTAATGTAATAATATTCTTTTCCTCCAAAAGAGGAAGATGTAACACGTGTTTCATGTATTACAAAAGTAGTATTGGCAACGTTTTGGAAATGAACGGAAGTGAGTTTAGTTGTGTTGCTTTTCGATGATGCTTACCAGCTTACAACGTAAGCATGTGGTCTTTTAGATTAGTAAAGATAAGTTACTATCATGAAGTCTGAATCTTATTTATAATTATCAAATAACATAAAACAATAAGAAGGATGTTGTGACTAAAGAGATCCGAGTAGGATATTGCAATGACATGAACAAAGTCAAGGACACATGGAGGACATGATTAAATGGATGAAATTCTATAAAGGAATCAAATACGGAAAAACGATAGAAATAGCGACATACAGCCTTTCGAAATTTATGAGGAACTCCAGCTTTTAAAATTCAATTCACTGGACTCTATCAACTTAGTATATTTTAGAAGAAAATAATTTGGAAGAAGTATATCCAAATGTTTACATAACGATCAGAATCATGCTAACAGTTCCAGTCAGTACAGCTTCTGCTTAGAGAAGCTTCTCGGAGTTAAAATTGATTAACGCCTACTCAGGGGCGCCATTCCAGAACTTTCTTGGGAGGGGAGCAAAGATTTTTGAGGGAAGTTATATAGCTAAGGGTAGGATCCGGGGTTCTAACACCCCCCCCCCCCCCAAACGACAAACGTAAATGTAATCGTGCTTACAAAAACAGTAAAAACTTTGAATTCGGAAACTCAAGAACCAATCACATATTTCGTTTTAAACAGGTTTCCGTCTTAGCATGTAAAATTTGAATATATTGATATTGAAAATTTTTCTTTTTAGAAAGGTGTTTATTTTAGACAAGTCCCATTTTTACAGGTATCCTCAAAGATTGTTAAACCATCCACTCTATAGAATAGCTCTGAAAAGAGATGTATTACAGTAAAACTTGTGAAAACGAAGCCTGTCTATCACAGAATTCTTTCGCGATAGGGAGAAAAATCAAATTTCAATGAAAAACATCATACAATTATACATTTCTAAGACAGAGACCTGTCAAAAATGGAACTGTTTTCTAGTCCCTTTCGACTTCTTTTTTTCAAGGTTTTAGAACAGGGGTGCCATTTCAAGAGTTTCCTGGCGAAGAAAATCCTTTTTGAGGAACAGGGAACGTGCAAAACGGCACAAATCACGCAAAAAATGGAAAAATCCCGCACAATTAAAAGAAAAAAAAGCTTTGTGTGATTTTGTCTCCTTAACTTCATTCAACTCCTTAACTTCTTGAGCAACGTTTTAATTTTTGTTTGAGTTTGACATTTGATGGTTGATAAATTTTCTGAAATATAAAATTCCTTGGGGGGGGGGGAGGGGTGTTGTTCGCCCCCAACACCCCTGAAATGGCGCCCCTGGGCCCTCTTGAAAAGCACGATGAGCCAAGAGAGACTATCTACGTTATCAGAACTATCAATTGAAGCTGAAATAGCGGCTGGTATGAAATATGAAGTAATCTTAAACAATTTCAGTGAGGCCGAAAAGTTTGTCTATTTTAATTTGCATTTCTTTCTGTAATTTTTGTCATTATTTCATTAGCAATTATACTTGTATAGTATACTCATGAAATTACTGTATAATTCAGCTCATTTAACATATTCTTTCTGACTGGAAAATGAAAGAGGCCTCGCAAAGCTGATGTCGCCGACGCAGGGCCGGCGCTAGATATTTTGCCGCCTGAGGCGAACATTATTTTGCCGCCCTTATGACGTAGTAGTTTTTCACTAGGGACGCACCGAATAGTGATTTTAGCTAAATATCGATTGCCGAATATTCGGTAAACCGAATACCGAATAGTGACTATCAAGCCGAATACCGAATATTCGGCCTGCCGAACAGTGACTATTCGGCAGAATACCGAATGTTCGGCATGCCGATTACTTTTAAATTTTAGAATTTGAAAGTATGCATTAAAAAGCTAAATTTTGAAACAATTTTACATAATATTTAACACACATACTTCCCTATTGATAAACAAGATCTTTTTACAAGTAAATTCTACATAAAAAAAATTATCCTTTGAATTGCTATTTAAGAAGAGGATAGTTTTAAAGCTTAACTGATAAAATTTTAAGTTTCATGGATTCTTCTCTGAATTAAAACAAATGAATAAAATTTTCTTATATTCTAAAACAAATATTTTAAAAACAAAGGGAAATTTTGAAGGAATTGGATAAATAATTGCACAGTCATATACTGTTTATTTATCAGGAAGGGACTGAAATCGTTATTATTGGTTAATTTTCTTACGTGATACCTTTCAAATAGCAAATAGAAAATGTAAAAGCCTTTCCTTTTAAATATAATTCTATTTCTAATTATTAAATGTCTTTATTAATTGACAGTTAAAAATAGTAGTTGTTTTAAGGTCTTTAAAAAGATTTTTTTAAAAGGTCTTTTAAGTGTTTTTAAGCTTTTTAAAAAGATCTGGCCGAATATTTCGATATTCGGAAAAACCGATTATTCGGCATACCGAATATTTTGATATTCGGACATGCTTAATATTCGGCATACCGAATAGTTTGATATTTGGCCTAACCGAATATTCGGTAGTATGGTTGAATACCGAATAGATACCGAATATTCGGGGCATTCTTTTTTTTTTTCACCACTACTCAAATGTTTTTTAGAATAGTAAATTAATATGCTAACTATAATTTATTTTGAAAACAAGTATATATAAAATTAATTTATATTTTTAAAATAATCAAATTACTTAAGAAATTTCGCATCTTGTAAAAAATAACAACAGCTAGCTCGAAACTGAATTAATAAAAATGTAATCGCATCCTAATAATATTTACAAGAAAGTATCGTATCAAGAATAAAACTGACTCTTGAAAAAAACTCATTCTCCTTTGGGAAAAAACATTTATTAAATCGACGTTATGAATACTACATAAAATCTCAGTTACAGCTGGCAAAGAAATTACGTTTAAAATAAGCATTATTGAGCCATAATGTGTCAAACAATTAAAAAAAAATCAAATTACGTATAAAATTTGTATATAAATTACAAATTACAAAATAATGATATCAATAACATATATCTTTTTAAAATCATATAAGCTCCCACTTTGAATAATATTAAAAAAAAAAAATAACTTAAAAAATAAGATACAACTTCCATATCTAATTTGTATTGATCTTTTTTAGCAAAATCATTTGTTATAATATCGAAATCAATATTATAAAATTATCACACTTTCGGGCCAAAAAAAGAAACACACAAAAAGAAATCACACATGAAATTCTTGCTTAAATTAGAAATTATGATATGATGAGATATTTACATGAAATTACATTATACATGAATTTACATTAATCATATGAAATATGATACATGACAATTTGATTTCACGTTAGTGATATTTACAAAAAACACAACTATCAACAGTGAAATAATTCGATATAATTAGCTCTTTATCAAAATCGTTTATTATATCTTCCTAATAAAAATAATTGCATTTTCATCTGCACGAATAATTTAAATTTAATACCAATTCTCGATCCAAAAAGTGATTAAAAAAAGTATTTAAACAATTAAACAGTACATGAATATCTTGCATAAAAGTAAAAGTAAAAATAATTGTATCAAGAACAAATTAATTTCGTGCTTTTTTCAAAATATACAGTGTTGCCTGTATTAAAAATAATTAAATATCCAATTATACACACGTACGTTAAAAATATAATTATATATATAATGGCACTACTACTTAGAGAAAATAAAAATTAAAACGACTAGTATAAATAAAACACAAATTTTTAAACTTAAATTGACTTCTTTGCAAAATTATTTATTCTGATGGTGTAATATTTTAAGCAATCGTATTTTCAGATTCTAGAATAGCAAAATATGAAGCTTTCTTGATGTTTAATCAAATTTTTAAATCGGAAAATGAACAAACAATTTTATCACAACCAAACAACGCACTCAATTAAATAAAAATAGACCAAAGAATAAAGACAGCAGGAACAAAATACTAAGATGCATACACGCCTTGAAATTTCCAAGGTGTGTGGCACCACTATTTCTGTATGGATATTTCTATTCAATATTTAAATGGCAGAATTCGAAAAATAGCATTAATTACTATTATATTTTCAGTAAAATAAAAATATACTTAACTGCAATCACCTTATTTAATAATAGAAGTCGTAATATTTTCCTGATATTAATTAGGATGAAAACTTTTATTTAAAAATTGCGGTAAAACTGTACGTACCCGGAAATTAAACATCCATTTGAAATTAAATAATAAAAATGCAATCATATATTGTTTACAATAACATATAAAAAATATTAAAGAAGCAAACTTTTATGCATTAACTCTTTCATAAATTTAAACGAAAAATACAATTACATCTTAAAATCACATAGCCATTTAAATAAAATTAAAATATAATTAAATGCAATCAAGTATTAGTAATAACTGCTTGAACTTAGACGTCAAGAATTAAGCAAACATTTTAAAATCTAATACGCCTTGCCTTTTCTTTCGCAAAATCATTAATTATGTCATCATAATCAATGTTAGAAGCAATTACATTTTCAATTGCCAGTATTGCCAAATTGGATAGGCACTCTTGAGCCATTGTAGATCTCAAGTAATTTTTTATAATTTTTAATTTTGAAAATCAGCGTTCACTACTAGCAACCGTTATTGGCAAAGTTAAAAGAATTCTAATACAAATAAAGATATTTGGAAATACTTCGATTAATTTATTTTTCTGAATGTGATTTAAAATGTCAATGGCTGTCATCCCCTTTTTTACGATATTTCTAAAAACGAGCAATTCGTTATACAAATTATCTAACTCTATATCATCGGTTAAATGCGTGTGTAATATTTTGCAGTTATTGAAAATATCGGTCGAGTTTACATCGGTTAATGAAGGAATATCATATAAAAATTGGAAAACGTTACTATGGTCGTTGAGCTGTTTAAATCTGTCAGTGATAGAATTTTGGCAGATATCTATAAGATAATTAAATACCTCGATTTCAAATTTATTTGATGGGTCATCAATGGGAGTGTCTGTTCCTTCGTAAGGGAA
This sequence comes from Maratus speciosus, assembly GCA_963932465.1. Lineage (NCBI taxonomy): Eukaryota > Metazoa > Arthropoda > Arachnida > Araneae > Salticidae > Maratus > Maratus speciosus. The sequence goes on from OZ010788.1 coordinate 318,915,376, forward strand.
TAATTTACTTTTGCGTCTAATTCTTAGAGAGGACGAAGGTTCAAAATCGCTATTTATTTCCATTTCGTTTGCAATTTCTTTCGCGGAAGTCAAAATTTGTTGAAAACCGCTAACGCGAAAGTCTTTTAAGAAGAGATCTACCGATTCTAAAACCTTAATACATTCTGGTATGATCATATTAGGACTTTGTAGAAGTTTTGATGCGAAATTAATTTTTGTCAAAATTTCATACCAAAGTACTTGCACTGCAAACAAATTTGAATGTAGAAATTTTATTGGCCAGCGATTTACTCCTACAAACTGTCTCCCTATCTCTTGATTTATCTAATGAAATTTCTACTAATGCATCATATATATTGGGTAAATCATACCTCAAAGGTTTCACAGCTTCAACTCGACTTTCCCATCGAGTCGTGCTAACACATTTTAAAGTTAACGATGTTACGTGCTTTTTTAATACTGACCATCTGGGCGTAGACGTCGAAAAAAAAACAAAGAGTTCTTGAATAAGTAAAAAAAAATTGCATAATTCCCCGGATTGTTTAGCAGCATCATTTATAACCAAGTTCAACGAATGACATGAACAAGGCACAAAAAAAGCTTTAGGATTTTCATTTAAAATGCGTTTTTGCACACCTAAATGACAACCTTTCATATTAGCTCCGTTGTCGTAACCCTGCCCACGAATATTTTTCATTTCGAGGTCTAAGTTTTCTAATTCTTTGACAACAAGCTCAGTTAATCCAGCCCCTGTTGAATCGATTACAGGTAAAAAAATAACAAAATATTCCTTAGGTACGTACAGTTCATCATTTTCTTTCGTTACAATTCGAATAACGAGAGACATTTGTTCGATTCTGCTGGCATCTGGAGTACAATCTAGTACTAAACTGTAATATTTAGCTTCCTTAATTTTTGAAATGATAGTATCGCGAACTTTTTGACCCATTAAATTAATCATACTGTTTTGAATGTCTTTGCTTAAATAATGTACATTGGTACGATTCTTTGAGGATTTTACTAAATGATCATAAAGTACAGGAAAAAATTTAGCTAACAGTTCTAAAATTTTAAAAAAATTACCATTATTTGAGTGAAATGGCACGTCTGAAGTGCCTCTCAGTGCAAGCATTTGGGTTGCACAAAGTTGAACTGTACCAACAACTGCTTTTAAAAATTCTCGCCAGCGTTGTTTTTGAATTTCCAATAAACGCTGTTGCTCTTTATCAATCGTTTGGCCTTTTTGCAGCCTAATTTTTAATTCAATCCATTTTCCGAAACATTCAATATGATTTTTAGAATATTCGTGAGATTTTAACGCACGTGAGATATTTTCCCAATCGTTAAAACCATTTACCGATAAATTTTTAGCAACATGATCACGATCAGCATTATTAAATAACATACAACAAAAGCAAAACACACAATCTTTTTTTACACTATATACCAACCATGTTCGTTTGAATTTTTCCCCATTGGACATTACTCTTTCGTAATAAAATTCAGAAAAATGTCTTCTATGAACGTCGCGAGGAAAGAAAAAGTCCTTAATCTGCACTGGACCTTTTTCGATTACCAATTCACGTTGTGAACCTCTTAAGTTTTTCCAGTCAGCGGGGTCATTAGATATTATTTCAAAGGTACTTTGACACGGAAGATTTTCATCTTCAAGTATGTCCTCCTCGCCTTTTTCAAGTTCATTTTCAACGCCTGAAAAAAGTTTGACTGATGAAGGTTCTTCAATATCTTGTTTATCTTGTCTCATTTCGGATACATTTTCATCTTCCATTTCATCTTCTGATATAACCTGATGTTCTGCTTCGATATTTGGACATAAAAATGCCCCGCTTTCTCTTTGTTTTTCTTGATTTATTCCTAATATGTCTTCTTCTATCATGTCCGAAGGAACCTGAGGTTCTGCTTCAATATTTGAACACGAAGGTAGTTCTATGCTTCTTTGTGTCTCTTGATTTATTTCTAGTGTGTCTTTTTCTTCTAAATCTTTTGAAAGAACCTCAGGTCCTGTTTCAGAACCTGAACCGGACTGGGATAAAATATACTTTTGCATCCATTTGGAAGATTTCTTTTTCTCAGCCTTTCTAGCTAATCTTTTTTTCCTACACGTATAGCCACTATCTTTCTTCCGTTTTAAATCGCTCATTCTAAAAAAAAATAAATTATTGGTGACTGACTGATTTATAAAATACGATAACTAATAATTGAACAAAAAAAAAAAAAAAAAAAAAAAAAAAAATGTTATTTCAATGAATTTTTTTGGGGTACTTTCCCAGTATAAGGAGGCCTTTGGTTTTTCTTTTTTAAAGCTTGACGCAATTTGGGTTTTACAAAGTGAGGTTTGTTGTCAAATGATAATTGACAACAAACCTCTATGAAAACAAACCTGGTGAACTTTTATGCTTGTTCATATATGTAAACATTTTATTTATATACTAGTCCCACCCAGCGTTGTCCGGGCCCGTAATAATATTTTTAAATGAACCTTAAATTTCTATTATTTTATATCTTTAACTCGATTTTGTCTGAAGTATGTGCCCGCTGACTGTGTGAAAAATCGGTTAAAAAAATCTTGATAATTAGCGGCAAAATGGCTCGAAAAAACTGACATGGGAAACGAAGGGAGTAGGGTGATATGTTTGCGACGACTGCGCAATTTTCGTGCTAAAATATTCATAATTAATTGTACAAATCACTAACTTACCCGTAATAATTTTTTTTCACATCGAAATCCTGTGTATTTTTTTTGTTTGTTTTCAAACTGATTGTTGTCAGAAAAGCTTGTATTTCCACCACTAAGGGGTGCAATATATTCTAAATGAACCTCCGACAGCGTCGCCGCTGATTGTGGTACCGTATAGCAGTCCTGCTGGTCATGCGCCGCAAAATCTCTTAGTTCAACTTTTCACCAATAGGGGCGCATTCGGTTCTACACAGTCCAATTTCCAAATGAAACTCCACCAAGTGTCCCCGCTACCTTCGGCATCGTACAGCAAGAGTGCTGTGCGCGCGCTGCAAAATCCAAACGGGGGAAGGGAGGTTCCTAACACGAAAGAGTGATCAAATGGCTCTCCAATGATATATCACATAAGGGGTTCGGAAAATGTTAGAAAATTGAACCTCCGGGAGCCTACTGTTGCGCCCTCGGAATACAACCCCCTCTTTGAAATGTTTATATTTTATATATATCAGATGGCTCAGTAAAAAAAATCAGATCTAAAATGATATTTATTGTAGAAAACGCTACGACTTAAATTTTTTTAACCTAACCTAAATAGAGGGAGAAGCCCGTTAGTCAATATCATAATATATTTTAAATAATTTTATATAGCCTATAATAAAAAAATCTGACTTTATATTTTTAACAATTTTATATAGCATATAAAAAAAAAATCGGACTTAAAATAATGATAATTAGTGGAGAAATGCTAAGATTTAAATAACGCACTGTAGAAAAGCATTTCTTTTTCATTTAAAAAATCGATTTTTTGATAACATAAAAATTTATTCACAGATTTTTACGAAAAATACATATTTGGATTCAGCGTTAAAAAATACACATATAGATGCATAATTTTCAAATCTATAAATGCAATATTTGTATAAATTTTATGTACCACAAAACAATCCCGATATAAAAATTCTTTTTTTTTCTTTCCTTCTGTTTCTTTTTCTTTCTTTTTTTTTTTTTTTTAACCGCAGAATTTTTAACCTCTCTTTCACTTAAAAAAATCATTTTTTTTTCATAATTAATTTTCTAACTAACGAAAATTACATATTAACAAAAACTACATATTTGAAATCAGCGTAAAAAAAAAAAGCATAAGTGCATAAATTTCAAATCTATAAATGCAGTATTTATAACAATTTTACACCCCACGGAACGAGACCGATTTTAACGAAAATTTCACATTTGCAATCAGCGTAAAAAAGAAAAAAAAAAATACGCATAGGTGCATACATTTCAAATCTATAAATGCAGTATTTGTAAAAAAATTTATACCCCACGAAACAATCCCAGTACAAAAATCTTCTGTGGTTTTTATTCGCAACCAGGTGGCTGGCTTTTAAATTGAAGTGTTTGGAATTATGTTTCTGCAATCTAATTAATGAAATAATAAATTCCTACGCTTGTAATTGACCGATTTTAACGATAATTACATATTTGGAATCAACGTAAAAAAATACGCATAGATGTATAAATTTCAAATCTATAAATACAATACTTGTAAAAATTTTAAAGGCCGTGAAAGCGTCCCGCTATTCCTGGCGACAACTGTCTATCAGCAAAAGATTTCTGAAACAAACACCTGCGGTCGACTCGTTGGCTTAGAAAAGAGATTAAATTCAATTTATTAAAATCGATTTTTAAGGGATATTTCGACTTCTAGGAATATTCGTTGGAATATTTCAAAAAATTTTAGAAATTCTAAAAGAGAATTTTTTTTGCGTGTGGGTACTAAATTTAGCGTTTTTAGGTGGGTTACTATCTGAGATACAGATACGGTTGTCTTTGAAAATCTCCAGCCCTTTATGGCAGTGGCAGCGGGACGAATTGTGTCAAATTCTCCCCTTCTTTCCGCACTTCTGAAAGAAAATCTTTGAGTTATGATTAAAATCAATGCTTTAGTTGAATTATGAATATTTTCCATTCTTTTAATTGGGGTTTTTAGTTAATAATTCAGCTAATTGTTAGAAATTTAAAATTCTTAATCTCAGGTACATCAGAAGAGATACACCAGATCTTCGACTACCCTCACACAAATTTTCAGACTCATACATGCCGTAGATTTTCCTAGTCATCGCACACAGACACGCGGACACACAGACAGCGCTAAACTTTCTTTTGTTAGTATAGAAATATATTATTATAATGCAATTTACATTTGTTTGTAATAAAAATTATATAAATGGCTTCTTTATATTAAATAAATTGTATAATGATTAAAAAAATTACTTGTGTATATGAAACAGTGAATAGGTTTCCAAAAATATGCATGAAAAATTTCCTTCTCTCGCTAAAGCCAGTTTCTCTATTTCACCTATATTGGAAAAGTACTGTTTTTGTTTTATTTTTTAATAATATTATACGTAAAAGCAAAATTGCCACATTTTATTATTGGCATCATCAGAATAAATTATATTGTCCATGAATCAGTCAACTAATTCAAGTACAGGAAGTATAGTTTTATCTCATGCTTAACTAGGAGTATCAATAAAATAAACTGATAAATACTTGAAAATGATAAATGCAGTTGTAGCAATAAATACACATGCAAAGGAAAAAAAAAGTTATAAAATTTACATTTTTTAAAAACACTAAAAATGGATTATAAATGGATATTTTTTAAAGTTATTTATGATAATCATTATTTTTTTTAACCAAATCTAAAATTATCTAACAACATTATCTAAAACCATAAAAAAAAAAAAAAAAAAAAAAAAAAATATATATATATATATATATAATCGACGACAAATTCGAAAATTGTGATCAGCTACGCAAAACAAGATATATATTATGCCTTTTTGCCACATTCTTTTTTCATGGCGAAAAAAAACACAATATTTATGAAATTGAATTTTCATCTTTTTTAGAAATTATTAGATTTAAAGAAAATGTAAAGTTGTATACTTTACTTGGATATATAAAATTTTTATTCAACCAGTCTTTTTCTACAGAGAATGAAAGTAGCCAAGATAGTATAAAAATGATATAATATACATATAAGATCGTTAGAAAATGTTTAAAATTGCAGAAAATTGAAAAATATGAAAACGGAGCTGTAGGTGGGAAGGGGGGGGGGGGCAAACGGTAAATAATTGATCTATACAATATAATATTCTCACTGCAACACATTGGAAATTCTCCCCTGCTTTCAGCGGAAACAGTTGAAAGTTATATAAGGAACTGCTACTAACGGTTTAAATAATCACTAATAAACAACATAATGTATATCTTTCTCCATCTATTTCTTTAGTATAAAACAAACCTTAAGTGTTTTATGCGAACTGTTAGTCTGCGAATGGAATCCCAGAAAATTATTATTATTATTTTTTTTATGCAATCCATTCTCAAGTAAATAACATTTTCAGTTGCATAACTGAATTTGTACACACAGTTGTAACAAAATAATGCTAATGTTACTGTTAATTCTGTTAATTTTGTAGTTTGTCAGTTAAAAATATTTACTTGAGAATGGATAGCTTCCAAAAAAGCGATTTTCCCGGTAGAGAGAATTGATTGCTGATGCAGTGTAAAAAGTACTCGGAAACGTTTTCGTAAATGACGAGCAGCTAATAAAAATTTATTTTTATAAATTCTTCTTTAAATTTCTAAAATGAATGATGTTTATATAGATAAAGGAACGTTTTTCAGAATCGTGGGTGACTCGGAAGAGGTTATTGTACATTTCCGTCCGTTTCGTAGATTCAGAAACACTTGTCTTTTTTAACAGTGCAATGCAGCACAATTTCACCAAACATTCCTTTTTTTCAACACACTCTATTTCGTATCGAATATTACATGGTTGGAAACATTTTTCAACATTTTGCAATAAATTCCTTGATTAAAAGCTTTAAAAAAAAGGAATAATAAACAAATTTGGAAAAATATGAAACAATTGGCTCTCACATTTTATACTAGGAGGCTTTGTCCTATATGAGCTACGTTCGCCAACCCCGTCCAAACCCAGCAGGCTCTAGAAATACGCTAATTTGCTATGTTTTAAAAAGATTACGCTATTACGGAAGATTGAAAGATATTACTACGATTAGTGGCGGTCTTCCGTAATCGGGTTGTCATCCATTTTTGTTTTGTTAAGGGGATACATTCAACGCTGTCGCGACAAATCCCGGCTGATGGAATGATTAAGTAAAATCAATTACACGTTTGAAAATCAGCTTGCATAATAGGTTAAGTACAAATGTCACTACCTACGGGGCTTTTATAACGCCTAGAAAAAAAGTTTTCCTTTATACAAATTAAAAAATCGTTTTAAATTTGACTTTTTTAATAAATCGTTTTAAGGCGGTCCTCAAATAAATACTTTCCTCAACTTAATAAACAGGGACTTTTTTACCCAGTTTTAAACGTAAAAGCATGATATTTGCAGGCGTAATGATTGAAGGGATTTGTACAGCAATTACATATTTTGTTTTTCATTATCCGATAAATTAATTACAGTTATAAGTGATTGTTGCCCCATCACGGCAGTTCTTTCCTTTCCTACGCCGTCGCGTCCAGAAATTTAATTGAAAACAAAACGCCAACTTTGACAGCACTTTCTGAAATATCTTCTGCCTTTACAGGAAAATGAGAAAAACAATTACAGTACATAGTCTCCTAAAATGAACACCTGCTAATTTGATACGTTTGCGCACAAAAATAATATTAAAAGTATGTCTAAAAATAGCCAGCTTGGATTTGAGAACAGCTTTAAATTTAAGCTATAAATTATAGAAAGAAGGGAAAATTGTAAATCGAAAGAGGCGTTTTATCAAGGTCTCATTTTTTTTATGGCTGTTTGTGTTTATTAAGATATTTTATAATTATTCCCTTATTTGGATAAAGATCCAGGACATTGAGAAATTAATGATATATGCGGGATGATTTTTAAAGCAAGTGACGGTATAACAAGTAGCGTTGCCAGGTGTCCCGCGTAAATCGGGGCTGATTTACGTGGGACACCTGGCAACACTAATAACAAGGTTTTAATGAAATATGCTTTAACCTCTTCCGTTCCGAAGCTAAAATAATAATACAAATGCCTATTCATTGGTTTTTTCCAAACAAAATGACATCGCAAATGACATAAAAAATATCTTTTCTGAAATGGATCCTTTAGGCGCTTAGTAATTTAGGTTCAGAAATATGTATCTAAAACTACAAACCCTCTTAAAACACCAATTTAATAACCATTAACCTAAATTAATGCAATCACAAATTTAATAGCTTTACACGAGTAAATAATCTACAAATCCTCAAATTTTTTTATTGAAAAAGATTTAAGTTAAATACTTATGAAAAATTTTCACTTTCTTGATCATACTGTCTTATGGGCATTTTTAAGCATTTTGCAAACTCAGAGGAAAGTAACATTTATTTTATGTGGGAATGAGCTTAGAGGCTGCCATTTATTCGTTTGCTTTGAACGCAAAACACATTAAGCTATTAAGAAGTAATGTGAAAACGTAAAAAAATCGGACCTTTTAGTTTTTATAAGGAAAAGAACAGAGGTCCAGGGACCGAAGAGGTTAAAGAATACTTTTTTCAAAATTATCTGCAATCATGATCTTAAATTAAAAAAAATATATACATTAACGTAATATTTACCTGAAGTATGAAATATTATTACCACTTGTACTACTCTTTAACCATACTACTCAAGATCTGATTTTTTACAGTCAATTAATGAAAAGAATTACACCATCGAATGACTGACTGACTCACAAGTAAAATAATGAAATACTAAATACATGACGCTGCATGAATTTGTTTTGATTTGTATTCTCTGGCGCCGTCTACCCTTTGTGAATTCTGCTGAGCTGATTTTAGTATAAGGCTTTTCTTTGAAAAGAAAAAAAAAAAAGCATGAAATTGTTTTAGCTACAATATATTATGTCTTAGTTTAGATTTAATTCATGTTCCATAATAAAGATTGTGAACTCTTCGATTATTACTTGGCTGTAATTATATGAAATGTACTCTGTATTTTTATTCAAAAATAAGAAAAAAAAATTTTTTTTTTTTTTGGCAAATATAATGGAAAAGGATTATATGTTCAATATATGCCAGGCAAATGCCGCCCTTTATGCGTGCGCCCTGAGGCGGCCGCCTAGCCTGCCTCATGCCTGGCGTCGGCCCTGCGCCGACGTCTACATTTCGCCTAGCGCCTCTACTGGGGGGGGGGGGGGGGGGGGGGATGCGGCACTCACTTCCGAAACAGCTTTCTCATAGACAAATGTTCACGCAAAATAAAGCCTACACGTTCTTTTGATATGTTTAGACTATCAGCTATCTCCTGCAGCTTCACTTTACGGTTTTCTAAAACGATTTTGTAGACTTTTTTTTATGTTTTTCGATATAACCACCTGTTTTGGACGACCAGAGCGTTGCGCATCATCGATGTTTGTACGACCACGTTTAAATTCAGCAAACCAGTCAATAATGGTCGACTTTCCTGGTGCAGAGTCCGAATAACATTTATCAAGCCAAGCTTTTGTTTTCACGATGTTTTCCCCCATCAAATAGCAATGTTTTATCAAACACGAAATTCTTTTTTTCCCATTGTTTTGAAAATACAAAAAGTTGTTTCACTAAAACCACTAACTTTTGAAACAACCGTCACATCGTCATAAAAATGTTTACAGCTACCTTTTTAAGGTTAGTACTTACTAAACAGAATATTAATTCTGTATTTGTGGCGCCGTCTGTGTGTCAGACCTTAAAACTTATCAGCCGATGTGTTACGACAAGAAAATGACCCTTTTTGATTTTTTTTCAAAGATTTAACAACAATATTTTTTCGAACTAATAGAGGCATTTAAGATGCAACAGTACGAAATTTAAGAATATGTCTTCCCTTTTTTCCGTATCCCGAACGGTTCAGCCGATGGGAGTTAAGACAAACGAAAAAAAAAAAAAAATCAGAAAAGATTATGCGTTTTCGATGAGATTTTTAATTAATATCTCAACTAATTATCAAAAAGTAAAAAATCTGAGTATCGGGTGCATCAGGACCTCCGTTGGAATATCCTCATCCAAATTTTCATACATCTACGTGCGGTAGATTTTGCCAGCCATCGCACAGACACAGAACAAAACTTTATTTTATTAATACTAGGGGATTATGCCACTGCGAGCTACGCTCGGCAACCCCCGTTCAGACTCTGCAGCCTCTAAAAACATGTCAATGTGCCCTGTTTTAAAAATATTACCCGGTTATGGAAGATTGAATGGTATTATCACGAACGGCGACGATCTTCTGTAATCGGGTTATCATACTTTTCCATATGACTGGGACATTTTCCGGTTCTCATGGCCTCATCCATCGTTGTCGCAACAGCTGACGACTGTTTTTGGGATTAATAAATAACACTAATTACAAATTTTAAAATTAGATTGTATAAAATGGTTAAGTTAAAGAAGTCGCCGCTTCTCGAACTTTAATAACGACGCTATGGACAATATTTTCCCACAAAAATTCGTCGCGGTTTGGGAATAACATTCAAAACCGCGGCATTGAAAAAGCACTGTGTTTAGAAAATTTACGCATATATTTTATGTTTATATCGAGTTTTAGATATTTTCAGGAACAGGTATAGCTTATGCATGAATTCTTTTCTCTATTTTAATGCACCTTCATGCATATTTTCATTTTATATTTAAAATATAAATTGTTTATTTTAATTAATAAGTATGTGCGAATTTTCTAATATGTATTTATCGAACAGTAATTCGTACACAATATATCTAAAGTATTTTATACATGCATTTACCTGTATTTATGCTGCATCAAGTGACGAAATATATAAACAAACTCGTTAGCCCCGCTACTTTTACTCCATGTGATGTGTCGCAAGAAAATTTTTTAAATGTATCGTTTTAATATATGACGTAATTTTCACCATTAAATGAGTTTTGCGTGTGATAATTAAATTATTTTAAGGTCTCCTTCTTTTTTAATATTCACGTGTAATTACATTTTTTATGACGTAATTTCCCCCATTTCTTGCTTTTAAGACGTGATCATTTAATTATTATTTTAAAGCTTTCTTTCTATTTTTAATAGTCAGGTGTACATTTTTTTTACTGGAAGGAAATATTATTTGTGCTGTTTTGCAATTTGGTAAAAATTTAAGCAAATGACTTTTCTAAATATGAAATAAATCTCTATTGAAATAATGAAAGTCTCGATACAAAATTGAAGAAAAACTCTAAAAAAATCAGTCAAATTAAAAAAGTAATTGCATGCACACCGTAACCTTGTCAACTACGTCAACGCAAAAGATGATTAAATTACTATATATAGTTTTTTTCCTAAAAAACTTTTTAACAGAACTATTTTGACTATAACTTTAACATCATCTAGAACTTAAAATAATTTTTCGATTTAAAAATTGCATTTTTCAGCGTGTTTATCAAACATTTCGCTATAAAACTACTAATTTTCAGATTTTTATATACACAAGTTTTCTTAATATACGCCAAGGAAAAAAAAAATCATTTACGGCGGCAGCATCAGGATCATTAGTTTTTTTAACCATTTGGAAAAATGGTCATTGTCCTCTGTCAGGGTAGGAAATCAAAAACATATCTGAAGCGTTTTATTAGTTGAATCCGCATTTTATTCGTTTTCTGATTGGTCTATACAGTAATCTGTATTTCCCTTTACTTTCAACAGAGATGGATACTTCTGTTGCCACTATGACAAAAAAGTAATAAAAACTACAAAAAAAAAAATTAATAACTCAGAAACAAATTCAGATACAGCTTTCAAACAAATCGCATTTAAAAGTACATTTTCTCTCTATACGACGGTGTAAAAAGTAATATTGTGGGATGTTTAGAAGTTTAAGAATGAAATTTCATTTAAAATTAGTCCAGGAATATTAATGTTTAATCCATGGCGTACGTAATGAATGACCAGATCCGTAGAAGTTTAAAAATTTACAACCGAAAAATGTAATCCATGGCGTACGTAATGTATGATCAACTCTGTGCGTTTTTTTATGTCTTAGTCTTTGAAAAAATCATTTTCCAAATGGTCGTTATAATTTGTTAAATTGCAATTTTTTTTTTTTTTTTTTTAAGGATAGAGAGATAAATTTATTTCAAATGCAAATCAACAAATTAAAAAAGTAGTTTTAAACTTTTATTTAATTGAAAATTATTACACTAATGCAGAAGGTGGAATTCTGCTTCTATTTTACAATGTGGCGTCAATTTCTGTTCAAAAATTTAAAAAAAGGTTTGTTAATTGTAATGAGAAAACGTCATCAATAAGGATATAATCAATAAAAATAAATAAACACCATTATTTCTCAGAAGATCCCGTTATTATAATAAGGATGATAAGGATGATAATAAGTTATTATGATAAAGGGATCTTGATTAAAATAGTCGAATCTAGTTATCAAAAAACAAACCACGAACTTGCTTTTCCATCATAAAAACCTGGTTTTGTAAATTTCTAAAGAGTTATCATCAGTGTTGCCATGCAACTAACTGCACATGGAAGTGTATATCAGTTTTGAAAATCTGCAAAAATTTACAGAAAAAATTTGATTGATAAATAACAAAATTATTCAAGCGTCCCATACTAGCCCCCTTCTCGTATTAGATATATTCTAATATTCGATATACTATTCTGATTCGAAAATTCTTAGTAAAATTATGATGTCTTTCAATATTTTCATCGTAAATGTTTGATATTTTTTATTGCAATAGATATAATTGAAAACATATTTCATATTTAAATTTTATTTATCAGGTCCTCATTGACTCGATCGGATTTCACCTAGCTATGATATGATGAAATTGAAGGGTACTTAAAGAGAAAAATTAACGAGAAATTAAGGAAGAATAACTCTGTATTCGAATTGATATAATATCCCTATATCTGGGACTAAATTGATGAGTTTGGATAATTTTTAACCCTTTATATCCAGACGGGACTTTAAAGTACCATTAAAAAAATTTGTTGCAAAATTTATTTAGCATTTTTTAGTAATTTATTTAGTAATAGTATTAGCCCCCGGTATGCTATTTATTTCTCCCAGCTAATAAACTGTCGTCTCTAAAAATAACATTCCGTTGTATAAGCCAGCCGTAAAATAAAGCAGATGCATCATTGTACTTTTAAATACTCTACTGAATTTTTTTAAACTTCTAAGCATCGCACATTTTCAATTTTTATACCGTCGTATTGGGAAAAAAAAGTACTTTTAAATGCAATTTGTTTGAAAACTGCATCTCAATTTATATTTGAAATATTCTTTTTTTTTGTAGTTTTTTTTTTTTTTTTTTTTTTTTTTTTTTTGGTAGTTTTTAGCGGCAGTGGTTTAATTTTGGCAACTCAAGTACTCCATTTCTGTAGAAAGTATAAAGGAAAAATAGCTGGAAAACAGTAATTATATCTTTTTGTCGCCATTATCCCATAACAATTTTTTTTTAAATGTAATTAAAATACGTGCTATTGTGAAAAAAAATATATAAATGAATGATTTCTGATAAAACATGGAGCTATTATAAACACAAATTTAATTTTAAGTATCTTTATAAATATTACAAACGAATGAAGGCCTATGAATCATTAGATAGCAGATTGTTTTGTCGAGTTTCTTGAATGACGGCATCTCCTTTTTTGGATTTGTGTACAGCGGCGGACTGGCATAGTTTGGCCCACCCCGCTAGACTTATGCGTTGACCCACCAATCGACAACCCCATTGTTAAAATGTTTGAATATTGACTAACCTTTGTACATTGATTAATGTTTGTTTATAATAGTACCTGAAAATTGATTAGTTTGTTTTATACCTTCACTGTTAATTAGAATGTCAGATATATGGACAATTCTTTTGAACTTGAGCAACTCCATCTATTATCTTATCATGATCGTAATTTGGTTGATTTTCTCCAGAACTACTGGGTAGATTTTAATGAAATTAGGTATGTAAGTAGGTTGATAAAATGCAAAAAAGTAACCATTCAACAGTTCCCGCGTAAGACTCATCAGCGTCAGAAGGTATAAAACAGAGCGTACAATATTGAACTAAAAAATGGGTTAATAGGGGTATGTTCCCCTCTTACAGTTATACAGCTCCCACAACGTGAATTCATATTGGAAATCAGTTTATGAGTTCCTGTGGCAGTTAGTCTCACTCCTCCAGCAACGCTGTTTTCAAGCACTCAGTGGTTCTGGAAGGTGGGAAGTAAGTTCCAATTGTCCTCCCCAGAGCGTCCTAGACATGCTCTATAGGGTTTAGGTCTGGAGATCAGACGGACCAATCCATCAAGTGAATATCCTCACTTTCCAGAAATTCTTCGACCAGATGAGCTCAATCTGGGCGCGTGTTGCAGTCCATTAAAATGAAATCAGGGCCAACTGCATCCCTGAAAAGGCAAACATAGGGTACAAAGATATCATCATTACACCTCAGACTAGTCACAGAGGCTTTGCCAAACATAGGGAGGGGTTTGCGCTCATCCAACATGATGCCTGCCCAGACCATCAAATCTCTGCTGTCATAGTGGTCTCTTTCTCCGACGTTGGGAGGCAGGTATTGTATCTCTGGTTTTCTCCAGATGAAAGTACGTAGGGAATTAGTGTTTAGGCTGAACCGAGACTAATCAGTGAATAGAACAGTCTCTTAATGATCCCTCGTCCAAAGTCGATTATCTCTGTATTACGATAAACAGGTTTTCCCGTGCGCAGGAGTGAGCTGACGCAAGCAGCAGGTCTTATTGCAAACAGCCCTCTGTCATGTAGTCTTCTGCAAACTGTAACCCTTGAAACTCGGCTTCCTGTAGCCGCATAAAGGTCACGAGAGGCCTGGGAAGATGCTGCACTCCAGTTACCCCTAGCTGTAATAGATAAATAGCTATCTTCATTGGCCGTCGTGGCTCTTGGATGACCTTGTCCAGGCTTTCTCTCTATGGATCTAGTATCCTTAAACTGTTTCCATAGGTTATCGATACGACGTTGGTCGTTACATTGAAGTTTCCAGGAATCTGCACTTGAGACTGCCTTGTTTCCAGTCTCCCTGCTATTTGCCACTTCATTTCAGCATTCAAACGTTGGTGGTTACTCATTTTTACTGTTTGCTTTTGAATTTCACAGTATGTAGCAAAAAAAAAAAAAAAAAAAGCACTAAGAAATTCGGCGAGGTGTGCGAGTGAACAAAACGTGAAAATTGCCATGCTCACTCACAAAGCCTGTTATTCTACTCTCAACTCGCTTCGCCCATACACACATGTACGCTTACGTGTTCGACACTAAATAAATGTTCAATAAATAAATGTTCGACACGTCTTTGCTTTGGATAAATACGATCATAGGCATTCCACTCGCACAATAATTATAATGCACAAGCTAGGCCTTTTTTACATTCCTTATTAACTTTACAGCGATCCTCATTATCTTTAATGAGTTCTTCTGAATAGCTCATTTTTTTGCTGTAAGTGGAGTAGAGCTCGCTGCGTCGAGATTGTTGCTGCAATAGTGACGGATTATAATGAGTATAGTGTCGGGAAAATTGCAGCAATTCTTTTCTGGCATAGTCTTTCATGACTTTCGCCAAGGCACAGTACTAAGAGCTTCTTCAGCAAGTTCATTTAAAGGTTTAACCTCACTGAAGCAGCGAGGATCGAACCACACAATATCTTTCATGGGCAAGTCATTTCCAGAAAATCGTGTATTCAACTGGTGAATAGCTGTGTTTAAAATGACATTATAAACGTTTTCCTTAAATAAGTCAGATGGAGATCCGATAATACTTCTTGCCTCATCGTGAGAATATTCACCACATCGACGTTTCGCTATACATTCTCTTTTCCGGTACGAAACTCTCAATTTCAATGGTTTACTCCTTTTCTATTAGTTGCTTTCGAAGATGTTCCGCCAATTCAGAAGTATTTTTCATAGCCATATCAAAATTATGTCGTTTGTGTAGGAGATTGGATTTCAGGGTTTGGATTTTGTTAGCAGGAGTTAAGTATCTCAGGCCGCTTATCTATGCAGATACTTCGATGTGGGCATAGATATATTGAATAGGTCGCTTAAAATGGTTGCTATTAATATATGCTGAAACTTGCACCAATTATCAATCGGTGATCTTGCCGAAAAAGGTACATGTGACGGGAAATCGTTCATTTCGGTGATACCTTGTAGATACTTAAGCAATGTTAAAAACTTATATTGATCTTTAAAAGATTTCGAAGACTCGCCAAACATGCTATTAAGTGCTCGATCCTTAATCCGCCACTCAGTAGCGCTTATTTTTTGTAATCGGCGAAGAAGTTTATTTCCACCTACAGACTTCTTATTCTGTGAAGTCCATGCTTTCATTCGCTCATATCACTCTGAGCTAAACATGGTTGTAGCTTACATTAAGACCAAGAAGTCCGTTGTCAATTTGCAACATTCTGTTGCATCTGTCAGGAACAAATTAAGCACATGTGCATATCAATTAGGACTGGGTGATGTAGAAATTTCTTAAATCGATTTATCATCCATCTAACATCGCGATTTAGTGCTAAATCGCGATTTAACACCGATTTTACATTTTAGAATCTGGAAGCCTATTTTTTAATTTTTAGTAACAAAATACGGTCTTTATGTACCCCCCCCACCCCCCACCCTGTATTATTTAGTATACTTAGCTTTTAATTTTTCAAATAATTTTGAAAAGAGGTATATTTTACACAGAAAAAAAACTTTGAATGTCCCAAAACACTAGTTTTCTTTTCTATTTTAAAAATTAGTGACCTATTGTAATACATTTTATAAACTCATTCCATAAGAAGTAATATAAAAGAAAATGATTTTTTTTTTTTTTTTTGTCTGACTTGTTATGCCTGCTACAATCTAAATTCCTTAAGGGGGGTGGGGACTTCCCTTAACCCATCCAAATAGCACTTCATTGCTAACAGCCTACATACACTTTTTTTTTTTTTTTTACAGACACAGATTAAAAAAGTTATTGAGGTAAAACAGAAGCATATTAAAAGAATTCAGTGATGAATTTAACTATTCCTTTACCATGAGAAAAGTAGTAAAAAAAGGGGGGGGGGGGATATGAGAAATAAAGTGCAATTTTATATCTTTTTAACTTTTAGATTATAATAAGATTTGTTTAACATAAATGCTAACATTTATATAGCGGATGGAGAAGGATTGAAAGTGTGAGCCTTGGAGCACATTACTGAAATTGCTGATTTTTTTCGCGGCCGTTGCCATCCTTTAAGATTAGTAATAAAATATAATCTTAAAATATATCTCTTTTTAATGATAACAAAATGTCAAAAAAGCAGAAAATCGCAGATCTGCAGAAAAATCTAATGAATGCCTCCTCCAGCCCTCCCCCATTCTGTTGTAAAAATAAAGTTACTTGACTCATTACAGAACTTTAATAAAGTATTTTTAATTAATTACAAAATAATAATAAATTAAAACTAAAATATCCCCATAATACCCTTATATATAAAAATTAATTTTTCATGAAAATAATGCAAAAAAATATAAACTAAAAATGGATGAATTTGGATATAAATAGTGAATCAATTTAAGCAAGATACTCAATCCATGTGACTGGCATTGAAATCAGATGTCAAACCTGATGCATGACTATTTAAAAATATTTTAATTAATTACAGAATAATAGAAAATAAAGAATATGTATTAAAATATTACCCAAACATGTGAAAAATGAATGTTTCATTAAAAGAATGCATAAAAATAAAAACTGAAATTCGATGAATTTGGATTTTAAATATGAAACTTTATTCTTTTTTTCCAACCATAAATACTCAATCAATTTCACGAAAAAAATATTAGTAGTAAAAGAAAAATATTTCATGTGGATCACGGTCAAATAGTGATACACAAAACAATGCATGACTATACTTTAAAATAATTCCATTAATTACAAAATAATAGAAAATATAAAAAATAAATGTTAAAATATTACTAAAACATGTCAAAAATGAATTTTTCATCATAAGAATGCATAAAAGTATAAACTGCAAGTCGATGAGTTTGGATTTTAAATATAAAACTTTTTTATTATTATTTTTAATCATATAAATGCTGAATGAATTTCAGGAAAACAATCTTTTGAAACAATGAAGGATTCTACTTTAAAACATTTTAATTAATTACAGAATATTGGAAAATAAAAAATACATATTGCAATATTACTCAAATATGTGAAAACTTAATTTATCATCAAAAGATTGCATTAGCATATAAATTGAAATTCGATGAATTTGGATGTTAAGATTTAAACATTACTTTTTCCTTTCAACTTTCCACTATATAAGTTCTTAATTTCTGAAAAATACACATTCCAATCTCGTAAACTCTGAATCTTGTTTACAAAATAAATAAATAAATATCAATTCTTACTTAAATAAATCATTGTTTTCTTAAATCAGAGAGGATTGAGGCTCGATGTTCTTTTAAATCGGGTCCTGCTAAATCGATTTAACACCAGCTTGCCTTGTTTTCCTTAAATCGGAAAGCATGGAGGCTTGCGATGTTTGTTTAAATCGGATCGTCCTAAATCGATTTAACACCAGCTTGCCTTGCTTTTCTTAAATCGGAAAGCATTGAGGTTTGCGATGTTTGCTTAAATCGGATCCTCCTAAATCGATTTAACACCAGCTTGCCATGTAAGTGGTAGATACATCAAAGTAGATAAATCGGTTTTCCGATGTTAGCTCTGAATCAGTATTTTGTTTTAAATCGATTTAAAGCCAATGGCTAAATCGCGATTTGACATTAGCTAAATCGCAATTTCCGATTTTAGCTTAAATCGATTTAGGACCAATGGTTAAATCAGATTCCCGATGTAAGCTTTAAATCGATTTAAGGCCCAGGCCTAATGTTTGGGCATTTAGTATAATAACAATAAAAGTTTGCTTAATGTTCTTTGCACCGTTGGTGATTCCTTTATTTTATACATGTATTTTACGCTTTAAATTTAAAATATAGGTTACTTTTCTGAACGAATCATGTGATAAAACACAAAAAACATTAGAAAGTTGTAATATCTGTTAAACCCTGATGTAATATGATATTTTCCAAACGTCTCCAGAAACTCTTTCTTAACCTACTATCATATACAGTCCACTCCCTCTAATCCGCGACTCTATAATCCGCAAACGCCTATAATCTGCACTATATTTCAGATGTAAACAAACAGTTAAAATCTTTTTTTTAAGCAATATAACGTACATTTTGACTATAATAAAAGTTTACTAATCTGATGAATTTATTAAAAATTTTAATAAATTTTAAATGCTTTAAAAAATTTTAATGTATCTCTGCATTTATTAGAAGGAAATATTCTGGGTATCTTGTAAATAACTATTAGACTGCTATATTTTGAACACATTTGTTGGCTATATAAAAGGTAAAATTGTTTTTGAAGAGAGCTTAGCTTTTTTGGATTTGTTTTAGAAAAACAAACTTTTGTTACTGATCAAGAAATCCTGATTCTTAAAAGGCTTCAAAATTAAACTGCAGATCATAAATTAAAAGCTATAAAGCAAACTATTGTCACTGTGATATTTAAAAATTAGAAATGTTTCTATTAATTTTGTATTACTATATTACTTAAATTTATTTATAATAGTGAATATAAATTTTTTTTATATAAAAAAAGCAATTTTTTTCATTTCCGTGTTATTTATTTACAGTGTGATTACTATATTTGTTGATAAATTCCAAATACAGTAGAAGATCTTTATAATGCAATTCTATATAACGCAATTCTCCATATAACGCGCAACTTCTCAGATGTAAATAATGATTTTTGCAGTTAAAAAGCACCTGCATTTTCACATTGTAAAATATTGCTACTCTCTAGTTGATACATTAGTTCAACTTTATCTTCTAATTTAAGACCTTTTTACTGAAAAAAATGCTATTACAATAAACATTTTTGAAAATGTCTAATATTAGGGATGGTTGTGTCAGTTATATTTGGATCAGTTTATAAAGTAAATTTAACAATGTCTGACCTATATTATGCAAAAATTTATAATTTGGATAACTCTTGGTAACAAGGAATGCAGTATAAAGATATTCTAATGTATTTTGGTATGTTTCAGACATATTTGGCCATGTTTACAAGGTGAATTTAATGATGTGATCCATATAACACAAAATTCTATATAAAGTACAACTTTGCATTTTTAGGTTTGCATTATAAAGATCGTCTACTGTATTACTTTTTTTAAATGTTTAATCTCAGTATTATTTTAAACTAATTTTTATCTACTATATTCCTGTTGTGGCATCACCCCCCCCCCCCCATCTCTTTTTTAATGCTTGTTATGCCTGTTTCTGATTTTAAATTATTAATTTTGATTGATTTGGTGTTAATTTTTTATCTTTAATCTCGGTTTTCTTAAAAATTTACATTTTTTCTTCGTTAAGCCTAACATGTGCATAAATCGCTACTTGGTGAAAAAGGGGTTTTCATGCCAAGAAAAAAATCCAAGATGGCGGCTTGCAAGAAGATACGACATCTGTTCCGTGCAATTTACTGCATGAGAAATAAAATGTAGAACAAACAAGAAACAGTATAACATGTGCATAAATTGCTACTTGGTGAAAAAGGGGTTTTCATGCCAAGAAAAAAATCCAAGATGGCGGCTTGCAAGAAGATACGACATCTGTTCCGTGCAATTTACTGCATGAGAAATAAAATGTAGAACAAACAAGAAACAGTATAACATATTATCAATATACATATGAATGTCTTACACTTGTGCTCAAAACAGGCTTTTTCCATCTGAAAAAGAATGATTAGGTTCTTTTGAAATGCATTCTGATTTTTTTTTTATGATGTTCATAATATGGCCAGTATCAGGGGTGATTGTGACTCAGAGTGAAAAACCCTGAAAATTAATCGATACAAAGTGAAAAACCCTGAAAATTATCGATGCAAAATATACCAATATCAATTTACATAACAACTGATGCTGCAACAGCATGACAATCAAATGACATATTTCTGCTATTGTTTGAAATATACAATTGCAGAAAAACATAATTTGGTAAACTTATGTTAGTAAATACAGAACTTGTGTGAAAATATAAATTATTTATAAACAACGTTTGAACACACAATAAAATAGGTTGATTTGATCATACGTATACGTTTCGTGAGTACTATGGACTCACATCCTCAGTGTAAAAAATTTTAAAAACATGTTCATGTCACCACCCTTCACAAAAAGCTTCGGCTTTTCTTTATTTGATTAATAGAGCTCGCCTAATTTGTTCAGATAATAATTCACTTATTACAGAATTAAATTGTATTAGATCTGTAGCTATTGATCGAGGTTTTAGTTTATCTTATATCAATAATTTAATTTCTCATAGTCTTAATAAATGTGTTAATAATCTTGATTCTCCTGATACTGCGGTTTCCATTTCTAACCTTATAATTTTACCATTTTATAATAGCATTAGCTTTAAGATGGCTAATACCTTAAGGCATTATGATTTCAATGTAGTTTTTAAACCAGTTAATAAATTGACATTTTCGCAACTTAAGGATCAAATTCCTCCTCATAATTATTGGGGAGTCTACAACATTCAATGCCAATGTGGTTTATCCTACATTGGACAAACTAAACGTAAACTCCGTTACAGAGTCAATGAACACAGAAACTATGTAAAGAAAAAAGAATTACAGAAATCCTCTATCGCCTCTCATTGCTGGGGGGAGGGACATAATTTTGATTTTGATTCAGCTACCATTATCAAAAAATACATTACTCCTTTGGATTTGGACTTTTTTGAAGCTGTTCATATCCATAAATTTAAAGACTCCTTGGTTAATGATTTATCTAGTACACCATACATCTCAACTTTCTGGGTGGATTTGCTGTGTCACGACACTTCACTTCCGCATTAATTTCATTGGCTGTTCGAACTTGATTTTGTTTTGACATTTGGGTTTTCACCGTTCATGTAGTTGGGGGGATTTTGTTTTTAAAGTTTTTACACTGAGGATGTGAGTCCATAGTACTCACGAAACGTATACGTATGATCAAATCAACCTATTTTATTGTGTGTTCAAACGTTGTTTATAAATAATTTAAACTTATGTTAATTTCATTGAAAGCTAAATGACTTCATCAAATGGAGAGTGCAATTTATCTTGTTATATGCAAAGTTCGACTTCTATATTCAGTAAATGAATTTATTCTAAGTACTCATGAAACAAGTACAAATTATGTGGTTAAGAGTTATCTCTTAGTAGATTTAATGCAAGTCATATCTAGTTATTTGAAAACAGTAAAAAAAAATGTCAAAACCTATCCAATTTTACTTCTAAGTGGCTAAGTATTAGAAAAAAATAAATAAAAGTCTATTTTTAAAGCTTTACTCTTACACAAGGTAAATTTCATTTTCCTGCTTTCTTCTTGGGTATTACACATTACAGATATGCAATTCTGGACACTTTTGTACTGAGATTGAGATGGATAACACAATACCAGGGGTGATTCTGAGTAAAAAAAATATATAGATCTGAAATTCACAGCAACTTTTCTGAAAGGTTACAGAAGAGAAGGTGGGGAGATAATCACTCCTGGTTCCAATTAGGACTGGGCGATGTAGAAATTTCTTAAATCGATTTATCATCCATCTAACATCGCGATTTAGTGCTAAATCGCGATTTAACACCGATTTTACATTTTAGAATCTGGAAGCCTATTTTTTGATTTTTAGTAACAAAATACGGTCTTTATGTACCCCCCCCCACCCCCTTCCTGTATTATTTAGTATACTTAGCTTTTAATTTTTCAAATAATTTTGAAAAGAGGTATATTTTACACAGAAAAAAAACTTTGAATGTCCTAAAACACTAGTTTTCTTTTCCATTTTAAAAATTAGTGACCTATTGTAATAAATTTTATAAACTCATTCCATAAGAAGTAATATAAAAGAAAATGATTTTTTTTTTTTTTTTTTGTCTGACTTGTTATGCCTGCTACAATCTAAATTCCTTAAGGGGGGTGGGGACTTCCCTTAACCCACCCAAATAGCACTTCATTGCTAACAGCCTACATACAGTTTTTTTTTTTTTACAGACACAGATTAAAAAAGTTATTGAGGTAAAACAGAAGCATATTAAAAGAATTCAGTGATGAATTTAACTATTCCTTTACCATGAGAAAAGTAGTAAAAAAAAGGGGGGGGGGATATGAGAAATAAAGTGCAATTTTATATCTTTTTAACTTTTAGATTATAATAAGATTTGTTTAACATAAATGCTAACATTTATATAGCGGATGGAGAAGGATTGAAAGTGTGAGCCTTGGAGCACATTACTGAAATTGCTGATTTTTTTCGCGGCCGTTGCCATCCTTTAAGATTAGTAATAAAATATAATCTTAAAATATATCTCTTTTTAATGATAACAAAATGTCAAAAAAGCAGAAAATCGCAGATCTGCAGAAAAATCTAATGAATGCCTCCTCCAGCCCTCCCCCATTCTGCTGTAAAAATAAAGTTACTTGACTCATTACAGAACTTTAATAAAGTATTTTTAATTAATTACAAAATAATAATAAATTAAAACTAAAATATCCCCATAATACCCTTATATATAAAAATTAATTTTTCATGAAAATAATGCAAAAAAATATAAACTAAAAACGGATGAATTTGGATATAAATAGTGAATCAATTTAAGCAAGATACTCAATCCATGTGACTGGCATTGAAATCAGATGTCAAACCTGATGCATGACTATTTAAAAATATTTTAATTAATTACAGAATAATAGAAAATAAAGAATATGTATTAAAATATTACCCAAACATGTGAAAAATGAATGTTTCGTTAAAAGAATGCATAAAAATAAAAACTGAAATTCGATGAATTTGGATTTTAAATATGAAACTTTATTCTTTTTTTCCAACCATAAATACTCAATCAATTTCAGGAAAAAAATATTAGTAGTAAAAGAAAAATATTTCATGTGGATCACGGTCAAATAGTGATACACAAAACAATGCATGACTATACTTTAAAATAATTCCATTAATTACAAAATAATAGAAAATATAAAAAATAAATGTTAAAATATTATTAAAACATGTCGACATAAACGATTTACAAACAATAGATGGCGCTGCAATCAACAATCGCTAAATACAGGCTCGATTTTTGGTCCTTTATCTTGTTCCATGCAGAAAAAGGAGATGGAAATGTATTATCCGGGCCACGAAGTACCAAAAATCGAGCATGAATTTAGCGACTATTGCTTACAGCGCCATCTATTGTTTGTAATTCGAACTGAAATTGAAAATCACTGTAATAAAACTTTTGACCTTATGCATAACCCCCCTGCAAGAATATTTTTAATATCTGTCACCGTTTGGAAGTTATTGAATTTTAAAATCAGTCAGTCCTTTTTGGGACACCCGGTATATATGTCGTAGGCTAATTGAGAAATCCGGCTCTTTGCAAACAGCCTAGGCTCTTTGGAAAGAGCCGGGCTAATTGGAGAATCCATCTCCCTTTTTCCAATTAGCCTGATATTTTTCAGGCTTATTGCAAAGAGCCTAGAAAGCGTTAGGCTAATTGAAAAATGACCACTTATTATCCGATCAGGGTGATATTTTTAGCTCACAGGCTATCAAAGCCTGAGAGCTTATGTGCCCGCCGATTCTGTATGTACGTATGTACGTAACACGATAACTCTTGATAGAAATATCCGATTTTCAATTTTTTTTTCTAGGTTCATTCTGATAAGGTGCTTCCGTGATTAGTTTTTGGGGTTCATTGGTTAAGGATAAAGGGTGAAACCCTTTATCCTTAGTCCCCCCCCCTTAGGCTAGTCCCCCCCCTTAATTTATATAAATGGGTTTTTCATGCAGAAATATTCCATTTGCTCCAAATTTGGTATACCGGTTTATTGTGTTAAGGAGCTTCCCCGATTAGATTTGGAAGCTCATTATTTAAGTATAAAGGGGGGAAAGGGGGGCTACCCCCCTTAATTTAGATAAATCGGTTTTTCATGATGAATTATTCGATTTGCTCCAAATTTGGTATACCGGTTTATTAAGTTAAGGATTCGCCTTGATTAGATTTGGAGGTTCATTAGTTACATATAAAGGGAGGAAAGGGGGGCCATTCTCCCCCCCCCCCCGTAATTTAGATAAATGGGTTTTTCATGAAGAAATATGCGATTTGCAATAAATTTGGTATACCGGTTAATTATGTTAAGCAGCTTCCCTGATTACATTTGGAAGATCATTATTATGTATAAAGGGGGAAAAGGGGGCAATTGCCTCTTCTCTTAATTTAGATAAATGCGTTTTTCATGTAGAATTATTCGATTAGCTCAAATTTGGTATACTGGTTTATTATGTTAAGGATATGGCTTGATTAAATTTGGAGGTTCATTAGTTAAATATAAAGGGAGGAAAGAGGGGAGTAGCCCCCCCCCCCCCTTAATTTAGGTAAATGGGTTTTTAATGCAAAATTATTCGATTTGCTCCAAATTTCGAATACCGGTTTATTATGTTAAGGAGCTGCCCTGATTAGATTTGGAGGTTCATTAGTTAAGTATAAAGGGAGGAAAGGGGGGCTAGATCCCCCCCCCTTAATTTAGATAAATGGGTTTTTCATGCAGACTTATTCGATTTGCTCCAAATTTCGTATACCGGTTTATCATGTTAAGGAGCATCCCTGATTAGATTTGGAGGTTCATAAGTTAAGTATAAAGGGAGGAAAGGGGGGCTAGACCGCCCCCCCCCTTAATTTAGATAAATGGGTTTTTCATGCAGAGTTATCCGATTTGCTCTAAATTTCGTATTCCGGTTTATTATGTTAAGGAGCATCCCTGATTTGATTTGGAGGTTCATTAGTTAAGTATAAAGGGAGGAAAGGGGGGCTAGACACCCCCCTTAATTTAGATAAATGGGTTTTTCATGTAGAGTTATCCGATTTGCTCTAAATTTCGTATACCGGTTTATTATGTTAAGGAGCTGCCTTGATTAGATTTGGAGATTTATTGGTTAAGTATAAAGCAGGGACAGGGGCTAGTGTCACCTTAATTTAGATAAATGGGTTTTTCATACAGAATTATTCGATTTTCTTCAAATTAGATACACCAGTTTATTACGATATGGCTTCCTTCATTTGATTTGGAGGTTCATTGGTTAAGTATAAAAGGGGGGAAAGGGGGGGGGCAATTGCCCATCCGCTTAATTTAGATAAATGGGTTTTCATGCAGAATTATCTGATTTAGTTTAATTTTTTTTCAACCGGATCCGAACTTGAAGGTTCCATTTGAAGTCAACCCGAAAACCGACCACAACCAAGTTCCGGATTGAGTTCAATTAGAACTTTCAGGTTCGGATCGGATTGCCGTTGGACGGAGATTATTTTGTCTGGATTGCATCGGGTTATAGTTCTTTGGAATGTTTTTGTCGGTTAAGATTTGGTTCGGGACGGGTTTCAGGTTGACTTCGAATGGAATTTTTAGGTTCTGGTAGCGTTGCGTGTCCACGGAAACTAATTTTTCTTGTTCGGATCCGGTTATGGATCTTTGGAAAAAAAAATTTCGGTTATCAGATTTGATTCGGCATTTCGGGTTTTATCAAATGGGACTCTCAGGTTCGGGTCGGGTTGCACGTAGACTGAAAATATTTTGTCTTGCTCGGATCGGGGTACGGTCTGTTGTAATTTATTTTTTGGGTTTGGGTAGGATTATGCGTTAATAAACCTAATAAAAAGAAAATTGCCCAGTAAAACTGATGGCATTGAGCTCACAGGCTATTCACACTAATTGTATATTATACTCTTATTTCAAAGAATAATGCCCCTCGAAAAATAAATGGGGGTATTAGTCCCCGTTGCCCCCCTTTCTACTTAACCAAAGAACCTCCAAATCTAATGAAGGATTTTACTTAACATAATAAACTGGTATACCAAATTTGAAGCAAATCAGATAATTCTGCATGAAAAAACCATTTCACTAAATTAAGGGGGAGTATTAGCTCCCCCATTTTTCCCTTTATGCTGAACCAACGAACTTTCAAATCCAATTTAGAAAAGCTACTTATTAGAATGAACCTAGAAAAAAAAATTAAACTAAATTAGATAATTCTGCATGAAAGCACATTTATCTAAATTAAGGGGAGTGGCAAATGCACCCCTTTTCACCGTTTTATACTTAACCAATGAACCTCCAAATCAAATGAAGGAAGCCATAACGTAATAAACTGGTATATCAAATTTGGAGCAAATCGAATAATTCTGTATGAAAAACCCATTTATCTAAATTAAGGGTAAACTAACCCCTGTCCCTCCTTTATACTTAACCAATAAATCTCCAAATCTAATCAAGGCAGCTCCTTAGCATAATAAACCGGTATACGAAATTTGGACAAATCGAATAACTCTGCATGAAAAACCCATTTATCTAAATTAAGGGGGGGGGGTCTAGCCCCCTTTTCCTCCCTTTATACTTAACTAATGAACCTCCAAATCTAATCAGGGAAGCTCCTTAACATAATTTACCGGTATACCAAATTTGGAGCAAATCGAATAACTCTGCATGAAAAACCCATTTACCTAAATTAAGGGGGGTAGCCCCACCCCCCTTTCCTCCCTTTATACTTAACTAATGAACCTCCAAATCTAATCAAGCCATCTCCTTCACATAATAAACCAGTATGCCAAATATGAGCTAATCGAATAATTCTACATGAAAAACGTATTTATCTAAATTAAAGGGAGAAGCAATTGCCCCCCTTGCCCCCCTTTATACATAATAATGATCTTCCAAATGTAATCAGGGAAGCTACTTAACATAATTAACCGGTATACCAAATTTATAGCAAATCGCATTTTCTGCATGAAAAACCCATTTATCTAAATTACGGGGGGGGATAGCACCCCCTTTCCTCCCTTTATATGTAACTAATGAACCTCCAAATCTAATCAAGGCAGCTCCTTAACTTAATAAACCGGTATACTAAATTTGGAGCAAATCGAATAATTCATCATGAAAAACCGATTTATCTAAATTAAGGGGGTAGCCCCCCTTTCCCCCCTTTATACTTAAATAATGAGCTTCCAAATCTAATCAGGGAAGCCCCTTAACACAATAAACCGGTATATCAAATTTGGAGCAAATCGAATATTTCTGCATGAAAAACCCATTTATATAAATTAAGGGGGAGGGGACTAGCCCCCTTTTTCCCCTTTATCCTTGACCAATGAACCCCAAAAAATAATCAGGGAAGCACCTTATCAGAATGAACCTAAAAAAAAATTTAAAGCAAATCTGATATTTCTGTCAAGAGTTATCGCGTTACGTACATACGTACGTACGTACACACACTGTTAAAAATTTGCAGCATTCTGGCAGGTTAATTGACCGTTTTTTCCGAAAACGGTTACACAACCGTAATTTAACACAATTCTGACCATATTATTGGCCATTTTATGGTCAGAATACAGTTAAATTATGGTTATGAAACCGTTTTTTCAAAAAACGGTCAAATGACCTGCCAGAATGCTGCAAAATTTTTAACAGTGCACGTACATACAGAATCGGTGGGCACATAAGCTCTCCGGGTTTGATAGCCTGTGAGCTAAAAATATCACCGTGATCGGATAATAAGTGGTCATTTTTCAATTAGCCTAACGCTTTCTAGGCTCTTTGCAATAAGCCTGAAAAATATCAGGCTGATTGGAAAAAGGGAGATTCTCCAATTAGCCCGGCTCTTTGCAAAGAGCCTAGGCTGTTTGCAAAGAGCCTGATTTCCCAATTAGCCTACGACATATATATATATATACAGTGTGTCCACGTATAACCTGACCGACCTTCATTTTCGAAACCGTTTGTCCTAGATGCATACTTCCAATTACAAAAATGGTCAAAATTAGGTGCAGGGTTAAGATAAAAAAGTTTGAAGCGAAAAAACAATTTAGTAAAGAATTACAGAATCTAAATTTTTATGCTGTCCCCCGGTCCTATAAGTTATATTTAGTAGAATTTCCCTGTTACACTGGCAAGTAAGGCAAAAAAAGTCCCGTTATTCTATGACTAAAATTGACCGAGTAATAGCTGTTTAAAGTTGGAGTATACTTTTTGCTGCATATTAGGAGTCATTCGCAAATTTAGTAGAAATATAATTTCGCCAGTTATATTAAAGAAATGGTTGAGAGTAAAATTAGCATTGCAATATAAATTTGAAATCTTTAATCATTCTGACATATTACTCCAAAATGCACATTTTGTACTCAACATCATAAGAGGATAAAAATAACAGATTTTTTGTAAAATAAAAGGATGAAAAACAACAGACTCAATTCTTTACAAAATATACATATTTTAAAATGCAGTTAGATTACACTGTCTTTCAAATTTTGGGTTGTGGCATGTTTTTTAGCTTTTGAAAATTGATTCTTATGTAATTTTTAGCACTGAATCCGAAAATGACCTACATTTTAAACCATCACGTGTGAAATTTTCTCAAATCGCAAATTTCAATGTTAAAAAGCTAAAAGTTAAAATTGATCCCCCCTCCCCTCCCAACCTCATCGGACCCCCGAGTTGTTTAGCTGTAAGAAACCCAGTATAAGCCAAAAAATCTAATAAATTATTGAATTAAATTAAATTAAACCGAATAAAAAAGTCTTACATCTATTCTATAGTATCAGATTTTTCGCTATTTTTTAACTTTGAAATTTACGATTTCCAAAAGATCCTGACATGATGGTTAAAAGTGAAGGTAATTTTTTTTATTCAGCATTAAAAAATACATAAAATGCAATTATAAAATTTAAAAAACACAACCATCGCAGGTTTATGTTATCTAATCTACAACTCTTTCTTAAACTTTTTGACGGTAATTTATCCGAATTTTTTTGTGTTATCCTCTAAGATAAGTATGTATAAGATGGTAAGAGTCGAAAATCATAATAATATTGCATTGTCATCGGATTTAAGTTAGTATGTAAAATTTAATTTCGATCGGAAAGTAAGTTAAAGTTCTAGTACAAATTTTAAACTGGAAAGACGATCATTGCAAGTTAAATAAAATCTTATGATAATAACACAATTTTAGTTAAAAGAAATCATAGCCTCAAATCCTTACAAAATAAAACATATGTTAAAATGCAATTATTTTAACTAACCTGAAACTTAACTAATAAAACTTATCGTAATATTTGTACGATTTATTTCAAAGCGAAGATACCTTGAAATAAGGTTAAGTACTTTAAATACGATCCCTGAAAGCATGGCAGAAATCATCTGTTTTGAGATGCATAAAAGTTGTTTAAGTCGTGCATTTCAAAGTTTCATAACTCGGTCAATTTTAATGTTAGATGTATGGGACTTTTTTTGTCTAACTTGTTAGTGTCGCAGTAAAGTTTTACTAAATATCACTTATAGGACCGGGGACCATATAAAAATTTAAATTTCGTAATTTTTTAATAAATTTTTTTCTTGACCCAAATCGCTTTAAAAATAATTCTTTACCTTATTTAAACCATTTTTGTAATTGGAAGTATGCATCTAGGACCAACGGTTGCCAAAATAAAGGTCGGTCAGGTTATACGTGGACACACTGTATTGTATATTCATCGACACTAAATTCTGAAAAAGCAGAATTCCTGTTTTCTAGTGTTTTTATTTCCTGCAGAATGCTTTATCAAATTTAGAAAACACAGTTAATTTACGAAGAAAAATACTTTTAAAAATGATAATTTTTTTTTCAACCATTCACATTATGGATAACTTTTATGCTGTAGACGTAAAGTGGAAAACTTTATTCTTTTTTTTTTTCCCAATTTACAGATAGAATCACGATATCTGATTATATTATTTTATAAGAAGTGAGATTTCAAAAACAGTATTATTTGTTAATTCATCTAGCGTATATTTAAACAAGGACTCGTAACTAGCGATTTAATAAATCAGGTTAAAGAAAGATTTCTTAATAGATTTCATATCATTATTACACAATTTTTGTAATGCATCTTATTAAGGAGGGAAATTATTAGGGTGATAATTTTCTTAACCCATTTATGCCTAGTGTCCCATTTTTGGGACGTTTCGAATTTTAATATTTTTTTATAACTTTCTTCTTCTTTGCAACATGAAAATTGTATAAAGTAATTGTCTATAAAGGTCTTTATCTATTACCGAAAGATGACAGCATAAGATTGATATTTATTTGAAAATGAAGACATTTTTTCGGTGTTCATAGATTTTTCATTATTCAAGATAGCGAAATGTAAAAAGAAAGTTTATTTGTATTTTTTGTATCAAGGATCCAAATAAATAAGTCATAATCTTAGGTTGTAGACGTCTTTGAAATACGTATTTTTTTAAATTGCGAAATTATATGTTCAAGCCTATTTTTTATGCAAGTTTGTAACGTACAATATTGATGTAAAGTCCTTTTCAAGATGATTTTGAAATAAATTGTTTTTTAGCCTCAAATACGACTATTCTTAATTTATTCTTAATTATACTTATAATGTTATTAGTCTCTGTAAAGAAATAAATTTATTTATTTAATAGTTTATAAAAATACTAATTATAGTATATAATAATATACAATTTAAAAGCTTAATTTATATACCGGGTGTCCCAAAAAGGACTGACTGATTTTAAAATTCAATAACTTGCAAAAGGTGACAGATATTTAAAAATTTCTTGCAGGAGGGTTATGCATAAGGTCAAAAGTTTTTTTACAGTGATTTTCAATTTTAGTTCGAATTACAAACAATAGATGGCGCTGCGATCAATAGACGCTGAATTCAGGCTCGATTTTGGTACTTCGTGGCCCGGATAATACATTTCCATCTCCTTTTTCAGCATGGAACAACAGAAAGGACCAGAAATCGAGCCTGTATTTAGCGACTATTGCTTACAGCGCCATCTATTGTTTGTAATTCGAACTAAAATCGAAAATCACTGTAATAAAACTTTTGACCTTATGCATAACCCTCCTGCAAGAATTTTTTAAATATCTGTCACCGTTTGCAAGTTATTGAATTTTAAAATCAGTCAGTCCTTTTTGGGACACCCGGTAAATTTAGACAAAACATATAATTATGCATTTTTCCACATATGGATATTCCCATATTTAGTACGTTTACATTTTATCAAATAAATACAAAAATATTTCAGTGTAATTTTTTTTAGTATTTTTCCAGTTCATTCTGCAATATTTTAAAGTGATTTTACAAACAAATTGGAGAAAACAAAAATTCAGGCATAAATGGGTTATGTACAATTTGAGATATAAAGGCTTCAGCTGTCTTTTACTAATGTAGGTGCACGGTGTACGTGAGTCAGCCTTTGTTATCACTTTTTGTTCTTATCTAGATAAAGAGAGTTCATGTATTCGTTTAATACGATCAGGGCCCAACTGATGTAGGGGCATGTGGGGCAGCTGCCCCGGGACCCCCTTTTCAGAGGACTCCCATAAGAGTAATCAGGATTTTCATTAAAAGGTGCCAAATGATTAAAATTAGCCAAAAGTGACCAAAATTCACACGTTTTCAAACATATAGGAAGTGAGTGCGCTCCCCCTTCCCCTCTCTGCTTCTAGTGCATCCTCCAACCATGCAAAAAAAAAGCTATATCACTAATGAAAAAATACTAAATCACTAGAAAACTAATGATTTCAATTTTACTATGTCAACTTAGTATTCTATTGTTTTCAGAAGAAATTCTTTATTAATGTTTTCCTCGTAGCGTGGCAAGTTAAAGCCATTAATTATGACCAATTTGGGGCATTTTCTTATAACGTACGTAGATAAGCAAAGTAAAAATTTGCAAAAAAATACTCGTGTCAACCAATCTATCATTTTTTCTTCTTATTATCCTACTAGTATTTTTTCTTAAAGTTGTGATCATTTTTTTGTGATATCCTGTATACGGATGTGAGAGTACCGGTACAGAATTTATGCATACATATAACATGTATGAAGTTTAGCACTAGCCACTTCCACATTATTCACAAAAAATTCTAGTGTTATTCGTTTAATATAGAAAGATACTGATACTGATGAATGTGGCTCCTAATTATGAGAATGACACATATTTTTTTCTTCTAATGATCACAATAATGCGAAAAGATTATTGCATGACATCTACTATGGAATCCGTGAAGGTCATTACCAAAGCATTCAAAACGGAAAAAGGGGAAAAGATAAAAGAAAAAAAAAAGTCGGAATTGCCTGTTTCTCTTTTCTTCTTTTTTCTTTCGACATTCACAATTATTATACCTATCCCAGAACATCAGTTCCCGTCTTTTTTTTAAATAACGAAAATGCTCCGTTTACCGCACCAGGTTGCTCCTGAATTACGTGATGTGGATCACGTTGAATTACGTGACGAGGATCACATCCATTCGGTGAAAGAGTCAAAACTTTTCCAGTGACCTATTTTTATAATAGTAAGCAGAAAGTCCACATTATTAACATTTTAAAAAATCTGCTTAAGTTTTTTCTACGTTCTGCCTATGTCCGAAATCCCTTAAAAAAATAAAATAAATGTTATAACTTGTATGCTATGTTTTTGAGGGGAAAATGCTTTTTGACGATGAGAATCAACACAGCGTAATTTTCCAAACTCAAATAACATTAAAAAAAAAAAAAATAGATAATTTGATGGAATATGTCTGTTAATTGACCATTTTTAGCTGAACATTTATTTTTACTCCATTACTTTTTTTTATTATTATTACGAATATTTTACACCAACATCTGAAAAAAGTTAAAGTGTAGAAAAAAAAGTCCCGAGTTCTCCCTCTATCACGTCCCACCTCCTCTCCTTTAGATGTAACAAAATTTTGTGACATTTTATGCATCTTCATACTCTTTTGCAAGAAATTAAATTACATCAAATTCAGTTTAAAAAGGAAGGCTTAGTTCAATGATTAGTATTCTGGTCTTTATAAAGATCGCGGAGTCAATGTTCGTTGGTTCGATACAGCACAGTCGAAGCAGCCGTAAAGCAGGGCTTAATTTCTAAGGAAAAAAGTACCGGAACCCTAATATTATGTGGTACCGGTACTACAACTGTACCGTTTCCCCCTAACCCCCCCCCCCTGTCACTCCAATCTGCATATTTATATTTCGTACATTATTTGCAAAATTTAAAGCTTTTTTTTTTCTTTAGCAAAATAAAAATTTAAAAAATAACTATCAGCATATACTTAGCTGTCAACTATTGCACTTTTCAGTCATCACTCCTTCCGAATAGTAATCTTTTCCTAGTTTTAGTGTTAATTAATTGCAGAATTCAGCGATTAAATACGGTAAGGTTTATGATTCGGAAATAGTGTTAACACAAAAAAGGGATAGTTCTTAGCTATGCATAGCTATCAACTTTGCTCTGGGCTCCGGACCCCTGTATTTATGAGTTCCGGTGAATTCCGACCAATATTTAAATATTTACTAAAAACAGAGAAGTACCGGAGCTGGGCTCCGGCGCAAATTAAGCCCTGCCGTAAAGTGAAATTGAGGGCCGCGGATATGGACTTTTACGCTTTCTATAATTATTTTAAAATAGTGAAGCAAAAATTTTTCCTGTTGATTTTTTAAATCTGAGGCTAGGCTCCAGTCTAAGGTTCAGAACTGAGAGTTGCAACCTAAATAATCCCTTTCTGTCATTGAACTTACGTTACCAAGATATTCAAGGTTTCTTTTATACGAAAATTCGGACCCTATTTCCTTACTGTCCTATGTGCGATGTCTAATAAAATTTAATTACGTGCTCATTTGCAGTTATAGCAAGTGTCGTGGCTTCCTTTTCCTTCAGAGGTACCCTGATACAGAAAATTATTGGGGGCGCTAAGTTATTTTCATATTTGAGAGCGGTGCCGGGTGTAAAACGGTTTGGCCCGAATTTTCTCTTTCAAATAACAACTACACAATCCCTTCTAAAAATAGCAGTTTTAAATAAATTAGACATAGGTAAATTAGATCTAGGCTAGGCAATTCTAAGTCTAATGGTCGTGCACAGGTAGATTAATAGGGATTTCCCTGGACAGTCATCGGGCTGCCTATTTTCTTCTCCCCTTCATGTCTCAGATGCTGATATCAGATTCAAAAACTTTTCTGCATCACGATGCTTAACATGTCCTTTTACACAATTAATAAATTATAATAATCTTAATATGGTACAACTTTTAAAGCATACAATGTAATTTCTTCATTGAGATTTTTGAGTTGCTGATTGATTGAGCAATTTGTGTAATGGGGAATACGTCGGACAAACCAATAATCCTTTATGCATGTATTTAAATCTCATCGATCTCATATTAATAAATAAATAATAAATAAATTTTAAACGATTTATAGTATTGAATATTCTCATTTGAAAAAAAAACATAACTTTAATAATATTACTTCTAAAATACTAAATATTAAAAGGAACGTAAATGAACGACTATTTTTGAAAAAAATATTCTATTCTGGTTCAAACAGACTACTTTCCTTCAAGTCGAAACTTTCCATGTGGTAATCTTTCACGTTTTATGACTTTCGTAGGATATCTAGAGGTAAGACGTTACAAGTGGACATCGTTCACAAGTTCATATCCGCTTTTTTCGTTTATTGAGGACCACAGAACGCTTAGAAAAGAAAGGCCAATTGAAAGATTTATGACTTTCCTTCGGGTAAAGCTGATAAAGGGACGTTTACTGTTTGTCGCCAACTTAAAAAAGTACACGGCTGTTTCCTGAGATCATGCCTGTAGTAATAGACATTAGGGAGGGCCATCCAAATTTCATTTATTTTCGTCGCTGAACAATATGGTGAGCCACTTGTCACCGTACGGCACGTAATTTACAGTTCAATCCATTCAGGCCTGTTTATGGTGAGATTTTAAGCAGGGTTTGCAAAACATTTTTTTTAAAACAAAATGTTCTTGCAATCTCTTATGCTTTTATGTATTGCGACCTTTGAGACATATTGACTCCTAGATTATTTTTAATTTGCCTTATGGTCATATTTTGCTTTGACGCTAACCTTCCAAATCAGGGTTCCCAGCAAAACATGACTGGCAAATTCCCTGACCAAATCTCAAAAAATTACCTGACTTTCCCTGACCAAATCTCAAAAATTTCTCTAACCAAACGGGCATACAACGAAATTTGCTACTTATTTTCGCAATCCTTGGTCAAAGTTAGTGATTTTTTTTTTCTGAGATCGTCCTTCAAATTTCTCGATTTTTCCCCTTTTTTTTGCGATCGTTTGATGAATTTTGTGATTTTTTCCCCCGAGACTATTTGATGAATTTCGCGTCATTTTTCATTTTTTCTCCAAGACTTTTCTATGACTTTTTAGAAAATATTTGTAAATTCCCTGACTTTTCCTGTATATTTTGAATTTTTTCTGACTTTCCCTAACTACTTTGAAATTCCCTGACTTTCCACGACGATGGAAACCCTGCAATTTTTCTGTCAGTCTGAACATTTGTTAGATGTGTCCGCTCCCATCTTGGCTTTCTTTTGAAATTGTTATTTCTACTTTCTGCATATGAAGAATTCGCACATAATTTTGATTTTTAAGTCCCTGAATAATAATTTTTATTTTAATACATATTCTTGGGTTTTTTTTATTTCTTACGTTGGAAAACATCCTATTGCATGACTGTATAACAATATTAACGAGAAAAATAAGTTTTGGACGATGTTGGGGGTCCAAATATACTACGAAATTCCTTACCGTCCCGTGTCCCTGATGCTGATTTTTAAGTTTGGAGCTGTCTGCATAAAATTGTTTCAATAAAATTAAAAGTAATTCGATGTAATTTTTTTCCGAAACTGGGAACATTGTTTTATATAAACTAGGGATCTCTGCCCCCTACGAGCTACGCTTGCCAACCCCCATTAAGGCACACCAGATTCTAAAAGCACGCTAATTTGATCGACTTTAAAAAGATTGAATTATAATTTAAAAAACCAGTGTCGATCTCTCTGTAAACTCTGAAACTCTGTAAATCCTTTTCCTTTTATTGGGTAATTTTTTAAATGATTTTATATTTAAAATTAAAAATATTGTAAATTTAAAAAATATGTTAAATTTAAAAAGTAACAAATTAATTAAAGTTTGGATTTATTTTTTCTTATCTTCGTAATGAAGTCTCTACTTTGTAGTTACAGTAAATTATCTTATCAAATAAATCTCCTCTCCTCTGAAATTTTCATATCGCCGCCCTTTTTCCGCCAACATATATGTGTAAAATTATATATAGAGAGTTACGTATATTGTAAATAGTTAGAGTTTGTGCTAAAAAATAATGTAAATAGTTCAATTAAGCTCTATTCATAAGCCAATATTAGTTTTTGTTGCATTGAAATATCTCAATTTGTTGATTTTCTCCAAGCAAGTAAACCCTATTGGATTTCAATGGGTGTCGATAGAAATTTGGCGAAATACTGGAAATAGCGCCAAGTTGAAGTCACTTTAGGCGATTAATTTTTGTCGCCAAATTTGGCGATATATCGCCAAGTTGGTGACAAACTTGGTGAGGTTGGCGACAGTCCCGGGTCCCCTCCCCTGGTAACTCCCATATAGCGTCAGAAAGTTCTGACCAATCAGATGCGTTTCGCGGTATCTACGCAGATTTTCATTGGTCCATTTCCAAAGCGTTACTTTTTTTATATATATATAGAAGGATATGTAGCAAAAAATTAACCTGCACACATTTTTTACGGTTGTTATTATTTTTTGAACTCTGTCCCTGCATTTTAGATTCCTTATCGTCCCTCTTGCTAAAATTATACAGAAAATCCCATCATATGCAGCCACAGAATTTTCAGATTTTTTTCAACTTTTTTCTCATGCAGAGGTATGCTAGAGAAATAATAGCTAAAATTCTTTGACAGGAAATTTACTGCAGAAATTAAATCAGCCTTTTAATATCAATTTCAAGCATCGTGGCTTTATTGGTAGTCTTACCGTACCCAAGGTTTATTCCTGCACTTTTCGAGGTAAATTAAATTAAAAAAAAAAAATAATAATAATAATCCAATGTAAATAACTGTTGCTAAAAATCAACGAACTTTGTGGCTATCACTTAGCCTTAACATGATTTGCCTAAAAAATAGGTGGTAATTTTCCTTACCGTCCCCCTTTTTCCCTTACCGTCCCCTTTTTATTCCTTACCGTCTTTTTTATCCCTTACCGCCCTTCCTTAACGCCCCTTTAAGACAATGTTATACCAAAATTTTGTACTAAAAATACTAAATTGTTATTATTAGGTAGCTTTCATTACAAAAAGCTACCTATTGCAGCCGTTCGGAGGAAAGCGATTTCAAAAAATTTTGATATATTTTCATCGATCATGACCCCCAGACCCCGAAACCACCCTCCGTTCAAAAGTTGATATATATATATATATCTGACCTTTGTCATACTGTAACTCTCGAATTTATGAACCGATTTGGATGTAATTCGGTATGTACATAGTACATACCAATGTCTCGACCGAGTTCGTTGGCCAGCTTCATCTGCCATTTTGTTTCAAAATGGCGGCCATTTAAAATTTTCTTTAAAATTTAAAATTTGAAATTTGGTACCAAACAATTGAAAATAGAAAAATATTTTTTTCTTATGTATTTGACCTTTATACAAAGATTCCGGAGCAGTTTTTGTTTCGTCTATATCTTAAAAAATGGCTGAGTTATAGCATTTTGAATTTCTAGCGTGGCTGACATTTTGAAACGTCCTGAATTTTGTCACGCGATAAAAGGCGTATTTATGAACCGATTTGGATGTAACTTCGTTTGTACATAGTGCATACCAATGTCTCGACCGAGTTCGTTGGCCAGCTTCATCCGCCATCTTGTTTAAAAATGGCAGCCATTTAAATGTTTAAGAAAAATTTAAATTTGAAATGTGGTACCAAAAAATTGAAAATTGAAAACATATTATTTTCTTATGTATTTGACCTTGATAAAAAGATTCGGGAGCAGTTTTTGTTTCGTCTATATCTTAAAAAATGGCTGAGTTATAGCATTTTGAATTTCTAGCGTGGCTGACATTTTGAAACGTCCTGATATTTGTCACGTGATAACAGGCGTATTTATGAACCGATTTGGATGTACCGTGGTGTGTGCATAGTACATTCCAATGTCTCGACCGAGTTCGTTGGCCAGCTTCATCCGCCATCTTGTTTCAAAATGGCGGCCATTTAAAAAA
Source organism: Maratus speciosus (assembly GCA_963932465.1). Lineage (NCBI taxonomy): Eukaryota > Metazoa > Arthropoda > Arachnida > Araneae > Salticidae > Maratus > Maratus speciosus. The sequence goes on from OZ010788.1 coordinate 318,954,332, forward strand.
ATTTTAAATTTAAAATGAGATACCAAAAAATTGGAAAATGAAAAAGATTTTTTTCGTATGTGTTTGACCTTAATACAAAGATTCCGGAACAGTTTTTGTTTCGTCTATATCTAAAAAAATGGCTGGGTTATAGCATTTTGAATTTCTATTGTGGCTGACATTTTAAAACGACCTGATTTTTGTCACGCGATAACAAGCGTATTTATGAACCGATTTGGATGTTACTTGGTCTGTACATAGTACATACCAATGTCTCGACCGAGTTCGTTGGCCAGCTTCATTCGCTCTCTTGTTTCAAAATGGTTGCCATTTAAAAAAAAATTAAATTTAAAATTTAAAATGAGGTATTAAAAAATTGGAAAATGAAAAAGATTTTTTTATGTGTTTGTCCTTGATACAAAGATTCCGGAGCAGATTTTGTTTCTGAAAATTTGTTCTTTTGTTTATATCTTAAAAAATGGTTGAATTATAGCACTTTGATTTTCTAGCATGGCTAACATTTTGAAACGATCTTGTATTTGTCACGCGATAACACACGTATTCGCCTATTCCCATGTAAGAAGGCATGTAGATAGTATACATCAACATCTCAGCCAAATATAAGTTACTTTAAATAAAAGCAGCTTCAATAAAGCTGACTAATTTCGCGAAATTCTCATTCATAATGATTTACTATTGATAAAAATTTGTATTGAATCTCCTATATTCGGTTTCCAATAATTGAGCTTCGTGTGTTTGAATAATATAAGTTGGCTTTTTTAAAATAAGGAATTTGAAAGCTACCTCTTCCTCCCGGCACTGGCCGGAAGGGCTTTTTTTTATTTGAATGTTCTATGAGTACTATGCAAATTCATTATTAGTAAAAAATTAGAAGAAAATAAAAAGTTAGAGAGGTAAAACGGTAAAGAAAATTAAACCCCTAAGTTTAACTTAAACCTCAGTTAAATAAAAAAAATCTTCGCTACTGACCATTTTTACTTTATTTTGAATCATTAAGGCATTCGTTTATAAGTTTAAAATGTTATTTTATTAAGTTTAATTTCACCAGATTTTTATTCCTGAAAGTTAAAATTTTGTGAGAATGCCTCATATCACTCGCTTTGGAGGATTCAATATTATGGAAATTTCAATAACGGGCTTATTTTCGATTTTCATTAACTATCCTTTAAATCTTTTCTTTTGTGAATTCTGTAGTTTTATGCATCTTAAATAATCAACGGAAACTGAAATACTATTTGCTGTTATACGAAGGAAATGCAGGGAAAACGGTTGTTGGGTTGGAACGGTTCATTGGTTGTTGAAATTTATCCACCATTTAACGTTTGCATGTGCTTACACTTTGGTGACAGTGGTTTTTTTAACAAAAATAAAAAAGGAGCATTTTTTAAATAAGTAATGCTGTAGAAGGCATTATAATATCTCTACCATGTTTCATTTCAGCTACATTTTTCTGGGAGCACGGCAGTGCGTTCGCCAAGTTCGCACAAGCCGTAAGCTACCTTTTCCTGAACCATTTCGGCATACTTTTCACCCCCTCTTAACGTCGTTTTGGGAAGAGGTATAGAAAATTTTCTTTTATACACATGTTCGTATGGTCAAACTGAACTAAGATTCCACGATTTCATGTTTCTATATTTAGTAGTTTTTGAAATATTAAATTCCGAAAAAGCGCTTTTTTGTCACTGACTCACTTCGCATCATCAAATAACTAAGGTACTTCTAAAAGTCGTAGAATCATGAAATTTCACAAGTAAGTCGGGTTTGTAGCACAATTAACCAGAAAAATCTGAAAACACAGAATTTCCGCTTCTAAACCCTTCAAACAGGGGGTGTTCATTTGGCCGTAAACAGTTCCTTAACACATTCAATTGTGCCAATGTTGGTCGCCAAAACTCGATTACAGAGTTTTGAAGGGGTCACGTGATTTCAAGCAGAATAACATTTTCTATATATGTTTTTCCAAAGATGTTTTTTAAATAGAAAAAATGAATATACCTAAAAATTTTAATCAGTATAGGTTATGATATGTTTACGATATTAATACAATAAAACATTTAACAAAATATAACCGCAATTCGGTGCGTTTCCGATATAGTAGCCTTGGCGAAATACAAAAAATAGCCTTGACGAGAAAAGAAATTTGATAATAATGTATTTTCTGGCAACCTATTTACTGTGTCATATAAACAAGCAATTATTTCCATATGTATACAATCTATATTATAAAGGACAAACATATCTGTGCGTAACGCATACGTCATGTTGCGAATGGCAACACTTTGAAATTTGAAATAAAATTTTGGTCTTGCATTTTCTCTACTGCAAATTTTTAAACTTCTATGCATCACACATTTTAACTTTTTACACCGTCGTATAAGGAAAAAAATTCTCTTTTAAATACTATTTGTTTGAAAGCTGTATCTCAATTTGTTTTTGAGATATTAATTTTTTTGTAGTTTTTAATACAAATTTTGTAATTGTGGCAACTGAAGTACTCCATTTATATTGAAAGTAAAGGGAAAATATTCATGGTTTATTATTTTTATTCATGATATCCTTATTGATGCCATTTTCACATTGCAAATAAAAGTAACTGTGGTATTAGGACATTAACTGTAACCGAAATTAACCTAGAACAAGAGCTCATATTGAAACTTATGTTTATGTGATGTTATGTCGTACTTGTATCTGTAACCTAAATAGAATAAGTTATGTGTGAATAAATTTATGCAAGTAATTCCGCTGTATACATCCATTGGAGCCTTCGACGGTTCGCTACATTATTAACATTATACATAGAATGACACTAAGTGTATAACGCTTCCGGGGTTGAACTCATCCGTTTCCTGATAATCCAAACTCGGCCATGTTAGGCTTAAGCATTCCGATGCCGTATTTGCCGACTGCCTTATTTAATCTATCTATCTATTCGTTGTGTAACATATTCTTTCTTCAATTTTTCTCAAACCTTCAAAAAGTATACAGTTATAACGCTTTAAGATCTAATTTAAAAATAACCAAATACCAACAACAGGGTTCCGATGTATACAAGCGATTACCGTTGCCATTCATAAGCACAAATTACAAATCCAAAAACAAATGAATGACTCTTTCACCTATTCATTAAATGCTCTTAAAATATTTTGCAAAAGCATATTAATATTTTGAAATACGTTTTTCACTTTTGTTTACATTTATTTACAGTTTGAATTCAGTATACACGGTTACAAATATCGCGAAAAATTTCCTCTGTTTTTCAAGGCTATCTATCTTCTGACCAATGAGAACGCTTCATGGTGTTCAGTGAATATAGCTATATTCTGTGATTCATTCCCGTGAATTATTTTGTACTGGATTAACGTTTCCTTTCTAAAAACAAATGTATTTCAAATTATTTAAAGGCTTTATTATGCTTTTACAAATATTTTAAGAGCAAAATTGGATGCCGACCGTACTTTTTAATGATTCGTTCAAAGAGTCATTCATTTGCTTCTGGATTTGGAATTTGTGTTGTATATGTGGCATCACAAGTGAATGTTGATTTAATTTTCTATCTTAAAACGTGCTTCCTTTTTCACTGTTCGCAAAAGTTACATTTTTAGACAGATTATCAAAATAAATTAACATTTAAGAGATGACTTACAGTCAATTATCTTCATTTAAAATTAGATTGGCAGCTCTATCTATCCCTATATGAAAGTAAACAAACAATTGATTCATTCGTCTTGAATTTTTAAAATATTTTAAAACAAACGTTTATATGCTCTGTTGCGCCATCTGTCGGTATTTAAAATAGAAAAAAGAAAATTTTCTTTTTAAAATGTTTGAATTCTGAAGACATTGGGGAAAAATTGAATATTTCTTATAAAATGAAATTAGAATATCAGGAATATGTAATGCCGTGTATTACACACACATATATATATGTGTGTATATATATATCAATGCATTATTATACTGAGTAAAATTTTTTATTTTGTAGGGAAAATAAATTTGTAATTTAATAACAGAATGTGAGAAAAAAAATTGTTAATGTAATTAATAGTTGCAATTTACTTATGCGATAAAAGATGATTTTTAATTATCAAAATTTATTACAGGTTTCTTTTATGCATGTTTTAAAAAAATCGGGATTTTTTCTGTTCAACTTTTTAATATTTAATTTATATAATTATTATTTTGGCAATCAATACAAATAATCTTTCTGCTGGAATTGTCTTTTATTTTACCCCATATCATCAGGTAAAATAGTTAATTGACAATATGTTTTAAAATAGTATTATTAGTACTAATTTGCATGTTTTTGTGAAATATTTCTTCAAATTTTGTGAGTGAAGTTCATTTGCGTACTTTATGTCAGTATTTTACCAGTTCAATTAATAATTTTCTTGCAAATTAAGTTTCAATGAAAAATGGGCTGTTTTTACTTTACCCAACCCGACCCTATTAGTCAGAGAAGACAAAATTTATTACTTCACAATTCTTTTTATAATGCAATGCTATATATATTTTTTTGAAAATGCAAACACGTCATTCTGACGGGCTATATTCTAGTATCTTCATAACAACGCATGGTGGCAGTCGGTTAAAACGATGTTTACTACAGTTGAATACTGAAAACGGATTCATATCTTAAAGTAAGAAGTTTCCCTTTCTTGCATAATTATACGACACATATGTATTCATTTATTAAGAATTAAAATGTCTAAAGATATAGAGTATAGAAATTCATATCAGGTTACACCGCCAGAATCATTTACTTTTTCATCACCAACACTTTGGTTAAAATGGAAGCAATGTTTCGAAAGGTATCGATTCGCTTCGGGTTTAAAAAATCAAACAGAGGTAGAACAGGTAAATTCTCTTATTTATCTCATGGGAGATAAAGCAGAAGATATTTTTGCGTCTTTTAACTTGTCGGAAGATGACCAGCAGAAATATAACATTGTTCTGAAACATTTTGATGATCACTTTATAGTAAAGAAAAACACAATTTTCGAGCGGGCGCAGTTTAATCAACGCATTCAAAACGAAGGGGAATCTGTTAATGATTTTATAACTTCACTTTATTCACTAGCTGAGCATTGTGATTACGGAGTTCTTCATGATGAACTGATACGCGATAGAATAGTTGTCGGTATTAGAGATAAATCATTAAGTGAGAAATTACAATTGGATCCAGACCTTTCTTTGAGCAAAGCTATAGAAAAAGTTCGGTTATCGGAATCAATTAAAAAGCAGCAAGAGATTCTTACTTCTAGTAATGCTTCTGTCCATAGAGTTTCTAGTGTAAACAAAACAAAGGTGAATTTTAAGAGAGGGGTATCCAGTCAAAATCCACGGTTTAAAGAAACTGATAAAAGGAATAATGGGAAAAAAGAGTATCCAAAACCCTTTGATCTTTGCAAATGGTGCGGTAAATCTACACATAACAGAAAAGTATGTCCAGCAAAAGATGCTAAATGTCTGAAATGCTCCAAATTAGGGCACTATGCACGAGTTTGTAGGAAAAATGAAAGTAAATCTGAAATCTCATTCTTAGGAACAATTAGGGAAACACGCTCTAATAATAGTAATGATTTGTTATGGTCAGTACCTATTCAAATAAAAGGTAAAACCATTCGCTTCAAAATAGATAGCGGAGCAGATCACACTGTTATTCCTGCTACTTCATCGATTTTAAAGGATTCGAAAATCTTAAAACCAGACAAAAAGCTTTGCGGCCCGGATGGGAAAATACTAAAACACACAGGAAAACTTATTGAGGAGATCCAATACAAGGAAAAGAAAATAACCGAAGAAATCCATGTAATTGAAGGACTGCAGAGCTACTTATTGGGAAAACCTGCGATACTAGCTTTTGGATTGGGACCGAATATTTCAGAAATCACAATAAGTCCTAAGCAAAATTTTCCTGAACTGTTCACAGGCCTGGGGTTACTGAAAGGTTGTTATACGATTAAGCTTAAGCCGAACTCTGTCCCGTTTGCTATTTCAGCTCCAAGAAGGATACCAATTCCACTGCTGAAGAAAACTGAAATGGAAATCAAGAAGATGATTGCACAAAAAGTTATTGTTCCTGTAACCAAACCGACAGAATGGTGTTCACCGGTCGTTATCGTTCCTAAAAGTGATGGTACTGTTCGCTCATGTGTCGACTTAGTCCAGTTAAACAAATCTGTGGAAAGAGAATTTCATCCATTGCCTTCAGTGGAATATTCATTGAATCTACTGACAGGTGCTAAACTTTTTTCAAAGTTGGATGCTAATTCAGGTTTTTGGCAAATTCCACTTGATGGATCTTCGTCATATCTCACGACTTTCATCACTCCTTTTGGAAGATACAGATTTTTAAGATTACCTTTTGGAATCTCATCTGCACCAGAACATTTCCAACGTAGAATGTCACAGCTGCTAGAAAATATCCCAGGTACTATTTGTCACATGGACGACATCTTAGTGTGGGGAAGCGATCAGAGTGAACATGACCAAAGACTGAGGATTATTCTGAACAAGCTTAAAGAAGCTGGTATTACTCTAAATGACAAGAAATGTAAGTTTTCAGTCAAGAGAATCAAATTCTTGGGACATATTATTGATGACAAAGGCATCCATCCTGATGAAGATAAAATTAGAGCAGTGAAAGAATATCCACCACCAAAGAACAAAAAGGAATTAAAGCAAATGCTAGGCATGGCAAATTTCCTCTCGCTAGATTTGTTCCAAATTTTGCAGAAATGTTTTCACCGTTAACATCTTTGTTAAGTCAAAAGAATGAGTTTGTCTGGGACGAACCTCAAAAACAAGCATTTCAAAATTGGAAGAATGTCCTGACATCTCAACCTGTTTTAAAGGTTTATAATCCACAGAAAACTTCAATTGTCACAACAGACGCTTCTTCTTATGGAATAGGAGCCACCTTGAGGCAAGAACAAGAAAATGGAGAAATTTCTGTCGTGGCATATGCATCCAGAACACTCACACCTACTGAAAAGAGATATGCTCAAATAGAAAAAGAGGCACTTGCTCTAGCTTGGAGTTGTGAGAAATTTCGAGATTACCTAACTGGAACTCACTTTAGGTTAGAAACCGATCATAAACCTCTAATTCCAATCTTCTCAAAGAAAAACCTTGAAGATTTATCTCCACGGTTGCAAAGATTGAAGATGAGGATGATGCGATATTCTTATTCTATATTCCACATACCAGGGAAGAAACTTTATGCAGCTGATGCCTTGTCAAGACAACCTCAAGAAACTAGAGAAAATGTTGAAGAATTGGAGGAAGAAATTGATGCTTATATTCGTATGGTAATTTCCTCATTACCCGCTTCATGCAACAGGTTAGAAGAATTACGACAATCCCAAAAGTCTGATGCAACATGCAAAGAACTAGAAAATTTAATCCTGAATGGTTGGCCATCAAGGAAAAATATAGAACCAAGTTGTCTACCTTACTGGAATCATCGATATGAAATATCGATCCAAGATGGACTCATAATGAAGGGCTGTCGAATCATCATTCCTGCCTGTCAGCGAAAAAAGGTTCTGAAACAAATTCATGAAGGACATTTGGAAATTACGAAATGTCGCGCAAGAGCAAGATCATCTGTCTATTGGCCTGGAATAAATAGAGAAATTGAAGAAATGATAAAGAATTGCACATCATGTATCAAGGAGACCACTTATCGCCATCAACCACTTATCCCTACCGAATTTCCTGAACGACCATGGGAAACTGTGGGCATGGATCTTTTTAAGCTTTATGGATTTTGGTACTTAATCGTGACCGATTACTTCTCAAGATATCCAGAAATCGCCAAACTAGAAAGATTAACTTCGGAGGAAGTAATTCTCCACTGCAAATCAATCTTTGCCAGGCATGGGATCCCTAATGTGGTTAGATCTGACAATGGTCCACAATTTGAGCCAATTAACTCATCTGAATTTTCAAAATTCTCAAAGCTTTATGGATTTCGGCATATCACATCAAGTCCTAGGTATCATCAAAGTAATGGTTTCATTGAATCTGCAGTAAAAACCATCAAGATACGACTCAAAAAAGCTGATGACCCCTACCTTTCTTTAATGGCATATAGAGCATCACCATTAGAGAATGGCCTCAGTCCGGCGGAGCTTCTCATGAATCGTCGTATTAAGACAACACTGCCAATTGCAAGATCTCAATTAGAGCCAAAAATTGAAAACAGGGCTGAACTTCAAAGGAAGGAAGAGAAGAGAATAGAACGGCAAAGAGAAAACTATAACAAAAGTCACGGAGTACGAGACCTTAGTAATCTTGATGTTGGAGATGGAGTGTGGATCACAGACAAGCGAGCTACTGGTACGGTTCAGCAGAGATTAGATTATCCACGTTCGTACGTAGTCAAATCTGGAAAAAGGGTATATCGTTGAAACAGAATGCATCTTGTCCCATCAACTAATTTCCAGCCGGAAACTGATGATGTGGATGATCTTCAACCAGACGTTTCCAGTAATGAGTCTCCAGTACCACAGAGAATTCCTAGTCCAATCAAACCTAGCTCTCAGAATCTTCATCCATCCTGTAACAATGGTAAACGTAACTCTATGTCTCCACGAAAGCATCAAGATCAGTATATCACCAGAAGTGGAAGAGTTGTTCGCCCTCCGCAGAAATTGAATCTTTGAAGAAAGGGAGATGTGGTATTAGGACATTAACTGTAACCGAAATTAACCTAGAACAAGAGCTCATATTGAAACTTATGTTTATGTGATGTTGTGTCGTACTTGTATCTGTAACCTAAATAGAATAAGTTATGTGTGAATAAATTTATGCAAGTAATTCCGCTGTATACATCATTGGAGCCTTCGACGGTTCGCTACATTATTAACATATCTTCATAACAACGCAGTAACTTTTTTATAATTTTTGAACAGAAAATGATGTCAGACATTAAATAAAACACGCATTCTTCATCATAAATCAGCTACATTTTAATATTTTTACGTTACGCTGATAAATGAGTTTGAGGCGCTCGGCAAAAGGATTCATTGAGTTAAAATGATATATTTAAAACAAAACGATCATTTTTTTTTGATAAAACTAAATATTTGACCAATGGCGAATACTATGACAACTAAAGTCAAATTTCTGAATTTTTTTTTCGCGGTACTAAGATTAGAACTTAAGGTTTGTGCGAATGTTCACATGAAAAGTTGTATCGGACAAACGTGACTTTAACTTTGGAAATGCATTCATTAATAATATATTCTTTTGCGCGTTAAAATACTTTCATATTGTGAATTTGAGTGGTACGTATGTAAATTACGAGAATGTGAAAATAACGTACAGTTTAGATTTTATGGGGGAAAATTTTATGATGTGACAAAGCGAAATCCTTTTTACTGATTTTTCATCCCGTAAAAACAAACATAAGAGCTCCATCGATAACTTCATCATAATTACTCATCTTGATTACGTAATCTAATACAGTTTAATTTTTCAATAATTTAAGCAGTTGAAGTTTGTAGAAATAATATTTTGGTAATTTTGGGTTTAAAATATTATTTGTTTTAAGAGTTAGACAACCAATGTAAGATGATTTTTTTCTTGTAATTATTTTTGTAGGTTTATTATAATTTCGATCTGACAGTTCTTTCAAACATTTTAGTACGTCGGGTTGCAACTCGTTTATTTAATGTAAGGACCGCGCGGCAGTGCAATACTTATTTATTTCCAGTGTCACTTCTCAATGTTAATTTAACATAGAAAAGCCGATGGAGATGATAACTTTTTCATTTTTTCTTCCCACCTTTTTGTCCCTGATGCCACTCATTTTTTATTCTTTACTAATTCTAATAATATTATAAATTTAAAGTTTTAAAACGTTTGCCTGACGTCAGGGTCAAAACGAATGGCTAAATACCTTTGCATATGGGTGAATTATAACCCATAGAGAAACAAGGGCCAATTTTTTTGTATATTATTCAAATATTTTTCTTAATAATCCCAAATTTCACTTTTTTCATTGAGAATCAACGGACATTTTTAATAGAAAATGTAACATTTTTTCTTCATTGTTGCAAAAATTTCAAAAGCCGTAATAATAATTTATTTGGTTTTAATAGAGATTCCCACGTAAAAAATTTTAATTGAAATATATATATATATATATACCGGGTGTCCCAAAAAGGACTGACTGATTTTAAAATTCAATAACTTGCAAACGGTGACGGATATTAAAAAAATTCTTGCATGAGGGTTATGCATAAGGTCAAAAGTTTTATTACAGTGATTTTCAATTTTAGTTCGATTTACAAACAATAGATGGCGCTGTAAGTAATAGTCGCTAAATACAGGCTCGATTTTTGGTCCTTTATCTTGTTCCATGCAGAAAAAGGAGATGGAAATGTATTATCCGGGCCACGAAGTACCAAAAATCGAGCCTGAATTTAGCGACTATTGCTTACAGCGCCATCTATTGTTTGTAAATCGAACTAAAATTGAAAATCACTGTAATAAAACTTTTGACCTTATGCATAACCCTCCTGCAAGAATTTTTTTAATATCTGTCACCGTTTGCAAGTTATTGAATTTTAAAATCAGTCAGTCCTTTTTGGGACACCCGGTATATATATTTTAACCATTTGGAAAAATGGTTATTGTTCTCGTCAGGGTAGGAAATTAAAAGCATATCTGAACGTTTTCATTGGTTTAATCCGCAATTTATTCATTATCTGATTGGTATATACAGTAATCTGTATTTCCCTTTGGTTTCAACAACGATGGACAACAGAGTATTGCCACTATGACAAAAAAGTAATAAAAACTACAAAAAAAATTAATAAATCAGAAACAAATTGAGATACAGCTTTCAAACACATTGCATTTAAAAGTACATTTTTTTTCTCTATCCGACGGTATAAAAAGTAATATTGTCGGATGTTTAGAAGTTTAAGAATGAAATTTTATTTAAAATTGGTCGTGAGATATTTTTGGAAATCTGATGATAGAAAAGCCTTTTCCCGAACAGCAAATGAAATGCTTGGCTATTACGTAAGTTTCATAGGAAATCTGACGAGTTGCAGGCGATTTTTCTTGCTTGCAATTTTTACGTGTAATAACACTATTAATCTTTAATTCATCGCTTAGGTATAATGTATGACCAGCTCCGTAGAAGTTTAAAAATTTACAGTACCGAAAATTGTAAAACTGAAATTTCTTTTAAAATTTGTTCATGATGGGTCCAGGAATGTTATCGTTTAATCCATGGCGTACGTAATGTAGGATCAACTCCGTGCGATTTTTAATGTCTTAAATTTTAGTCTTTGAAAAAATAATTTTCCAAATGGTCTTTGTAATTTATTAAATTGCTTTTTATTTATTTTTTTTCAAAATTTAAAAAGATGAATATGGCGTCATAGTGGAAATAAAAAGGATATTTTCAGAATACGTTTTTGCTTTGGTCAAGTTTATATTTTAGTAAAAAGTTTCTAATGGATAGCTATTTTTACGCAGGTAGCGAACTTAGTGGGGAATCACATAACTTAAATCTTAAAATGTTTTTTTTTTTTTTTTTTCGAGATGAGAACTATTTATACCCCAAGTTAATCTTAGGTAATAATTTTCTGATGTGTTTACATCACCCTTTGGGAGAGAATAAGGTTTAAAAATTCAAGTAAAACTTTTATTTTTTTTTATTTTTTACTGTATCACAGCTATAATATTGTTAAATATTAGCAGTAAGGATTCAACAGAATTTACATATACATTCATAGCTTTTCTGAGTGGGAAATGGGGTATCTAAATTTAAGTGAAGTTAATTTTTTATGTTTTGATTATAGATTTTTTACGTTCAGATTGGAAGTTTTTGTCCAAACTACCGCAACCTGCATTACTACAGTGGTGAAACATTTTGAATTACACATTGGTAAACTGCATCCCACATTGTGATACAATACCGCATACATCAAAGCCTGATGATGATACTCTGTATTAATTTTGAAATGCGTTCGTCTTAGTGCTGTAGTCATTAAAAAACTTGAGATATTAAACAAAAACATAATTTGAAGAACAAATTAAAAAAACAAAATTTATTTCCTACATTGTTTAAGCCCGAGAAGGGACAGATATTAAGTTATTTCATTCAATTAGTTCTACATTTAATGTTAAATTTTTGTTACAAATTAGTTAAGCCAATTGAAGATTAAAAAATAAAAATAAAATTCATACAATGTGATACTTAAAACATCCTAAAAACTTAGATTCCGTTCAAATGAAATCGAAATAAATCTTAGACTTTTTTTAAAGTTTTGTATTTTGCATGCATCTTATCATTTTATGCACAATTTTCATAAACATAATACTAAATCTGCAATACAAATATTTTCAATTAAAAATGGAAGAAGTCTAAGATTTATTTCGATTTCATTTGAATGGAATCTATTTTTTTAGGATGTTTTAAGTATCATATTGTATGAATTTTATTTTTATTTTTTAATCTTCAATTGGCTTAACTAATTTGTTACAAAAATTTAACATTAAATGTAGAACTAATTGAATGAAATAACTTAATATCTGTCCCTTCTCGGGCTTAAACAATGTAGGAAATAAATTTTGTTTTTTTTAATTTGTTCTTCAAATTATGTTTTTGTTTAATTGTATTATTAGCCTACTTACTGTTAATTTATTGTTAATTTTAAATCTGTAAAAGAAAGATAATAGTTATAGATAAGATATGTTGGTCGACAAAACCCGATTACAGAAAATTAGCATGAGTTATAAAGGTGTTACATGATTTCAAGCTGAATGAATTTTTACATGCTTTTACAAAAATCTTAATAAGGCAAATCTTTCAGTTTATCTGTCCATCTTTCTATCTTTTACTTCCTTAAAACAAATTTTATTAAAGACCGGAAGGCGTCTGCACAGATCATCACCTCATCGAGTTGACGGCTGAAATTTTAGGATTAGTTAAATGTCGATTAGCGTATTGAAATGTAACTGGTCTGCCAAGTCATATCTTTGTGGAAAACACCTACAGACTCGATTTTACAGGTTAATTGGTGGATTTTCCATTGTGTTTTCCTGCACTTATTCCTCCATGTTTCCAAACTTTTGGATGCAGGAAAATACAATAATAAACCTATTAGATTAGTTAACCACTAAAATTAGGTCTTCAGGTGGTTTCTACCAAGATATGACTTGACAGACCAGTTGCATTTAAATATGCTAATCTAGTTTTAACTAATCCTAAAATTTCATCTGTAAACTCGATGAGGTGATGGTGTGTACAGACGCCTCCTGGTCTATTATAAATGTCGGAATTCTAATCTCAATAGCACTCTGGTCAATCTGGCAATTATCCCTACTATTTATGGAACACTATTCCTTTAAGTGCGTTTTAGTGATGTTAATGAACTTATGCATATGCATCATACATATTATACATATGCATATAATACGTAATACATTTGCATCATACATATTATACGTATGTGTATAATACATAATACATATGAATCATTATCACGTCAGAACAAACAAAACATTTTTTGTCGTCAAATTTGAGAATTGACATGATATATTACCAAATTTGGCGACACTTTGCTAAATGTCGCCAAGCTTGGTGAATATTTGACGCTAGTGGCTATTTTTCAATGAGTTAATTATTAATGCGAGTCATCTATTTTTATTTTTCCGCATATCATCTGAATAGTTAAATGATATAACGTGCTAATATTTCCAAAGTGCTAATAGTTTCGTCACTGCCAAAACCTCTGCTATTGTTATTATATTGTACTGTTATTATACTTACTGTGACTATGTTGTTAATCTTTACACCGCTAAAACTTCTGTATTATATAAAGAGAATATACGGAAACTATTAAAGCATTGAAACTGCCAGTTCTCCTTATGATTATTATAATTCTATAATATGTAACCTGTTAATCGATTTGTACGTTAGAATGAATCTTCTATAATCCGGTTCCTCGCATTTTAGTTTTCAGGTTTCAAATAAAATTAGCTAAAATCTTAAAACCATGGCACATTGACTAATTCTTCAACACGATCAGATGAGAAGAATGATAGATTTTCAAATGGATCATGGCAGTGAGCCGGTAGACCTTCTATTCTTCCGTAATCGAGTCTATTGAAAAGGTTAACGTGAAACAAAAAAGATATTAGCGTCAATATGGTTTAATGCAAATGCAGATATTGTCAAAGGATTTCATAAGAACCATTTCACTTGTACCCAGTCGTATCAGTTAAAATACAGCAATTGGCAGTGAGCCCAATTAGAAAAGATTACTTAATAGGATTAAAAATTTCCGCATTAGAGAAGGAATCGTAACTGCTAAGGAAACATGCATAAGTGAGTTAAGAGATATTTGTCACGAAAGATGAAATACATAACAACACAAAACATATGATGTGCTTCCATGATCATAAAGAGTTCTTGATTTCTCTATCAAAAGCTTCCGACTTGGCGAAAGAATGGGCAAGTAAATTAAATTATGAATAACAGTAACACGATGCAACGTTTAACATGGAATTAATATGGTAAATACTGCTTGCTAGAGGCGGCTTGTATTTTAATATAAAAAGAAATAAAGTATAAATTTGTAAAGCTCAATAAAATAAATTTGGGTATTTTTATTTTAGCCGCACGCAAGTGGCAAATCGCCAAATACTGTTCCCAGCTCCATTTTTCATATTGCATTCATTTCATTTAAAAATATAAACTTTTCAATCATCTCATTCAAAATAGATGCATTTTCCTCATTTTATTTAATAGAATATTTAACATAGAAATAAATAAATAAATAAATAAGAAATAATAACATAAACCATTTTATTTGAAAATCAAAGCATTGTTTCTAATTTACACATGTGAAAAATGAAAACTGCTATTGGCGAAAAAACAAAAGGCTAATGAGGAGATTTGCTCCCGGCTAACATAAAAGTACCGAAATTTAAGATTTTTCATATTAATATAATTTAGAATAACAAACTTGAAAAAACATACAAAAAGTAGTGATATCCCAACAAAAAGTTTTCGGTAAGAAAAAAAAAAAAAAAAAAAAAAGCGCCAAGTTCTCCTTAATGTTTCAGCCAGAAAAAGTAGTGATATCTGAAGTTCGCACAAGTTAAAAGCCAAACATCCCAAATCTTTCATTGAAAATGGCTTCCTGCGACTTGGCCGTTAATGCCTTCGAGAGAGTTTTTCAAATTTTAAAATATGTACAAATGAGCTACATGCCAACTACATTTTTTGATTATTTTAGGCATTTTGTGGCACACAGTACAGAAATAAAATACACATTTGAAAAAAGCATTTAAACAACTTCAGCCTATTTAAATGCTTAGAAGTTAAAAATAACAAAATACTTGTATTCAGGAGATAATATCCCTAATTACTAAAACATAATTAGTATCAACTTTTAACAGTTTATAAATCGAATACCTCTTAATGTATGCAAACAAACTATAATAAATGTTCAAACGAAAAAAATCTCTTTCGTCAATACACAAAATTTCAATATTATACAATAAAATATAATATAACATATTGTGAGATTTGAAGTAAGTAAATTTTGTTTTATTTCTTGGGTTTTACATTAATGACTTTAGCTTTAGACCGTACAAAATGGCAATTAAACCACAAGTGGACTAAATGATCTGTAATCAAAACTAATGTTTGTTGAAACTGAATGGTAGTTATCATAAATCTTTTACTTATAATGTCTTTATGTGAATTTGCCTCTTTGCATTCTAATATTACTTTTAATATTTAAATAATTCATAAATGCGTAATTTCCAATCATTAATTTTGAAATGCTGTAGAAGGCATTAACGGCCAAGTCACAGAAAGCCATTTTCAATGAAAGATTTGGGATGTTTGGCTTTTAACTTGTGCGAACTTCAGATATCACTACTTTTTCTGGCTGAAACATTAAGGAGAACTTGGCGCTTTTTTTTTTTTTTTTTTTTTTTTTTTTTTTTTTTTACCGAAAGCTTTTTGTTGGGATAATATTTATTGTCTACATTTTAGTACATTATTACTATATTTTGAATATTTAAAAGTAATCTAACATAATATAAAGAAAAACTTGTTACTACATGTTCTGAAATTGGTTAATAGCGTACTATAACGTGCACAGGCGTCAGGCAGTTGATTGTTTTGCGTTAATGAGTCATCTATGGTCTTTACTTTGAATGGAATGAATCACTTCTGTTTAGATCGCTGATCGTGGGACGCGTGCGAGCGCGCACACACACACATACGCGCAGGGCTTAATTTCTAACAAAAAAAGTACCGGAGCCCTAATATTCTGCAGTACCAGTACAACAACCGTACACCCCCCCTCCCCCCCCCCCAATCACTCCAATCTGCTTATTTATATTTCGTGCATTATTTGCAAAATTTAAAGCATTTTTTTCTTTAACAAAATAAAAATTTTAAATATATCTATCCGCATATACTTAAATGTCAACTATTCCACACTTCAGTTGTCACGCCTTGTGAATAGTAATCTTTGCCTAATTTTAAAGTTAACTAATTGCAGAATTCTACGATTAAATATTGTAGGGATTATGAATAAGGAGTGTTAAAACAAAAAAGGGGATAGTTCGCAGCTATGCATTTTTAAGAAAAAAAGAATGAAATTTAAAGAAATTAATATTTATATGCTAAAGAATGGAACAATATTTTTCAATTTCCTATAAAAGGTGCATATCTTAAACTATAATCGATTACTTTCGCATAACAATCTTTTGTGGTGAGTCCCTGAAAATCAGATTAAATAAAAAAAAAATTGACACCGTTATCGAAAAGAATCGATGCTTTTATAGAAAAAGGGGAACACTGCTCGATTGCTTTCTATCAGAATAACATTACATGGCAAATATATCTACTTGCAAATGAAAAGAAACAGCCAATAACAAATTATCTTATTGTTACAAAAGAAAATCGAACTGAAAGCAAATTCATTGTTCAGTATCTTGAATAGCGCCGTATTCGTCGCCGACATATATTTGAAATAGAAAAATACGATTTTTGTTTCCCCTTCATTTTGATGTTTGACCTTTCAGTCCAAGCCCAAAAACTGATATAAAAATTGAGTCCGTTTTATCTCCATCTCCTACGTGTGTGACACGTTACGTCACATAAAGTGTTTTGGTAAAAAAGAATGCAAAAGCTTGGAGATGGGAAGGAAAGGAAAAACTAATTTAGGCTTCGGTTTATTGGAAACGTTATTGCACTGGGCTCCGGAGCCCTGTATTTACGAGCTCCGGTAAATTTCAACCAACATTGAAATATTTACTAAAAACAGAGAAGTTACCGGAGCCGGGCTCCGGTGGGCTCCGCCGCAAATTAAGCCCTGCATACGCGTGCACACACACACACACAGAGAGAGGGTCATTTCAGGTTTTATATTGTGGGACTTTGTTTCCCCCATAAACATAAAAGACTCAAACGGTACAACAGGAAGAATCACAAACTGTAAATAATGACTTATATATGACTTATATTGAATATTAATTTATTAAAAAATATTTGTTGCAAACATTCATTACGTGCACACATGTCATTAAAATGAAATTCAATAAAATATGAACAGTAGTGTCTGTCGTATATAATCTGTCGTATTATATGTTAAGTAAGCTTTTAACCAGAGGGGGGGGGGGGGGGGGATTTTTCTTCCATTTACGTCTTAGTCGTGAAACGAATTACTGACGTAAGTGGAGGTATTACAGGACTTTGGTAATCAAACAAGTCGCGAGAAAATTCCAGGTTTGGCCTTGTACTTGTGCCGTCGTTTTATTAATAAACGAGTAATTTCCTTTTAAATGAAACAATGTCGCAGATATTTTGAACAAGATGGATTCTAAAAAACAATACTTTTTAAAAATAAATCTTTAAGAAGCATGTCAGGATATCTGTTATATTTCTTTTAAAAATAAAGTTTTCTCTATCAAAACAGAATGCTTGTAGCGCCGCGGCACAATGAATGGTTTCACCTGTTCAGCACATGCTAAACTACTCAAGGTCAAGAATTCTTGCCAAAAGGACGGTCACATCCGATTTTTTTGTAGACAGAAAAAAAAGCCACTCTTCGAAAGAGTAAAATGAACACGTGAGGTTTTACTTTCGGGAGCAGTGGTGAAATAAACAGGAAGTATTAACGAAAGAAATTCAGCCGCATTTATCAGTTATAAATTGCAAATGTGCACTAAAATGAAACACCTTCATCCAGTGTTGAATTCAGGGGGTGACCCGGAATAAGAAGCACCCCCCCCCCCCCCGGAAGATTTGCGATTTTGTGTTTTCAATGGTCAAAAAGTGCACCCTCCTCTCCCGCGGAACACCATAATGTCCCTCCCCCGTAACCGCAGAAATCCCTACTGGAGAAAAGTGCCTGAATCCAACACTGCCTTCATCGGAGGTAGGGCCTGATCAGACCCTGCAGATATAGTTTGCGAGGCCCGGCCCGGTAGAGATTCGAATGCGGGCCCTCAAACATGGTATTATTTAATAAACTTATTTAACAATTGCTTTTTAAAAAAAGAAATACGAATTTGTTTAAAATTTGCTTAGGGGTCTCTGTGGAGCTGGGGCCCGTGCCCCATTTCACTAGCTTAGTCACTCTCTCATTGTACAGTCGTCCGAAAAACCCCAGAAAACACCCTATGCGCTAAATTATAGCAAGGAATAAGTATAAAAGTAATTAGGTAGATTTCGTAAGAAATACTACCTATTGTAGTCGTTACCATGGTGCGACTTTTAAAAAATTCCTTCATAACTTTTCATTATAGGGCCCCAGGACCCTAGGAACCCAAAACCACCCCCACCTAAAAAGTTTATATATGGTACTAAATGTAGACTTCCATCTAAATTTAATGTTAAATCTATTATCAAACAGTTTACATATGATATTGATATTTTTATTTATAAAATTTCTATCTCTTATAATAAGCCTATTGAATATTTTAATCAATGGAAAATATTAGTAACTGAAAAATTAACTATGGCTTTAAAAAGTAATATTGCTGATTTGG
This sequence comes from Maratus speciosus, assembly GCA_963932465.1. Classification (NCBI taxonomy): domain Eukaryota; kingdom Metazoa; phylum Arthropoda; class Arachnida; order Araneae; family Salticidae; genus Maratus; species Maratus speciosus. The sequence continues at coordinate 318,973,376 of OZ010788.1, forward strand.
TTTATATTAATACAAAGCATTTTTTCCAACAAATTACTAAATTACAAAAAAACTACGTTATTACATATGTAGACAAATCTCCTAACAATTATGCTATTATATGTAAATCATATTATCACCAACTTCTTACAAATTGTATTTCTTCTAATAAGTCATTTCAAAAAACTAATGAAAATGTAATTGTAAATAATCGTAAAATTCGAAGTTATTATAAACTATTAAATATTTTATCTACTAACTTTAATTATCCATATTTAGTTCTTATTCCCAAATTTCATAAAACTCCAATTAAATTTAGGACTGTAACTATTGGTTGCAATACATATAATAATAAAGCCAATAAACTTCTCTTAAAAATTCTTAATCAATTATATGTACTTACTACAAACAATGATAATACACATTGTATAAAAAATAGCTATCAACTTGTCAATATTTTAAAAAATCTTCATTGTGTTTATAATATAACGACATATGACTTCAAAGATCTTTTTAATAATATAGACCTATTAGATTTACATAAAATTATAAATGCATTATTTAAAAAGTATTATAAAAAACTGGAATTACCATCTAATATAGATATTGCATATTTTAAATCTTTAACTAACTTCATTATATATAATAATTATATATTGCAAGATAACACTTTATATTTACAGCATGTCGGTATACCACAAGGCGGTTGTACTTCCAGTTTACTCTCAGACTTATACTTATATCATTATGAACGTAATTTTACTAATAATAATCTACATTTATATCGTTATATTGATGACATAATTTTAATTGATACTGATCAATCTGCAATTACTCGATTTCCAGTTGATTATCCCACTAATTTGGAATTAACGGAAAACCTTTTATCTAACAATACAATTAACTTCTTAGATCTTAAAATTACAATAAAAGACAACAAAACAATCACAGATTTATATGACAAACGTAAAGAATTTAAATTCAAAGTTAATACATTTACAAATTTTAAATCTTGTCTACATCATTCTGTATTTCGAAATATAATACTTAATCATTTATATAGAATAAAATGTTTATGTTCTTCTCCTCTAATTAACAATAATATTAAAAAACTAATTTATGATGCATTAAATCATGGTTTTCCAAAAAAATTCATATATTCATTAATATACAATTAGTACTTTTCTTACATGATCTTTTAAAACAAATTAACACACGCGTAAACAAAATTACAAAAAAATTATAAAATAAAAAAATATCTATAAAAAATTAAAAATTGTAAAATAATATAAAAAAATTATTATAAGCTGGTTGGGTGGGTAGATGTTAGAGTACGGAGGAGGGTGGTGTTGTCTGGATAATACGCAATGGTTAATTATTAAAAAAAAGGGGGGGGGGGCTTTTGTATTATTACTATATTTTTGATACGTATTTTATATGGATGTTGATTTGATATTTTATATGAAATTGGAGAATTTCATTAATATTATAATTAGCTTAATTATTGATTAATCTTATTTACAATCATTTGTTATTAAATTTTAATTTACTAAGGACAATATCATATTAATTACTAATAGTATGTCATTTTTATAGTGATTAATATACGTATAAATATGTTTAATATAAATATAGTTATACTGTATGCATTAAAATTGGGTAATTATTTTTATTATTATTCCTCTATTCTTTTTAATATTTATCTATTTTCAATTTATTATCGGTTTAATGTTTTTGAATGTCCCACATTCATACTTTTTGGATTTTTATGGATGTATGAAAATATTCCACACTCTATATGTGTGCTTTTTAAGTAATGGGAATTTAAGTATCATTTAACCTTCTATATACTTCCATATGTTTTTTATTTCCTGTTCATTTTATAATTATCTTATATATAATTGATTTAAAAAATAATTTTTATATTATTTTTAATAATTATTTATATTAATTATTACTGAATTTATTTTGTTTTATAGCATATGCTATATATTATCAATGTTCTAGAATTATTTAAATTCTTAGTTTAGTTTAAATAAGTTAGCTAATAGAATATTTTGTATGCTTTTAAATTTTATTAACAATAGTTTTTTTTGTTTTTTTTTTAAATACATTGTGTGGTTTATATTAGGTTTATAATTATCTATATATAAGGATATGTTTGGTTTTGCTGTTAAAAAAATTATTTGCATTCAAATGCTTACAAATATTTATCTTGTGAATGTTGAATAATAAAAGTAATACTAGATGGCAGCACCAAAAAATTTGTCTTTTGAAGATAGCTCTAAATTTTAATTTTTCTAGCTCCATTTCAGTTATAATTTACTACACCATGGGGTATTTTTAGCTAAATTTTGACGATAATGTTAAACAGTTATTTATTAATTTAATAGTGCATTTTAAATAATGTAATTACTATCTATTTATTTTATATTATATTAAATGTATTTAACAAGGTATTTCAAACTTTATTTCAAAATGTATTAACTGCATCCTTTGGTATTAATTACTGTGATTTCTTAACTGTTTTATTCACCTTAATCTTTATGATATTCTGGTACCCATGTGCGTGGATATTTGTAAAATACTGAAATATTAATCGGTATGGTGTTTATTATTTATATTTTATATCCTATAAATATTTAAATAGGTTTTATTGATTCTTCCATTTCATATTATTTGTTTCTATTCTGTTTTCATTTTTAATCAATTCACTTGATTTTAATGGTTGTTTGGGCACAGCGGAAAATAATTTTTAGCTTTAGCTTATTTTTCTCACAGAAAACAACCATTTTGGTTATATCATTGAATTCTGTGCCCTTGACAACGTAATTCAATGTATAAGCTTTTCCATTTTTTGTAGGTGTCCACTTTTTTCTTTTTCTTCCATAATAATTCTTATAATAAATTAATTTTTTTTTAATACTTACAGCTTTAATTCATAATATTTGATGGTGGTAGGTTATGTTTAATTAATGGTTATATATATATATATATATATATATATATATATATATGCATGTACTAAATTTTGTCCGCGCGATAAAAGTCGCAATTATGCACGGATCGTCTTCAAACTCCCCAACAACTTTGAGATGGCTAATATCTCGGCGGGGATTGAAAATGGGCAAAATCGGTCCAAGGGAATGGAAATGGGGAGGGTTCAAAATTTTGAATACCGTCGGAGGTAGATTTCGAAGTTAAGTACTAATTTCACCAACAAAACTTAAATCAACATTAGAGATAAACCCAGTTCCTTCACTAAGAATGAGCTCTAGGGAGCTAAACATTTTGTGAAAATTCTAATATACAAAAATACACACACACATGTATATGGAATAGGTTTAAAAATGGCTAAAACAAATTCAGAAAACCTCAAAGTGTTAAAATATGTTAATATTTCCATAGTCGGGTTTTTATAATGTTTTAATACTTTTCTTCAAACTCACATGACGTTACATATTCACCTGCTGAGGTACATTATATTTCCAATATGACGTAATACATATATTTTTTTAATTCGTCAAACTATTTATTTCATTTTGAGTTTTCATTCTGAAATCTTGCTCTAGAAAACTTATGACGTAATATTCAATTTGTTTTCAATTCGTCAAACTATTTATTTAATTTATTTTTTCACGTGAAAAATCTTGCTATAAAAAAGCAATTGTTGTGGTGAGAATTTTATTATTTTTTTTTTAATTGTTGGCAACTGCTATAATTAAAAATATATTTATTAGGTAGATTTCGTAAGAAATACTACCTATTGCAGTCGTTACCATGGTGCGACTTTTGAAAAATTCCTTCATAACTTTTCATTATAGGACCCCAGGAACCCAAAACCACCCCCACCTATAAAGTTTATATATATATATATATATATATATATGTATGTATGTATGTATGTACTAAATTTTGTCCGCACGATAAAAGTCGCAATTATGCACGGATTGTCCTCAAACTCGCCAACAACTTTGATATGGCTAATATCTCGGCGGGGATTGAAAATTGGCGAAATCGGCCAAAGAGGGTGGAAATGAGGAGGGTTCAAAATTTTGAATACTGTCTTAACATGATTCTGATAAAACCAGCTCTTACACAACAATGGCAGGAAAAAAATAAAAGTTTTTCGTTATAGCAGTTGCCAACAATTAAAAAAAAAAAATAAAATTCTCACCACAACAATTACTTTTCTTTTGCAAAATTTTCGCGTGTAAAATTAAATAGTTTGACAAATTGAATATTACGTCATAAGTTTTCTAGAGCAAGATTTCAGCATGAAAACTCAAAATAAAATAAATAGTTTGACGAATTAAAAAAATATGTATATTGCGTCATATTGGAAATATAATGGACCTCAGCAGGTGAATATGTAACGCCATGTAAGTTTGAAGAAACGTATTAAAACATGATAAAAACCCGAATATGGAAATATTAACATATTTTAACACTTTAAGGTTATCTGAATTTTTTGTAGCCATTTTTTAAACCTATTCCATATACTCGTGTGTGTGTATTCGTATATATTATAATTTTCACAAAAAGTTTAGCTCCCTACAGCTCACTCTTTGTAAAGAAACTGGGTTTTATCTCTAATCTTGATTTAAGTTTTGTTCGAGAATTTAGTACTTAACATCGAAATCTACCTCCGCCTGTAGGCCCGCGCCGGCAGGAATTTTTTTTTCCTGTCATTGTTGTGTAAGAGATGGTTTTATCAGAATCTTGTTAAGACGGTATTCAAAATTTTTAACCCTCCCATTTCCATTCCCTTGGGCCGATGTTGCTCATTTTCAATCCCCGCCGAGATATTAGCCATCTCGAAGTGGTTGGTTATATATAAACTTTTTAGCTGGGGGTGGTTTTGGGTTCCTTGGGGTCATATAATGAAAAGTTATGAAGGAATTTTTCAAAAGCGCACCATGGTAACGACTGCAATAGGTAGTATTTCTTACGAAATCTACCTAATATTTTTCGTTATAACAGTTGCCAACAATTAAAAAAAAAGCAATTAAAATTCTCACCACAACAATTGCTTTTCTATTGCAAGTTCACGTGAAAAATTAAATTAAATAAATAGTTTTGACGAATTGAAAACAAATTTAATATTACGTCATAAGTTTTCTAGAGCAAGATTTCCGCATGAAAACTCAAAATGAAATAAATAGTTTGACGAATTAAAAAAAAAAAAAAAAAAAAAAAAAAAAAAAATTCCGTCATATTAGAAATAAAATGGATCTCAGTTGGTGAATATGTAACGTTATGCGAGTTTGAGAAAACGTATTAAACCATGATAAAAACACGACTATGGAAATATTAACTTATTTTAACACTTTGAGGTTCTCTGAATTTGCTTTAGCTATTTTTTAAACCTATTCCATATACATGCGTGTGTGTATTCGTGTATATTAGAATTTTCACAAAATGTTTAGCTCCCAGCTCATTCTTAGTGGAGGAACTGGGTTTATCTCTAATCTTGATTTAAGTTTTGTTGGTGAATTTAGTACTTAACTTCGAAATCTATCTCCGCCTGTAGGCCCGAGCCGGCAGGGATTTTTTTTTTTAAACTAGGGGGTCGGCCCCCTACGAGCTACGCTCGCCAACCCCCGTCCAGACACCGCAGACTCTAAATGCACGCTAATGTGATCGGCTTTAAAAAGATTTCGAAAGATTGAATTATCATTTAAAAAGCAATGGCGATCTCCCTATAAACGGATTTCTATTCATTTCTCTCTGATTGGGGAAATTTTAACGCCAAATCCGCTGCTGTACTACTTGATTATCCCGTCGACTAATTTCGCCAAATTATATAAATCGCCAAACCACTCGCCAAATTATACAAATTGATATAATTTTTTTTTAAATAACGAAAGAACAAATAAATTAGTACAACATTAATAAAAATACAAATAAAACGTCGAAATAAAAATAACTTGATGACGTAGACACGTGTAACAACATTTCAAAATAAGCTAATATAAAAGGAATTAAGTAAACAGAATCTTTGTCTCCTGGTGTTTTTTAACAAAGCGAAAAGAAAGTTCTTTTAAATGAGACATTTTAAATTAATTCTCAAAATATCAAATAAATGTCTAGCGCAATTTCTAAATTTAAACTTTTTTGCAATGTTATTTTGTGTTCATTTTATGTAATAACTATAATGTGACATAAATATGACGTAATTTCTCCTAAGACTTCTAACGCATATTAATGAATTTATTACTATTTTACAATATCCTTTCTCTTTTAAAATTCACGTGTATACTTTTTATGACGTAATTTTTAATAAGTTCCTGCTTTTTATAATTATTTAATTCTAATTTAAAAGTTTTTTTCCTGTTTATAATAGTCACGTGTAAATAAATTTTTAATTTGAAGCAAACATTATTGCTTGCGCTTTTTATACAGTTGGCAACAGTTTAAATTAGTACAATTTTCTGAAATCTGTAAAAAATATCTCTAGAAATGCTGAAAATTTGAATTTAAAATAGAAATAAAACCTGGAAAAATGAGTCAAAATAAAAAAATTAATGCAATCTGCACTCCGGCAAATTCTAACGCATAAAATGATCTAAAAATGATTACACTGCCATGTATAGTTTTTGCTGCTATAAAACTTTTTTAGTGGAACGATTTTGTCCAACTTTAGCATTAAATAACTCTTTAAATAATTCTTCGATTTGAAAACTGTCTGCATCAGCGTGTTTATCAAACATTTTCTGTATAAAACCACCGATTTTCATATTTTTGTATGCATTATTTTTGTTAATATTAACGAAGAAAGGCCTCCGGTCACAAAAAAATCAAAACCGGCGGCGGCGGCGGCGGCGGTGACAGCGGTAGTTACTTTTTTTTTTAGAATAGAGAGATACACTCTTTTATAAGCATTCAATTTTTACCTTGAAAATCATGCTTAATTTTATAACTACAATTCATTATTTTTCCAAAAAATTTCCTATGCATTATATCAATTTGGAGTGAGTACCGAACCCGATTACAAAAAAAAAAAAAAAAAAAAAAAAAAAAAAAGCAATTTATCAAATTACAACGATCATTTGGAAAATGATTTTCTCGAAGACTAAAATTTAAGACATAAAAAATCGCACGGAGTTGATCATACGCCATGAATTAAACATTAATAGTGTTATTACACGTAAAAATTCCAAGCGACAGAAATCGCCTGCGACTCGTACGTATTATCCACCTGAAACTTATGTATTATCCAAGCATTTCTTTGGCTGTTCGGGAAAAGTCTTTTCCATCGTCTGATTTCCAAGAAATCTGACGACTCATTTTAAAGGAAATTCATTCTTAAACTTCTAAACTTCCCACAATATTACTTTTTACACCGTCGCAGAGAGAAAAAAATGTACTTTTAAATGCAATTTGTTTGAAAGCTGTATCTCAATTTGTTTCTGAGTTATTAATTTTTTTGTAGTTTTTATTACTTTTTTGTCATAATGGCAACAGAAGGTATCCATCTTTGTTGAAAGTAAAGGGAAATACAGATTACTGTATAGACCAATCAGAAAACGAATAAAATGCGGATTAAACCAATAAAAACCTTCAGATATGCTTTTAATTTCCCATCCTGACAAGAACAACCATTTTTCCAAATGGTTAAAAAAAATCATCGCTTTTTTATGCTTCGTAGAAAGCGCGAGCTAGTAAATTTATTAAAAAATATAGTATATATAATTTTTCTCTGTTTCTTTTTTTAAATATGGCAACAGAGAAAAAGCATTATTTACATTTTAAACTAACATTTTAGGATGTCTAAATTGATTTGTCAACATTTAATCATAATTTAATTCATATCAAGCAATTAATTGATTAAAGCATATTAAAAAAATATATTACATTCTTTATTTTTTATTTATATTTTTTACATTTTAGTGTTTAAATTATTTTGTTATTCCAGCTTCACAGACAGTTGGTCTTTTTTGGTTCGGCGCATAATTAAATATATATTGTTGTCTTAATTCGTATACAATTTTAATAATAAAGAATATTTGGCGATTTATCGACCGTGGCTGACTAATGGGAAAAATGCCTTAAATTAAGTTATTAATTGATATTTAAAATTTTAAAATATTAAAAAGTTGTATTATCATCGGAGACACACTGTCATACACAATTTTTATAATTCTAGCACATCAGGAAGTGAGTTAAAAATCTCTCTATTCTAAAAAAAAGTAACTAACGCTGTCACCGCCGCCGCCGGTTTTGAATTTTTTGTGACCGGAAGTCTTTCTTCGTTAATAGTATTAATAAAAATATTGCATACAAAAGTATGAAGCATTTGCTGGGTTTCCCTGGGTGGCCATCCTCGCCTCGGTGGTATTATAGAAAAATGTTTGATAAACACGCTGTTGCAGACAGTTTTCAAATCGAAGAATTATTTTAACAGATATTTAATGCTAAAGTTGGACAAAATCGTTCCATTAAAAAAGTTTTATAGGAGCAGAAACTATACATTTAATCATTTTTAGATCATTTTATACGTTATAAGTTCCCGGTGTGCAGATTGCATTAATTTTTTTAATTTGACTCATCTTTTGAGGTTTTACTTCTATTTTAAATTCAAATTTTTAGCAGTTCGAGAGATAGTTTTTACATACTAGGGGGCTCTGCCACCTACGAGCTACGCTCCCCAACCCACGTTCAGACACCGCAGACTCTAAAAGCACTCTAATTTGATCGGCTTTAAAAAGATTTTGGAAGATTGATTTATAATTTAAAAAACAGTGGCGATCTACCTATAAACGGGTTTCTATTCATTTCTCTGTGATTTCGGAATTTTAAGGATACAATGGCTGTTTTCGCCTTTGATTAAATAAAATCAGTTAAACATTTCAAAATAAGCTAATATAAAATGAATTAAATAAACAGAGTATTTGTCTCCCGGTATTTTTTAATAAAGCGAAAAGAAAGTTCTTTTAAATGAGACACTTTAAATTAATCGTTTTTAATCTGACGTAATTTTGGCCAAGCTATTCTTTCTCTTTTAAATATTCACATGAAAATACTTTTGTTAGAAATGAAATATTATTTGCGCTTTCCTAACAAAAATAGTTGAAAAGATCCTCTCAAAATATCAAATAAATGTCTAGCGCAATTTCTAAATTTAAACTGTTTTGCAATATTATTTTTTGTTCATTTTACGTAATAAGTTTAATGTGAAGTAAATGTGACGTAATTTCTCCTATTTAAGATTTCTAACGCATATTAATGAATTTATTATTTTACAATATCCTTTCTCTTTCAAAAATTCACGTGTAAATATAGTTTTTATGACGTAATTTTCAATAGGTTCCTGCTTTTTATACCTAATTATTTAATTCTAATTTGAAGGGTTTTTTTTCTGTTTATAATAGTCACGTGTAAACAATTTTTTTACTTGAAGCAAACATTATTGTTTGCGCTGTTTATACAGTTGGTAACAGTTTAAATTAATAACATTTTCTAAAATATGTAAAAAATATCTCTCGAAATGCTGAAAATTTGAATTTAAAATAGAAATAAGACCTCAAAAAATGAGTCAAATTAAAAAAATTAATGCAGTATGCACACCAGGCACTTTTAATGTATAAAATAATCTAAAAATGATTAAATTCCCATATATTGTTTTTGCTCCTATAAAACTTTTTTAATGGAACGATTTTATTCAACTTTAGCATGAAATATCTCTTAAAATAATTCTTCGATTTGAAAACTGTCACCATCAGCGGGTTTATCAAATATTTCTCTATAATACCACAGATTTTCATATTTTTTCTTGCAATAGTTTTCTTAATACTAATGAAGAAAGGCCTCCGGTCACAAAAAATTCAAAACCGGCGGCGGCGGCGGCGGCGGCGACAGCGTTAGTTACCTTTATTTATTTTTTTCTTTTTAGAATAGAGAGATTTTAGAAAATGGTATTAATTTAAATTGTTGCCAACTGTATAAACAGCACAAACAATAATGTTTACTTCAAATTAAAAATTTCTATACACGTTACTATTATAAACAGAAAAAAAAACTTTCAAATTGGAATTAAATAATTACGTATAAAAAGCAGGAACTTATTAAAAATTACGTCATAAAAAGTATGCACGTGAATTTTAAAAGAGAAAGGATATTGTAAAATAATAAATTCATTAACATGCGTTAGAAGTCTTAAATAGGAGAAATTATGTCACATTTACGTCACATTAAACTTATTACATAAAATGAGCAAAAAATAATATTGCAAAACAGTTTAAATTTAAAAAATTGCGCGAGACATTTATTTGATATTTTGAGGTGATCTTTTCAACTATTTTTGTTAGAACAGCGCAAATAATATTTCATTTGTAACAAAAGTATTTTCACGTGAATATTAAAAAGAGAAAGAAAAGTTTGGTGAAATTTACGTTTGTTGAAAAAAAATTATATGAATAAATTATAGTCTTTTTACGATTAAAATATGATTTAAAAGGGATTCTAGACTCTGTCTTATTTTACATGAAAAGTGTCTACTTTTATTTATTATACTAGGGGGCTCGGCCCCCTACGAGCTACGCTCGCCAACCCCCGTCCAGACACCGCAGACTCTAAATGCACGCTAATTTGATCGGCTTTAAAAAGATTTCGAAAGATTGAATTATAATTTAAAAAACAGTGGCGATCTCCCTATAAACGAATTTCTATTCATTTCTCTTTGATTGGGGAATTTTAACGCCAAATCCGCTGCGGTATTACTTGATTATCCTGTCGACCAATTTCGCCAAATTATATAAATCGCCAAACTACTCGCCAAATTATACAAATTGATGTAATTTTTATTTTAAATAACGAAAGAACAAATAAATTCGTACAACATTAATAAAAACACAAATAAAACGTCGAAATAAAAATAACTTGATGACGTATACACGTGTAACAACATTTCAAAATAAGCTAATATAAAAGGAATTAAGTAAAGAGAGTCTTTGTCTCCTGGTATTTTTTAACAAAGCGAAAAGAAAGTTCTTTTAAATGAGACATTTTAAATTAATTCTCAAAATATCAAATAAATGTCTAGCGCAATTTCTAAATTTAAACTTTTTTGCAATATTATTTTGTGTTCATTTTATGTAATAACTATAATGTGACGTAAATATGACTCAATGGCGGATCTAAGGGGGGGGCGAAGGGGCGATCGCCCCCCCCCTTGGGCTAATAAAGGATTTGTAAAATGACATTATGCATCCTCACTGGAAATGACTTGGGGCGGAGCTCGAGCCCGGCGCGACCCGACCCGGGTCGCGCCACTTTAAATCCACGAGACTCAGACTGGGTCAGGTCTTTTCTCTTTTAGAGTCGGGTCGTGCCCTAATCTTAATTTTTTCTGCAGATTCGGGTCGGACCAGACTTCTTTTTCCCCCAGATTGAGCCTGGCCTGAACTTCATTTTTCCTAAAGGTCTGCAATGGCCAAAAGTTACAGGTCGGGGCCCGGCCCGGAATAAAAGCTAATCAATCGGTCCGTGTCAGCCCGTATGATAAGCATTATTGGCCCGACCACGACCCGTGCACTCCTCTAAATTCTTCCTCCCGAGACCAATTTGGTTTGACCCGACCTGGGTCGCGCCAGTTTAAATTCACGAGACTCTGGCTGGACCAGATCTTTTCTCTTTTAGAGTCGGGTCGTGCCCTGATCTTAATTTTTTCTGCAGATTCGTGTCGGCCAGACTTCTTTTTCCTCGTGATCGAGCCTGTCCTGAACTTCATTTTTCCTAGAGGTCTGCACTGGCCAAAATTTCCAGGTCGGGCTCGGCCCGGAATAAAAACATTCGGTCCGTGTCAGCCCGTATGATAAGCATTATTGGCCCGACCACGACCCGTGCACTCCTCTAAATTCTTCCTCCCGAGCTCAAGTTGGTCCGACCCAACCCGGGTCGCGCCAGTTTAAGTCCACGAGACTCGGGCTCGGTCAGGTCTTTTTTCTTTTAGAACCGGGTCGTGCCCTGATCTTAATTTTTGCTGCAGATTCGGGTCGGGCCAGACTTCTTTTTCCTCCAGATCGAGCCTGGCCTGGATTTCATTTTCCCTAGAGGTCTGCACTGGCCAAAATTTCCAGATCGGGGCTCGGCCCGGAATAAAAGCTAAACATTCGGTCCGTGTCAGCCCGTATGATAAGCATTATTCGCCCGACCACGACCCGTGCACTCCTCTCAATGCTTCCTCCCGAGCCCAAGTTGGTCCGATCCGACCCGCGTCGCGCCAGTTTAAATGCACGAGACTCGGGCTGGGTCAGGTCTTTTCTCTTTTAGAGTCGGGTCGTCCCCGATCTTAATTTTTTCTGCAGATTCGTTTCGGGCCAGACTTCTTTTTCCTCCAGATCGAGCGTGGCCTGGACTTCATTTTTCCTAGGGGCCTGCACTAGCCAAAATTTCCATGTCGGGGCTCGGCCCGGAATAAAAGCTAAACATTTGGTTCGTTTCAGCCCGTATGATAAGCATTATTGCCCCGACCACGACCCGTGCACTCCTCTAAATACTTTCTCCCGAGACCAAGTTGGTCTGCAATCTTACTTATTTGTCATTCGTAAAAATTATATTTGTTTTGTACATTTGTTTAGCGAAATCTTTAGAAATTTAATTTGATTTGATAAGTTACAGAGATGCATTTTTTAAAATTTACTTTTTTACTTTGTAGAGCTTTAAAATTATGATTTTCTGTTATCAACCGTTTCTTTCATTCTAAACTGATTATCTTACTGGATTTTTATTTGAATGTAATTGTCTAGGCCATATTTTTACGTAGTGTTTACGTACATACAGTCCTCAGCAAAAGTTTAGACACTGGTGATTTTTAACCTTTAAATTAAAAATACGAACACTTGTGTTATACAAATGACTGTACTTATTTTTAAATATATTTTAAACGTTTTAGGACAGAAATAACGGTTTTAATGTAGGATATTATTTAATTTAGCTGAAAAAAGTGAAATTTGCATATTGCAAAAGTTTAGACACTTTTGTGATTTTTTGGCAAATGTTCACGGAAAAACGCATATTTCAAACTTATGACGTCACATGCATGAAGTATTTAAGTGCACCTCGCGATAGCATCGGTTAGTGAAGATGCCGCGAGCTAGAAATTTTCAGTCAGATGAAGTAATTAAAGCATGGAAGCTGAAATCGAAAGGGAAGACTGTTGCAGAAATTTCAGCTACTTTGAATCGACCAAAGAAGTCTGTCTATTAAGTCTGTCTAAGGGTGACTCTTTCAAAGCAAAACATAGATCTGGAAGGACTCGTGTGGCCAGAAAACGAGATTATAGAAGGATCCATAAACTGGCATCTAGACAAATAATGACTGCTAATCGCATCAAAAGTGAGTCAGAGCTTTCTGTGTTAACGGATAATTTTGTAGATGCATTAAAGAAAGATGTACAGTCGAGGAAAAAAAAAAAGTAAACACCCCCTACTAACTCCTCAACAAATTATCGTAGAAGGAAGTTACTGGTTCCAAATGATTGAAAATAAAGTCTACTTTAAAATGATATAAATAAAACTTGCTTAGGGGGCCATCTACATATTAAAACGAACCATAACTTTGTTTTTTTCAATAGCAGTACACAATTCTGACAGCATAAATGAACTCTACACCCTTCAATTAGCCTAAAAACAAATTTTTATCCAATTCGTACCATAAGTTTCTGAGATATTAATTATTTTAAAACGAGCGTATTTTAAGGGCTGTATCCAAATTGAAGTTCGGAACTCGATTGTTAACCGAGAGAGCCCCCATCTTGATCAAGGCACCTTAACATGAACATAGAATAGAGAAGGACTTCACACGAAATAGTGTGAATATCGTGTCGCGATTTTGGTCTTGAATGAAGGATGGCAACGGTTAGAATACAACCGTGTACATACCAGCGCCTCTAGCGGACAACGCTCATTGGCTGGATCTCATTGATCAAAGAAGTTATTGGTAGAGCAAATTGAAGCAGACGAAACCGAGTACAACCGTGCGACATAACGCCATCTATTAGACAAATTTTCAAGGAACGGTTTTCTTCTTCTAAAACCTATTTCGTAAGAAGTCCTTCTCTATTCTATGTTCATGCACCTTAAGAAGTCAATGAAGCCTGCTAGATTACAGGACAGCAGAAGAAATTTCAAAATATCTAGTCACTTCTATTATAGATGGCCCCTTAAACCATCATTTTGCCATTTTTTAAGCATAATTTGAAAACTGCTTGGAAGAAAAATGTGAAATTTCGGATTTCCATAAAGCAGGACTTAATAAATCTAAATTCATCAAAAAAATTGTAGGTTGCAATTCATATTTTTTTCGAATATTAATTTCATAAATCATAATTCATATCATAAAATTATAAAAATTGCAAATGCAGCGTATTTATGTTTGGGTATATTAGTGTTATTGCTACACAAAAAATTAGCACGTTAGGAGTATAATTTCTGGAGATATAAATAAAAACATGAAAATATAATTTATCATTAGAAGCACTAAATTTTGAATGTTTTTAATTCAAAAACTTATCATTCTAATGACTTGAAATTCGGTGTCTAGGCATAGTTTGAACCGAAGATTTGAAACATCTCGTTAAAATTGGGTAATGTCATTGAAAAAAAATGAAGTTTATATTTGTTTTAATATGTAGATGGCCCCCTAAGAAAATTTTATATACATCATTTAAAAGTAGACTTTATTTCCAATCGTTCGGTACCAGTACCTTTCTTCTACGATAATTTGTTGAGGAGTTAGTAGGGGGTGTTTACTTTTTTTTTTCCACGGCTGTACATTAGTTTACATGAAAATGATAAAACAACCAGCCTTGAAATCTCACAACAAATTGACCCTTTTCCTGTCGCGGAGTAATTCTTTTTATAAACTGATGAAATAATGGACTGATACCAGAATTTATAAACGAAGTTATTAGAAAATATGAAATTGCTTATTTTCACGTATATTATAAAAGGAAAAATTTAATTAAATATTCTTGTCACTTTTGGAATTAAAATTAGGTGTCCTTTGGTGATGATTTGGGCCTCACTTTGTTTTAATTCTCAAGTATCTCTGGAGTTTCTCAATGGTCGCCAAGCTGCGTAAGACTACATACATATATTGGAAAACAATTTACAGTCATTTGGTGAACTTTTACCTCTTCCAAAGTATGTATTTGAGCAAGATAATGCGTATATTCATGTTGCATACAAATCAAAAAATTGGTTTAACTCTCAAAATACTACTATTTTCGACTGGCCCGCGTGTGGCCCTGATCTGAACCCAATCGAAAACTTTTGCGGCATCATAATTCATACGGTTTATGCAATTTTTTAACAATACTCCTCTGTAAATGAACTTCGATCAGATGTTGAACGTGTTTGGTACGAAATAGACCCCCAAGTGATGCAGGATTTAGTTTCTTCGATGGAAAGTCACATTTTTGCATTAATAGCAGACAATGTAGGTGCAGTTCGATTTTAATTTATGGATATTTTTCTGTTAACAGACAGAATGCCTATACTTTTGCAACAATGTTAAATTTGTTTTTTTGTCATTATATATTATGTAAAGTGTATAAATTAAAATTTATTGTTTGTGTATGAAAGATAAGCCTTCAGTAATATATGACAGTTGAGTTACAACAATTCGTTACACACGTCTCAGCACAGAAGCATAATCAATCATTGTCTAAACTTTTGCTGAGCCCTGTAATTGCCTAAATAGTCATCGTTATAGTCATTAATATTGTTGTTTTACTGTATTCATGAATTTCGAACATAATCTGAAAATAAAATATGAGCATAAGCAAGTGTACTTTATGAATAATTTTAATTGCAAAATGCAGGCAGGGCTGGAGTTGATTTTTTAGCTTTTATACCGCGCGGGGCCAATAGTTTTATTTTTTTATGTGGGTTGGGCCTGGGCTTGGACCTGATAACTTCACCCCAGGTAAACATCTAACTGACATATCGAAGCCAGCTTAACTTTTTTTTAAATGCTTAATTTCAGCCATCATCACATAACTACTGAATATACCGGGTGTCCTAAAATTGACTGACTAATTTTAAAATTCAATAAATTGCAAATGGTGACAGATATTAAAAAAAAATACTTGCATGAGGGTTATAGATGTCGGGAACAGGGGTGATTTTGTTCCAAATTTTCCGAAAGTTTAACCCTCTCGCTGCGCAACCCGCGATTTCCCCGGCCAACGTAAAGTGGCAAAATTTGTGCAACCCGCAATTTCCGCAGCAAATCTTTTTTTTATGATCTAATTCTATTAAAAAAAAACCTGTTTCACAAAGATTTTGGGACATATTTTACTCTAAAATGTGTGCAGATTTGAAATGTGTAATAAAAAACATGCGCAATTTTTTAACCTATTTTGATAAAAAATAAATTAATAATAATAATAATAATAATAATAATAATACGCAGCTTCAGGGTTAAGGCATTCGGTTCCAAAAATTTAGAAAATTCACCTATCCGAAAATTCGAACATACAAATAATCGCAAATTTTGATAAATGGTCTCCATAAAAAATCTATTTCGTCAATCGTTCGCAGAAAATGACTTCAATTTCGCCGAATGATCACAGAAAAAACGCGAATTTGGTCAGGGAACCGCATAAAACATGCGAAATTCTTCAAATGATCACAGAAAATGCAAATTTCTTCATAAGGCAGCGGAAAAGAACTCGAATTTCGTTAATGGATCCCGGAGAAAACGCAAATTTTGTCAAATAGCCGCGAAAAAAAAACCCGCGAATTTCGTCAAAGGATCGTGGAGAAAACACGAATTCCTTCATAGAATCGTAGGAAAAAAACGAATTTAGTCAAAGAATCGCTTTAAAAACGCGAATTTAGTCAAAGGATCGCTGAAAAAACGCGAATTTTGTAGAAGGGTCACGGAAAAAACGCGAATTTTACCAAAGGTCTACAAAATTACACTAATTTCGTCAAAGGGTTGCAGAAGAAACGCAAATTTCATCAAAGGGTCGAAGACGAGCGAATTTCATCAAAGAGTCGTGGGGAAAATGCAGTGGTCTCTTTAGAAAACAGCACACAATACGTTTATTATTATAGGTATAATTTTTAACTTGAAATAATATGCTGAACTAATTTTTGAAAAAAAAAAAAAAAAAAACAAGTTAACCCAAACCCAGCTTGCAGGAATCTACACTCAGCTTGAATTCGATCCGAATCCAAAACAGCTAACCCGACCTGCAACAAAAATAATTAGTGCCAGAAGGGAATCCCCCCATCTGCTGTAACCTTTCAGAAAATTTTCTTTGAATTTCAGATTTTTTTTTTCTTTTTTACTCTACCCCTGATAATTTTTTTAACTGCGATTCTTGATTTTAGTTTAAAATAGCAACGAAGATGGTGCTGGAAGCAAGAGGCGCTAAATCGGTTCCCGGAGGAGGTAGGCTTAACGACCATTGTTTATAGCGCCATCTATCGCTGCTATTATACAGTAAAATCAAGAATCACAGTAAAATATCTCATGACATCTTACATATCCCTCCTGCAAGATTTTTTAAAATAGCTGTCACCATTCGAAAAGTACTAAATTTTAAAATCCATTTAAGGACACCCGGTATGTTTTTTAATAAGTTTCAAAGCATTCTTTACTGAATTACAACTCACCGTAGATATAAAGAGACAAGCAGTCTTATACCAAATTAGTATTTTTTACATAATTCTGGAGATTAAAAAGTATTTCTAAATAATTATTTGGACGTGTCTGTTATGGAGATTTTACTGCACATAGTTTTTATCTTCAAAAATACTTAGACTTTCTTTTTAAAAAAAACGGGTCGACCCGAACCCTTCTCGCAAGTCGCAGTAGACTGACCGAAACTGACCCAAACCGGTATAATGTATATCAATCTGCCCCAAACCAAACGCGCTAGGCGCAGCTAAAAAGTAAAAGTCAACCCGACCTGTAGCAGAAAAGTAGAAGTCAACCGGTCCCAAACCCGACCCGCATCGAAAAATTAGAAGTTAACCCGGCCCATAGCAAAAAAGTAGAAGTTAACCCGACCCACAGCAAAAAATAGAAATCAACCAGACCCAAACGCGACCCACAGCAAAAAAAGTATAAGTTAATCCAACCAGCAGCAAAAAATAGAAGTCAACCGGACCCAAACCCGACCCACAGCAAAAACTAGAAGTAACACGACCCGCAGTGAAAAAATTAGACCCGACCCGCGCATCAAATTGGAGTTTCCAAATTTCTAAAATCGCCCCCCCCTTGAGGACTCTCCAGATCCGCCCTTGATATGACTTAATTTCTCCTAAGACTTCTAACGCATGTTAATGAATTTATTATTTTACAATATCCTTTCTCTTTTAAAATTCACGTGTATACTTTTTATGACGTAATTTTTAATAAGTTCCTGCTTTTTATACGTAATTATTTAATTCTAATTTGAAAGTTTTTTTCCTGTTTATAATAGTCACGTGTAAATAAATTTTTAATTTGAACCAAACATTATTGCTTGCGCTTTTTATACAGTTGGCAACAGTTTAAATTAGTACAATTTTCTGAAATCTGTAAAAAATATCTCTAGAAATGCTGAAAATTTGAATTTAAAATAGAAATAAAACCTGAAAAATGAGTCAAAATAAAAAAATTAATGCAATCTGCACTCCGGCAAATTCTAACGCATAAAATGATCTAAAAATGATTATACTGCCATGTATAGTTTTTGCTGCTATAAAACTTTTTTAGTGTAACGATTTTGTCCAAATTTAGCATTAAATAACTCTTAAAATAATTCTTCGATTTGAAAACTGTCTGCATCAGCGTGTTTATCAAACATTTCTTCATAAAACCACCGATTTTCATATTTTTGTATGCATTATTTTTGTTAATATTAACGAAGAAAGGCCTCCGGTCACAAAAAAACCAAAACCGGCGGCGGCGGCGGTGACAGCGGTAGTTACTTTTTTTTAGAATAGAGAGATTTTAGGGAATTTTATGCTCTTCAATCTTCTCTTCAATCTTTAAAAGATTTTATTTTACAGATAAGCGCTATTAAGTTGAAAATTTTATTTCAGGTGCGCGTTTTGTTACTTAAATGAATATAAGTTATCTTCTAAGATATAATTATTTATTACTTTATACCTCTCATAACTTCCATTTTTAATTTTAAAATGCTTTCTTTTCCTTTTCTTTCTAGTTTTACTCTTTATTTAACCTTTTATGGTTCATTTAACGCATTTATTTAATAATGTACTCGAAATAATTCAGTAAGATTAAGAGTACGTTAAATAATGCGTTCCCGCGGTGATTGCCAAAATTATTCTCTTCTTATTTTATTAATTTTAATATTACCTCATTTTGTCATTTTCACAACGCATGACGAGGTAATATTTCTATCCCTTTTGTACTAACCCTATTTCTTTCACGCGATCTCGTGTATGTTTGTGATGATCAAAAATCGTCACCACACAAGGGGTACATTGAAAGAACTTAATACACTAGGGGTCTCTGCACCCAACGAGCTACGCTCGTCAACCCCCGTCCAGACACCGCAGACTCTAAATGCACGCTAATTTGATCGGCTTTAAAAAGATTTCGAAAGATTGAATTATAATTTAAAAAACAGTGTCGATCTCCCTATAAACGGATTTCTATCCGTTTCTCTTTGATTGGGGAATTTTAACGCCAAATCCGCTGCGGTACTACTTGATTATCCCGTCGACCAATTTCGCCAAATTATATAAATCGCCAAACCACTCGCCAAATTATACAAATTGACATAATTTTTATTTTAAATAACGAAAGAACAAAAGTAAATTAGTACAACATTAATAAAAATGCAAATAAAACGTCGAAATAAAAATAGCTTGATGACATAGACACGTGTAAATAGCTTAAAGTCAAGTTAATGTGACATTTACGATCAACCATTATTGGCATTTAATCTTATAGTTTAGCGAATGACAGATTTTTGGTCGACGGGATAACTAAGTAGTACCAAAGATACAATCGCTGTTTTCGTCTTTGATTAAGTAAAATAAGTTAAACATTTCAAAATAAGCTAATATAAAAGGAATTAAGTAAACAGAGTCTTAGTCTCCTGGTATTTTTTAACAAAGCTAAAAGAAAAGAAAGTTCTTTTAAATGAGACACTTTAAATTAATCGTTTTTAATCTGACGTAATTTTGGCCAAGCTATTCTTTCTCTTTTAAATATTCACATGAAAATACTTTTGTTAGAAATGAAATATTATTTGCGCTTTCCTAACAAAAATAGTTGAAAAGATCCTCTCAAAATATCAAATAAATGTCTAGCGCAATTTCTAAATTTAAACTGTTTTGCAATATTATTTTGTGTTCATTTTATGTAATAACTGTAATATGACGTAGATATGACGTAATTTCTCCTATTTAAGACTTCTAACGCATGTTAATGAATTTATTGTTTTACAATATCCTTTCTCTTTTAAAATTCACGTGTATAGTTTTTATGAAGTAATTTTAAGTTCCTGCTTTTTGTACTTAATTATTTAATTCTAATTCCGAATGATTTTTTCTGTTTATAATAGTCACGTGTAAATAAATTTTTAATTTGAAGCAAACATTATTGTTTGCGCTGTTTATACATTTGGCAACAGTTTAAATTAATACCATTTTCTAAAATAATGTAAAAAATATCTCTCGAAATGCTGAAAATTTGAATTTAAAATGGAAATAAAACTTCAAAAAATGAGTCAAATTAAAAAAAGAAATACAGTCTGCACACCGGGAACTTCAAACGTATAAAATGATCTAAAAATGATTACATGGGAATCCATGTATAGTTTTTGCTACTATAAAACTTTTTTAGTGGAACGACTTTGTCCAAATTTAGCATTAAATATATCTTAAAATAATTCTTCGATTTGAAAACTCTCTGCATCAGCGTGTTTATCAAACATTTCTGTATAATACCACCGATTTTCATATTTTTGTATGCATTATTTTTCTTAATATTAACAATGAAAGACCTCCGGTCACAAAAAATTCAAAACCGGCGGCGGTGACAGCGGTAGTTACTTTTTTTTAGAATAGAGAGATATATTTCATTTTTTAAATGTCCTTTAGAAATTTTCTTCATTTAGAGGGGAGGAGAGGGTCATGACACCCGTGACCTCCTCTCGTATCCACCACTGGTTTGGTCGCCAAATTTGGCGATATCTTGAAGTGCTCGCCATTTTAAAACAACATGGTGGATGAAGCTAACCACTTGGTCGAGATATTGGTAAGTCGTGTACGCCTGCTCAGTCACATCGAAATCGGTTAATATATCCGAGTGCTGTCGCATGACAAAATTCAGATTGTTTCAAAATGTCAGGCACTGTAGAATTTTAAGCTATTGTCAAGCACTTAAAAGAAAAAGATTTTTCAATTTCTAATTTTTTTGTACCACTTTTTGAATTTTAAAATTCAATTTTTTTTAAATGGCCACCATTATGAAACAAGATGGCGGATGAAACTGACTAATGAACTCGGACCAAACATTTGCATGCCCTGTACACATGTTTAGCGCCATCCAAATCGGTTAATAAATGCTGCTTGCTATAAGTAGAAAAATGCTGAAACAATTTACACGAAACGTGTCTTCTATATTAATTCGAGCACGAGAAAACGAACAATAGCTAGGGCCCAAATTCAGGAAAGTTCGTTTTAATAGATTAAAAAAAACTCAGCACTGAAAATGCTGCTATATATCGAAAATAGCTCGATCGATTTTCTCAAAACTTGGCCCCTATACTAACACGAACACGAGAAATCGATTTATCGCTAATTCGGGAAAATTTATTTTATATGGTTAAAGCTAACCTATTCTAAGAAATAAGGCTTATTCGAATACGAGAAAACGATCTAACTATAGGTCTCGATATCGGAAAAATTCTTTTTTATAGGTTTAAGCAATTTCAAAAATTCATCTTCAGTAATCGGAATTCTCTCCAATACTAATGATCATTGATCAGCAACACGATGGCGGACGATATCGAAAACGGCGTAGTGATTTTCAGGAAATTTTCTTTATATACTAAATAATCTTTATAACTGAGCAGAAAAAAATGGGTGGTCTAGATAGGTCCTAATCCGGAAAAAATCGTTCTGAAAGGTTAGAACAAACCCAGCATTAAAAATGCTGATGTAAAATTTTTAAATAGAAAATGTTTGGGACGATTTTAATGACATTAACCTTATATATAAATTCGAGCACGGGAAAACCATCTGACTAGGACTCTACTTTGAAAACATACGCATTGATTGGTTCAAACAATTGTTTCTGTAGTTAATCTTCCGTAACTGAAATTTTCGCTAATATTATTTGCCACTGATCAGCACTACGATTTAGGAAGTTTTCTACTCAATGGAAGAAGTAATATAAGTTGAATTTTGGGTCGGTCTGCGTCTGCCATGGTGTTAGGACTAGGACAGATTGTATTCCGGCACACCGCCTATTTAATTTTTCTGCTAATGATGTATGAACCTGAAAACCATTCTTTCACAATGCCAATAATAAATTGTCCGTTAAATCAGGGCTTAATTTCTAACAAAAAAAGTACCGGAGCCCTAATATTCTGTTGTACCGGTACTAACGACTGTACCGTTCCCCCTCCCTCTCCCCTGTCATTGTAATCTGCATATTTATTTCGTACATTATTTGCAAAATTTAAAGCCCTTTTTTTTCGTTAGAAAAATAAACATTTTAAATATATCTATCAGCATACACTTAACTGTCAACTATTCCACTTTTTAGTTACCATTCCTTTCGAATAGTAATCTTTGCCTAGTTTTAATGTTAATTAACTGCGATTCATTTTTAATTCTGCTATTAAATATAGTAAGGATTATAATTAAGGAAACAGTAAAAAAGGGATAGTTCGCAGCTACGCATTTTTATGAAAAAAAGGAATGAAATTTACAGAAATTATTTTTTATATACTGAAGAATAGAACGATGTTTTCAATTTCCTAACAGGTACATATCTTAAACTATAATCAATTCCTTCCGCATAACAATATGTTGTGGTAAGTCACTGAAAATCAGATTAAATTAAAAATTTGGCACTGTTAGAGGAAAGATTCGAGCAGTGTTTCTCCCTTTTCTATAAATAGAAAAAGGAGAAACACTGCTCGATTGCTTTGTATCAGAATAGCGAAAAATGGCAAATATATCTACTTACAAATGAAAGTGACTTCGTAAATGTGCAGAGCAGAGCCTTAGCATGGGCAGCGTTCATGATACAAAATAAATAGAAAAATCACTAACATGATTTTATGATTTTTATATTCGTACGCAATAGAAGACAAAAAACCTCAAGCTGATGCTCGTTAGCCAAAAACAGAAATTATTCTTTTCAGGCTAGATATCTAAATAAAACAAAAAACAATAAAAAAACAGCCAATTAAATATTATCCTACTGTCACAAATGAAAATCGAACTGAAAGAAATTCATTATCCAGTCTCGTGAGTAGCACCGTATCAACACGTTGCCGACAGAAATTTGTAAATATCCGTAGAATAGAAAAACACGATTTCTGTTTTCCTTTCATTCTGATCAAAATAGCATTAAAATGATTTGAAATAGAATATAATACGTAATTTTGAAGAAGGAAAAGGTTTTTTTCTCTATACATGACTAAATAAAATTTTGAATATAAAACAGATTGAGCTCGAGTCAGTCCAAGCCCAAAAACATATAAAAATTGAGTCCGTTTTATCTCCATCTACTACGTGTGCGTCACATTATGTCACCTTATAAGTGTTTTGATAAAAAATAATGCAAAAGCTTGGAGATGAGAAGTAAAGTAAAGGGTAATTTTGACTTCGATTTTTCGGAAACGCTATTGCACTGGGCTCCGGAGCCCTGTATTTATGAGCTCCAGTGAATTCCGACCAATATTTAAATATTTACTAAAAACAGAGAAGTACCGGAGCTAGGCTGCGGTGGGCTCCGGGGCAAATTAAGCCCTGCGTTAAATGCAAAATTTTATTAATTGAAACAACCACATTTATAATGCAATTATTAAAAAAAATTACTGTTACTCTTTCGTAATTGCGAGGTTCTTGACTACTGGTGTAATATAACATAACTCAAAATATCCTGCATGGCGCAGAATTACTAGCAGCTTTTTAATTAAAAAAGTTTGCTGCTAAATCCCTAAGCTTTTTTTTAAAAACATGAATTGAAAGAAGAGGTAATTTTCATTTGAATGGCTAATTTCGATTTTTCCGGAAAAATTTGGTAATTAAAACTTATGGGGTGTTTCCCCACCAACCCTTTCTTTTGCCGATTGTCCATTGGGTAAAAGAGTGTGTATATGAAAGGTTCGTCACGTTTATCAGTATTATACAAAGGAACGATGTTTTGTCTTTGCGACGCTGATTCACCATCATTCATTATCTAGGATGCTTTGAATTAGAGTTGAGCATAACAACACAGAATACTTCGTAATCGTAGGTCATAGGAACAATGAGTTTTACGTAACCAGCTTTTTCTTGCATTGTAAAGCGCAGTTTGGCAAAGATTTATTCCTTCGGAATTTTCACACTATCTCACTTCTTTAATTTCGCGCATCGTCATAAATTATTGCATCGTCATAAATTATTTTGCGATTCCGTAATATGTTCCAGAAATTCCATTAAATTACGAGTAATTGCATAGTTGGGAGCATATTCGAGTCTTTCGATTATAGCATCTTTGGATCTTAAAAAATACATCTGACTACAAAGCGGCTGTTTATGGGAGATTCTCAAAAGGTGGGATCATTAAACGTTAACTATATGTAATTTTTAAATTTTTCAAATTTAAGGCCAATTTTTTTAAATTTTGTCTATAAATATAATATATAAATATTTTTAATAGTATGTCTAGAAAAATACACCCAAACATTAAAACACAGCAACTATTCTGGAAAATTAATTATTAAAGCATGTAATTAGCAGTTGTGTACGTTATAAATTTTGGATATTTTTTCGCACGTACGTTACAGATTTTGGGCGTCTATGATGATTGCGTCATCATTTAAGTATTGCGCGGCAGCGCAATACTTATTTATTTCCAGTGTCACTTCTCAATGTTAATTTAACATGGAAAAGCCTATGGAGATGATAACTTTTTCCTTTTTTCTTCCCACCTTTTTGTCCCTGATGCCACTCATTTTTTATTCTTTACTAATTCTAATGATATTATAAATTTAAAGTGTAAAAACGTTTGCCTGACGTCAGGGTCAAAACGAATGGTAAAATGCCTTTGCTTATCGCTACCCAGAGAGAAACATGGGCCAATTTTTGTTTACATTTTTCAAATATTTTTCTTAATAATTCCAATTTTCGCTTTTTTCTTTGAAAATCAACGGACATTTTTTCATAGAAAATGTAAAATTTTTACTTCATTGTTGCAAAATTTCAAAAGCCGTAATAATAATTTATTTCTTTTTAGGTGAAAAATTTTCACGTGAAATATTAAATTGAACTAGTTTTTTTTTTTTTTTCAAAAATTAAAAAGGTGAATATGGCGTCATAGTGGAAATAAAAAGGATATTTTCAGAATAAGTTTTTGCTTTGGTCACGTTTATATTTTAGTAAAAAGTTTCTAATGGATAGCTATTTTTACGCAGGTAGTGAACTTAGTGGGGAATTACATAACTTAAATTTTAAAATGTATTTTTTTTCCGAACTGAGAACTATTTATACGCCAAGTTAAACTTAGGTAATAATTTTCTGATGTGTTTACATCACCCCTTGGGAGAGATTAAGGTTTAAAAATTTAAGCAAAACTTTTATTTTTTATTTTGTACACACAGGTATAATATTGTTATATATTAGCAGTAAGGATTCAACACAATTTACATTTACATTCATAGCGTTTCTGAGTGGGAAATAGGATATCTAAATTTAAGTGCAGTTATTTTTTTTATGATTTGATTATAGATTTTTTATGATCAGATTGGAAGTTTTTGTCCAAACTACCGCAACCTGCTTTACTACAGTGGTGAAACATTTTGAATTACACATTGGTAAACTGCATCCCACATTGTGATGCAACACCGCATACATCAAAGCCTGATGATGATACTCTCTATTAATTTTGAAATGCGTTCGCCTGAGTGTAGTAGTTATTGAAAAACTTGACCATATTAAACAAAAACATAATTTGAAGAACAAATTAAAAAAACAAAATTTATTTCCTGCATTGTTTAAGCCCGAGAAGGGACAGATATTAAGTCATTTCATTCAATTAGTTCTACATTTAACGTTAAATTTTTGTAACAAATTAGTTAAGCCAATTGAAGATTAAAAAATAAAAATAAAATTCATACATTATGATACTTAAAACTCCCTAAAAAAAATAGATTCCGTTCAAATGAAATCGAAATAAATCTTAGACTTCTTCCATTTTTAATTGAAAATATTTGTATTGCAGATTTTGTATTATGTTTATGACAATTGTGCATAAAATGATAAGATGCATGCAAAATACAAAACTTAAAAAAATGTCTAAGATTTATTTCGATTTCATTTGAACGGAATCTATTTTTTTAGGGTGTTTTAAGTATCATATTGTATGAATTTTATTTTTATTTTTAAATCTTCAATTGGCTTAACTAATTTGTTACAAAAATTTAACGTTAAATGTAGAACTAATTGAATGAAATGACTTAATATCTGTCCCTTCTCGGGCTTAAACAATGCAGGAAATAAATTTTGTTTTTTTAATTTGTTCTTCAAATTATGTTTTTGTTTAATATATTATCTTGTTATTCTTTTTAAATTAATGTTTTCTTTTTCTTTCCATGTATTCAGTCAGTCATAAATGGATTTGTTAAAAAAAGTAATTTCAGGCTTATTTCTCGTCTATTTCATGCGGAAGTAAAATATTAAATAATAAACATGTCTTTTTAACGAAATGATTCATATCCATTTTGATTTCGCTATTTTATATCTGCAAGTCAACAAAATATATGGGAGATTTACGATAATTGCACTCTTGACAGTTCGATATTAATTTAATACTAATCTATTTTATTTTTCGTGATTTATGTGGGTAATTTCCTTACGTCTGTTTATTAAAAGAAAGCTATCATTTTTATTAACAAGGGGAATAACTCAGGCAATAAATTTAAATTTAACCATAAAATTATATTTGACATCTATAATATAAATAAATTTTACGTATAATTTGGCGTTTGAGTAACTCTCATATTGGCTTGGTATTTCAGTGAATGTGGCGTGCATTCGATATGTAAAAGTAATTCATTCGGCCTGATACTTTGTCTGTGGGAAGACCGGCTTTTCTAAGCGGCCCACCCCATCAGTATATTATGTCAACATTTCTTCAATAAAATTTCCATCTTTACCTTGTTGGATCTGTTTGCAGTCATGGGGATTAGAGCTCACAAATATGGGTTTTTGTGAGACATCCCAATGTACTACACTTGTACGTCTGGCCATATCTCCAATTTTAAGTGTGGGGGGTTTTCCCCTTCACAGCTTTGATCTTAGTATTTAAAAATTTCTTAAGACTAAGAATGTAGTAAATGTGTCTGTATACATATATATATGTATAATTTAACTTTTTGTTATCCAGTAACAATAATAATAAAATCAAATGCTTTGTTACGTACGTTACTTTCGGACATAACAAAGTACAGAAAAATTCTTTATAGAAAAGTCCTTCTATCTTCAAAAAAGCAATAAATCAGCCTGCCATCTCTTAACGAAATTATCAAAAAATCACCCGTTTCCTTTATGCATTCGTTGTTTACCATTAGAACCACCTGGAAAAAAGTTAAAACTCTTTTTCTTGGTGGTACATTGGAGCAGTTAACGTTATGAATGTCCGAAATTGACCTCTTTAGCATATAATAATAAAATTTTAAGATATTTATACAAAGCTTTTACAATAAATTATGTCATTTTCTGTCTCTGAATAGAATTAAAAACTCAATGTAAAAAAAAAAAAATAAATAAAGTCAATGATAATTAAATTTATGTTTGAAAGGCTTAAAGTTATGACTTGTGTCCAGTGCCCACCTTTTGAGAATCGCCCTTATATCCATCTTCGTTGTTTTCTGTAAGCTGTCTTATTCTCTTTTTATGTAGGATGCCCCATATCGCCGTTTCCAGGGTTAGGAGGAGCAACAGTAAGTATTTCTACCTACAGATAATCCTCGTCACACCTATAATGTTGCACGGGAAAAAAGTGCTAAATACCCCGACAATAAATCAATTTGATATTTTACAAGTGAGGAAATATAAACAAAAATTAAAACTGTTATGACAGCATTTGTTAATATAACTTTTCGAAACTAGAAATTACATTTTGATGTAGAAAAGAATAATAAAAAATAGTCTTTGCTCAAATACAGTATGAATTATGTTGATTGTTGAAATAAATGATAAAATTTTGTCTTTACTCAAATGCAATATGAATGTTAAAAAAACTACCGAGCGAGGCTCGGTCTACCAGGCTCTTTTATGAATATTAGAAGGACTAAAATTTCGTGTTGTTTCGTATGCATACACTAGCAGAATTACCGGCGTCGCCCGTGTCATTTATGAGGGGCCTTCCGGGTATAATAATTTAAAATGAAATAATACGGCAATAATAACCGATATTTGTTTTCATAATGATTTGTGGACGGGAATGCACAATCAGAAAACACGACATTTTAGTATGGTAACAAAAGTAAAAACCCCCAGCTTTAAAAATCAGAATGCTCGTTTTCTTGGCTGGTGTAACAGAAAAATATATGATTTTCCTGATAATGCGAAGAAAAAAATCAACCAATTGGTGTAGTATTTAGTAAAATTCTCGATTGTATATCATATATAAACATTATAAAGTAAAAATATGTTAGTGAGTAACGCCGACATCATACTGATGTTATCAACGACCTAACCCATAAATTGTGCCTTTACCGTAATTTTTCTTAACTTCTAAACATGCACAATTTCATTTTTTACACTGAATAGAAAAAAATACTTTCAAATAAAATTTATTTTGCAAATTATATCTCAATTTTCAGATTTTAATTGTTTCTGATTTTAATATTGATCATTAAAAATCATAAAACTGAGATACAACTTTCTGAATTTAATGGATTTTTAATTAATTTTCAAGCATGGATCTTTTTAAATTTGCAACCCAAAATAACGAAAGATGAGCCCATTTGCTCTGAATGCAATATTATAAGGAAAAGACATGTCCATGAGTAACGCTGGCATCATATATTTGGTGGTATAATGACCTAACTCATAAATTTTGCTTTTACTTCAATTTGTTTAACTTTTAAAAATAACGCATTCGATTTTTTCAACGTCAAATGGAAAACAAAAGGTACATTCAATGCTATTTGTTTGAAAAGTGATTCTCAATTTACTAATTTTTTATGTATTTTATAGTAATTTTTAAGCAAGAGTATTATTTAAATATTCGTGCAACCCAATTACAAAAGATGAACCCGATTGCTCTTAAAACAATGTAAATAATTCATCATTTGGGAGTTTTTTCGTGCAATATTCCATAACTAAATCGGCAAACGAAATGAAAGCCCATAAAAAACATAAAATACGAATTGAACAGATTTCAAATCGAACTATACAAAATTATCACATTAACGAAGGTTGCTGTCAATAGTAAAAAAAATCACGATTGGCCGCTTGTTAATACGAAAGTACCAAAAATGCTTTTTGATGTAGCTATTGGGGATTCTAAAAATATAGTATGATGTAGTAATAAATGTAAAAAATCGTTTAGTATTTTAAATAAAAAACGATATACAGTAAATTCTGTCTAAGGCGGACACTATATAAGCCGAAAATCTGTCTACCGCGGAAAATTTTTCAAATCCCGGCGAACCCATAGAAAATTACATTAATTCATGCTGCATAAGGCGGAATCTGTCTAACGCGGAAACGGAAAGGATTTTAAGGTCCCACCGAAACCAAAATTTTGCATAAAGCGGAAAAAAGGATAATTTAAAAATGAAAGGCATTTTGTTTATTAAACTTTAAAACTGATAAGTTAAATACTCAATGTCGAGCATGTTAGTTAAATTCCGTAACACTTTGAAAAAGTTAATTCAAAAGAACAGAAACTGATTAAATTTTAAGGAATTTATGCCATTTTTTCATATGCAAATTTGCATTTGAAAGTTACTATTTCTAGTAGAATGAACATTTATCAAAATATATTATTTCGAAAGTACAATATATTATACTTTAAGGTTGTACTCAAATTAAAAGTTATGGCATTCTGTCTCATTCTCGAAGTTTATTTTATTTTATTTTTTTCGTGTGTGTGTAAACTTTCAATTCGCATGTATTACAGCAGTACTAAGAAATTGAATAGCGTTTCTCATTTATCTATAAAGAGAAAAGATCTTTCCGAATTTCAGTTTTCAACAGATTTTCGAGTCAGGAAAATAAGTAAAAGGTCATCATCGAGTTTTTTTGGTGGGGGGGGGGGGGGGAGCTTTTTTGAATAAACCGGAATATTGTCTACCACGGAAAATTTTCTCAGTCCCGATCGATTCCGCCTTAGACAGAGTTTACTGTATTGTTTTTCTATTCTGTGAACGGCCGGTATATGGGACATCTTTAACCACGGATTTTACAGGGTAGATCGCCTGATTATTTTTAAACGGAACATTCATTTATAAAAACTAAATCTACAGCGAATAACCTGATAATGACCAGGCGCGGATCCACGAAAAATCCACCGATTGTCGCGAATTTCGACGAATGGTCGCCGAAAAAAATCAATTTCGTCAATCGTTGGCAGGTCAAAGGATCGCAAATTTCGTCAAAGGATCGCGCAAAAAACGCCAACTTCGTCAAAGGATCGCGAAAAATCGCGAATTTCGTCAACAGATCTCTAAAATAATGCGAATTTCTTCAAAGAATTGCGAAAAAAATGCGCGAATTTCGCGAAAGAATCTCTGAAAAAATGCGAATTTCGCCAAAGGGTCGCCAAAATTAACGCACAATTAGCATTGGGAGGAGATTCCCCTAGGCGCGCATCCACTGGGGGGGGGGGTTAGATCGGGCAAAGAAGGGAAGAACAAATTAC
The DNA here is from genome assembly GCA_963932465.1 of Maratus speciosus. Classification (NCBI taxonomy): domain Eukaryota; kingdom Metazoa; phylum Arthropoda; class Arachnida; order Araneae; family Salticidae; genus Maratus; species Maratus speciosus. The sequence continues at coordinate 319,004,423 of OZ010788.1, forward strand.
CAAGTTGACAGCGAAACAGCACCGAAAACTGGCGATATGAAGCAATTAAAATAATAAAAGTTTGTAAAAAATCACCATAAAATAAATGCAAAACATAGGACGCGTTTCGAGCTAAAAATATAACAGTTCGTCATCAGCTACAGTAAACACGTGTCCGTAAGTGGACAAGGTTAAAAATGAACTGAAAGGGAGAGAATGTTGCAAAGAATGCGACAGATGGCGCTAGATGGAAGGGGGACATACAGAAGAGAAAAGTGTTGCCAAAAAAATAGAAGAGAAATTGATAGGGAAAAAATGGAAATAAAAGAAATAAACAAAATCAAAATAAAATAAAAGAAGTAAATTAAAAAATATAAATAATAATAATAAAGAAAGAAATATAAAAGAATAAAACAAGAAAAAACCAAAAGATCCCTTTTCTTTTACAAAATAAAAAGAAAAGAAACAAGAGAAGAGGGGAAAGAATTACAACAGTAATTTCCACGCTGAAGATAGGAAAGGAGATGATGGAAGTGTGAGAATACTTCTCACAGTATTTAAATTTGGTTTATTTTTATTTCCTTTCAGCTAGTTTTTTTGCATCGATGTCCATTTGAACCCAATCTTTACGCCGCGATGTTGACGCTTTTATCTCTCACCGTAAAGCAAGTTCATTTTTCACCGCCGATATTCATATCTGCGTTGGGACAAAGCCGCCTAAAGACTATCAAGCCAGACACAATTTCATTCCCCCTCATATGTGACGTAACGGTCCGGGGCTGGCGCCAACGAGGAGCATTTGTATCTGGCTGTTTAGAATTAGAGTACAACGTGTTTTTTATTCGGAAGCAAAGAACGTATTCTTTTTAAGGTAAGTTTATTTTCAAATTAACTATTTATACAGTATTAGTACTAGTTATCTCTTTTTGTTCACTATGTATTCTATTTTTAATTTGTTTAAAATAAGTTAACTAGTAAATTCTAATGAAATATCGTGTTGTAATATTCTGTCTCTCAAAAAAAAAAAAAAAAAAAAAAAAAAACGATATTAATCTAGTTCTGTTTCATTTAAATACAGCAATAATTTAAAATGGAAAAAATGACAAGATCGTGTCGAGACTTACATCATTCCCTGTCTCTCGTAATTTGCTAAAAATTGGGGCTTGAATTGTATGAATAGGTGAATTATCTCAAAAGTTATTGATTAATAAAGTTTCCATTGTTTAATTATAGCCTTTATTAATTTCTCAAAATAATCTGATTTCAATATCTGCTAGACAATTCTATTGGCGCCAGCACATTTTGCCTTATAATTTGGAAGCTATTTGTCCGATTCACTTGAAATTTTAATGTCCTATGTGACATATTTTTCTACCTCAACTGTTAAACTTTCAAGTGCAAATTTTAATCAGTTCATTTAATTTAAGAAAATTAGTAAAAAAAATTATTATTATTATTACTCAGAAATTTACCACTGAAAACTGATGAAATTTTGTATACAGTAAGTACAGCATAAATATTATCAGTTTAAACTTTACCTTTCTTGCTATTCAATAATTTCGATTAAAACTTCTGACTTTATTTACTCGGAAATACTGGCACAAGATAGCTGAAATTTATGTCAGACTGAGTTTCTTGGATACTAATCATGCTAAAACATTTTCAGCCAAAAGTCTTAATTACAAGCTTAATTATTATGTAATTTATAACTTGTCACACCTTCCTATCTTTTTAATTTCTGTTTTCTCTCATTAGAGTGACTTTTAATGATCGACTTTTATTAGAAAACACTGGTCGTGAGAATAGTAACTCTGATTATTCTGTAGGCAGAATTGATTGGGCTTTAATTTGATACCAAAATTTATGTATTTTTATAGATATTTTCATACTTAAAAATTTAAATGTACTAGAAACTTTCATCATAATTTCTATGGATGCATAACATTGTTATCTTGTTTATTTCTTTTAAAGCCCGATCAATATACATACTAATTTATTGGTGTTTTTTAATCTTAAACTCTTAATAAAAATTCATTTTATAATATTTGTTACACAGTGCATGCTTATACATGACAATTGCAGATATGGGAATGATGTGTCTGAATCTCTTTATTTTTACAATGACTGTAAACAATTTATCCACCCCCCCCCCCCTTCCGAATTCGCAAAAATTTTGTGTGTTTTTATATAACTTTTAACGTTTAATTAAAAATAACAATAAATAAAATTATTGTTACATAATTATAAATTTACTTTTCTGTATAGTCAGGACCCGACTTTGTCTATCTAGGTCCTCGGAGCAAGCACCATTCTGGGACCCCCCTTTTATCTATCCGTAGAAATTATTCGCGAATAATGCATAAGTGGTTAGTGCTAAACTTCATACGTATTGTATGCATGCATAAATTTCGTACCAGGTACTATTTACATTTGTATACAGGATATCACAAAAAGATGGTCACAACTTTATGAAAAAATATTAGTAGAATAATAGTAGAAAAAATCGTGGATTTGTTGCAAAGGAGTATTTGTTTGCAAACTTTTGTTTGTTTTTCTATTTATGTTATAAGGTGTCTAAAAAAAATACCCCCAATTGGCCCATAATAAATGATTTCAACTTGACTCGTTATGAGGAAAACGTGTATGAAGAATTTCTTTTGAAAACAATGTAATACTAAGTTGTTATAATAAAATTTAAATCTTTAGTTTTCTAATGATATATAGTACAAAGTCCAAAATTTTAATTCTTGAATATCTGAACAAAATAAACTATGTTAGGAATATTTCAATTCCAATTGATGAAAGTGTTTTCTTTCTTTCTTTTGTTCTCACCAGGTTTCAGTACACTTTTTAAAAACTGTATTGCTTGTACCTTGCATAATATCTTAAAATAATACAAAAATTAAGAAAATAATAATTTTCTGTTTCATGACCTTGTTTTGTTTTATTATGAGAGCTTTATGTTTTTTCAATTTAATCGATTTCATGTGAAAATTACCCATTTCTGCTAAGTAAAGTTTACAGTAAGAAAAATTTATCTGTGTTGTTACCTAATTTCATGCACTCTGTAGCTGTACTATTTATTTATATTAAATTTATTATACTCCTTTGCATGTTTCAAATCACTAAATATTTAATAGGATATTTATTGTATAATTTCAAGCCACAATGAATAATAAAAATAGTATACAACTTGAATTTGTTTTCATTTAACAATCATTTTTCATCCACTTTAATTTAATTTTAAATGTGGGTTTTGATTGACAGAATATTGGTATTTATTTATTTATTTTTGAAAATGAAATAATTGAAAGCAAAGTAATTCTCTCTATGTGTTTAAAACTACATATATATGTTTATATATATATATTATATACATATTTGTAGATTTTGCTTATATATATTTATTAATGTCTTGTTTTAGAATATATAGAAAACAGATAATTGATATTTTTGTAAATTTCAAAGTAGAATAAATAATAAAAACTGTTCACTAAATTAAATTTAATACTTCGATTTTTTTTTTCATTAACCAACCATTTTTCTTTAATGTAACTTTAATTAAGTGCACATTTTGACTGACACAGTGATATTATTTCATAAATTTGTTTTTGTGTTATCGTTATTATTATTTTTTCGAGTGATCGAAATTGATTAAAAAGCACTTAATTAGCGTCTTTAAACTATAAGTTTTTATTTTTTCCCCATATGCTGTGATAATAAGTTGGTATATAGAGGAAAGAATTAATATGTTTTAAAAATCGCATGTGCTCTTTACGGCTGATCTAAGCCCCGCGTCGTGACGTCACGAAACCTCGTGTTTGGCTTGTAGTCTCGAGGCGGCTTTGGTTGGGAGCGGATCGGCAGCTTGCGCATGCGCACTCCGCTATTTTAGGAGCACGTCTTGGAGCTCTCGTTTTGTCGGAGTTGATTTGCCTTATGATGACGTCATTGAAATTATGCGCCGCCCTCTTTTGACGCCGATCGCTGACAGGAGAATCGTTTGGTTTCGTTTTCCAATCAGTGAAAACTTTTTTAATTCTGTAGCTTGTAATTCGATTCTCATTAATTTCCCGTAAATGTTAATTTAGCTAATCAATTTAAAGTCTGCCTTTTAATTACTTTGTCAACCCCGTATTCATCATTTAAATACTAAAACTCGTTAATTTTAAATTCAGAATTTGGTTTGATGTTGTCTGAAAAAGATGTAGTCTTTTAACGTAGTTTTAGCGGAGTGCCAGCCCGTTGGCCGGCCGTTCGAATGCCGTGCCGTTTTTTTTGGCCGAATAAGTTTGCCGTACTATGGGTCATATTTTGGTTATGTGGATATGTTCTTTCTCAAGATTTAATTTTTAACGATGTGCTGCACTCATCTAAAGGAATCCCACGGAAGAATTCTAATTAAGAGATTCCGTTCTTTCAGTTCTTTTATTTAAAAAATGGTGACCAAAAGCAAGTATTTTCATAACCTTCTACTGCTACTAACGACCGAAATAAAGAATATTGTTTGTTTCATCTGTTTGTCTCTTCACTGTCTCCTGTAAAGTAAGAAGTCTCCAGTTTTTATTATTTCTTTAACGATCAATAGTAATTTATTAAAAGACCTTCGCAATTTGTACTAAAACCCCCTTTACGATCACAACACATTTCTTATCGCCACAGGGAGATCATTGACAAGATTAGCAGAATTTTTAGAAATAAAATATGCTTCATGAAAATCCAAGTGAGAGGGAGAAGATGGGGAAGAAATAATTTTGGCCATGGTGAAATTGAAACAATGACTGGAAGACCAACAGTGAGAAGCAATCGAAGATTTGGAGATTTCTTGATTTGCAATATACCTCTGATGCTCGCCTAATCTGAATTTTAAAGCTCTCTTTGTTTGACCAATATAACCTAAATTGCAAGAGCAAGGAATAAAATAAACACCCGACCGGTTCTCAGTAGGAACAGGATCTTTTACAGAAAAGAATTTAATTTTATTCATAGGTTTGAAGATAACTTTAAAATTAAAACGAGAAAGGATTTTAGCAATTTTAAAACAGAGAAGAGAATAAAAGGGCAGAACTATTATAGAGTTAAAATTAGGAGGGTTATTTGAATCAGAAGAAGGACGTTTAGTCTTATTAAATTTATACAAAGCTTTATCAATCAAAGAGGGATTATAACCACGCGCAAGGGCAAGAGATTTGAGATAATTAATTTCATTATTCAGAGTAGAAGAGTCAGAACAAATGCGTAACGCCCTAAAAACAAAAGTATAAAAGGACGCCACTTTTTGTTGAGGAGGATGATTTGAAAAAGCATGAGGAACTTAATTCCGTTCCTAACCTTCTTATGACTAAGGCTGATAAAGGCGGTCAAACAGTTCTTCTCAATAAATCTGATTATATTTTCCACGTTGAATCTATGTTAAACTCTGGTCCATATTCCAAATTAAAGAAGGATCCTTCTACTAAGCATTTATCTGATATCAAGCATGTCATTAAAAATTCTGTCTTTCTTAATGATAACACCAAACGTTTGGTCACCCCTTCTATCGCTAATTGTGCTCGTTTCTATGCTCTTCCTAAGGTCCATAAACCTACTCTTTCCTTTCTCCCTATCGTTTCCAATATTGGTACTGCTTCTTATAAACTTGCCAAGTTCCTTTCTAAGTTACTCACTCCTTTATCTTCCACTAACTTTCACACTGTGAAAAACTCTTTTGACTTTGTTGATAAAATTAAACGCCTTTCTCCTTGCAATTATATAATGGTTTCCTTAGATGTTAAATCCCTTTTCACTAACGTGCCTGTTCAATGGGCAATTGGTTGTTTGGAAAGAAGGTTGCGCGAATTTCATTACTCTTCCATAGAGATTGATGAAATCCTGCATTTAGTTAGTATTTGTGTCAGGTAAACTGCTTTTCAGTTTAATAATTCTTTCTATTCTCAAACTGAGGGTTTGGCCATGGGTAATCCACTGTCTCTTCTTTAATGTGATAATTTATATGCATTTTATTGAAGAAAAACTCTTCAGTTTATATAAATTTCCTTTCTGGTTTAGGTATGTTGATTATACTTTCATTTTAATTCCCTCTGATAATGATCTTTCTAATCTCATTTCTCTTGTTAATTCTGTTGATTCTTGTATTCAATTTACTCTCGAAGTCGAAGAGAACAATTCTCTTCCTTTTCTTGACGTCTTGGTTTCGAAACACCCAGATTGGTTCTCTACCTCCGTTTATAGAAAACCTTTCGCTGTATCTCTTCCTCCTCATGCTTTTTCAAATCATCCTCCTCAACAAAAAGTGGCGTCCTTTTATACTTTTGTTTTTAAGGCGTTACGCATTTGTTCTGACTCTTCTACTCTGAATAATGAAATTAATTATCTCAAATCTCTTGCCCTTGTTCGTGGTTATAATCCCTCTTTGACTGATAAAGCTTTGTATAAATTTAATACGCCTAAACGTCCTTTTTCTGATTCAAATAATCCTCCTAATTTTAACTCTATAATAGTTCTGCCCTTTTATTCTCTTCTCTGTTTTAAAATTGCTAAAATCCTTTCTGGTTTTAATTTTAAAGTTATCTTCAAAACTATGAATAAAATTAAATTCACTTCTCTAAAAGATCCTATTCCTACTGAGATCCGGTCGGGTATTTATTTCATTCCTTGCTCTTGCAATTTAGGTTATATTGGTCAAACAAAGAGAGCTTTAAAATTCAGATTAGGCGAGCATCAGAGGTATATTGCAAATCAAGAAATCTCTAAATCTTCGATTGCTTCTCACTGTTGGTCTTCCAGTCATTGTTTCAATTTCTCCATGGCCAAAATTTTTTCTTCCCCTTCCTCTCCCTCTCACTTGGATTTTCATGAAGCATATTTTATTTCTAAAAATTCTGCTAATCTTGTCAATGATATCCCATCATCTCCTTTCCTATCTCCAGCGTGGAAATTACTGTTGTAATTCTTTTCCCTCTTCTCTTGTTTCTTTTCTTTTTATTTTGTAAAAAAAGGGGATCTTTTGGTTTTTTTCTTGTTTTATTCTTTTATATTTCTTTATTTATTATTATTATTTATATTTTTTAATTTACTTCTTTTATTTTATTTTAATTTTGTTTATTTCCTTTATTTCCATTTCCCCCCTATCAATTTCTCTTCTATTTTTTTGGCAACACTTTTCTCTTCTGTATGTTCCCCTTTCAGCTAGCGCCATCTGTCGCATTCTTTGCAACATTCTCTCCCTTTCAGTTCATTTTTTACCTTATCCGCTTACGGACACGTGTTTACTGTAGCTGATGACGGGCTGTTATATTTTTAGCTCGAAACGCGTCCTATGTTTTACTTTTATTTTATGGTGATTTTTTACAAAGTTTTATTATTTTAATTTAAATTACTTAGTTGGTTTTTAAGAAATCAACACACCATACTCATTTTAGATTTTAACTGACTAGGATTAGGACATAATCCTTTTTTTTCATTCATGAAATACCCTTGAAATTTACCAATGTGGGTGGAAATAACAGTATATTTTTAACACATGATTGGTTTTCTTCAGAAAACATTAAGATGCTTGAATTTTTCAAAGGACCTTTCTTTTTCTTGTTTCTTTCTTTCTTTGGAAATTGCTATGAATCCCATTATTTTCTCAAACAATAAAGCACTCCTCAAAAATATCGTTATACAGAAATTAGAATTGCAGCTTCTTTAAAAGAACGAAAATGTTTCAACACTTTAAAGCAGGGCTGTCAAACTGTGGCCCGCCGGATACCACTTAAATTTTACAGTTACCTTTGCCTTATCTAATCGTCGAATTGCTGCGATTCAACTTGTCGACTATTTCTTTAAAATTTTAGTGGTATCCGGCGGGCCACAGTTTGACACCCCTGCTTTAACCCCTTAATCGTCGCGCCCGAGACATTCACGGGCAAAATTCTATGAACAAATTTCGTCGCGCCCGTGACACTCACGGGCTGGACGTATTTTGACTTTAGCTATTTTTTTCTGGTATTTACTTTGCATTTTTCTTTCCCGAAAATGTTTTTAAGCCTTAAATACGTGATTCTATTTTTATATTCAGTTCGCACCACTATATTTTTAAGGTATAGTTTTTAGCAAATTTCTTTTGCATTTCTTGTCGGAAATCAAGCATAATTGTTCCTTAAACAAATAGTGGTGCCCAAGAAATAAATTGTCTTAAACGCTTAAAAGAAGGAGAACTCAGAAATGACAAGTTTGTTTTTAAGATCGTAATGCTTAATTTAAGAAATTGTACGAGTTGAAACACATTTTTTACTTGTTTCAAATCTGAATACATCTGGGTTACCGTTTTATAAATTTCTATGCTGAGTAGCTCAAGTGAAGAGAATTATTTTAGTGTTGGGATATCTAGAAAGGAATCAGAAGATTCCATTTTTTCAAATGTTTTTGACTCCGAAAAGATAATGATGATGACCCAATATTACGCACCTCCATGCTTGCAATTCAAATCGAGCCTAAGATTAACGTTTAGTTTGAAGCTATTTCGGGTATTCTGCAGAACCATGACCATTTTATAAATAATGAATAGGCGGATAATATTGTAATAGAAACTAATCGCTATGATGAGAAATAGGGAAATGTTGTTTGAGAAAAAAAGAGAGAAAGGCAGATTGGAATGGCAAACTATTTCTTAAAATAAAATGCTGTTGTTTCTTACTCTTACTACTGTTAAAAAAATGTAAAAAAAATAGTTAAAAGTAATAGTTAAAGAAGATATATTTTGGACTACACTTTATTTGTTAAAACTCCATTTTTTCGCGATATTAGGACGTACAATAGGTACAGCGAATTCGATAAAAAAATAATACATTTCTGCAATAACGATCCTCAAAATCCACCTAATCCAAAACTGTACAAAATTTCGACTGTTTGTGCGCATATGAATGAATTGTAAAGAACAATTATCAACATCAAGTAGTTTATGTGAACACCATTTTCTGGATGTTATGACCCCTACGGACAAAACCTTACACGGAATGAAAAATTTGTTCTTCCCATGAGAATAAATACGGAAACAAAATTATAAAATAAACCAAATATGAATGGACGGATTGTAATGTAGAACTATGCAGGTCATGTTTCAAAGTTATCCTTACATTGAAAATTTACTAAATTTTGAAAAATATATTGAATACCGATTTTCAAATTAAAATTGAATGAAATTATCGTCCTTGTAGTAATATAAAAAATTTATTTGATTTATTTATGTCTTTACCTTAACTTAAAATGAAACCACAGGTTGAACAAAGGAAACCACGCCTTGCATCGAAACTTCTCTGCACGTCATGTGTGCACAATATAATCAAATAAAGGTAAATAAAATTGAAAGTTTTAAAAATTTTATCTATCCTGAACACTTTTAGGAACAAAGCCTCTTCTTTGCTTAAATGTCGAAATAAAGGATTGACATCAGAATTTATTTAAAGATTTATTTTCAAATACCAAAGAGCCAAATTTCGCAAATTTAGTAAAGAAAAATTTTTGTATTAAATTTCTGGGATTATTGGACTTTTGGGTATTAAAATTGAGGGATTTCATACACTTCAAACCACCCTTAAAAGGGTTAAATATTAAGAAAATATCCTGTTTCTTTTACTAATGAACTCAGAATTTTATGAATAATAAAATCGGGCAATAAAAAAAAAAATCGACGATTTTTGAAGGGATTTTTCCAAAATTAAGCGACGATTAAGGGGTCAAAGGGATCCGCATAACGTTGTCAATTTCCGTTGTAGAGATTCAACAAAAGGTACACGAAATGGCATCGTCCCCACCTCAACCCATTAGTGTCAAAAATTATGGCGCCATATGCCTTTTGACAGGATATAATCAGTGGTGGTGTGACGTTTTATCTGAGGACTCAGAGACCAGATGCCCCTAACGAAATAAACATCGTTAAATTGCAACCTCCAGATGCCTGCTATAACTTCACATGTCAGTTTCACCAAAAAACCAGATGGTACATGTAAACAGTTTTAATCATGTAAATATCTGGAGAAAAAGTGCTGCGTAGAAATGTTATAAACTGAACTTGTTGACTAAGATGAGTCAAGACCACGTGGGGTATTTCGGAGATGAACTGAGGTCAGAAAAACAAGGCCCCGTAGAGGGAGAGTATCTGCTGTGACACGACCCCAGACGGTCGAGTTCTCGGTCCTGCCGAAAGGAGCGTCTCGCTCCGGAAAAGGTTAATTTTTGCCGTGTAAATATTACGTGTGCTTGTTATGTGTGTGTCCCGTATTGTCTAATAAAAACTCTGAAAAAAGAAACGAACGCCAAGTTCTTTTAATTTCTAGTTAAGAGCCTTTCTTAAGTGAGTTCTTATACGACGGTACAGCTGGTTGTCAGAAGTTGGATGCGAGTTGTTCGAAAAAAGTTTGGGCACACACGCACACACAAAAAGTTAGCTAGTTTTTAGTATAAGCCTGCACTTTAGGCCTGCACTTGTTACCCACGGAAGGAAGGATCAAGTGAAGATCATTCTTTCAAAAAGTAGAGAGCCGTCCTGATACTGGAAAAGAAAAATAAAGGAAAGTCCCCGTGTGTTGGAAGAAGGGAAAAACGTGAAATTTTCCGTGCGGGAAAAGAGGAGGAGGCCAGGTTTCGGTTTGGGAAGAGAGGAAGACAGTTCGGATTTTCACCCCGATCGGCTGAGAGAATCGGACATCGTCCAGCTTTTCACCCCCCCCCCCTGCTGAAGGAAAAAAGAAGATCGTCATCGGAGGAAGGTGCTTTTGGTGATGAAAGGATTGCGGAAGAGTGGAAAAAAAAGAAGATAATTCTGGTTGTAAATGTGAGTGGGCCCCGTTTTGGGTCGAAGATAGTGCTCATGCTCAGTGTTCCGTGCCTGTGGATATATTATTTTTAGTGGACCTTAAGGTCAGAAAGAAAGTGTGTTCAGTGAGCCACCCGGCTGAAGAAAAAAAGTGGATTACCGGTTAGTGTCTGAGCCTTCATTGGGGTAAGTCACAATTTTGAATTTGGAGTTAATGTTTAGTGATTTTTAATTATTTCAAATTGCTGATTTTGTTGGGAAAATTCAAAAACGGGAATGACAAAAATTGAACAGGTACTAGTCATGGAAGTGAGTCAGTATTTACATATTGCTGTGTTATTGAAAGAAATTTTATGATTGATTGTGATTATTGTTAATATAGTATATATTTTTTTTGTTGTTGTATTAGTGTAGAGAAGTACCTTTTTATAGAGAAATTTTGTTTGAAAAAAAAAGGGGTTAGATATGGCTTTCCTGGGTAAAGGAAAAAAGGAAAATATAAAAAAGTTAGTGGATGAACTGGAACTTCACAGGACCGGAAACGAAACTCGGATTCAGTTAACGCACTTGGTGCTGGAATCTGAGGAATATGAAGAAGAAATAGTACGGGCTCTGTATGAGACTATATTAGAGACAGCTAAGGAGGAATTAGAACGGGAAGAAAGTCAGCGCGCACGGTTACAAGCTATCGAGAGGGAGGACATGTTACGTAAACAGACATGGGAGCGTGATCAAACCATTAGGAAGGAAGAATTGGAGCACGAGAAAGAATGGGGGGATGGAGGAATGTAGAACTCCTAATGTAGGAATTAGAATTAAAAAATAAATTCGAGTTAGAAAAACTAAAAATCGAGAAAGGAATTGCCCCGTCTTCAGTAAATGCAAATAATATACATTCGCGTTCCCCTGAACAGAACTTAAAAAAATTAATCCCGGATTTTAATCCAGAAAAAACAGATATTAGCTTGTATTTGGTTCTGTTTGAACGCCAAGCAAAACGGGTTGGGATACCGAAGGAAAATTGGGTCTCTCATTTAATTGGGCTTCTGCCAGTAGACATTATTTCCATTATTGCCAGACAACCCGAGACAGAGTCAGAATATTACGATAACGTAAAAGGTATATTGTTAAAAAAATTTAAATTAAACCCAGAGAGTTTTCGGCAGAAATTTGTTAGTCACCAGAAGTCGCAATCTTTAAATTGGCAGGATTTCGGTTTCGAAATCCGAAATTATTTAAATGAATGGCTAGCAGGTTTAGGAATATCTTCTTTAGACGAACTAAAAGACCTTTTGGTCACCGATCAGATTAAACGGCGTGCGACGTTTGAAATGCGTGAACATTTCATTGACAAATGGCCACAGCTTAAGACCGAAGCAGCGATAGTGGAATTATTGGATGGTTATGAGAGTGTCAGAGCGTCGTTTAAGAAAAATCGGTACGCAGAGGATGGAAATAAGCGTCCGAAATCGGATGAAAAACAGGTAGAAACGAAGAATGAAACTCTCCTCCCTGGTGCGTCAGCCCAACGCGGTACCATGAGTCGGGAGAAAGCATTCGAAAAAAGAGTGGAGCGTAGATGTTTCCATTGCAACTCCAGGAACCATTTGCGGAATTTTTGTCCAGAATTGAGAAAAAATTCGGGATCGCGGAATACGAGTGAAGATATTGAAACGGGAGCGAAAGCTAGAGTAAGCTATGTAGGAGTGGAGAAGTTAAATTCTAGATGTGTCTGGGATAAACAACAGAAGGCCGTAGGCAAAAGTAAATTACCACTCATTGATATCAATATTTTGGGCCGAAGGGTTAAGGGAATAAAGGATTCGGGTACGGAGTTATCGGTTTTTCGAGGCGAATTGATTCCAGATCAATATAAAACGGGTGAACAGATCGAGTTAGTTCCGGCCATCGGAAAAATTCGCAGAGCAGATCTGGCGAAGGTTCCAGTTTCTTTGTGGAACGGGAACCAGGAAAATTCACCTAGGATTTATATAACGGCAGCACTGGTACCGGAATTAAATTCTGAAGCTTTGCTGACACCTTGTATTTGTAGGCGTTTATTTAAATTGAGAAAATCGGATCGCAGGTACGCGAGGGGGAATAATTCAAATACCAGGGTGCCAGAAAAAAATAAAGTTGAGGATGCAGGGTTAGGTAAATTTAAAACTGGAGAGAGTTTTAAAGGCAGTGCGAAAATTGAACCCGAAGTGATAAATAAGGCATCAGAAAATCGCGAGCAGGTCAAAAAAAATAAACGCTAATTCCGAAATTAAAGGTTTGGAAGAATTTGATTCAGAACAGTTTAGTGAAACTCCCATTGTACCGGCGAATAACTTAGAGGTTATTTCCGATGAAATTGGTGAAGGAAAACAAATTTTAAAATTTCCTGTACGTGATAAATCGAGTAGCAGATTACCCGAAAACACCCTTGAGATCACAAATTTGGTCAGGGAGAAGGATTTTTCTGGCGGTGTTGTGGCGACAATCTCGGTTCGAGAGCGGGAAGTGCGAACGACAATAAGAAGGAAATCGAAGGAATGGGTTCCGATCGCGGAATTGGGTCAATTCTTCTCGGACGAAAAAGAAGAACGAGAAGATAAATCCCGTATCTGTTTTCAATTTTTTGGAAAACAATTCTGTTTATCAGATATGTAAGAGAGTTTTAGAGAGAGAGTAGAGATTAGGGATGTTTTGGTTTGTTTATTTTGTTTTGTTTTGCTAAGAGTGACTTATGTATTGTGTTATTTAGTTTATAGAGTGTGAATATGTGTTTATTTTGAAAAGAGATTTTTATACACCCCATTTAAAAAAAAAATTGTTCATTGTATGAAACTTATAAAGTAAACGTGAAAGGATTTCATATGTTAAAAAGAAGAGTTAAGTGTTTTTATGAAAGACTGTTGTTTCAGTATTTAGAAGTAAGAGGATTAGAAATATAACTATTCTTGGATATCTTAGATATTAGATTATAAATGCTTTTATTTTTTGGCTTGGAAAAAAAAATTGTAATTTGAGAAAGTTAATAAGTTGAAATTTAGAAGTTGTAATTTGAATTGGAACTTGTATTTTGAGTTAGTAATTGTATTGCGTACAAAATCGTTAGAATATACATTTTGGTTCTTAATGTTAAAATTGTTAATATTATTCTTTTAAACTCCTTTAAATTGAGAGAAAAAAAAAACCTCTTGTTTGAACAAGTAAAGGGTAAGAAGAACCTTATAATAGAAGTACTGAAATTTTAGTTTACTGATTATGTTAAAAGGGTTTTTTAAATCAGTTAGTGAAGGATTGTATTGCTATATGTCTGTGTAGAATACAGAGATTATATATTATTAAGAATAGTTTGAGTGTTTGTTTTATTATTGTTTTAATATTCTTTTAAGTAACTTATTGTATATAAAAGGTTTAAAAGTGTTTGGTTTTATTAGTGTATTGGAATTCTTTCTTAAGAATATCCATATATATAAGGAAAATATATATATTAGTATTGTTGGTTATCCATGTGAACATGAGAGAGCGAATTTTTATTGGAAATACCTGTGATGTTTCAAACTTTTTATCTATTCTGATTGGGTTAAAAGAAAATTCATAATGAAGGTACTGGTTTGTTATAAAATTGTTGGAATGCTTATCAGTAATCTTAGTATTATTATATAACGGTGTGCAATTGCAATGTGTTTATTGTTACTGTATTTATTATGGTTGTTGTGTGTTATGCTGAATCCCTTCCATGGTAACGAAGTACTTTCTGATAAATGTTTTGATTTTTAAAATTTAAAATTTTATTAAATTTGGAGTAGATAGCATTGTTAGGGATTGCATTAACTCCGAATTTCACTATGATTGGGCACCCGAGTGTGGAAATTTTTCCCTTAAGGAAAAATTTATATGGCGCATGGAGGGACTGTGACGTTTTATCTGAGGACTCAGAGACCAGATGCCCCTAACGAAATAAACATCGTTAAATTGCAACCTCCAGATGCCTGCTATAACTTCACATGTCAGTTTCACCAAAAAACCAGATGGTACATGTAAACAGTTTTAATCATGTAAATATCTGGAGAAAAAGTGCTGCGTAGAAATGTTATAAACTGAACTTGTTGACTAAGATGAGTCAAGACCACGTGGGGTATTTCGGAGATGAACTGAGGTCAGAAAAACAAGGCCCCGTAGAGGGAGAGTATCTGCTGTGACACGACCCCAGACGGTCGAGTTCTCGGTCCTGCCGAAAGGAGCGTCTCGCTCCGGAAAAGGTTAATTTTTGCCGTGTAAATATTACGTGTGCTTGTTATGTGTGTGTCCCGTATTGTCTAATAAAAACTCTGAAAAAAGAAACGAACGCCAAGTTCTTTTAATTTCTAGTTAAGAGCCTTTCTTAAGTGAATTCTTATACGACGGTACAGTGGGATTCAAATAATTTAACAACCGGTTCGCTACCCGAATGATTTTTGATGCATAAACATGAAAGAAAAATGAAGCATCACACATGGGTTATAAAACACTTTCCAATATTATAAGATCATTGTTAAAAAACTTTGATCTTTTTGTATAGTGAAAAAACGATCCTGAAGCATGTTTCCCTATAAAAGGACGTAATTTATTTAATAAATTTTCAACAATCATGAAACCCTGATTAAATTTTTTATCAAATACTTCATCAATAATACTACAGTATAATAAAATAAGGATAACACAAGAATAGCAGAAATTTAAGCTTAAGTTATAACCCATGTCCATTATCTAAATTTGAAACAGTTAGATATTAAAAGCAGTAACAGTAGGAAGAACTCAAAGATATTGGCGAAATCTATTCTCCTGAAAATACTAAACTCACCGAATGTCAAGCATTCCTATTTACATCCTTGCTTTGGTGATAATTGCTTGTAATTTAAAATTAATCTCGATAGATCGGCTCTTAGTTGACAGGTGCTTGATTTCTGGATTTTTTGAATGTGTGTTTTATGTTAGGTTTTGTCACCAAAGTCGCAAATTTCACCGAGATACTCGTCAATATATTTTTTATAATTAGTCCCAATTGACTCTAAAATTATTTTTACAGTAACAATAATGCGCACGCAAAAAAGATATGCCTTCAAATGTTGCATCAATAATAAAATTTAGCCCAGTTTACAAACATGCAACATCTTTTAAAAACCTTTCATACAATAACTTCCCATGAATAACAGTTGCCGATGAAATTCATCAGCACACTATTTGTTTTCGTACTGAAACTAGCAAAAATAAATTCGAATTATTTTGGGTATCCTGTACTGAAAATAACTTTATATTTATGATGTTGAAAGTTTAAAAAGTTATTAAAAAAGGTAGTATATTATTTCATATAGTTAATACTTAAAACAATAAAGGGTGTAGAAAAAACTATATATTTATATAGAAAAGAGTTTTAAAATATTAAATAATTTGTGTTATTTGAAATATTTACATATAGCTTCTTGTTAAGCATCCCCACTTTTAGTTTTTGTTGTCTTTTCTTGAACATTATCTGTTCTGTGCTTTTTTCTTAACTTACACTCACTATAAAAGTAGGAACCTTTTATTTTAGAAGTTTTTAGGGCAATTAGACTAATCGTCATTACATTTGATACATTTGGAATAGTCGACTTCTCTTCTCTAACCATATTATGTTTATCTTTGAAAACTCCTTTTCCGTTTCGGATAAACTTGCAGCACTTGTTCTGACAATATTTTTAACCTTTTGAATACTTTAAAAAACTCCATAGCTTTAGAAAAATATTTAAAATATAATGAAAGAACTCTCGATAATCATTAATAATAATTATAAGTGTCATTAAATATAAATAATAGTTCTTCAGCTGCTTTCCTTAAAAGTATTGCTTTTCCAATACCCCAATAACGTGACGGAGAAAAAACTGTAGTTTATTCTTATATTCAAATTGACTTCCATTGAAATGTTCAGAATTTAGTAGCCTATCATTTTTTTAATTCGTAATGCTGTTCTTAAAAAGATGTTCTCGAGTTCACTAAAACATTTATGATATTCTACAGATTTGATGTCTTATCAAGTTTCTGAATTAATAAAACCCTCATCGTCTTTCTGTTGTATGTGTTTTTTTCTTCCGAAGCATTTTAAATATTTTAATAAGTTTTATCATAAGTTTTCATTCTTTATGGTGCTTATACTTCTTGTTCGCAGAGCTTTTGGAAGACGAGCAATTTCATTTAAAACACACAGTCATCAAGACGATATCAGTTATAAAATTTTTAGAGCGTCCTTCCTTATCACTGACCAAAAACTATTTCTTAAAGCGCTAAATTTAGAATACTTCTCATTTAAAAAATATTTCAAATGTTCTTCTTCATCATCTTAGAAACCGTTTCTAAGAATTAAAATTAAAAAGTTTAAATTTTTATGCGGTTCTTTGTGTCTTAACACAATAAGGAGGGCATTATCGACGGTGCCTGACTAATGCAGGGGCATACGGGGCAGATGCCCCGGGCCCTCTGATTTGAGGGGAGCCCTCAAGGGTAGATATAAATTTTAGTTAAAGGGGAGCCAAATGATAAAAAAGTGACCAGATTCTAATTTAAAGTGTTTTTCATTTTGTGATATTTAATTTAATAGTCTATAGATAAACATATGACAATGTCAAACTGCATTATGCAGAGGAATCTTAAGAAACAAGTCCCAAAGTCACTCAATTTTAACGCTTTACTACATAGTCGGATAAATAACACACATTTCTGAGAGGCCGAATGGTACAGTTTGCAGAGGCGTCAGACTTTTTTTTTTCTCGGAACTTCTTGGTTTCGGTACCCCAACAAGACTTTTTATTTTCGCTATTAACTGAGTCTTCTGAAATTCATTCTTCTATATTTGTAAATTTAGAAACTTTATCACTATACTTTTTTTTCTATTAAATTACGACACTAAAAATCTTCCTCTAATCTCCACAAAACTCTAAAAAAAATACGCCGTGCTCACTCGGTCTGCAGTAGATGGTTGTTAAAACTTTAACACAAACAAGAGTAAACATTCTAAACCCATCTTGTTTATTTCGATAATGTACATGTTTTGCTAAAAACCACTTGCAAATCTATACAATTAATACATATTAATGCCCATTGGAAGATTTTTTATTATCCAAAATAGCTATTCTAATTCCAAACATAAGATCCCAAGGAATTTATTTTTAAAATGACTTCTAAGATATGAAGAACAATATAAAAAAATGCAGTTGGAAGTATATCAGGTAAATCTAACGATTTAGTTATTAGCTTTTGATCAGCGATAACAGGGAACATTCCGGATATTTTCAAACGAAGCAGCCAAAGGAAAGCAGAATTTTATTCTAATATAAATATTTATTGCACTGTTCAATAAGCATGCCATTACTAAGGTTATCCTAGATTGCCGATATGTATCCCAAAAGTCTTCAAATCTTCAAGATTTCATGTATATTTTTTAAAGTTAAATTTGTTCCTTTCAGAACTGATGTCAATATTTTTTTCAAATGAAACATTATTTTACTAGATGAAACAAATTAGTAGAACATGCCACAGAGTTGTGATTAAAAAACGCTGTTGTGTTGATAAACATTTAAAAAAAGTAAATTAACATAAATAGGATTTTCGCATTTGAAGTATCACTTTAACAACCGGTTCGCCGAACTCAACACAAATTAACAACCGGTTCTACCGAACCGGTGCGAACCGGCTGAATCCCACCACTGGCTCGAATGTGTGCTGCGCTAAAAGTCTTATCCTGGAGCCAAGCGGCGTTAGCTCTTGCACCACGAATATTCCAGTGTACAACAATAACCATGATAACAAAAAAGGGAAAAACAGAACTGGGCAAACGAGCAGTGGGAAACTCTGAAAACATCAAATTTTTCCCCTTGGCGGTGGAGTGAAATTGGGTTGTAAGGTGGTACTAGAGCTTTCCGGAGTTCATTGATAGTTCATAACTTGGGAGGCAAGGATCGTTGAATCAAACGACTGTTTCTTCACCACCTGCGAGTTCGCCTAGCTTTTGTTATTGTTTTCCTTTTTTTGGCATTTTTCTAACAGGGCTACTTGACTGCAGTGTGGGAGGAGTGTCTTCGTGTGTAGTCGGTGTTCGATTTTGCTGGAATCCTTGAGCCATATACTGAACTGTGGCAATTATCTTTTTAGAATTCTTTTCCTGATCTTCTCTTGCTTTCTCTACTGAAGCCTTTAGAGATACAAGAACCTCAATCATCTGAGCGAGCATATTTTCTAAATGATCCGAAGTTGCTGTGCCTGCAGGATGGGGGTGATCTTTGGACTGTTTGGCTGCAATCGTTGCGTACTTCGGACGACTTTCTTTACTTTTGTATGTTCTTCGTGCTTCTATAATTGTCAAGTGGTGTGTGCTTTTGAATTCTTGAATCTTTACTTCCTCTATGTATTTTGGACATGTTCTATCTCCGGTAGCATGGGAACCGGGGCACGAAGCGCACGCTTGTACTTCTCCTTTGCACTCCCCTTCGTGAGAAGAGCCGCAACTTCGACAGATTTTTTCTTTTTTACAGAATTTTATTCCATGATTGTAAGCCCAACAGTTTTGACAACTCCTGGGTCTATAACGATTATCTCGTTATATATGTTTGCGTTCGATCCCCCCCCCCCCCCCAGCAGTTTCAATTAAAATTCTGTTTAATAATTTATTTATTTTAGTGTACTATAGTCAAACAGTGCAGCCACTAAATTAAATTTAACATTTAAAAAATTAAATCGATTGCATTAATAGCCCTTCATATTTAAATTAAATTATTCTAGTTACTCATCTCTTTAATAAAATAAAATCAGTGATTCAGTCTTCAATTCTACTTTGAGAGTTTCTCACACATGCGATTTAACCTTGTAGGAAAACGTTACTGCTGACTGTTAGTAACAAAAGCATTTTAACTTCGGCCACTTCCTTATTTGGGCATGAATATAACTCATCATTTAAAATCACTTAACATGCAATCTATTCATTACAATTATTTTCGCACTGCACTTTAACATTCACACCCTTTTGTTCATATGTATGTTAATTCTGCATTTTTGTGGCAATGCACGTTGTTAATCTTTGACCTAACATCTGTTGTAGAAAAATACATTCTCATGCCCTTTTCGCCTAACGATTCGGTCAGCTTTCACTCTCTGTCTTTATCCAGAAACATTTTTATTTTTACACTTAACCGCAGTTGTATCAAAGACAGATTATATTGCGCCTCTCACGATTCAGGAATTTTAGCAACCCACAATCTGGCACCCCTACACAATTCATATATGGTAGAAGCCTACCGTATGTATTTGGCGAATCCATACCAGCCAATGTGTTTCTGTGTCTCTTGTGCATGGCGCAAAATACTTGTAGATTGGCGATATTGTACTCCACCAAGCAAGAAAGTTGTAAGTGCATATTCAACTCACTTTTTGCCCTGACGCTGTCTGTGAAAGAGGCACTAAGAAGTGTCTTGTTATGCCTCCCCCCTTGTACCTCTCCCTGCTGCTTTTCATGATGGAATAAAAAACTCTTCATATATCAGATCGGAGTTTTTTTTTCGAACTGGTGGTTACTGCATCTCCTTCCACGTCCAATCACGGCTAAAGATTAAAATCTTTATTACAGAAATTGGTTACCGCGACCATTTTTTTCTCCAATTAAAAAAAAATGTAAGGGAGAGGTACGTGTTTCCTGTCTTTATCTGCAATTTTCTTCAAGCGGTGGATCCCTGCCGGCACCTGCTCGCGCCTTTCTGTTGATATCCGGCGATTTTTCATAACAGCTGCCATACCCCGAAGATTGTGCGTCGAACGACCTCCGGGAATAAGAGAGTGTCTTCTGCCTTCCCCCTTTGCCAACCCCTGGAGTTTTGGAATCAACTGCTCGCACCCCATCACCGAAGGAGGATTTTCAACTACAAGCGCCGGACGCTGACCGTCGCCGAAGAAATCTGCCTGCGTTCTATCTGGTGTCTCTCGGAGCATTCCCCCTGCCCTTTTCATTGCATCGACTTTCTGTTCGCTTATCCACCGGAAAGTGCATCACCCGGCTGATAACTCATCCCTGCTAAAGAAACAGCTTTCAACTCAATCACATAAAAGTGATTCTTCGAATAATTGTTGTGTTGTTCGTGCCGACTGTGGTGTGCGCGTGTGTTCGGTTTAATCATACGACATAGTCTACAAAAATCCAACAAAGATGATGTGCAATTAGTGTTTTTCAAATCGCAATGCTTGTGAAAATGCTACAATCCTACAGCGCGTCGAGAAACTTTTAGTGCTTGTGAAAATGCTACAAATTTGGTGTGAATTTCTGGTTTCAGTGAAGGAGTGATTCCTGCAAAAAAAAGTGTGCCTTCCCCGCATATGTGAAAATATGTAATAAGAGAATACTTGTCTAAGCATGTGCTAAAATTCCCCTGTTTATTTCCTGTTTACAAAATGAAAGGAACGTCCGAGCGAGTCAGCGATTGAATCAAGGAATCTCGCTCTCACTTCTATTTATGCAGCCAGTCTCCTCAAAATTCTCAAAAGTGTGTCTTTTTTTTTCCATACTACACCGAGTTGGTGAAATCCAAGTGCTCCAACAAAATCGTAACGCACTTTTGTGTTATGTTTTATAAGTCGTTCATCCTTTTATTCAAGAGGCGTTTCTTTTGTGATAAAAAAAATCTCGCAAAAAGTCATTTGCTGCCAAAGAATCATTTTGAAGATTCATTCACACGAATGCATAAATTTCTTGCAAATTTTTATGATCTTGACAAATAGGTCATAAAGGTGCATAAATAAAAGGCACCTGTAAAAAAAAAGAGCACTTAGAAAAAAAAACGAAACAAAATTTCAAAAAGATACAAAAATGGCATCGAAATAAACAGTGCTCTCATATCGTAAATTTTAAATACCAGAGGGTGAAAGCAGATGTTTTTATCCCCCCCCATTTTTTTCTATCTTTTAATTTCTTTTCAGTTAATTATTGAAATATTATTTAAATTTTCCAGGAGGTTTCATTCCATTTTATCTGCTTTCACACTCAATGGGTACTCACGGGTACTTATTTAGTAATTGAAATGTATATACTCATATTATTGTGTTTTTGTACAGGATAGGAAAACACAGTGATATTGCTATTTTTAATATTTTGTGATTTATTTTGTGCAGTTTACTATAATATTTATAAATATAATATATTATTTTTTTCGCATTGCATTGAATGTTCCAATATTCGTAGTTAATATCAAATACATCCTCCCCTGCTTAACTCTTAATGGATATTAAAATGTATAGAAATTTTTGTTTTTTCAAAAAATTTAACGAGGATTATACTTTTTCCAGTTTTCTATTATCTACTAAGGTTAAAATAAGATTTTTCTAGTTTGCCTTTCGGCTTGAAAATATTTTAATTTGAGAGAATTTTAATTTCTATCCTTTTAGAGAAACAAGGACATATAGCAATTTTTTGTCTCTATTAAAAAGGATAAAATATGTACTCATTTTTACTTGCTAGCTCCTAGTGGTTGTGTTTTGAAAAACGTACAGTTCACATCCGTTAAAAAAAAAGAAAAGAAAAAGGGAGCTATTGTGAAATTTTTTTTTGTTTTTCTTTCTTTTGCTTAAAATAATCAATGATATTATTTTTACTTTGAGAAACACAATTTTATCCCCGGATAGATTTTTTTCCATTTTTTTTTCTATAAAAGGTTTAAAGAAGACCTTTAGTTTTTTTTTAAGTTGAGTGTTATTTTTTTAATGTGATTATTATACTATTTTATTTCATTACTTTATTTGCTTTACATTTTTATCTGTTATATATGTGTTATATTTATATGTATGCAGAATCTCAGTAACAATTTTGAATTGGAATTTGGTACAATAATCGTTGACCATGTCCGCTAAACAAATTCCAATTAATATTATTCAATTTGATGGAGATCCGGATTTCCTTAAATTCTTTTTTAATCAAATTAGATCTGTGGCTGAAATTAACAAATACAGCCCTCAGACTACCATTGCGGTACTTGTAGGAAAGTTATTTGGTCCCGCGCAAAAATTTTATGCACAAAATCCGGAACTTCAAAAAATCAACGATCTATATACGCTTGAAAAAGAATTTGCGGCATTTTTCTCACCCCCGAGCAAGTGTGTGGCTGGTGTTGAACTTTCAAGTTTATCTCTTCTGCCAGCGGAGTCAATTAAAAATCTGGCACACCGATTAAATGTGTTAGCCGCAACCGTGTATGCTGATATTAATGACGAAATTGTCCGTAACACAATTAAACTCATGAAATTTATGGAAGCTGTGCCAGCTAACATAAGAATAAAATTACAAGAAGAAGGTATCACAGAATATCGCACTGCTGTTGAAAGAGCACAGACGTTACATGAAATTCTGCATAATGAAAAGATTCTACATGCATTGCCCTCCGTCAGTAAATCTCAAAATAACGTCGAAGATCAGTTAAAGGAGATATCGGAAAAAATAAACGCGTTAACACTTGCACCGCCTGCACCCAAAACAGAAATAGAAAAAAATGAGATGCAAGGTAGGCCAAAATATAACTCAAATGCGATGCGCTATAAGAAAAATTTCAAAACGCGAAATTTCCCAAAACGTTTTCCCCTCACAAATTTCCACAAAGAAAAGTTGTCACATGTTAACTCTGTTTCCGCAATGGCCACCAAGCCCAACAGTGTTTTAAGTGAAAAGAGTTCACACACAGAGAAGGGAAAATTTTAACAAACATAACAATTACCATGTTCAGGAAAACTAGAACAGAGACACAATTTTTATGCTGATGATTTTGTGTCTCAACCATGTGACTTAACATCAGCAACATTTCCTATTGACCCTACATTACCAAAAATTTCTAAAGAAAGGTTAGTTAATTCAACCGGGTCACAAACTTCAGATCACATTAAAATCGCAAATAATATCATGACTCAAACAGAAAATGAAGGCGATAACAATGTTCACATCATTTGTAGTGTTAACACGCATTCTCCATCAGCCCCTCTTGTAAAAGCCACTATTGCAAACCATAATATCACCATATTGGCTGATTCTGGAAGTAGCATTTCGTTGCTTTCACAAAAATTATTTAATGAACTTAAACCGACATTAAAATACAAAAGGCTATCAACAGCCATAAATATTAAAACTGTCAATTCGGATGTTTCTTTTTCTTCGTGTATTAGAGCATCCATTAAGTTAGAAAAGAGGTCCTTCTCACATCATTTCTATATTGTTGATATTCCAGAATCCTCCAGTTTTGAAGGCATTCTTGGTTTCGATTTCATTAGTAAATTTAACATTATCATTGATACTTTCAATAAATGCATTCACATTAACAACAGCTTGACTATTCCACTAGAAACATCACACACTAAGTCAAAAGTCAGTGAAAGTAATCAATGTAACACCTTATGTGATGTGGTGACAAATCAAAAAGTTTTCTTAACCCGTAAAATCATTCTAGAACCCCAAGAGCAAACATGGTGCTCAGTTTACACAAACAATAATATCAAACATGACATAAATTATCTATTCGAATATTTGGCAGATAAAAAAGAATTAATAGGTCATGATGCCATTATTCAAATGGATAAAAAGTCTAAACGCAAAAAGAAGCCTTTACAATTACATCATTTCTTTTCTATTTCACTTAAAAATAATTCTGACACTACCATTCATCTCCCTAAACACACAAAAATTGGACATTTATCTGAGGTTGAGAAAATTCTTGAGTACCCCTCTGATAATTTGGACAAGCATCATAACTCAGAACAACACTTCCTAAATTTTATCCAGGCATCTAATGAAATATTAAAAAAAGGAAAGATGATTTATCAGATAAAGATTTGAATCTTTCTCATTTAAGTTCTAATGAAGCAAATACATTGACTAAATTATTACTTAATTATTACCCCGCCTGTTCAGTGCTAAACTGATTAAGAATCAAATATAAGAGTTTAGTTATTCTGTTTGTTGACAGATGGCAGCACTATGCATTCTGTGCTGTTGTGAAATCTTAATTATGACATCATCAGTGATTTGATGTTTGGTTTCCAGAGAGTGTGGTATGGAGAATGTTGCTCCTGCTGCATTATTGTCTTTCTTTATTCTATTTAATTATCTGCACCCAGTTTAGGCAGGGGATATATTTTTATAATGTAATTTAAGGCTTTCATGTGATGAAAGCATACTAATTAGAGTGTTAATTTTAACTAGAGAAATTTGATTCTGAAACCAGAACTGTATGTTTCATTGTGTGTTAAGTTTTAGTGAATGTCAAGATTTGTTTTTGTGTTGTGAAAATAAAAATAAGAAAATTTCAAGGATTTCTTTCTTCAAATTCTCTACATAAAGAAAATTGGAGGCACTTAGGCGTGATATGTGAGTATTTGCTTTGTTTTGAAATTGTTCTTTGATGCTAAAGCTTAATTTTTCTACTGAAGTTGCATTTAGCAAGATATTATTTTAGAATATGAGAACAATTTAGTATCTTCTTTATTGAATTGATAAAATAAGAAAAAATAGTATTCTACAATATTATGTTTTGATAGTTCTTGAAAAAGAAAATTGTTCTCAAGATTATTATGATTTATTTACTTCTTGTTCTCAAGAACATTATGATTTATTTGCTTGAAATATTTGAATATTTAATTATTATGGTGAATTATTATTTTACATTGAAGAATTTTGAAGAATTTTAATTTTATGCACATTTTAGAACAGAAAATTCTATTGTTTGTATGAAAGAATAATTATGAACATTTTATAGTAGTTCTGTTTTTTAATTTGATTTGTTCTGTTTTTGAATTTAATTCATTTACTTCTGTTTTTGAACTTAATTTGATTAGTTTTGTTTTGAAGCAATTCTGATTACTTTTGATTTTGAAGTAATTTTGATTGGTTTTGTTTTCAAGTTATCTGATTAATTTTATTTTGGAAATTATTCTGCTTATAAGTTATTGTGTAAAATGGAGGATTATGAGAAAAAATCTGCTCAAATTAAAATTGAGAGAGGTAGGGTGAAAGGCTCTGTAACTAGATTAGAGAATAGTTTTGATAATGTGAATACTAAGAATGAAATTTTGATTAGATTACAAAGATTAGATGATTTACTTAAAGAGTTCTTAAGATTAGATTCTTGTTTAAATGATGATGATTCTGAATTAGCAGAATTTGAAGACAGGTATTTTCAGTTAAAAACTAAATATCAAAACAAACTAGATTCTTTGAATCCTTCAGAAGTTGTTAATGTTGCAACACACAATTCTGTGCAAGGTTCTTCTGTTACTATTCCTAATCAATGTAATATTAGACTACCAAAATTGAATATTCCAGTATTTTCTGGAAAGTTTTCAGAATGGACAAATTTTAAGGATATGTTTGTTTCCACTGTCCATTCACAAGTAGGTTTAAGTAACATTCAGAAATTCCAGTATCTTAAAGGGTTACTTTCTGAAGAACCAGCTACATTAATTAAGCATATTCCCCTTTCTAATGAATCTTATCAAGAAGCTTGGGAAAAGTTGTTAAATCGATATGATAAAAAGAAACAAATTGTTAATTCTTTGATTAAATTATTTTTAGAACAAAAATCAATTCTGCATCCTAATAGCATAAATATAAGGAATTTGTTGAATACTAGTGATGAAGTTATTAGGGGTTTGAAAGCTGTTGGTGATGAAGCTACAAATAGAGACCCATGGTTAATATATTTGTTATTTCAAAAACTTGATCCGGAAAGTCGAAGACTTTGGTCCATTGAAAGTACAGAAAATGAATTTCCCACTTTGAAAGAATTTTTTGATTTCTTAAGTGTAAGATGTTCTTCTTTAGAGCTCATCTCTAACAATGAAAGTGATGTGAAACATTCCAAAAGTTCAAATTTTGTTGGTTCCAAGTACAGTTCTAATGATAAGCAATCAAAGGTGTGCTTAAAGTGTCAAGGAATACAACCGCTCTATAAATGTATTAAATTTAAATCCATGGATGTTGTTGCTCGAAAGAACTTTATTAAGCGTAATAACTGTTGTTTTTTATGTTTAAACTCTCATAAAGTTAAGGAATGTCCAAATTCTCATTTGAAATGCTTTAAATGTGAAAGTAAACATAATACACTCTTACATGAAGAGAATAAAAGTAATAATGCTTGCACTGCTAAGTTTGAAAATAAAGTTTTTCCAAATTCATCTGAGAATAAAAACCACCAGTCAAATAAAGAATTTGTACAGGAGTCAACATCTCACGAATTACAAATTAATTCTAGTGCTTCTTTCAATAATTCAAAATGTCTTTCTTTCCTACCTACTGCTAAAGTTCTCTTATATAATAATGAAAATAAACCTTACTCTTTTAGAGCTCTACTCGATTCTGGTTCGGAATGTTCTTTTGTTAGTGAAAATGTCATAAGAACTTTAGGGTTAAAAAGAAAGAATGACAGAATTCGATTAAATGGAATTGCTGGAGTATTGGCTGGACAAACTCGTGGTTCAGTAATTCTTACAGTAGGTTCAAAGCTTTCTACTGAGTCCTTAAAGGTTCAGGCATACATCCTGCCTAAAGTGACATCTCAATTACCTGCAGAATTACTTGATACGAAAAATATAGAGTACCTTAAAAATATTACGTTAGCAGATGACGATTTCATGAAACCACAGGAATGTGATATTATTTTGGGATCTGACTGTTTCTTTACTATTTTAAGATATGGTAGAATTGTTAGTACCGAGAATGAGCCAATTGCCCAAAACACTATGTTTGGTTGGGTGGTAGCCGGAAAATTGGAACCTAAATGTAAATATTCTTCTAGTATTCAATCTCATTTTCTTAGTGTTGAAAACGAATCCAATGTTGATCTATTATTACAAAAATTTTGGCAAGCAGAAGAAATAGATGTTAATAAACCCCATTTGTCTGAGGAAGAAGAATTTTGTGAACAACATTTTTGTTCAACTTACAAGGTAACACCAGAAGGTAGATTTGAAGTTAAATTGCTAGTTTATAAAGATGTGATGTCATTAGGCGATTCTAAATCCATGGCAGTGTCACGTTTGTTTGCTATGGAGAGAAAATTTCAATTTGATAAAAATTTTGAAAATGAGTATAGAAATTTTATGAAGCAATATAAAGACCTTGGTCATATGACACTTATCGACAAAAACTCAAATCCTGCAAGCAACAAAGTATATTATCTTCCGCATCATTCTGTTATAAAAAGCGACTCTATTTCAACAAAGTTACGTGTGGTGTTTGATGGTTCATGCAAACCTCCTAATGCTAATTCGTTAAATTCTGTTTTAGCTGTTGGACAAATTCCACAACCAAATCTTTTCACCATTTTGATAAGATTTAGAGCAAATCCTATTGCTTTTACCGCTGATATTCAGCAGATGTATAGACAAGTTTTGATTGCTCCAGAAGATCAAGATTTACAGCGTATTGTTTGGCATGACTCAGCATACTCAGCTATAAAGGAATACAGGCTACGAACTATTACATATGGTACATCATCAGCTCCATTTTTAGCTACTCGTTGCCTATTTCAAATTGGAAAGGAAATAGAAAAGGATGATCCTGTAACAGCTTCAATAATTAAAGATAGTTTCTACGTTGATGATTGTATGTCCGGTTCAATCTCAAGTGAGGAGGCTATTAGAATTATTGAAAAACTTTCACTGGCTTTAGAAAATAGAGGTTTTCATTTACGGAAGTGGAGATCTAATTCTTCTGATGTAGTGAATCATTTATCTTCAAATTCTCTTGAGTCAACAAACTTAGAAATTCATCCTAATGACTGTTCCAAAGCCTTAGGGCTTATCTGGGATTCATCAAACGATGTTTTTGTCATTAAAGTTAATTTACAATTTGATGATAACATAACTAAAAGAAAATTTCTTTCACAATCTGCCAAATTATTTGATCCATTAGGATTTTTGGCTCCATGTACTGTCTCTATAAAAGTGTTTTACCAGCAATTGTGGTCGATGAAGTTAGACTGGGATACTGCTCTTCCTGAAAATTTCCAAGCAAATTGGAAGAAATTCCAAGAGGAATTTGAACAAGTTTACTCTATTAGAATTCCCCGATGGATCCAAGTTTCCAGTAAAGAGCTCATTTTACATGGATTTAGTGATGCATCAGAATCAGCATATGCTGCCATCATATATGTGGTTCAACCTGGTGAAGTGAAGTCAAAGGTGACCATTTTAGTTGCTAAAAGCAAGGTAGCACCCCTTAAATCAGTTTCCATTCCAAGGCTGGAACTCAGTGGTGCTTTACTACTTTCCAGACTATATTCTGCATTAGTGACTATTTTGAATACCTTCATTATTAAGTTTTATGCTTGGACCGACTCGCAAGTAGTTCTATCATGGCTGTCATCTCATCCTAGGTGTTGGAAACCTTATGTGGCCAATAGAACCTCAGAAATTCTAGACTCTGTTCCATCTGACTGTTGGAGGTATGTTCCAGGCAAGGAAAATCCAGCTGACATTGCTTCTAGAGGTTTATCTCCTAAGGATCTTCCTGATTGTTCCCTTTGGTGGGAGGGCCCAAAGTGGCTTTCTTTAAGTCAAGAACATTGGCCTGAACAACCTCAAATAAAAACTAATTTAGACACTGTAAATAAAGAGAAAAAGAACTCTAAATTTTGTTTTCCAGTAACTGTGAATAATTCTTTGATTGATTTACTTTTTGAAAAATATTCTTCTTTTACTAAAATTGTTGTTGTTTTAGCTTTTTGTATTAGGTTTGTGAGAAATTGCAAACAGAAAGTTGGCAAAATGAACACCAGTCCTTTGAGTAAAGGTAAATTTCTTCCTTTATCGACAAACGAAAGAAGACATTCAGGTAATTTGATTATTTCTTATATTCAGCAGCTATATTTCGCAGATGAAATTAGTTGTATTAGATCAAACAGACCAGTTTCTAAAAAAAGTTCTCTTTTTTCACTTTGTCCTTTTATTGATAGTGATGGTTTACTTAGGGTGGGAGGTAGGCTGAGAAATTCACCCCTCCAGTACAATGCAAAACATCCTGTCATTTTGCCAACTCATTGTGTTAATTGTTAAATATTTTCATGTTATGCATTTTCATGCTGGGTTAAATTTGTTAATGGGTATCATTAGACAGAGTTATTGGATTGTACGTGCCAAGAAGATAATTAAAAATTGTATTCATAAATGTGTTACCTGCTGTAGATATAGAGCAGCTTCTTCCAAACAGTTAATGGGAAATCTTCCTCTTAACAGAGTAACTCCTAACAGGCCATTTTCTGCATGTGGAATCGATTATGCAGGGCCTATTAATATTTTGAAATATCGAGGTACAGGAGCGAAAACTAAATGCTATATTGTTCTATTTGTTTGTTTTGCAACTAAAGCTCTGCATTTAGAGTTGGTGAGTGATTTAACCTCCGAGGCATTTATTGCTTCATTAAACAGATTTTGCTCTCGAAGAGGAGCTCCTCAACATGTGTAAAGTGATAATGCCACAACATTTGTAGGTGCTAAAAGGCAACTCTCAGATTTATATAAGTTTATTTGTTCAATTGAAAGAAATGAAAAAAATTGTTATTTTTTGTCTCAAAGAAACATTGAGTGGCATATGATTCCTCCAGTGAGTCCGCATTTTGGTGGACTGTGGGAAGCCGCTGTTCGTTCTGTAAAATTCCATATCAAACGTGTAATTGGAAATACTAATTTAACTTTTGAAGAACTTTATACATTTTTAACTCAAATTGAAGCTATTTTGAATTCTAGATCATTAGTGGCAATTGATAGTGATAATAATTCAGATGGTATAAATATATTGACTCCATCTCATTTTTTAACTGGTGATGTCATAACTTCCCCAGCTGAACCTTTAAATGAGGAAAATTTGTCTTTACGATCTCGTTGAGATATTGTACAAAAATTGAAATTATGTTTTTGGAAAAGGTGGAGTATTGATTATTTGAGTACTTTGCAAAATAGAAAAAAACGAGAGAAAATACTGAAAATTTTAAAGTAAATGATGTAGTACTTTTAAAAGAGGATAATGTTCCTCCTTCTGTTTGGCCATTAGGCAAAATTATTGAAATTCATCCAGGTAAGGATGGTATAGTCTGTGTAGTGACTGTTAAAACCACTAGGGGAATTTTTAAAAGACCTATTGTAAAACTTTGTTTACTTCCTTTGCATCAAGAATAGCTTCTTGATGGGTGGGAGTATGTTCAGTGCTAAACTGATTAAGAATCAAATATAAGAGTTTAGTTATTCTGTTTGTTGACAGATGGCAGCACTATGCATTCTGTGCTGTTGTGAAATCTTAATTATGACATCATCAGTGATTTGATGTTTGGTTTCCAGACAGTGTGGTATGGAGAATGTTGCTCTTGCTGCATTATTGTCTTTCTTTATTCTATTTAATTATCTGCACCCAGTTTAGGCAGGGGATATATTTTTATAATGTAATTTAAGGCTTTCATGTGATGAAAGCATACTAATTAGAGTGTTAATTTTAACTAGAGAAATTTGATTCTGAAACCAGAACTGTATGTTTCATTGTGTGTTAAGTTTTCGTGAATGTCAAGATTTGTTTTTGTGTTGTGAAAATAAAAATAAGAAAATTTCAAGGATTTCTTTCTTCAAATTCTCTACACCGCCTTTTCAAAATCATTAAATACACTTGGACATACTGATAAGATTGTACCTGATTTGAAGTTCATTAATGATTACCCTATAAAAACACTTCCATTTCCCCTTCCTCAATCTTTGCAAAAAGGTGCTTTGGATCAAATTAAAAATCTACTTGATACCAAAATTATTGAACGCCATTGTTCAGAATGGGCTTGCCCCATGCTATTAGTCAAAAAGAAACCAGACGGAACTGGCAAACAAAAATTCCGTCTCGCGTTAGATCTTCGAATGATCAATACAGTAATTCAAGGATCATCTTACCCTCTACCTAAAATTCAAACCATCATCTCAAATCTTTCTCAGTACCGCTATTTTTCTTCTCTCGACTTTCATCAGGCATATCATCAAATTGATCTGCCAGCAAAATTCCAAAATCAGTTGACATTCACTACTATGTTTGGTTCTTTTAGATACAAGAGATTAGTGTTCGGATTAAAAAACAGCGCTCCTATTTACCAAGCTTTAATGGACTCTTTGCTTGATGAATTACAATTAGATGGTGTATATACATATCAGGATGATTTCATTGTAGGGGCAAACTCCTTTGATGAAATGTGCAATAAATTAAAAAAAATTCTCTCTATCTTAACCAAATATAACTTGACCCTGTCTCCCAGCAAATGTACTTTTCATAAAACTAGCATTGACTATTTGGGATTTCATGTAGAAAATCAGTCTGTTTCCCCGATTCAGTCAAATATCATAAAAATAACATCCTTTCCCACACCCACAACTAAACGTCAACTAAAAAGACTCATTGGTGTTACAACGTTTTATAAGTCTCTAATTCCATCATTTTCTGAGTTAGTACAGCCACTGATAAACCTAACTACTCCGAAAGTTAAATTTAAATGGACAGTTAAACATCAAGAAATCATGGACACAATACAGGAAATTTTCTTTAATTCTCCCATGGTTACATTACCTGATTGGAACGTGGCCGCCCCTCCGGGTGGTTCCGACCCGACCTCTTGAGTGGGGGAGGTGACCGGAAGCTCGGCAGAGTTCGTTGTGTACGAATGCGAGAGGGCCCGGATGGGGACGATTTGCCACCTCCTCGAGAGACTTGCGGTCGACAGGCCAAGAGTCCGGTGGCCACGGTTAACGGACGTTGTGCATGGGTGCGTAGGCCCTTCGGGGTCCGCGTTCGAACGCACCCCCGGCAGCCAGGTTCTCTGGCCAAGCCGGATAGCGACGCTCCATAGGTCGATCCCGGTGCCGGTCTAAGGGCCGGACGGTGTCGCCGGGCAAAGACTAGCTAAGGCGATAGGACCCCATCCACCAATTGACTAAGAGGGAGCCTGAAGTATGAGTGAGGGCTTTGTAGTGGAAAGTCCTCGGTGCTCGCTAGTGACGACGGGGCTCGCGGGAACGCCATGCAGGGACTCCCGGAGCAACCGAAGGGCGAGGGTTTCAGACAGCGCCCAGGTTACTTTATGACTTGGGTGGCTCATCCCTCCGAGGACCTCAGCTGGAGCAGTTGGGAGCCGACCCTAAGGGTGGTAGGGTTTGGCGGTGCCCCCGTTGACCAAGGTGCGGTCGCGTGGGGAGGCCAGTATGGTTCTGGTTGCTCCATGTCGTGCCGTGTCCCATGGGAGGGGGTCGGCCGGCAGGTCCACCATCGAACACTATTCCCGCAGGGAAACGGGCCGGAGGCTCGCCGGTAACGCGGCGGCTCATCGTGCCTCAGGTGAACTCTTGGTCCGATCCAGGTCCTCCGTGTCTATGCGGTACCGGAGTTTTCCTCGCCTGGTGATGAGGACCTAGAGGTGTCTCCACCTAACTTTCGAACGCACTAACAAAGGTAGCGGTCGGTCACTGCACGGGGTCAGGGGCCTTCGGGCCTGGGTACCTTCGACGGCCGTGAGGTAAGGTAGTGGCGGGCGGGCTTCTGTCGGCCTCCACTGGCTTCTCTGTCCTAGGATGGGGTCGAGTCGGTGGGGGCTGGCGGGACTCCGTTCCGTCCAACCCCCTAGCGAGGCGGAGTCTATTCCGTCTAGGTGGAGCTTTCCGTGCCCGCCTGGGGTCGCTAACGGCACCTAGTCTGGGCCAACTGGTTCCCGGCGTGATCCACGAGGGGTTCCGTCGGTTGAGCCGGGTGGCTTGGGCGAAAAGCCAGGAGCTGGGTCGCTTTACGGCCGGAGGGACATTCCCCGTCCTTCCTGGTTTTCAAGTTAGGGGCTCTTCAATAACTTTCCGATCGGCTGGCCCACAAAAATGTCTCTGCCGGAAAATGGTATCTGATCTTGGGGGCCTTCCGTAAATTAAATTCGGGTCGGGAAGCCTCGGTTCAGTCCGTGGGCCCAGCGTCTTTGTAGGCGTCTGGTTCCTGCGATGGCTTGCGGGGTCTACCGGCTCGAGTAACCAAGTTTAGGGACCACTTGGTTTTTCTAGCTGGGTGGTGAGGACTATCGTAGCGACTGTTCACCAAACTTGGGAATAGCCGGCGTGACGTGCGCTGGGCAGTGCGTCGGCTTGACCGGAGTTCGCGTGGGGTTCCGCTCTGTTGGAGCTTGTCTGGCGGCGACCTTCGGGACGCGCCGCGGGGCTCGTTTCACGGGTGGTTCCTTGCGTGGACAAATGGGCCTTTCGAGGGCCTGGGACCGGAAGATGGTAACCCTGTCTTACCTGATTGGAACAAGACATTTTATTTAAACACAGATGCGTCAAATGTTGCTATTTCTGGTGTTTTATTACAAGAGCATGATCAACAACTTTTACCAGTTGCATATTTTTCTAAATCTCTAAAGGCATCAGAAAAAAAATACTCTGCACTTAAATTAGAACTCATGGCAATTTATAAATCTGTTACCGCTTTCAAATATTATTTATATAACAGGCACTTTGTAATACTTTCTGACAGTAAACCCTTAGAAAAATATAACAAGACTACTAATCCAGCTGATATTATCTCTCGTTGGCTCATGGAGCTTTCAGAGTACTCATACACTTTTAAACATATCCCTGGTAAAAAAAAATGTTCTTGCTGACTATTTATCTCGCTGTACTTTTGAAAACAATCAACAAACTCTTGTTACTAATCCCGAACTTATCCAGGACCCTCAACCATTACCTATTGTTGACTATGATACACCAGACAGTAATAATTCATGTTCAAGTGCCACTAAGAAATATGTAAACTATCTTGTGTTTGGTAAACAAACAAATCCAGATCCTTTATTGGAAATTTCAAATGAAACATTCTGCACTGAACAAAAAAATGACACCACTTTGTCCACTGTTTACAATGATATTCTAAAGAAAGGACCTTCTCAAAAATATCCCAATTACATCATACACCCTGATTCGAAAGTTTTAATGTTAAAGAAAGAAAATAATCTTAACAAAACTTTTTCATATCACATTGTTGTTCCTAACTCTCTTAAAAACAAAGTTTTAACAATCTCTCATTTATCTCACTTTGGTTTTAATAAAACCTATGAGTTCCTATCATCAAGATACTTTTGGAAAGGCATGTATGTTGACACTTTAAACTTTGTAGCTTCATGTGTCAAATGTCTTCAATGTAAACATCATCAAACCCCTCCTTCACCCTTACAGCCCACCTACACGCCCAGGTACCCTGGCCATACTATCAGTACAGATATCGTGGGACCATTTTCTAATGGTAAACATGTTTTAACTATTACAGATCACTTTTCAAGACATGTTGAACTTTTTCCACTTAATGATAAATCTGCAGCTAAAGTCGTTAAATGTTTATTCTCTTATATAACCACCTTTGGGAGACCCTCTGTTGTCTTGTCAGACTTAGGACCCCAATATACATCTCAAATATACAACATTTTTAATGATACTCTACGTATTAAGGTCCTTCACAGCTCTGTTTCGAGGCCACAAAGTAATTCGATTTCTGAGAGAATTAATAAATCAATCAAATACTCTGTTAATATACTCTTACAGGAAGGTCACTCATTTGAAAATGCAATATTTATACACAAGTCACTCTATAATGGTTCAAAACATTCAACTACATTATTCACTCCTAATCTTCTGCACTTTGGACGTGAACTTTCATTAATTTTTGACACTTTTGATCAGAATAGCAATCAACCTTTTCTAGATAAACATATTGAAATACATAAACTACTTGAAGATTTACACAAAATATATGATAAGGCTTACAATAACATTAAAACAGCCCAGGATAAAAGATATAAACATTACGGTCAAAAAGCTAAATTAAGAACCATTTGTCTCAAAGATATTGTGTACTTAAAATCTGTTGATAAATTCAAACCTAAATACACTGGACCATACATTGTAACTTTCAAACATTCACCTGTCATTCTCGATCAAGAGGTTGTATGCTGCTGATAATACAGCATTTCGTGTGCACATTGATAGGTTACTTCTTGCACCACCTCGATATGGACATTTATTCGATGCTACAAGTCACTTAAACAATCACAACTTCCCTAATATTTATCAACCACATACGTATAATCTGAGAAACAGAAAATAATATACCATTGTTTACATTTTTTCTTCTTATGACATGTATTGTGAACCTAAGTGTGCAACCAAAGGCCTAGGTTGTATGTATGTTGCTTACAACAGATCTTTCACAACATTATGGCTGGCCCATGACTGTTTGCTTCGAAAATATCTTGTGAACAATATTTTGAATCACTTTACACTCTTTTCATTTTACTTTACACTCTTATGTTATTTACATACACTTAACTACTATTTACATTTTTAACATTTTAAATTTTGTTCTTTTATAGTTACATTTTATTTAACAGTGAGAACTAACGCATTTAATAATTGCAGTTATTTAAAAAAAAAATTCTCATGCAACTTGATAACATTTTCTTTAAGTCAACCAGTTAGTTACCTTCTAATTACACGACTTGTACATTATTTAACCTGATTATGACTTTTTATTTTTTTATGTCTCTCTGCACTCTAGGATTGTCTACCCTTTTTTGATTTGATATATATGTGACATATATCTATTTTTTTTACTTTTTAATTTTCCCTTTCGAAGTTTTGTTCCCGTTCAAAATTATTGCCCTAAGGGTCCAAAACTTCATTGTGTTGAGAGAAACCCCTTTGAATTGGTGTTCCAATTCACAAAAAATCAATTTTTGCTTGTAAACCGACGTGTGCTCCTTTAGAGGACCGCTAGCGCCTTCGGAGGAGCAGGGACTCATATAAGCGGGCGCTGTATGAGTCTCAAAACTCCCTCCTCATCTTTGGACGAAGCCCTAAGCCGACGCCATAATACTTGTGGTCTACACAAGATTCAGGGTGACACCTTTTTCATGGGCGTGCTTCAGGCACCTCTTTTTTTTGTCATCCTATGCTGCGTGAATAAACATTACATTTTTCTTTTTAACCATGTTCAAATTCTTTTAAATCATATTACAATTGTTTATTAGTTTACAAATACACATTTCATTTTTTTATCATATACTCTTTACTGCTAGTGTTGCATTTCTGTTTAGATATTATATTTTCTTATTGTTGTACTTGGGTTTATTTCATAAAATGATCCTAATCAGGATCAATATTTTGATGAAAAGCGGTCACTTGAATTATTATATGCTGATTAAATTTTTGCTGTCAGAGTCGACTCAGATAAAAAAAAACCATGGTACATAATTTTTGAAGAAAATTTTAGTTAAGATGGATATCCATAAAGTCAATTCAGAAAATATAGCAATTCATAAAATCTCCCAGGACTGTTGAACTATTGATGAAAGAGATTTTTTTTTGTTCATGACAGCAACTTGTTTTTTTAAAAAAACTTTTCTGTTTGGAAAAGATATTTATATGTGTAACTATTTTTCTTGCTGTTTTGCACATGCACACGGGTCAACAAAAAGTTTTTTTTTTGCGGTGTCCCACGTGATATATATAACGATTATTTCGTTATATATGTTTGCGTTCGATTCCCCCCCCCCCCCCCAGCAGTTTCAATTAAAATTCTGTTTAATAATTTATTTATTTTAGTGCACTATAGTCAAACAGTGCAGCCACTAAATTAAATTTAACATTTAAAAAACTAAATCGATTGTATTAATAGCCCTTCACATTTAAATTAAATTATTCTAGTTACTCATCTCTTTAATAAAATAAAATCAGTGATTCAGTCTTCAATTCTACTTTGAGAGTTTCTCACACGTACGATTTAACCTTGTAGAAAAACGTTACTGCTGACTGTTAGTAACAAAAGTATTTTAACTTCGGTCACTTCCTTATTTGGGCATGAATATAACACATCATTTAAAATCACTTAACATGCAATCTATTCATTATAATTATTTTCGCACTGCACTTTAACATTCACACCCTTTTGTTCATATGTATGTTAATTCTGCATTTTTGTGGCAATGCACGTTGTTAATCTTTGACCTAACATCTGTTGTAGAAAAATACATTCTCATGCCCCTTTCGCCTAACGATTCGGTCAGTTTTCACCCTCTGTCTTTATCCAGAAACATTTTTATTTTTACACTTAACCGCAGTTGTATCAAAGACAGATTATATTGCGCCTCTCACGATTCAGGAATTTTAGCAACCCACAATCTGGCACCCCTACACAATTCATATATGGTAGAAGCCTACCGTATGTATTTGGCGAATCCATACCAGCCCATGTGTTTCTGTGCCTCTTGTGCATGGCGCAAAATACTTGTAGATTGGCGATATTGTAGTCCGCCAAGCAAGAAAGTTGTAACTGCATATTCAACTCACTTTTTGCCCTGACGCTGTCTGTGAAAGAGGCACTAAGAAGTGTCTTGTTATGCCTCCCCCCTTGTACCTCTCCCTGCTGCTTTTCATGATGGAATAAAAAACTCTTCATATATCAGATTGGAGTTTTTTTCGTACTGGTGGTTATTGCATCTCCTTCCACGTTCAATCAACGCTAAAGATTAAAATCTCTAATACAGGGTCTATCTACAAATAATGTAATTCTGTGCCGCTGGTACCACTCTTTATTTCCTTTGGTAGGGACGTACCTATCTTAGTTACCAGAACTGTTTTGGTGGGGGATATTTGCCCATGTACATTTTTTGAAAATCTACGAACTTCCCAGCAAAAAATACCCGCATCTTGAAGATCTTCCGCGAGTTCTTTACAGGAAACATCTGTGGGGATGTCATGTAACAGGAATCTGGTGGTGATGCATTCAGGCTGGAGTACTGGTGACACAGGGATGTCGCCGAGAGCCTGGATATCCAAAATTTGTTGTGCTGTTTCGGCTGACTTTGTTACGGCCAATAACTTCCCCTGTTGCGTCAACCTAAGAGTTTCTATATTGGCATGGCTGGGGATAATTTTTTGAACCTCTACTTTTAACCGACGTGGATGAATTCTAGGTATAGCTCCTGCATTGGATACGAGAAAAATGGTAATATCTCCAACAGTGTCGTTTTGTAAAGTTTTAATAATTTCCCGTGGAGAAAGTGATGTTCTGTAAAAATGTCTATTCTCTACTGGCTGCGATAGAGCTGGAAGTATAACCGGAGTAGACACCACATCCGTATTTTCAACATAGCCGCCGCCTTCACTTGGAAGGAGGGCGGTGTCCGAATTCCTTGATGATTAACCCTAGGCTAATTTCAGACAAACTAAAATATATTCGTAAAAATTGTACAAAAGGAACAAAAAAGTGAGAAAATAACTCACCCGGACAACTTTTCAAAACAATTCAAAAGAAATACAACCGTTTTACTAGCAAAATTCGATTCAACTCACTGTTTTTAAAATAGCACTATTCAACCCTACGTAGAATAGAACAACCATATTAAAAAAGCCACTTCTTTCTTTATTATTATAGAAGATAGAAGATAAGCAACAATAGCCGGGTTACCATGTCAGGCAAAATAACGCCATTCTGGCGCCAATTAGGTACCCCGTTGCGTATATGACATCTGTGTCTAATATTTTTCTTTTCGGTTCTCTCTATCTCTCTATTCTAAAAAAAAAGTAACTACCGCTGTCACTTTTAGAGTCTGCGGTGTCTGAACGGGGGTTGACGAGCGTAGCTCGTAGGGGGCAGAGCTCCCTAGTTCTAAAAAAAAGTAACTACCGCTGTCACCGCCGCCGCCGCCGCCGGTTTTGAATTTTTTGTGACCGGAGGTCTTTCTTCGTTAATATTAAGAAAAATAATGCATACAAAAATATGAAAATCGGTAGTATTATACAGAAATGTTTGATAAACACGCTGATGCAGAGAGTTTTCAAATCGAAGAATTATTTTAAGAGACATTTAATGCCAAAGTTGGACAAAATCGTTCCATTAAAAGTTTTATAGGAGCAAAAACTGTACATAGGAATTTAATCATTTTTAGATCATTTTATACGTTTGAAGTTCCCGGTGTGCAGATTGTTTTCTTTTTTTTAATTTGGCTAATATTTTGAGGTTTTATTTCTATTTTAAATTCAAATTTTCAGGATTTCTAGAGATATTTTTTACAGACTAGGGGGCTCGGCCCCCTACGAGCTACGCTCGCCAACCCCCGCCCAGACACCACAGACTCTAAATGCACGCTAATTTGATCGGCTTTAAAAAGATTTCGAAAGATTGAATTATAATGTAAAAAGCAGTGGCAATCTCCCTATAAACGAATTTCTATTCATTTGTCTTTGATTGGGGAATTTTAACGCCAAATCCGCTGCGGTACTGCTTGATTATCTCGTCGACCCATTTCGCCAAATTATATAAATCGCCAAACCACTCGCCAAATTATACAAATTGA
The DNA here is from genome assembly GCA_963932465.1 of Maratus speciosus. NCBI lineage: Eukaryota > Metazoa > Arthropoda > Arachnida > Araneae > Salticidae > Maratus > Maratus speciosus. The sequence continues at coordinate 319,044,614 of OZ010788.1, forward strand.
GATAATTTTTTATTTTAAAGAACAATAGAACAAATAAATTCGTACAACATTAATAAAAATACAAATAAAACGTCGAATAAAAATAACTTGATGACGTAGATACGTGTAACAACATTTCAAAATAAGCTAATATAAAAGGAATTAAGTAAACAGAGTCTTTGTCTCCTGGTATTTTTTAACAAAGCGAAAAGAAAGTTCTTTTAAATGAGACATTTTAAATTAATCGTTTTTAATCTAACGTAATTTTTACCAAGCTATTTTTTTCTCTTTTAAATATTCACGTGAACATACTTTTGTTAGAAATGAAATATTATTTGCGCTTTGGTAACAAAAACAGTTGAAAAGTTCCTCTCAAAATATTAAATAAATGTCTAGCGCAATTTCTAAATTTAAACTTTTTTGCAGTATTATTTTGTGTTCATTTTATGTAATAACTATAATGTGACGTAAATATGACGTAATTTCTCCTACGACTTCTAACGCATGTTAATGAACTTATTATTTTACAATATCCTTTCTCTTTTAAAATTCACGTGTGTACTTTTTATGACATAATTTTTAATAAATTCCTGCTTTTTATACGTAATTATTTAATTTTAATTTGAAAGTTTTTTTCCTGTTTATAATAGTCACGTGTAAATAAATTTTTTATTTGAAGCAAATATTATTGCTTGCGCTTTTTATACAGTTGGCAACAGTTTAAATTAGTACAATATTCTGAAATCTGTAAAAAATATCTCTAGAAATGCTGAAAATTTGAATTTAAAATAGAAATAAAACCTGAAAAAATGAGTCAAAATAAAAAAATTAATGCAATCTGCACTTCGGCAAATTCTAACGCATAAAATGATCTAAAAATGATTACACTGCCATGTATAGTTTTTGCTGCTATAAAACTTTTTTAGTGGAACGATTTTGTACAACTTTAGCATTAAATATCTCTTAAAATAATTCTTCGATTTGAAAACTGTCTGCATCAGCATGTTTATCAAACATTTCTGTATAAAACCACCGATTTTCATATTTTTGTATGCATTATTTTTCTTAATATTAACGAAGAAAGACCTCCGGTCACAAAAAATTCAAAACCGGCGGCGGCGGCGGCGGTGACAGCGGTAGTTACTTTTTTTTAGAATAGAGAGATTTTAGAAAGTGATATTAATTTAAACTGTAGCCAACTGTATAAACAGCGGAAACAATAATGTTTGCTTCAAAAAAATATATATATATATATTTATACGTGTAATAAATTAAAAATTTATTTACACGTGACTATTATAAACAGAAAAAAACATTTGGAATTAAAATTAAATAATTATGTACAAAAAGCAGGAACTTATTAAAAATTACGTCCTAAAAACTATAATTACACGTGAATTTTAAGAGAGAAAGGAATTTGTAAAATAATAAATTTATTAACATGCGTTAGAAGTCTTAAATAGGAGAAATTACGTCATATTTACATTACATTACAGTTATTACATAAAATGAACACCAAATAATATTGAAAACGGTTTAAATTTAGAAATTGCGCTAGACATTTATTTGATATTTTGAGAGGATACTTTTCAACTATTTTTGTTAGGAAAGCGCAAATAATATTTCATTTCTAACACAAATATTTTCACGTGAATATTAAAAAGAGAAAGAATAGTTTGGTCAAAATTACGTCAGATTAAAAACGATTAATTTAAAATGTCTTATTTAAAAGAACTTTCTTTTCGCTTTGTTAAAAAATACCGGGAGACAAAGATTCTGTTTACTTAATTCCTTTTATATTAGCTTATTTTGAAATGTTTATCTTATTTTACTTAATCAAAAACGAAAACAGCGATTGACATATGTATTTTTGGTACTACTTAGTTGTCCCGTCGACAAAAAATCTATCATTCGCCAAACTATAAGATTAAATGTCAATAATGGTTGATCGTAAATGTCACATTAACTTGACTTTAAGCAAGTTACACGTGTCTACGTCATCAAGTTATTTTTACTTCGACGTTTTATTTGTATTTTTATTAATGTTGCACTAATTTATTTGTTCTTTCGTTATTTAAAATAAAAATGATATCAATTTGTATAATTTGGCGAGTGCTTTGGCGATTTATATAATTTGGCGAAATTGGTTGACGGGTTAATCAAGTAGTACCGCAGCGGATTTGGCCTTAAAATTCCCCAGTCAAAGAGAAATGAATAGAAATCCGTTTATAGGGAGATCGCCATTGCTTTTTAAATGATAATTCAATCTTCCGAAATCTTTTCAAAGCCGATCAAATTAGCGTACTTTTAGAGTCTGCGGTGTCTGAACGGGGGTTGACGAGCGTAGCCCGTAGGGGGCAGAGCCCCCTAGTTCTAAAAAAAAGTAACTACCGCTGTCACCGCCGCCGCCGCCGCCGCCGCCGCCGCCGCCGCCGCCGCCGCCGCCGCCGCCGCCGCCGCCGCCGCCGCCGCCGCCGCCGCCGGTTTTGAATTTTTTGTGACCGGAGGTCTTTCTTCGTTAATATTAAGAAAAATAATGCATACAAAAGTATGAAAATCGGTAGTATTATACAGAAATGTTCGATAAACACGCTGATGCAGACAGTTTTCAAATCGAAGAATTATTTTAAGAGATATTTAATGCTAAAGTTGGACAAAATCGTTCCACTAAAAAAGTTTTATAGGAGCAAAAACTATTTATGGGAATTTAATCATTTTTAGATCATTTTATACGTTTGAAGTTCCCGGTGTGCAGACTGTATTTCTTTTTTAAATTTGACTGATTTTTTGAGGTTTTATTTCTATTTTAAATTCAAATTTTCAGCATTTCTAGAGATATTTTTGACAGATTTTAGAAAGTAATATTAATTTAAACTGTTGCCAACTGTATAAAAAGCGGAAACAATAATGTTTGCTTCAAAAAAAAAAAAAAAAAAAAAAATATGTATATATATATATATATATATATATATATTTATACGTGTAAATAAATTAAAAATTTATTTACACGTGACTATTATAAACAGAAAAAAACATTTGGAATTATAATTAAATAATTATGTACAAAAAGCAGGAACTTATTAAAAATTACGTCATAAAATCTATAATTACACGTGAATTTTAAGAGAGAAAGGATTTTGTAAAATAATAAATTTATTAACATGCGTTAGAAGTCTTAAATAGGAGAAATTACGTCATATTTACGTCACATTACAGTTATTAAATAAAATGAACACAAAATAATATTGCAAAACGGTTTAAATTTAGAAATTGCGCTAGACATTTATTTGATATTTTGAGAGGATACTTTTGAACTATTTTTGTTAGGAAAGCGCAAATAATATTTCATTTCTAACACAAGTATTTTCACGTGAATATTAAAAAGAGAAAGAATAGTTTGGTCAAAATTACGTCAGATTAAAAACGATTAATTTAAAATGTCTTATTTAAAAGAACTTTCTTTTAGCTTTGTTAAAAAATACCGGGAGACAAATATATGGGGGCACGGCAGTGCCCCTGCCAAGTCGAGAAAGCACAGACGTAAGCATCCTTTTCTGGAAGCAACTCAGGGTACTTTTGGCAGCCCTATATCCCCTCACTGGAATTTCCCAGGAACTTTAAACTTTGTTTTTCTAAAAGTACTCTTCAAGCGGAAGCAAATGTTTAAATTTCCGCATTTCTATCTTTTCTAGTTCAGAAAATATATGAAATCAAATTTTCGCTTTTTCGACACTGACTGACTCACCGATCATCAAAAATCTGAGGTACATCCTGTAGCCCTAGAAATTTGAAATTTATTTAAGAAGGTAGTATTTGGGATACAAAGAATGGAAAAATTAAAAAATTCGGAAATTTCGAAAAAAAAAAAATTGAAAATCTTTTATCTTCCGTAATCGGAATTCTTGCCAATACTGTTGCTCACTGATTATCAACACGATAAAACGCAGTTTGTCAACTAAATCATCGGTTTGTCAACTATACTAAATCGAGCATGAAATAGCTGGGTCCTGAAAACAGTAAAATTCGTTTTAATTGACTAGAACAAATAAAGGTACTACTTGATTATCCCGTCGACCGAAAAACTATCGCCAAAGTATAAGATTAAATGACAATAATGGATGATCGTAAATGTCGCATTCACTTGACATTAAGAACCATACACGTGTTTGTTACGTCATCAAATGATTTTTAATTCGACTTTTTACTTGTAGTTTCATTAAGGTTTTATTAATTTATTTGTTTTTTCGTTATTTAAAATAAAAATACGGCAATTTGTATAATTTGGCGAAATAGACCGACGGGATAATCAAATAGTACCCAAATAAAATTAATTTATTTTACCAAATGTTAATTTGGTGAATTTAAATATTTTATAAACATTCTGCAAATCTGCTAACATTTCTTCATAGATAGCTGCTCTTATAGTTTTGCTATATTTAACATCACTACCATATTATTTTAAACATCGCTATAGTTTGATGCAATGGCAATAGACCATGGCGCAAAATTAGCAGCAATTTTAAAAGCAAGAGAATTTTGCTGTCAAACTTACCTCATATTTACAAAATAGCTCACATTTGCTGCCAAACTATTGACCTAGACAACAATTGTTGAAGAATAATAAATTCAATTTTTATAAAACATGGAGAGTGGCACTCAGGATATGACTAACATAATCGCATACGTAAAAAAAAAAGTTTATTTTTTTAAATGGCAATACAAACTACCCTTCGATGTATAACTTTTTTAAATATGTTTTTTAGGTACTCAAATTATCGTTTTGGAATTCAAAATCAAAATTCTACATTCCCCCTCCCCCGAAAAAAAGGACATATTGAAAAGAAATCAATTATTTTTATATTTAAAATTTAAACATCATCACTTTTGCACCCCTATGACGTCATTTTCTCTGACTTTGCACTTTCAACCGTGCTAAGATTACGAGCGGTAGATATGAATATTCAGTGAACAACCGTTAGTGGACTTCCAAGGGAGGCCATTTTTCATCTGTACTAACCGAAATCTGCAATAAACGATGCCTTTAACATTAATTAAAATATGACGGGGAAATGAAACTGTCCGCATTAACCGGAGATACGTCTTAAGAGGAGATGCAATAACGAAAATTCCGCTATATTATCCGCAACTTATTGATGCTTTGCGGATAGTATCTATCACATTTCTACATTTACTAAAACAAAACAAATATTAAAAAAAAAACTACCGAGCTGTGCCCGATCTACTGTGTACTAAAATCATTTAAATTAAAAAAAAATATATTACGATTTACTTTAAATTCGAAAGTATGAAGGTTTGAATGTTTAGTGTAAAATTCTTTCACCTACTTGTTTCTAAAAATAACTATTGTAAGTGTTACATATCGAAAAGAGGAATAACTGAATTTCAAATTTTGGCGACACAGTTTTTTATTGTGTAAAATTTGAATTCTAGATGTCAGTGTGCATCTGCAAAATTGCTGAAAAGACGCGGTGACGGATTGAAACACGAATTCGTATGATATTCCAACGAAAGACATTGTTGATCGAAGAAAGTTTGAAAGGAAAAAACTGAAATATTATATTTTGATCACAGCGAAGAAAGTTCTCATCGAGTAGTTCCTACATCTGGAGATCGTTCGTATCTATTTCATCTACATTTTCTTTTCTGTGCTAGGTAACATAGCCTAGTCGTAGTCGTATGATATCAGATGTGCTATAGTTGAGTATGTGGTTGCGCACTGGGATTAGCTGGGATTAGTTTCTTAGGAGGTCACTTTGACGTTCTACTTCCTCTTCTTAACAGCTAGCAATAATCTATTATTTTTCCTATGAATACCTATCACAAAGAGAAATCAGCTAGAGAAAAAAATTAGAAGACCTATTGAGGTCAAAAGGGGAAGGCCTAATCGTTCCGAGAAATCACGTTCTCAACAGCTCCAAGAAGCTAGAGCTCTCTATCGTCAAAACCATCTTCGAAAACAAAAACACACATTAAAACGTTACAGCGATTCATACCCTGAAATGGGTAGACGTAGCTCGCTAAGAAGTCACGCGCTGTTCTGTTGCCCACTCTGGTATGAATATTGGAGCTTACTGACGAAAAAGGTCTAGAGGTAAGCTGCAGTTTAAAATAAACACTTTATTAAACATTACGAGAGCTATAACTAAAAAAATGGGAAATAAACTGGAAGCAAAGTTATAAAATGGACTCTGGACAGTAGAATTAACTTTGGAGGACTCTGATTGAACAGCTGATAAATGGAAGCAAAAACTAATATAGTTTCTAGAAAAATTGAATGAATGGATTTCAAACAGTAGCACACATGCCAATTCGCTTTTCTAGGAAAAGCGGAACATCGAAGCAATCAGGAACCATAGAGTCTATGAAGTTAAAGATAGTGTAATTTAAATCGTAACTACTGGAAAAGCTTTCTTTGGCTTTCTCCTTACAAAAAGAAGGGAAATCCCATCAAAAACATCTCATGTAAAAAAAAAGCCAAGTCTCCTGACTCTTTGACCGTAAAAAGTGCTGAGATCCTGTGTAGAGCCAAGCTTAGCTCTCTTATTAACTCTGATATTTTAATTCACAAATTACTCCTTGTCTCTACAACTTTAGTAAATGATTATTTTATGACTTGGCAATGACGCAGCACGAGAATGTAAAGGTTGTTGTTTACATTTTAATATTAACGTTTATTTATAAAGTTTTGCATAAAATAGTTTCTATAAGAGCACTGAACGTATATGTATTTGTAGCATGGAAATAATTTTACATTACATTGTAAGCCCGGATGCGAAAACTCTCTACTGGTCAAACTTGATGCCCGGAGTTTTGGGTGATTTTCTTCCTATGTAACGTGAATACGAGCCAGACCCCTCTTTTACAAAGACCCCCAATCGGTGCATCCCTCCTTCAGGCTTCTATCCCTCGCGTTCATATTCAGCCTTAATCAAATAATCTAATCCCAATTCAAAACATAAGTAAAGTCTTTACGTAATAACTTTCCTGCGCTTCGTCATTGCCAAGTCACAAAATAATCATTTACTAAAGGTGTAGAGACTAGGAGTAATTTGTGAATTAAAATATCAGAGTTAATAAGAGAGCTAAGCTTGGCTCTACACAGGATCTCAGCACTTTTTACGGTCAAAGAGTCATGAGACTTGGCTTTTTTTTTACATGAGATGTTTTTGATGGGATTCTGTTTACTTAATTCCTTTTATATTAGCTTATTTTGAAATGTTTAACTTATTTTACTTAATCAAAGATGAAAACAGCGATTGACATATGTATTTTTGGTACTACTTAGTTATCCCATCGACCAAAAATCTATGATTTGCCAAACTATAAGATTAAATGCCAATAACGGTTGATCGTAAATGTCACATTAACTTGACTTTAAGCAAGTTACACGTGTCTACGTCATCAAGTTATTTTTATTTCAACGTTTTATTTCTATTTTTATTAATGTTGCACTAATTTATTTGTTCTTTCGTTATTTAAAATAAAAATGATGTCAATTTGTATAATTTGGCAAGTGCTTTGGCGATTTATATAATTTGGCGAAATTGGTCGACGGGTTAATCAAGTAGTACCGCAGCGGATTTGGCCTTGAAATTCCCCAGTCAAAGAGAAATGAATAGAAATCCGTTTATAGGAAGATTGCCACTGTTTTTTAAATTATAATTCAATCTTCCGAAATCTTTTTAAAGCCGATCAAATTAGCGTACTTTTAGAGTCTGCGGTGTCTGAACGGGGGTTGACGAGCATAGCTCGTAGGGGGCAGAGCCCCCTAGTCGTTTAAAAAAAAGAATGAAGTAAAAGCCATTTATTTTAAAGGTTTCAATTTTAAATGAAACTTTTGTATTAAATAAAATGATAATGAAATACAAATTGAATTCTGAATAAAAGTAACATGATGCATTTCTTAGCATACATTTAAGGAAGGCCAAACTCGTCGCCAAATTAATTTAAAATAACCTTTTCTAAAATATGAAAAAAATATCTGTTATGATTAAAATTTGAGTTGCCATTATTAGAAAAAAAGTTTTTAAAATTATAAAAAAAATCCATATTTCGAAAACTAATTCTAATTTTAAAATTCTAATACCAGTTTTGAGATCTGTGAATCAATACGGATTTTTAGTGTTAATTTCATCGCAAAGTATTCCATATTTTAGGAGAAATCGCCGTGAAACGTAATCAGTTGTTTAATCAGTCGTTTCATAGAATCGTTACATAAATTCGTTTCAATTCGATTCATTAGGATTTTATATATATAGGGTATCTATTTATATAAAATCCAAGTCTCTGTGTGTCCCTCACTATTCCGGTAGGACCGCCTCATTGAAATGAGTAATTGTTGAAAAATATTAATGCAGGATTACCACAGTAGCGCCAAATGTTAGCCAACTTGGCGATAGCTGGCTAATTTGGCGAAATTCCCATTTAAAACCATTAATCTTTCATAATGGAGGTCACCGAAATTTAATTTAAACTCCACACTTTTAAGATATTTTTTCGAAATCTATGGGTGAGAATTTAAAATACATTTTTACATCTTCCTCCCGATGCAACTAATAAAATTGCCGCCAATAGACAACGGTGTACTGTGTGAGCTCCTAACTGCGCGATTTTAATGTGCTTTAGGTATTTTTCCAGTATAGGTGCCTTGGCGAAAAAGGAAATTTAGTAACATATTTTCCGGGAACCTATTCACTGTTTCATTTTATATACACACGTATTTTTTTCGATATTTATACGATTTATTTAACATAAAAAAGCCGTTTCTCTAATTTTATACAGAAACAGATGTAATTTGTACATAAAAACATCAATAATATACATATAAAACAAACAAAAACGCTCATCAAATTTGTTTTCATAGCTGTTTATATGATTTGACAACAAATCTCGATATTTTTCCGTTATACGGACACCATGCCAAAATGTATGCTAATGCGCCAATTATTTCAAAATGCTAAAAGATATTTGTAATTTTATGCCACCAGTTTAATATGAGTTTTATTTTACTGCTTTATTTTATAGCAGTTATTTGTTTACTTATTTTAAGTATATATTTGTGATTTGATGAAATAGTTCGTAAAAGTCTGGAATTTTCAAATGTTATATTTTTTAAATGCTCAATTTAGTATCGACAACGGTTTTTCTTTTATTTTTCAAATGCTTCAATTCACGATTTTGCGCCAACTATTACGCTTGGCGACAATGGTGTCCGCATAACGGAAAAGTACCCAAATCTCACTTTCTGATGCCCAAAATACATCAAGCTTTTTTAAAAGAATGCCAAAGCCCCTACCGTGGAAAAATACCAAACTGTCTATTATTTTGCGCTATCCGTGTTATAGTTTGTACTATATGCAAGGGGAGTGGAGCGAAGAGTTTAAACATTAAATATTAAAGTTTCGGCACAGATGTCATATACGCCCCATATTGGCGCAATTTTTTTCTGACGCCAATGTCATATACACAACGGGTACTTAACTGGCGCCAAAGTGTCGTAATTTTGCTTCATATGGTAATCCGGATATTGTTATTTATGCTGTTGATGTTTTCGCCAAATTGGCGTCGGAAAAAAATCGCTCCAATATGGGGTATATATGGCAACTGTGCCAAAGTTTCTATAAAGCAGTATAAGACTAAAAAATTAAGAATAAAATAAATGCAAAATAAGACTAAAGAAGAAAGAAAAATCATGCGTTAAGCATAGAATATGAAACACTTTCCAACACATCCTGAATGATTTAACAAAACTTTGTTATTTAGGGAAATAAGGTAAATAAGATAACGTTACTTCTTAGATATCCCGTCTACCAATTTCGCCAAATTATATAAATCGCCAAATCAATAGTAAAACATTAACAAAAATACAAATAAAACGTCGAATTAATGGTTTATTGGCAATTATTGGCATTTAATCTTACAATTAATTAATTAATGGCAACCATTATTGGCAATTAATCTTACAATTTGGCGACAGTAATTTAGTCGACGCGATAACTAAGAAGTACCAAGATAACTAAGTAAACATTTTAGAAAACGCATAAAAAAATTTAAAAATTGATTTCAGCAGTTACCGTCCATAGCCAATAGTACCGTTATTACATGCCACTATTTAGCTAAAATTTAATTTAAACTACTCTTAAAACTACTGAAATCACATTTTCAGATATTATCATCCATAGACGATTATGTATCCAATTCTTTGCGTGACCATGTATATCATTTTATCTATATTCTACAAACATTTCTTAGGAAACTAAATGCAAGTCAGCGTAAAAATGCATAACTCCTTTAAAAATCACCTTTAAGCAATTTACTCTCATACTCAGTAACCCTTACGAATTCTTTTGTGTAGCCCTGCTATAGTGATGGGCGATTCTGGAAAATTTGAGAATCGATTAAAATCGACATCGTATAAAACAGAATCGATCGCAATAAGAATCGATTCCCAAATTCTAGAATCGATATTTCGATGTTCACAGATTCCCACAGATAAGCTGAAAAATAGTAGTAATTCCAAAACGTAGCGAATTAACAGGGCCGTAACGACTATCCCTCACCTCCATTTATGTGGGCCATAGACAATGTTAGCGGCCCAGAAGTAAGCTACTACAGACCTTTGAGTAAAAAAATAAGGTTTTTTAACTTTTAAAATTATTATTTTTAAGATGTAATTTTGATAATAATTTATATTATATTTAAATTTATCTTTAAAAAAAGATCTCGGTCAGATAAAAAAAAGAAAGAAATGATTTTTTTTTTTTTTTTTCATCCGGAAAAGATGTACTTTCTACTCTAACTCTTATTTCCTTCAACCAAACAGATGGGGACTTTCTTCCTATAAACCTCATTCTTAAAAATGTGCAGATGAGCGAAATTTTGAAGGCTCTAAATTTATTTAAAAACTTAAATGGTTTTTCAGTCTTTTTAGGGTCTTCTATAAGTGTGGGGGAAATGCAAATATTGCAAATCTTCTTTTAAAATAGCTGTGATGAATGTAATTAACCAAGTATCACATACTAATTATCCCCCAATTAATAATCAAAATTCTCCTTTTAATAATATATTTAACTAAAATTTCTTTCCCTTTTTAAAATATATATCTCCTTATCTCATTTACAGTTTATAAATATCTTTCTTTTTAATGTTTACCAAATATTTAGCTGTTAAGAAAAAAAGAAAAAAAAGTTCTCATCCTAGAGCCATTAAGAATGAAATAACACACTTTTCTCTGGTTAACAAATAAATAAAAGTTCCTTGATTATATGTTTTTTTTTCTTTTTTTTTTCTTCCCAGAAGTAATCTAAAAACCATAAACAGTTATTGACTCATTCGCTGACATGCAGAGTGCACTCACTGAAACAATAATAAATAAAAAAGAAAAGTATCGAGCTAAACTGATGGCATTGAGCTCACAGTCTATTCATACTACTTGTATTTTATACTCTTACTTCAAAGAATGCCTTTCGAAAAATAAATTAAGGGGGAATCGCCCCCCCCCCCCCCCGTCACATCTCTATACTTAAACAATAAGCCTCCAAATCTCATCAGGGAAGCGCGTTATCAGAATAAACTAGTTACCAAATTTGAAGCAAATCAGATAGAAAAACCCATATATATCTAAATTAAGGGGGGTTAGCCCCTGTTCCTCCCTTTATACTTAAATAATGAACCTCCAAATTTAATCAGGGAAGCATCTTATCAGAATTAACCGGTATAACAAAATTGAAGCAAATGTGATAATTCTGAATGAAAAACCCATTTATCTAAGTGTGTGTGTGTGGGGGGGGGATAGCCCCTGTACCTCCCTCCTTTATGCTTAACCAATTAACCCCCAAAACTAATCAGGGAAGCGCCTTATGAGAATGAACCTAGAAAAAAAAAATTGAAGCAAATCGGATATTTCTATCGAGAGTTATCGCGTTACGTATGTACGTACATACATACATACAGAAACTGCGGGCAGGCACATTAGCTCTCAGGCTTTGCTAGCCTGTGAGCTAAAAAGAAAAGTGCCCAGTTAAACTGAGGGCATTGAGATCACAGGCTATTCACATTAACTGTATATTATGCTCTTATTTCAAAGAATAATGCCTCTCGAAAAATAAACTAAGGGGAGGGGGGAATTGCCCCTCCCCGTTTCCTCTCTTTATATTTAACCAATGACCCTCCAAATGTCACCAGGGAAGCGCCTTATCGAAATAAATCGGTATACCAAATTTGAAGCAAATCGGATACAAAAACCCATTTATTTAAATTAAGGGGGTATTAGCCCCCGTTTTGCCTTTTATATTTAACCAATGAACTTCCAAATCTAATTAGGGAAGCGCCTTATCAGAATAAACTGGTATACCAAATTTGAAGTAAATCGGATAGCAAAACCCATCTATCTAAATTATTAAGGAGGGTATTATCCTCTCGTCCCCCCCCTCCCCCCTTTAGACTATAACAATGAACCTTCAAGTATAATCAGAGAAACTCGTTATCAAAATTAATCGGTATACCAAAATTTGAGGAAAATCTGATAATTCTGCATGAAAAACCCATTTATCTAAGTTAAGGGGGGGGGGACTAGCCCCGTTCCCCCCCTTTATACTTAACCAATGAACCCCCAAAACTAATCAGGTAAGCGCTTTAGCAGAATGAACATAGAAAAAAAATTGAAGCAAATCGGATATTTCTATAAAGAGTTATCGCGTTACGCACATACATACATACATACAATACCGACGGGCGCATTAAATCTCAGGCTTTGATAGCCTGTGAGCTAAAAAGTGCCAAGAGCGTATAACTAGGGGAGGGGGAGGAAAGACAGAAAATAAAAGAGGACGTTAAAAGCTTTCCAACAATATGTTACACGAGATGGTTTGGAAGAAACAATAAATATGCCCCCCGGGGGGCAGGTAAGTCTCAAACGGTGGGAGGAGCGACCTCAAATATATCTTTGGTCAAGGTTTCAAAATGTGGATTTTTAATAAAATAGAACGAGAATTGGGCATTTTTAAAATAGCATGCATATTTTGAACGGCCCTGTAAATTAAGATTGGCGAGGAAGGGGGGGGGGGGGAAGGATTAGAAGGGATGAACTTGAAAAATAAAACATAATAAACTAGTAACCCGAATAACTAGGCTTCTAAACAAAAGTATAACGATTTAACCTAGTATTGAATTCAGGGGGTGACCCGGGGGAATATTGGAATGTCCCTCCCGAAAGTTTTGAGATTTTCTGCTTTTTAATGAAAAAATGTGCATCCCCCCTTACGGAATTCTAAAATCTCCCCCCCCCCCTCATTCCGACCGGAGCAGTCAAGAAATCAACCCGCCATTCAACACTGAACCTAGAAAGAAAAAAAAAAAAAGGCTCTTATACAAAATTTTACTGCAATTCTGCCACTAAAACAGTTAAATTGGAGGAATTTATTCAACCCGAATCGTGGATCATGCGCGATGCGATTTGAATTGAAGTAAATCAAAATATAACGATTTCAGCCGCATCTAAAAATCGGCATCGAATCTGAACTGAATCGATTCGCCCGAATCTAAAAAATTGAAGTAAATCAAAATATAGCGATTCTGCCCGCATCTAAAGATCGACATCGGCATCGAATCTGAACTGAATCGATTCGCCATTTCTGATCTTAATTTACGGGCAGAATCGATGCGGTCATTTTTTCTTGCTTTCTTTTGTCTTTAGAAAAAGAAAGCATTGGATTCGTGAAAAATTTCGACTTCCAGTTTTCGAAGGATTTATAGTTTTAGAAGATCTTGTCTGGAATACGATTTGACTATTTTTATACATTGTCTGTCTGTCAGTCTGTCTATTTGTTTGTCTCTGACAAAAAATTGTGTGCGGACTATTTCAAGAACTAATGCATGGAAATCTGTTGAAACTTTAGATTCAATTAGACTTTCATATAAATTGGTGCTGATTACCTTTTGATGTAAATCTACCGACAGGTGGCGCTGCTATGCTGCATTTTTCCGATTTTCGCAATAGCTCTATCTCAAGTACTAATGCACGGGTTTTCATCAAACTTCACATTCAGTTAGACGTTGGCATAAATTGTTGCATATTAGATTTCGGTGTAAATCGCCCAACAGGGGGCGTTGTTATGCAGATTTTATCAGCTGTGTTGAATTCAGACAATTTTCTCCGGGAGGGATTTCTGCGGATCCAAAGAGGGACAGTTCAGAGGGGAAGGGGATTGGACTTTTGTACATTAAGCATAAAATCTCAAACCTTCTGGGGGGACATTTGAATGTTGCACGGGGGGGGGGGCGCATGTCCCTCCGGACTACCCCCAGAATTCAACACGTTTTTCTGGATTTAAACGATTTTAGGGATCATATCTCAAGAACTAGTGAACGGAATTTCATAAAACTTAATATTCTGTCATAAGTTGTTCATGATTAGGTTTTCGGGTAAATGATATAACAGGTTGTGCTGCCATGCTGCTTTTTTTTAGCAGTGTTGAATTCAGATATTTTTCTCCGGGAGGGATTTCTATGGTTCTGAAGAGGGACATTCTAGAGTTTCGAGGGGAGGGGGGCGGGGATTGGACTTTTGTCCCTTAAGCATAAAATCTGAAATCTTCATGAGGGAAATTTCAATGTTCCGTGAGGGGGGGGGGTTGTCCACCAGTACCAGCCCCTGAATTTAACACTGTTTTTCAGAATTTACAAGATATTAGCGATAATATCTCAAGAAGTAATGACCGGAATTTCTACAAACTTAATATTATGTGTCATTGACATAAGTTGTTCCTGAGTTTTTCGTGTTAATCATGTAACAGACTGCGCTGCTATACTGTTTTTTTGCATGATATTCGTGATAGCCATATCTCAAAACTAATGCCCAAAATTTAATCAAACTTCATATTCTGTTACACTTTCAGATAAATAGATCCTTATTGGGCTTGGCTGTATACTGCCCAACAGCTGTCACTTTTATGCTCTTTGAATTGGGATTTTCCGTTGCGGACATCTAGGCTAATATCAGACGAACGTCTTTTTGCACGCTTTTTTTTCGCTCTTACACCGTCCCTACACATGCTAGCGAAGGTGTAGGGATGGCGTAAGAGCAAAAAAAGCGTGCAAAAAGACGTTCGTCTGACATTAGCCTAAGAGGGTGTGAGCCGAAATTCAATGACTTGTTAGAAAAATGCAATGCTTATATTTGCGAACCTATGCTTTTTGAATCCTCATGATGCGCATATGTTATCATTTAAATTTGACACCGTGATAGCTAATTTTGAAGTTTTAACATTTATGAGGCAGATGAAAGTTTTGGGATTGGCACATCCAACTACTTTATCTTCAATTTTTGAAGGAAAATGAAAATGATATTACCTTATTTTGTCTTAGAGACATCGATTAAAAAATTCATAGTATCGATTAAATCGAGTTGGCCATAGTATCGATTAAATCGATTAAAAAAATCGAAATCGCCCATCACTAGCCCTGCATATGAACTGTAGCATTTATACACACAGTATAGTATGCATAAATGTAGTGAAACATAAAAGCGCATATCATAATTAAAAATGCATTTCTAGCAATCATTGCTTATGTACAATCCTTCGTAGAAAAGTTTCTTGGCGAGAAAGAAGTTTACCAACGTATTTTCTGGCCTATTTACCAACCTATTTACTGCTTCATACTCACAAGCAATTTTTTCCATATGTATACAATTTGGCACAGATGTCATATATTGGCGCGATTTTTTTCCGACGTCAATTTGGCGAAAACATCAACAGCATAAACAACATTCGGGTTACCATTACAAGCAAAATCACGACACTTTGGCGCCAGTTAAGTACCCGGTGCGTATATGACACCGGCGTCAAAAACAATCGCGCCAATATGGGCGTATATGACATCTCTGCCGACAATTTAATATAAAAAAAGCTGTTTACCCCTTTTTATAAAGAAACAGAAGTAATTTTTGCACAGATGTCATATACGCATGGGGGTTGGCGTGATTTTTCTATGACGCCAATTTGGCAGAAATCTCGCTTTCGAATGCCAGTTACTTATATATTTTTTAATTATTTGCTATCATTTTGAAAAGGAAATAACTATAAATAAATAAAAGTTTGAATAATAACTATAGAACAAAGCAGTTTATATAATTAAAAAACAGAAAATAAAAGTAAATAAACAATTTATTAATAAATAAAAAACAATAGACGGGTTACCATAGCAGACAAAATAACACCATTTTGGCGCCAGTTAGGTATCCAGGTTCATATCTGAAATCTGCGCCGTAATTTGTATATAAAAAAATTATATATATTTAGAAACGATTTTTTATGTACATAAGTGCATATATAAACAAAGATAAAATTTCATTAGATTATTTTTCATAGCTGTTTATATATTTTCGCAACATATCTCACTTTCTGATGCTCGAATCGCGCCAAGCTTTTTTTTAAAAATGCGCTATAATGGTAAAGTACTTAAATGAATAATTAACAGAAATAACAAATTATACAAACTAAAACTTTTTATTTCGAGATCAAAGCATTGTTTTTAATTTCGATTAAAAATACATGTATCCTTGGATAACTTCAATTGAAATTAGGTTCACAGCTTAATATCTCATTCCATAAATCTAAACAAACACAAGTGATTCATTCATCGTGAAACGTCAAAAGTATTAAATCATTGAGGTAATCATTCACAAAGTAAGTTCTCCAACAATCAATGGGCAATATTCTAATGACGTCATAGTAGGTAAAATGGTGGCGGTATCGTTTGTTTATGGTTTGTAATCACAAAGATTTAATTTTGCAATGTCTCTTAGTTACATTATTTTATTGTCATATTTATGAGCGCAGAACAAAAGCCTATTTTTTCATTATTTAGTTATTAAAGACGGAAAAAATCATAAATGCATGATTTGAAAATTTTAAATAATTTTCTTTCTTAATACTAAAAAATAACATCGGGAAGTAACAGCGGGTTTAAGTTAAATAAGTTTAACTGTTTAATTCTGTTGTAATATTCAGAATAACTGTATTTATTAGATTTCAGCACTCAACATCAGGGCCCGATTAAACTTTGAAGTTAGAGGAATTACAATGTCATTTCACGCAGGGCTGCGGAGTCGGAGTCGGAGTGATTTTTCGGTGAAAAGAGTCGGAGTCGGAGTCGCTAAAAATATGCCGACTCCGACTCCGACTCCAAACTTTTTGCTGAACAGTTTGAAGTGAAACAAAAAATAAAACCAATTACGCTTAATTTTAAATTTATGAACGGAATTATTATTTTATTTTTTTTAACTCTATAGGGTAACTCCGGGAGTCGCCGCATACGGGATAGATGCCGCACCCCTTGTATTTCTTGTAATTTTCGATAGATGGTCGTCAAACGCACAGTGTATAGGTGCGCAATGAGATTATTTTAACCAGTGTATAGCGTGAATCCCATTTCGATGTTTACTTGTAGAAGTACAATCCTTAATTTGACGTAAGTGCATGATTTCAGTGTCCAAAATTTTAAACACGTTATGTTAAATACTTTTCATACACTTATTACTAAATGCAACATGATTTCGAAGTCAAAACTAAGTATAGCGTTTGTATAGAGTACTGTGCGTATGTTTACGCCATTCCCCTTAGCGATGACAGGTAACTGTGATGGCCGACATCTGCACCATGCAAAATAGGACACATGCCGCACTGCTGTTCCGGTATACATGCCGCAGTTTCTTTTGTACGGGATGATTAAGTGTTATTAACTTTTCCTTTTCTTTTTGCATAGACTAACCATGTTAGGCATGTTATTAAGTTTACTAAAACCAAAGGGGAAAATTAAAAGTAAGAAGGGCACGAAAAATGCATGTCAAGATGATAATAATGAAAAATTGGATTACGCGTAACGCAGACGTTCTTTGCAAACTACTCCAAAAAAGAGGAAGTGTAATTGGCTTCGTTGCATCATGTGTTTAAATGTAGTTACATAAAGACTGTACTTTTTCGACATTTTTTCTGTAGATTGTAGTCGAAAAAACAGGTCCCTTAACCCATTCGGGACCATAGGTGCATATAAGCACTTTCACAAAGAGGTTACAAAATTTATTTATGGCACCAGTAAAAAAAAAAGTAATATTTGCTTTGTTTAATTAGAGTATTTTCATGATTATTCAAGTAAAGGTAACTTCTTTTAAAAAAGTGGTACCAACCGAATAAAATGTGTGTAAAAGCCACCGGTCCCGAAAGGGTTAACAAATAAATTATGTAAACACAATTTCACTTTTTTCTTTTCCCTTTCTAATACATTGATGTTATGTTGTGGAAATAACAATTAAAATTTAATGCAAAAATAATAAGTCGATAATTTTAATAGTGAAAGTAGGCAACAATTATTAATTTGAATGTATTAATACGTTTCATTGTACTCATTTAGTTATTACAACGTTAATTATAGCCCAGATATGAATATTTTTTAAATATTTTTATTTATAATTTCGTTTTGTTCTTATTATAAGCGCGGCATAACTACCGCACAAGTGCGGCGTCTCAGCCTGAATGTGCGTGTGACGCACCGCAGTGTAATGTTTTAAAAAAAAAATGTTAAAAAATATTAATAATCTGTTTTGAAATTTTTTTTTTGTCGCACTACACACGTTGTATATTTACCATTAAATAGCACAGCATGATTTTTTTTTTATTTTATGTCTACCATGGGACTTTATATACAAATTAAAAAAAATGTGCGGCATAAATCCCAGAATTACCCTACATTAATAAATATTTAGTTATTTTTCAGTTTATTGGCATGTACATTACAGGCATATCTACTCTATTTATAGATATATAGATATATAACCCATATAATCCGACTGGCAGGATTTCCTACCAAGCATTATAGACAGTTTAGCGCTTAAAAAAAAATTAAATTGTTCGGTTGGCACCAGTTTTTTGAAATAATAATTTTCCCCTTACTTGAAGAATAATGTATTAGATGAAAGGAATATTACTCTTAAAGTGCCGAATAATTATCCTCACATTATAAAAATGTAGTTATCTACATTTGAAGTTTGTAATGCCTGTATTTATAATTTACAGTTTATATACCAATTTCAGACATTAATTCATACTTTAAAGACAATTTTAGTCCCTGTAATGTATACAGGTGTGTTTCCATAAAATATATTTGATGTAACATTAAAAAATTTATATTAGACGTCACATTTAAAAAAACCAAAAGAATTTTTAATGCGGCGTTTAACATATATTTTTTAAATGTATTTTATGGAAACAGACCTGTATCTATTACAGTGATTAAAATTGTTTTTAAAGTTTGAATTAATGTCTGAAATTGGTATATAAACTGTAAATTATAAATACAGGCATTACAATCTCAAATGTAGATAACTACATTTTTATAATATGAGGATAATTACTCGGCACTTTAAGAGCAATATTCCTTTCATCTAATATATCATTCTTCAAGTAAGGGGGAAATTATTATTTCAAAAAACTGGTACCAACCGAACAATTTTTTTTTTTTTTTTTTTTTAAGCGCTGAACTGTCTATAATGCTTGGCAGGAAATCCTGCCAGTCGGATTATATGGGTTATATATCTATAAATAGGGTAGATGTGCCAGTAATGGACATATTTAAGGAATTTCTCTAAAAATTGTTTTTTAAGTAATAGTTATGTGTATTATATTCTAGTTTTTTCAATATTACATTAATTTATCAATGACATTTAACCATTCCCATAGTCTCATTTCCCAATATGAATTAAAATTTACCTGCCAATATGAAGCTAAATTGTAAATTTAGCAGAAATATATCAAAACCCCTAAAATGCCAGTAATGGACACCCTTTGTTTCAGTAATGGACACCCTCTATTCCAGTAATGGACACCCTCTATTCCAGTAATGGACACCCCATAAAAAGGAATAAATATAATTGTTTTTATTACTGTATTTAGAACTAATTGCACGAAATTGTCGGCCGAAAATAGAAATATTACCGAAATTCGGTTTCTGTTTTGATTTCGGTCGATCCTTAATCTTAATTACTATTTAATTTTGAACACTTTTTCAATTTGCATTATCTACATATCTCCAAAAGGTAAAAAATTAAAGCGCATTTCAATCTTTTTGAGAAACCCTGTGTGTATGCCGGAGTCGGAGTCGGAGTCGGAGTCGATTGTTTCAGAAATCCAGGAGTCGGAGTCGGAGTCGGAGTCGGTCATTTTTTCTACCGACTCCGCAGCCCTGCATTTCAGGACCTTTCTTTTGGATAAGCTTTCTCTCTTTGGATAAAAACTGGTTACTTTTTAGTTATAGCGGCCCACACTATTAGGATTATGACAAGTTGCAGCCAATTTCGCTAACGTCGTAAACAAGATCGTGAAGCACACACATATAATACCATATAATACCATTTCATGAAATCGTATACGATAATTTAATAGTTTATAACCTTACTTCAAGTGTGTTATTTATTTATTTTTAAGGCTTAACAATCTAAATTGTCCAATATATGAATTAAAAAAATATATAAACAAAGATTGAATAGATATGACCTCAAAAAGCCTGAAATCTGCATAACACTTGGAACCAAATTGTGCAGATTAGTGGTCTTCTACTGTACACAGTTTTTCATAAATGTGTTTCGTTCTTAAAATGCGTTATTTTCATCTATCACTGCGGAACAAGCGAGAAAACTCATATTCTGGCACATGAGTTGTATATATCTTTATATCTAAATTTCCGTCATTTTTGACGGGCTACCTTTCTAGTAAATAGATAATAGACGTGCCTAATCATTTGTTTTCACCTACCGTAAACATAATACAAATATTTGCATCTTAAATTTGAAAAAAGTCTAAGATTTATTTCGATTTCGTTTCAACGGAATCAAAGTTTTTAGAGTGTTTGAATATCATATTGTTTGAATTTCATTTCTATTTTTTAATGTTCACTTAGTTTAACTAATTTGTTACAAAAATTTAACATTAAATGTAAAATTAACTGAATGAAATATCTCAATATCTGTCCCTTCTCGGGCTTAAATAATGTAGGAAATAATTTTTTTTTTTTAATTTGTTCGGCAAATTGTGTTTTTAACTATTTGGAAAAATGATTACTGTCCTCGGTCAGGGTAGGAAATGAAAAAACATATATCTGAAGCGTTTTATTAGTTGAATCTTGAATTTTATTCGTTTTCTGGTTGGTCTATACAGTAATCTGTATTTTCCCTTTACTTTCAACAGAGATGGATACTTCTGTTGCCACTATGACAAAAAAGTAATAAAAACTACAAAAAAAAAATTAATAACTCAGAAACAAATTGAGATACAGCTTTCAAACAAATTGCATTTAAAAGTACATTTTTTTTTTCTATACGACGGTGTAAAAAGTAATATTGTGGGATGTTTAGAAGTTTAAGAATGAAATTTCATTTAAAATTGGTCCGGGAATATTAATGTTTAATCCATGGCGTACGTAATGAATGACCAGCTCCGTAGAAGTTTAAAAATTTACAGTACTGAAAAATGTAATCCATGGCGTACGTAATGTATGATCAACTCCGTGCGATTTTTAATGTCTTAAATTTTAGTCTTTGAAAAAATCATTTTCCAAATGGTAGTTGTAATTTGTTAAATTTCTTTTTTTGTTTAATTGTAATTGAGCTCTTTTGTCAAGTAAAATAACTATTAATGTTATACATTCAATAGCTTCGAGGAAAATGATACCGTTGGTGACTATAAGAATTGTTATACGAAACATACGGAAATTAACATTACGAAAATTAGATTATCGTCAGCGTTCCACAAATCCCACATTTAAGCGGTTCAGTAAATGTTAGATAAATTCGTTTCATAAAATCGTTACATTAGGATTTTATATTAGGGTCATTCCCCGTAAAATGAACAAAAATTAAAAAAAAGTCGTGGCCACATATAGTAACTGTTTGATACACAGGTTCAATTCATATTAAAATAGAGCATTGCAAAATATCTTCACAAAAAATAAATTATTTTAGCAGTTTTGGGCATTAAAAAACTTGTGATAAAGAATGACATGTATTGTCCAAAGTTGCAAGTTTGAAGTTCTGCACCTTGAAAACAATTTAAAAAAAATTATTTTTTTTTTTTTAATACTAGGGGGCTCGGCCCCCTACGAGCTACGCTCGCCAACCTCCTTCCAGATTCCGCAGACTCTAAATGCACGCTAATTTGATCAGCTTTAAAAAGATTTCGAAAGATTGAAATATAATTTAACTAGAGAACAGGAATTCTGCTTTTTCAGAATTTAGTGTCGCCTCCGGCATTTCCATTACTTCATTTTCTTCTGATGGACTGATGGCTTCTATTATTATGAAACAGCCATTATAAATGAGGTGTTAGGTGAAGATGAAAGGCAGCCGTAAAAAGTTAGAACTCTGATTTTCTGGTCAGAATGGGGGGAAGAAATTACCATAATTTTGTTTTACGGCTGCTCTTTCATCTTCACCTAACACTTCATTTATAATGGCTGTTTCATAATAATAGAAGCCAACAGTCTATCAGAAGAAAATAACTCGGTTAAGCGGGACTCTACTGCAGTACAAAACATATTTCAATTTTAAGACTTAAAGCAGACATTTTATTTTGTGTAAAATGACGTCATTCGCATCCACTTAAGAATTCCACATTTACGATCTACTCTTAAATATCTACAGTAAAGCAGGCGTAGCACATCACTATCGCGAAATAATGCACAAATGCAGCAAAAAGATACCGTCATTCAAGAAAAAAAAAAAAAAAAAAAAAAAAAAAAGGCTATCTAATGATTCATAGATACTTATAATTAAATATAGTTTATAATAGCTCCATTGTTTTAACAGAAATCATCGTTTACATATTTTTTTCAAAATAGCACGTATTTTAATTACATTTTCTTTCGTTTGTTACGAGAAAATGGCAACAAAAATATATAATTAATATTTTAAAACTATTTTTCCTTTGCTTTCTACAGAAATGGATAAAATGCCGCTGCCAATATTAAGCAAACGGCTCCAAAAACTACAACAAAATTAATCTCTCTATTCTAAAAAAAAGTAACTACCGCCGCCGCCGCCGGTTTTGAATTTTTTGTGACAGGAGGTCTTTCTTCATTAATATTAAGAAAAATAATGCATACAAAAATATGAAAATCGGTAGTATTATACAGAAATGTTTGATAAACACGCTGATGCAGACAGTTTTCAGATCGAAGAATTATTTTAAGAAATATTTAATGCTAAAGTTGGACAAAATCGTTCCACTAAAAAATTTTATAGGAGCAAAAACTGTTCATAGGAATTTAATCATTTTTAGATCATTTTATGCGTTTGAAGTTCCCGGTGTGCAGATTGTTTTCTTTTTTTTAATTTGGCTAATATTTTGAGGTTTTATTTCTATTTTAAATTCAGATTTTCAGCATTTCTAGAGATATTTTTAACAGATTTTTGAAAGTGATATTAATTTAAACTGTTGCCAACTGTATAAATAGCGGAAACAATAATGTTTGCTTAAAAAAAATATTTATACGTGTAAATAAATTAAAAATTTATTTACACGTGACTATTATAAACAGAAAAAAAACATTTGGAATTAGAATTAAATAATTATGTACAAAAAGCAGGAACTTATTAAAAATTACGTCATAAAAGCTATAATTACACGTGAATTTTAAGAGAGAAAGGAATTTGTAAAACAATAAATTTATTAACATGCGTTAGAAGTCTTAAATAGGAGAAATTACGTCATATTTACGTCACATTACAGTTATTACATAAAATGAACACAAAATAATATTGCAAAACGGTTTAAATTTAGAAATTGCGCTAGACATTTATTTGATATTTTAAGAGGATATTTTTCAACTATTTTTGTTAGGAAAGCGCAAATAATATTTCATTTCTAGCACAAGTATTTTCACGTGAATATTAAAAAGAGAAAGAATAGTTTGGTCAAAATTACGTCAGATTAAAAAATCCCTGCCGGTTCGGGCCTACTGGCGGAGGTAGATTTCTAAGTTAAGTACTAAATTCACCAACACAAGTTAAATCAAGATCAAAGATAAACCCAGTTCCTTCGCTAAGAATGAGCTCTAGGGAGCTAAACATTTTGTGAAAATTCTAATATACACAAATACACACACGCATGTATATGGAATAGGTTTAAAAATGACTAAATCAAATTCAGACAACCTCAAAGTGTTCAAATATGTTAATATTTCCATACTCGGGTTTTTATCATGTTTTAATACGTTTTTTCAAACTCACATGACGTTACATATTCACCTGCTGTGGTGCATTATATTTTCAATGTGACGCAATATTTTTTTTTTTTTTAATTCGTCAAACTATTTATTTCATTTTGAATTTTCATGAGGAAATCTTGCTCTAGAAAACTTATGACGTAATATTCAATTTGTTTTCAATTCGTCAAACTATTTATTTCATTTTGAATTTTCATGCAGAAATCTTGCTCTAGAAAACTTATGACGTAATATTCAATTTGTTTTCAATTCGTCAAACTGTTTATCTAATTTAATTTTTCACGTGAAACCATTACATTAGAAAAGCAATTGTTGTGGTGAGAATTTTATTGCTTTTTTTTAATTGTTGGCAACAGCTATAACGAAAAATATTTATTTTTTCCTGCCATTGTTGTGTAAAAGCTGGTTTTATCAGAATCATGTTAAGACGGTATTCAAAATTTTTAACCTTCGCGATTCCCATTCCCTTGGACCGATTTTGCTCATTTTCAATCCCCGCCGAGAAATTAGCCATCTTAAAGTTGTTGGCGAGTTTGAAGACATTCCGTGCATAATTGCGACTTTTATCGTGCGGACAAAATTTAGTACATACATACATACATATATATATATATATATATATATATATATATATATATATATATATAAACTTTTTAGGTGGGGGTGGTTTTGGGTTCCTGGGGTCATGTAATGAAAAGTTATGAAGGAATTTTTTAAAAGTCGCACTATGGTAACGACTGCAATAGGTAGTATTTCTTACGAAATCTACCTAAAACGATTAATTTAAAATGTCTCATTTAAAAGAACTTTCTTTTCACTTTGTTAAAAAATACCAGGAGACAAAGACTCTGTTTATTTAATTCTTTTTATATTAGCTTATTTTGAAATGTTGTTACACGTGTCTACGTCATTAAGTTATTTTTATTTCGAAGTTTTATTTGTATTTTTATTAATGTTGTACTAATTTATTTGTTTTTTCGTTATTTAAAATAAAAATTATGTCAATTTGTATAATTTGGCGAGTGGTTTGGCGATTTATATAATTTGGCGAAATTGGTCGACGGGATAATCAAGTAGTACCGCAACGGATTTGGCGTTAAAATTCCCCAATCAAAGAGAAATGAATAGAAATCCGTTTATAGAGAGATCGCCACTGTTTTTTAAATTATAATTCAATCTTTCGAAATCTTTTTAAAGCCGATCACATTAGCGTGCATTTAGAGTCTGCGGTGTCTGGACGGGGGCTGGTGAGCGTAGCTCGTAGGGGGCCGAGCACCCTAGTATTTCAAAAACAAATGGAGATACAGTTTTATAACAAAGTGCATTTAAAAGAACTTTTTTTTTCCAATACGACGGTATAAAATGTGAAAATGTGCGATGCTTAGAAGTTTAAAAAATTGCTAAAGAGTATTTAATCGTAATGATTTGTTTTACAGCTAGCCTTGGTAAGCTAACGTTATTTTTTGGACACAAAATAAGCTGGGAGAAAGAAATAGCATACCGTACCGGAGGCTAAAAAACAGTGGCGATCTCCCTATAAAAGGATTTCTATTCATTTCTCTATGATTGGGGAATTTTAACGCCAAATCCGCTACGGTACTACTTGATTATCCCGTCGACCAATTTCGCCAAATTATATAAATCGCCAAACCACTCGCCAAATTATACAAATTGACATAATTTTTATTTTAAATAACGAAAGAACAAATAAATTAGTACAACATTAATAAAAATACAAATAAAACGTCGAAATAAAAATAACTTGATGATGTAGACACGTGTAACAACATTTCAAAATAAGCTTATATAAAAGAATTAAGTAAGCATGATGTTTAATGAAAGTAGATTAATTTATAGGTCAGATTTTTATTTGCAACTTTTTATTAGAGAATCTATTGAAATTTACGTCAGAAACTCAATGGTCTGCAATGATTCCTTGTCATTTCAAATCCCAAATATTTGGATTGAATTGTTAGATAATTTGAAAATAAAATAAGGCAATGTGAAACATGTTAAAATATTACGCGCATGATTTTTATTTATTTATTTTTAAATTTCATTTGTAATAGTTTATTGTCATTTTCCATCTTAGTGTTTATTTGTTTTTCTGATGATGATTGAGTAAATTCAATCGAAACATGTCAAATTATTAAGATCTTTTAATGTATTTTATTAACATTTGACGTCCTTTTTAGCAATTAAATGTTTAATATATATTTTGAGTGTGTTTTTAGAATTATATTTTTGAAAAATAAGTAAACAGTCTTTGTCTCCTGGTATTTTTTAACAAAGCGAAAAGAAAGTTCTTTTAAATGAGACATTTTAAATTAATCGTTTTTAATCTGACGTAATTTTGACTTTCTCTTTTAAATATTCACGTGAAAATACTTTTGCTAGAAAGGAAATATTATTAGCACTTTCCTAACAAAAGTAGTTGAAAAGATCCTCTCAAAATATCAAATAAATGTCTAGCGCAATTTCTAAATATAAACTGTTTTGCAATGTTATTTTGCGTTCATTTTATGTAATAACTGTAATATGACGTAAATATGATGTAATTTCTCCTACTTAAGACTTTATTACTTTACAATATCCTTTCTCTTTTAAAATTCACGTGTTTTTTTTTTCTTTTTTAAGACGTAATTTTTAATAAGTTCCTGCTTTTTGTACATAATTATTTAATTCTAATTCCAAATGATTTTTTCTGTTTATAATAGTCACGTGTAAATAAATTTTTAATTTGAAGCAAACATTATTGTTTGCGCTGTTTATACAGTTGGCAACAGTATAAATTAATACCATTTTCTAAAATAATGTAAAAAATATCTCTCAAAATGCTGAAAATTTGAATTTAAAATAGAAATAAAACCTCCAAAAATGAGTCAAATTAAAAAAATTAATGCAATCTGCACACCGGCAAATTCTAACGTTTTTTAGAATAGAGAGATTGTAACCTTTAAAAAATTATCTTCCTATTTATTGAGTAATAATAATCTGGTAACACCATGATTAATCTTTCATTGGTTGTAAAAATTGAAAATTTGTGAATTTTGAGAAAATTTAGAAACGTTATAAAAATCAAAGGAGTTCAAAAACATCTGTAAAATTGATGCCTTATGTAGTATTACATACGAAGATCAAATTCCCCAAGTTTAAAAGTAGCCATTTATTTTCTTCATCTTAAACACACACACACACACACATACACACAAAATCATAATTTTTCCTCTTATAAATTGGAAAAATATAAATAAAGGAAAGGTCCGACATTAACAATATTGCACAGACATAAAGATGAATAAATCCATGATATGCGCAAAAAATTCAAGATTGCCTTTTGATTCCTAACATAGCAAAAATGGGTTCAAAAAGGTAATATCTGTTACATTCCATGAGCTTTTCCTCTTTGAATTCGCGCTGGTTTCTTAAAATATTGCACGATTTCAAGGTGAAAAAAATGAGTGCTGCCTATATGATTTTTGGTATCTGGATTTATAATTAATATGTAATTTTTTGTCTAACCTAATCATTTTTTTCTGCTTTAATTAAAAATATTCCTGAGGTAAAAATAAACAAAGCAAGAACACAAGTTTCTATATTTAAAATATACACTTTTATCTATAATATCAAATATTTTATAAGTTTTAAAAAGCTTCCCTTCACTTTCAAAGAAGTGATAGAAATATTGCATTTTACCCTCAACATTTTTTCTATTTTTTTCCTCATTAAGGAATAAAAAGGCAAGAAGGAAAGTTTCGATATTTAAAAAATATATACAGTCGACGCTCGTTTTTACGAACTCGTAGGGAACACCCAAATAGTTCGTAAAATAGAAAGTTCGTAAAATAGAAAAACACCAAAAATGATATGAATACGTACATTATTTATGTCTATTTTTATCAAACTGCCCCCTCTTCATGGATGAAGCAAGATTATTTATTATTTAATAAAGTTATACATGTATTTTTAAATATTCAAGAAATAAATGCAAATTTATGCTCAAAAAATAAATTTAGTATACAGAAACATAAGTTACCATGCTTTCAAAACATTAATTATGAAAACACAGACTGTATAAGTACTTAGTAGACTAAAATACATAGATGAAAACATAGATAAAAAATTAGGAATGGAAATAATCATTTATCATTTTTTTAAAAAAAAATCACATTTTGAAAAATATGTTTCCATTTTATCTATGGAAACCTTTACTAACGTTACCTTTCACAGTTATTGTTCCCTTCAAAAAAGTACCTTAGTCCTGACAACCGCTACTTGAAATTGTTGCTATGCTCCCTCCCTATGAAAGAGACTCGGGAAAAACAACACATTCTTCGAATGTACCTGATGTCTCATTGTACCTGTATAGAGTTTAAGTGACGTTGACACTGCATTCGATACTTAAAAAAAGAAAAAAAAATCATAAGTACGAAAACTGAGTTCGCAAAAAAGAGATTTTCATAATCTGTAGTTCGTAAATGGGAGCGAAAAACTACATTGATTCTATGGGAGCGTATTCGGGACCACTCTATAGTTCGTAAAATCGCAAGTGTTCGTGAAAAAGAGGTTCGTAAAAACGAGTCTACTGTACTTTTAGCTATAACTTCAAGTAGTTTTGAACTTGTTAGAGCTGTCCTTCATGTTTAAATGAGCAATAGAAATATTGAATTTTTCCCTCAAAAATTTTCAAAAATATTTATTTTCTCATTACGGAATAAAAATACAATTACTAACTTACGCCAATCTGTTACTTATTATTCATTCCTAATTATAAATAATTTTTAATATAGTCTTTCCATTCCTAAGGCTAATAATCATAATTGAAATTTTAAGCATGTAGACAAAACCTCGATTTTGCATCCACTTTTAATGTAAATTTTAATGCTTAAATAAACAATCCTGAAATTTATTTTTTTTACATTTACTCATAAATAGATATGATCTACTTATATAATCATTTTCATTAAAATCTCTGACACGTTTGCCACAGCTGATTTGCTCATTTTGCATGGAATGACTCATTATTGAATAGAATTATTTTTCAAATTTGTATCAATGATAAAAAAGCAACTTAAGTTAACGAGATTTCAAATAAGAACTTACATTTTCCGTTGTTGTTAACGAATTTTGACGAATGCATACTGATGTACAGACTGTCAATAAGGAAGTGACTTTCGAACCGATTTATGAAAAAATGAAATTTTCTGAAGGATTTTCTTGCCAGCTGATGCAATAACAAAGTATAATTATAAATTGCAGCTGTTTGTTTCATCTATAACTTTCATACACAGCGGGAAAATATTATTGAAAGGCAGTGTTTCTCAACGCGTGAATTTGTTACATATTTTGTATACGTTTATTTTAGTTAAAAATTCGATAATTATTTTATAATATACGGGGTGATGAAAAATGAAAATGGGATTGCTCATTCATTTTGTATAACTCAGTATATTAATGCTTTAAGCAAACACACACACAAAAAAAAAATATTTTATTTTACAACCACTAGGGCGCTCTGCACTGTACGAGCTACGCTCGCGAACTCCTCTTCAGACACCGCCGGCTCTAAAAACACGCTAATTTGCCCTATTTTTAAAATATTACTAGATGACAGAAGATTAAACGATATTACGGCGACCAGTGGCGGTCTTCCGTAATCGGGTAACCATTCATTTCCCCTTGACGGGGGACTTTCGGTTCCTAAGGCGTCATTTACTGTTGTCGTTACAACTTATGGTTATTTTCGTGATTGATTAAGAAAGATAAATTGCACATTTGAAAATCAGCTTATATAAAATGGTTACTTGAAAAAAGACGTTACCGTGCGCACTTTTATAACGTTTAGAAGAAAAGATTTGTTTCACATGCTAAAAGAAAATCCTTTTAAAGATGACATAATTTCACGATTAAATGCATTTCGCACGTAAAAATTTAATTATTTTAAAGTTTACTTCCCTTTTAAATTTAAACAGTCACGTGTAAATATATATTTTAATTAAAAATACAGAGCTCTATAAAAAAATGGTTTAAAATATGACGTTTTAAATATGTTTTAATTTTCATCATATAAGTTTTTTCGCACGTAAATTTAATTATTTTAAAGTTTGTTTGTTTTTTTTTTTTTTTTTAATTTACGCGTAAATATATTTTTCCATTGAAGTGCTTTTACATATTTTTTTTTTTACCTCTTTTAAAATCTGGCAACAGTAGGTAAAAACAAGTTGTTTCAAACTATGAATCAGTACATCTGTATTCAGATAATGAAATTTTGAATAAAAAATTGCAAAAATAAAATTGACAAAATTAGATAAATTTAAAAAATGATTGCATACACTGCATACCACAATCTAGTCAAGTATGTGTCTGCGAAAGTTGATTCAATTTCTATGCATAGTTTTTGGTCCTACAGAACTTTTTAAACTGAACTATTTTGACCGATTTAAATTTTAAATAGCTTTTACAATAATTCTTCTACTGACGCCATTGTCGAGGTAAAAGAATGTTGAGTTGAAATTGTCATATCCAATTTTAACTTGGAGTATGGTAGTCAGATGAGACACACACACACACACAAAAAAAAAAAAAAAAAAAAAAAAAAAGGAAAGAAAAGAAAGGAAAAGAAAATCTATTTTCAAAATTTAACTAAGCAATTTCCCATCTTGGACGATACAGACGTAAAATAAACCATAAACAAACAATTTTATTTAAATTTACTCTATTTCCTGTTGGCGATCGTCATCGACGTAAAACAAATGTTGAGTTGAACCTGCATATCTAATTTTAACTTAAGGCATAGTAGCTAGCCAAACGAGAAAATATTTAAAAAAAAGAAGAAGAAGAAGAGTTGGGTTGGGTTGATTTTTAACGGCCAATTATCTACTCGAGGGATATAGGCTCAGGGGAAAGTGTCCTTCGTGGGGGTCTTTCTAAGGAAACCTAACCCATATTTACTCATGGAAATCCATGGTTCGAAGAAAACTACGAAAACTCCGAACGGTTAGGCCGACGGGCACGATTGGGTTCGAACCCAGCACCTCCCGTCTACCAGTTTCGAGAGCAGAACCTCTCGGCCACTGGTGGGGCAAGAAGAAGAAGAAGAAAAGAAAAATCCATTTTAAAATTTACATTATGCAATTTCCCACCAAGGGCGACACCATGGTGAAATAAACATATAATCTGATAATTTTTATTAAAACATTAATTTGACAATTAATTGGACTTTTTTTTAAAGAGATCTGCAAAATTTCTGCGTAGAAAATAAGTTTAAATTGTAGGAAGGGCGTTTCGCCTGGAAAGTTACATAAAAACGTAAACATATACTACCGGGTGTTCTAAAAAGGACCGACTGATTTTAAAATTCGATAACTCGCAAACGGTGACAGACATTTAAAAAATTCTTGCAGGAGGATTATGTATGATGGCAGGAGTTTTTTTACTGTGATTCTCGAATTTAGTTCGAATTACAAACAATAGATGGCGCTGCAAGCAATAGGCGCTAAATTCAAGCTAGATGTTTTGGCCTTTTTCATCTCCCATGCCGAAAAAGGAGATTAAAATATATTGAGTGGGTCAAAAATCTGGCCTGGATTTAGCGCATATTGCTCGCAGCGCCATCTATTGTTTGTAATTCGAACCAAACTCGAGAATCACAGTAAAAAAATTCCTGACATCATACATAACGCTCCTACAAGACAGGGTCGGACTGGGCCAGGGAAAAGGGCGCAGACCTTGGATTTTCAGAGGGCGCAAAAATTTTAGTAAACTCATGTAAATTTTTCTTGTTTGCGTTGTTCTGGCTTGAGAAGGTTTAACACATTCACACAGCACCAAGAATGAAAGTGGCTTAATATTATATCTCTGAGTCTAGATAGAAGACTTCGATATAGTATCACCCGTGCAATTTTAAAGTTCTATCAAATCTACACAATGCTACGCAATTTTTTAAAACGAATCTAGTAATATCTAAAAGTTCCCAGTTGAACACAGATTACTTTGTAGTAGATGACCGATATCAAGGCTAGGGATTTATTATTTTGTTAATAGGTACCTTATAAGACTCGCGGGGGAAAAAAAAGTGATCACCCCTACCAATTCTCTTGCAAATGACTGTATAAAAATGACATAGGTACCAATTTGGAGATTGTCTAGGTATTAAAAAATGCACGGAATTTAATTAGGGTTTCGTTCATCTGACGAAACCCTATTCGTCTCGCTCCTCTGTCTGTCTGTCCGTCTGTCACAGAGCCCGTTCTCAGAAACTATACATGTTGGAGACATGAAATTTTGGGTACTTATAGCTCAACACCTCACATCATACGACAAATCATAAAATTTTGAAAAAGTCCTGAATTTAACCCTTTGGGCTCCCGCATGTGTATTTTAAACAATTCTTTCTAAGTGAGCCCCTAATTAGGTTTGAGGGGTGAAATTTTCCATACTTATAGCTGATCACCTCACATCAAACGACAAATCATAAAATTTGGAAAAAGTCGTACATTTAACCCTTTGGGCTTCCGCATGTGTATTTTAAACAATTCTTTCTAAGTGAGCTCCTAATTAGTTTGGAGACGTGAAATTTTGCATACTTATAGCTGAAAACCTTACATCAAACGACAATCATAAAATTTTGAAAATGTCGTACGTTTAACCCTTTGGGGGTCCCACATGTGTATTTTAAACAATTCTTTCTAAGTGAGCCCCTAATTATGTTGGAGACATGAAGTTTTGGGTACTTATAGCCAAACACCTCACATCATACGACAAATGATAAAATTTTCAAAAAGTCGTACATTTAACCTTTTGTGCTCCCACACGTGTATTTTAAACAATTCTTTCTAAGTGAGCCCCTATTTAGGTTGGAGGCGTGAAATATTGCATACTAATAGCTCAACACCTCAGATCACACATCAAATAATAAATTTTGAAAAAGTTTCATGTTTGACCCTTTCAACTCCAGCTTGTATATTTTAAGCAATTCTTTCTAACCGAGCCCCTAATTAAATTGGAGATTTGAAATTTTGCATACTTATTGCAGAACACCTGAGGCGAGGCGACAAATCATAAAATCTTAAAAAAGTCTTACGTTTAACTCTTTGAGCTACCACATATGTATTTGAAGCAATTCTTTCTAAGAGAGCCCCTAATTAAGTTGGAGACATGAAATTTTGCATACGCATAGCTGAATGCTCAGACCACACGACAAATCATAAAATTTTCAAAAAGTCTTACATTATTTACCCCTCTGGGCTCTAACTTGTGTATTTTAAGCAATTTTTCTAACCTCCGCCCTTTTAACCTGGGGAGAAATTTTCCAACTTTAGCCGACACCCCTTTGACCATTCTTTCATATTATGCACCATAGCCTTATATACTTTAGTTCCATTTTTTCCGTCAGGTGCGCTAACTTATCTTGGGTGCTATGGGCCCAACATCCCCTCGACTATAATATATCTACGGATAGTATGTAAAACGGATTTTCGTTCGGATACAGGTTTGTTTAGAATCAAGTACGCCCCCTGGTTGTGAAATGTGGAACTAACAGATTCTTCAAAATGATAAAGTGTTTTGAAAGGAATATTAAACTAAACCCTCGGTGCGATCTGTGATCACACTTACCCACTTGTTTTTCAAATGGTGAACGTTGATTTTTCATATGGTAACACCCACTTTTGATACCCTATTTGAATTCTTTGCCAGCAAATAAAGAGATAGAGTTTATACAATTTTCTTAAATCTGAATACAGTTATAAAACAAAAAGTGTTAGGGGTTTATCCATAAGTTTCGGAAAATAAAATGAAATATCTTACAACTGAAAGCACTCAATTACTCACCAGTCAAATGATACAGGAATTTTAAATTTATTATAAACTTTATATTAAAGAAAATCTTGCAAAGTATTTCTGTTAAGTTTCTACGATTGTTTTCAGTGGCTCTTTTGATAAAAGAAAACGGTCCCATTAAATTATGGAAAGGCAAAATTTTTCCGTATCTCGAACACTAATTATTCAAATTATCTATAAACTTACACATTGATGTTTTAAACGATTGTTCTTTGTTGTATGCAAAAATTAATAAATTAAAGTGACCAAAATAAGGTGTCAAAAATGGGCATTATTGTTTGTAAATTCAGAGTTGGTGCAATTTTTAATATGCAGACGAGTTCGGAAACATAATTAATATATAACAATAATTAGTAGACATTATTTACAGCCAGTTGTATCTATAGACTTTTTTACGAAGATTTTCAGCTGAATTAGCAAGGGTAACCACTTTTATTCCATTTATCTCCATTGACGCACTGAAAATCTGTATAAAAACTAAGAAGATTTTTCGCACCAGGCACCAACTAGAGTTGCTGCGGTGCTGCTAAGGGTTTCAACCCTTTTTTAAGTATACTTCTTTATAAAATGAATTAGTCACCAGTCAGTTTAAAATGAGATAAATTCAATTTCTGTTACAATCCGACAACAATTACCTTTTATTTACTACAGTTTTTTTTTTTTTTTTTTACGTAGAAATTTTAAATATGGTATCTATCGGTGTCTCCTTCGTGATACACAAAAAAATTCAGTATGCAAACTTCGCTTAAAATTTCTTTGTATCTAAAACAAAAATGTATAATACTTTTCATATAAAAGTAGAAATTTTGAAAACTAAAGCTTGTGCTTCTTTTGTTCTTTTATAAAAAGTACCACATATTATAAGGTATTTAAATTTTGAAACATAAGGATATTTAAACATTCAAATCAACATCCCATTAAGGAATTTGAAAATAATACTTGCTTGTGAAAATAATGCTTATTACACTTGCAACATTTATATAAGGCGAGTTATGTATTTTGTAGGAAGAGGCACTTTGCGTTTGTGTCCTTAAAAAAAAGACTTTATGTATCCTTAAAATGCTGCATTAATGTTGCACTACCAAAAAAAAAAATTATACACAGAAAGTACACCAAAAATGCCGCTCTGGTAGCCTAAAAATCACTAAAACAATTGAGTAAATTTATTCTTTTCAGCATCCTCTTCCTATGATTTGCAAAGTTCTTATCCTAATTAGAGATCAAGGGAAATATTTAAGTTTACACAATTGAGAGAAATGCCCCAGGAATTGTATTCATACAAGCTGTAGGATCCCGTGGCAGCGTTTTTTTATTCGAAAAAACCTATCACAATTTCTGAATAGTAGTCATCGCTTTATTTAATGATAATTTTTCCGTGATTAAATTAAAACAACTTTTTATTTAAAATACATACTAGAATTTCCTAATATTTATTTAGCCACGGAAAATCTGTCATTAAATAAAACAAAGATTACTAACTGAAAATTATGGTGTACATTTTGTGAATGAAAAAACGCTACCCGCGGGATTCCACAGTTTGCGGGATTGTAATCCAGAAGTGTTATCAAGTTTGTATTCCGCGAAATGAAAGGTTATGTTTTTCAACCAAAAACGAAATCCGCACAAATAGTTTTTTTGTCTTCTGATATTTATCACTTTCCTTTCTCAAGTTGTTTTCAAAAAGCACGGTTTCAATTGTAGGCGCATTCGTGGCCGTCATTAAAAGTGTAGGGACAAGGTACTAAAAGCTAAAGGCCTGGAAATACGCAAAATATTTGGTTAAAATCTAAAACGTATCATTCAAAGAAGTGATGAAATAAATCTCGCCCAGGGCGCTGCAGCTACTAAGCTTTCCCTGCGTACGTGTTTTCCCTCTCAATAGTATGCAAAGATGCCACCAT
This sequence comes from Maratus speciosus, assembly GCA_963932465.1. Classification (NCBI taxonomy): domain Eukaryota; kingdom Metazoa; phylum Arthropoda; class Arachnida; order Araneae; family Salticidae; genus Maratus; species Maratus speciosus. Next base: position 319,080,625 of record OZ010788.1, read on the forward strand.
TGGTTTCCAGTCCTGAAATTGCTTCGATGTATTTTTAATTTCTTTGTGATAAAAAATACCTCTCTTGTGCTGTTTGCTTATTATCCCTAATGATTATTCTGATGATTATTTCTAAACGAATCCTCGAAATTTAGTACACTAGTCCGAATGTATGTGCACAACTTGGGAAAAAATATTGGAGCGGCTTAAGGCACTTAGGGGCGCGAAGTTTTCCGTGGACGAGGGCGCACCGGCCCTCTGGCCGATGGGCCGGCGGGCCAGTCCGAGCCTGCTACAAGAACTTTTTAAATGCCTGTCACCATTTGCAAGTTATTGAATTTTAAAGTCAGTCAGTTCTTTTTAGGACACCCGGTATATAGAGTAGAAGTACATAAGGGTATCATGATATTTTTAAACTGTGGCACAGCCGTAATTTGGTTCTAGGGGGGGGGGGGGGGAGGTGTTTGACTTGTTGATAGTTAGCCCAAAGTACAGTAGTCGCCGCTAATTTGAATTTCTGGTTAATTAAATCAGTCTTTTAAACGGAATAAAATCATAATCACTTTCCGGATATTAGAATCTAGACTAGTGTTTACAGTAGGGATGCACAACCTGTGGCCCGCGATGGGTTAACAAGTGGGCCGCGAATTTCGTCAATTTATAATTGGCAAAAATTGCAATTTTTGACCATAGGTTGCAGGAAAAATTCGTGCATTTCATCAATTTTCCGCGGAAAACAATTGGAAATTTCTCCAGTCGATTAAAAATCGCAAATTTCATTAATCGCTCAGTCGATACCATTTGTATCTATATATAAAATTCATGAGTTGCTAATTTCGTCAATCGCTAGTCGAAAAATATCTCAAATTTCATCGATCAGGCGTGGATAAATCGCGTATTTCGTCGATCGGACGAAAAAAAACTCGTGAATTTTATTGACAGGGCACGGGAAAATTGCAAATTTCGTCAGTAATTTAAGATATGCGAATTTCGCCGATCGTAGAAAATCGCGTTTCGTCAATCGGGTGCGGAAAAATCGCGAGTTTTGTATGTCGGACGTGGAAAAATCGCAGATTTCGTCAGTTTATCGCGAGAAAAGGTCACGAATTTTCCCAATTTCCCAAATGTTTCAGTCAGTTAAGAATTGCGAATTTCGTAGACCGGGCATGAAAAAATTGCGAGTTCTGTCGATCGGACGCGAAAAAAATCGCAAATTTCGTTGAGCGGGCAAAGGAAAAATCGTGAATTTTGTTGATAAGGTGTGGAAATATTACGAATTTTGTCGATCAGGCGCGGAAAAATCTAAAATTTTGTTGATCGGGTGCAGAAAAATTGAGAGTTTCGTCAATTTAAATTCGTTCATAAAGTTCGCATTTTTTTCGGCACTAGGCCACTTTCATGCATATGTTTGTTTTTAGCTCTTTTAATAAAGCAAAATTTAATCCCACCGAATAAAGTCAAGGAATATTTTCACTACTTGAAAACAATCTTTGCTATATCTCTGTTATATATACAAACATAGACTGCTGATACATCCTTGCCAACTGTATGTTGACTGGGTAGGGGAACCTAAAGGGGTAAAACTGCCACTCCTGTGAAACCATGTTTTTTATTAGCCACAAATCTTCCACCTCCCCGAAACAGAATTATCTTTGTGTTACTGATATGGCCCTCGACAACCCAGGCTTTTTTGTAAGTGGCCCTTCTCTTAAAAAGGTTGTGCACCCCTAGTTTACAGTATTAGGGTTACAAAAATAAAATGTACCAATAAAACAGGGTTCGTCGAGATATATCAATGGATATATATATCATGATATATATATGATATTTATTTTCAAAATATGAAAATTTTTGATATTTTCTAATATACTTTATATTTATTTTCAAAATATCTAGATGTTTGATATTTTCTATATTTGATATTCATTTTTAAAATATCACTGTGCAAGATATTTTTGATATTTTAGTCAAAACAAGTGTAAATGAAATTTTCATCTGTTATTGACTGTGTCATTCTATAGATAAAGTATTTTTTGTCTGGAAGTGCTTTTTTAGCTAAAGAAAAAAACAAATATCTTTTCCAAGCTTTATGTTTGACGCTTTTAAATGTAGATCTAATAATTATGTGGGATGTAATTCATTCAGAAATTGAAATATAAACTGTCTAATTTAGATAATCAGTTATATACAGCATTATCAGAAAAGAATTTTTCTAGTTTTGGTTTAATTGAGTTTAAACTGTACAACATGTTAGGGAATAAAAAATAAGACGACAAGCTTGAGTTTATGTTAAAATTTTTCAATTAAAAAAAATATTTTGTATTTAAAATTTTGCTTCATAAATTTCTGATTTCTTAGTGTTAAATCCTATATGCTATAGTTTTTTTTTTATATATGTATAAGTGTATAAAGCAAATTGTTTCTGTTTTCAATTTGTTGATCTTCAACTTTGTTCTAAGTGGGGGGGGGGGGGGGGGCGGGGGGGGGAGAAAAGGAAAAGAAAATACATTTTTAGAATATTTTTTTTTTTTTTAAGGTTTCATGTTAAATGCAACATGTTTTAGATTCTTATTTGTATTATGTTTGAAAATATTTAATATCACCTTTAAGTTGGCTGTTTTGAAAATATCGGATATATATCAAAAATTTCGGATATATATCGAAAATATCGGATATATATAAAAATATCGGATATTTTTTATATTTTCGAAAATATCATGATATTTACGAACCCTGTAATAAAATAACAGTAACTAAAATGTGATAGATTTATACAAAGCGTATAAAAAAAGATGAGACAACCTGCGGGTCGGTTTGGTAAAATCGGGTTACTTAACCCGACGGGACGCAGGATTTTTTACCTGGCAATGCTTGCCCGGGCAGATGAGCATTCTTCTACTTTGATTATCATTTGCATAATCTTATTCCTAAAAAATTTTTTAATCAAACACAGATTAAAATTTTTTATTAAACAAGTATAAGTAACGTGATTTTCCATAATATTATTTTTAAAAATATTTTTAAAATATAGCTTTCGCTCGCGGATACTTTTGTTGTTGTAAAACCGTTTTACAGGAAACGTTCAACCATGCAATGGCTGGCAAGGAGACTGATTTTGACGATCAAATTCTGCATAAGATATTTTGCTAAGAAATTTAAGAATTCCAATTCCTATTATACAATACAAGTTTAAATATCATGAATGTTCTATAGAACAAGAGATGACATCACAAAATCTCTTTATTGAATGGCCTTTTGAGTTTCTAATTTTTCCTGATGTTTGAAATACAATTTGTGAACAGTGGTAAAATAATAAAATGTAGAATAATAAAACTTTAGGGCCTTTAGTTCCCTGAGTGAATTAAATAAATTGGAATTTCGTAAATTCTAAAAAAAATATATTAAAATCTAATATAATTTTTTTTTCTAAATCAAAATGTGTTTTTTTCTTTTTTTTTTTTTTTTATGAACCTCCTTCTTTCTCTAAGCCAGTGTTTCTCAACCTTTTATTGGCCACGCCCCACCGAAGCATCTGTAAAATCACGATGCCCCCCCCCCCCTCTCCTCCGCACTCTGTAATATTTATTAACTAAAAATGAATTATATGATTTTAAAATTTAAAATGTATATGTTGTCTTGTATATTTATTTACTATGTAAGAGGCCTACACTAGAGCTAAGATATTTATCTATTTATCTATTTGCTTTTCTAATGCTAAGATCTATAAATTTTATAGTACCTGGTTTAGATAAGTTCAAATATTTTTTTAGGTTAAATATGTTCAACGCAGTCAGATTAGATTTAGAAATACTCTTAACTAATTTCACGTGTAAAAGTTCCTTCACGTGACGCATATCACTGCGAATAGGAAAAAGACTAATTTGATAAAAAATTGAAAGTATTGCGAAAAATTTAAAAACAAGTTCTACAACTGGAAAAACTATAGAAATTTTTAATAATTAAAAAAAAGGGGCGGAAGAGATGGTAGTTGTCAAAATTCCATTAATAGTTTTTTATAAAATTATTTTGGTTTTGTTCCGTTTTTAAACTTTTATTAATTTAAAAGAAAAATTATACTTATTTTTAATTTTTTTTTTTTTTATTTGCATGCATTTTTTTAATTTTTAGTCTACAACATAACTTTTCCAAAACAACCAGATAGCGAACGGGTGAGTGACAAATTTGGAATTGCGCCCTTAAAATGTCGAATTGCCTCCCCCCCACACCAGTTAGGCGTACGCCCCACGTTGGAACCACTGCTCTAAGCTAATTATAACTGACTTGGGCGGAATTTGAAGGGAAATTTAAGGAAAATATTAAAAGGAGACTTCACATAAAGTTTCTACAAGGGACCAGAAGAGAAATTTCGGAAATGAGTCTTCCCTTAGCTGATATCATGGTTTGATTTAAAATTCGAAGGAAATTTCTATCCCCTACCCCCCCCCCCCCCCTATTTAACAATTATAATCTCAATTGAAAAATAATGCGGCTTATGTTATTTTCAATTTGCATATTAGGAGTAGTTTTGATAATACACATATCAGACATTAAGAGATGTGCAGTCGGTCAAAGAAAACCAAAGTATACAAAATAATAGTGTCAAATAGACGCACAGACAAAAAAGGAAAAAAGCTCTTCGATTGAGAATTAATAATGTAGGAATTAAGAGGATGTTAAAAAAACAAGCTTAAAGGACCATCTTCATGTTCAATTTGTATTAAACTTTAAAATGTCCAATATGAACACCTAATATTGACATTGTATTAGAAAATTTTAGTCTTGGAAAATCAAACAGGAAGTCCTTCGATAATTTAGTTTAAAAATTATGTAGATGTAATACTTTGAAATCCTAATGTTAAATTAATTTTTATTAATTGTAAAACAAACTGCAATTAGGTAAGTTTATTTTAGCATACTGAAAAGCTACTTGGCGAAATGAAATAAAATGTTGGATTTGCACATTTGAAACTTCTAGAAATCGATTTTTGTTATTTTTTTTTTAAGTTACAATATGAATTTTATTTCATATATTAACTTGATAAATTATATACTTTGAAATTAAAATTCCAAAAAAATATAAATTTGAAATGTAACCTATGTATTGTTTATAGCAGAAATCGATTTCTTTATATGCGAATTTAAAGTTACAACTCATTTCACCAAGTAGTTTTTGAGTTATGATTAAAAAAACTAACGGCATTGCAGTTTGTTTTGAAACTATTAACAAGAAAGAAAAATCATGCGTCAAGCATAGATTATAAAACACTTTTCAACACATTTAGAATACTGCAACAAAATTCGCATAGCACATTTGAAAACTCAATTTCAGCAATTACCACTGAAGAAAATTTTAAAGACAGTCGAACACAAAATCAATGAAGGAGGTGCTATGTGAATTATTTTCTTGAAATATTTAATGAAGATTTACAGATACATGATTCTATACATATTTACAATAAGTATTATCAAATACTTAATAGGTTTTTCGAAAAAGGGAGGTTTAGCCTCATCAACAAACTGTAAAAAATTACAGCGATCATGCTTTTTAAATCAAAACAACACTTCGTATCGTTCCAGCGATAAAAAACTGAAGTCGCATTCTAAGGTAGGATGCGCGCGCATCGCGCGTCCTTCGTTGCCATGGGGAGCAGAGAAAAAGTTTCTCCTCAAACTCCATACCTGAACTCTTAAAGAGTTCACAAATCAAAATTCCATCATAAAATCATAAAAATTCAATTTTTCGTATCAGTGGTTCAGTAATCTAATACAATTTTTAAAATTCGAATACAAAATACTAAATATAAGAATTCAAACAATATCTAATTAATCACTTAATTAGTCAAATTCAAAATATCAATAAATTCTAAATAAAACACTTTAAATTCAAACAAAGTAAAAATAATGACAGTTAAATAACACACACATTTTTTTTTTTTTTTTTGCAGTTAAATCATATACTTACTTATACCAAAATTCAAAAAGATTCTATATATAAATAAGACTAAAAATTAAAAAAGAGAAAGAAAATATTTAGAGTCCTAAATGCAGAAAAAACAAACTAAATAAATGTCTATAAAAGTTTATAAAAAGTCTGCAAAAAGTCATTTGTTAGTCATTTTGTATTTCAAAGGGATACAAGTGCCGGATGGATCTTTTCAAGATTCCACTCGCTGTTTTTATTTCGTATGAACGAATATTGCCATCTTTTCCAGGAATGGCAGTCTGAATCTTACCAAGTTTCCAAAGAAACTTATTTTTTGCATCATCTTGAATCAAAACAACATCGCCCACTTTCAGTGGCGTATGGGCATTAGGATTTTTCAAGGAATGGGCTGTTTTCAAATCCATCAAATATTGTTTTTTCCATTTGGTCCACAATTTTTTCAATAGTAAAGATTGATATTTTTTTCTTTTCAGGAGTGTTAATCTCTTTGAACAATCTTCAATTATTTCAAAAAAATTAATAGGAAATGAAAGTTCTTTTCCAAAATTTAAAAAGTGCATTGGAGTAAGAGGTTCTGGTTCATCGCTGTCGCTATATACATACGTCAGTGGTCGCGTATTCAAAACTGCTTCCACTTCTGTCAACAGAGTCGCTAATTCATCATAACTTAAGAGTGCTCTACCAATTACTTTTCTCAAACAGTCTTTGACTGACTTTACTAGTCGCTCATAGAAGCCTCCCCACCATGCTGCTCTTTCTATAATATTCTTCCATATAATTCTCTCTTTTGTAATAAAATTTAAAAATACTTTGTCTGTCAGTATGTTGTATAAAATTTCGAGTTCACCTTTGGCCTTTTTGAAGGTTTTTGCGTTGTCAGAATAAATAATTTTGGGATTTCCTCGTCTAGCTGTGAATCTTCTGAATGCCATCAAAAAAGAATTTGTTGTCATATCAGACACGAGTTCCAGGTGAATGGCTCTAGTCACACCGCAAGTAAACAGGACAATGTAAGATTTTTGCATTTCTTTAAAATTTCTGATATAGATCGGACCGGCGAAGTCTAAACTGCAGATTGCGAATGGCGGTGCTTCACTAGCTCTGTCTTTTGGTAATGGTGCGGTGATCTAGTCTGCTGGTTTGGAGAAATATTTTTTACATATTATACAATTCTTGATAACACTCTTGACCAACTGACGACCTTTAGGTATCCAAAAACGAGATCTAATTTTTGTCAAAGTACTGGCTGTCCCTCCATGCATAATTTTCTCGTGTTCTTGACGAACTATTAGAGTAGTTAACCAAGAATGTTTGGGGAGAATTATTGGGTTTTTCTCTTCTGCGGACAGGTTAGAAAATTCGAGCCTTCCGCTCAATCTCATCAACCCGTTTTTGTCAATAAAGGGCATGAAATTTGATAAGGATGACATCTTATCCACTGATTTACTATTTTTTAGAGATTCTATTTCTTCCTTATAAAATTGTTTTTGTTCAGATTGTATCAAAAAATTTTCAGCTTCGAGTAATTCTTCGGTTGTTACTACGTCTTGCACTTCAGTTGATTTTTTCAGCTTCATAATGAATTTCTTTACCCAAACGGTAATTCTTAAAAGTTTCTCTAAATTACTATATTTTGAAATGTTTATGGGATTTTCGAGTTTTTTGACTAAGCACTCGCTCTGAAAAACATCGTTAAGATTTTTTTTTTTATTCTAATTCATCTGAGTAAGCAATTTCTTTGTTTTCTGATATTGGCCAACACTCAGGAGGTAAACTTAGCCATTCTGGTCCCTGTAACCAAGTTGTATCATTGATTATCCTAGAGATTTTTGATCCTCGAGAAACTATATCAGCTGGATTGGCAGTACCAGGACAATGATACCAGTTATCAGATGAGGTCAATTTATGGATCTCTTCAATTCTGTTTCTGACAAAGGGTTTAAACTTTTTAGGGGATCCTTTTATTCAAAAATAGGATATTTTTGAATCCGTCCAGTAATAAGTCGGTACATTCAATTTTACAGCTTTCAAAATGTTACTACTTAGCTTGACCGACAACAATGCGGCCATCAATTCAAGCCTTGGCAAGGTAAGCGCTTTCAGTGGAGCAATCCTGTGTTTCGAAGCAACAAAAACTGTTCGAACATTTTTGGTGGTTGTTGCTACACGTAAATAAGCAACCGTACCATAAGCCTTCATGCTCGAATCGGCAAAAATATGCAATTGTAGGTCATAATCATGCCAATTGGTGATGTCAGAAAAATAGTATCTGGGTACTGAAAAGTTTTTCAAATGAGGGAGTTCGTTACACCAGCTACTCCAAAGTATACGTAAATCTTCGGGTAAGGTGTCATCCCAATCTAGACCCAAATTCCAAATTTGTTGAATTATACATTTTAGTCTTAATGTAAATGGTCCTAGGAATCCAAGTGGATCAAAAATCCTGCCTAAAACTTGTAGAATAAATCTTTTGGTGTCTATTCTTTTTGAAACGAAATCAACTAAACCTCGAACATCAAAATAAAGTAAATCTTTGGAATTATTCCAAGCGATTCCTAAAACTTTATAAGGGAGATTTTGTTCTCCAAAAGCTTCAGAATTGACTTCTGAAGTTTTGCCATTTTCTTTCCATAGTTCACTAAGTGGTAAACAGTTCGTATGCCATTTGTGTAAATGCATACTTGCATTTTCAAATATATCAATACATTGTAAACTCGTGGATAGGGCTTGATCAATATTTTCATGACTTCCTATAACGTCATCAACATAGATATTTTCATTTAAAAATTTTACTGTGTTTGGATATTTTTCGGTGTACTTTTTCAAGTGGTGTTTAATTGTTGCAGCCAATAAAAAGGGACTGCTACTAATTCCAAATAACACTCGGGTGAACCTATAAATTTCAAAGGGTTTAGAATTATCAAACAAATCTTGTGAAAATAAAAATCTTGTTACATCACGATCGTTTTCATCTATAATTATTTGTAGAAATTCTTGTTTTATATCAGTTGTAAAAGCTATGGGATTAAATCTAAACCGTAACAAAACATCAAATATTTCAGGATACAAATTTGGACCTACATGCAGGCAGTTATTCAAAGACAGTGAGCCTGTGTCATGAGCAGAGGCATCGAAAACTATGCGTAATCTGCTCGTTGTCCTATCAGTTCTAATTATTTCTCGATGAGGTAAATAAAAAGTTACATTTTGTTTTTCTTCAGGATCTGTAACTAACTCAATAATACATTGTTTCAAATAATCTGCTAACACCTCCTTATACTCAAAAAATAATTCAGGGTTTTTAATCAATCTTTGTTTGAGTTTAAAAAATCTATATTCTGCGATTTTCCGATTGTCATTTAAACATTCCCTTTCAAGCTTCAACGGAAATCGAACTGTAGGGGAAGACGGGGTACAATGAAACAAAATTTACTCATTTTTTTTTCCTATCCACAATTTTGCATGCACAAAAATATAATTAATGCATATTTTTAATCTTGTATTTTCCCCATGTAAATAAATTTTTATTAGGTTCTAAACAATATCTTTATGCTTGAAAAATAACAAAAAATAAATGTCTTACAGTGTTTCATTGTACCCCGTATGCCGGGGTACAATGAAACACTCCAAATGATAGAAGCAATTTTCACCCAGTATAGTTTATTTTATGAAAAATGAGATAAATACAAAAACAAAACTTGATTAATAAGGAACTTGATAAAAATATTATAGTCTAAGATGAAAAATAAGAAAATTCTATTAGTTTAAGAAATACCTTTCATTTTACATTAAATTGGCGCAAGTCAGTTTCAAAAATTAGCATTTCTGTTTATATTTCAGTTGATCCTGAAGGAATATGGGGTGGTAGTTTCAACAGAATGAGTTTTTTTTAAATGCAAGTTTCTTAAAAAAAAAAAAAAAAAAAAAAAAAAAAAAACCTAGGTTGGAGTCTTTATATCAAGTATTTCACATTTGACTTCATTTAAATGTATGATTTCTCCAACAGTATATATTTCTTTATGTTTTCATTTATACGGATACTGCTTGTGCCATACATGTTGTGTGTGAATATCTCATTCTTAGTACCTCGATGACCAGCTGGGCCTGGAAAAAAATCTGGATCATCATCAGAGTCTGTAGCAGGCAGAGTTTGTTTACAAAACAATCCTTTCTCAGCTTTTTTTCTCTTTCTATTTTTTAATTGCTTAACAAGAGCATTTTTTACTGACCTGGTTAGAACAAAACTCTTTTTTTTCTGTTTTCCTACTCTTACTTCTAATATATTCTATTTACTACTTTTATTACTATAATAAAACATGTTTGATTGTACCCCGTCTGCAAGTGTTTCATTGTACACCGCACTGAGGTTACTAAATAAAAATTTATTTTCAAACTTCTAATATTTATTTTTTTTAGTTTTGTTTTGGAGGTATGAAGACAACAACCCAAAGATAACAATGTATAGAAAAAATAATTATTACATATAACAACAAGGAAAAAGAAACTAAATTACTTTTAGTAAAGAAAGTTACTTTCAATGGCGTAAAAGCAATAATCTTCTATTGCTACTGTTGTAGAAGTGTGAATGTATCCAAATCACATCAGTAATTGGAACATACAGTTGTATAACATATATATAAACTGCAACTCTCTATGACAAATTTGACTGATTTTACAAGTAATGTTTCATTGTACCCCGTGTTTCATTGTACCCCGTCTTCCCCTATATCGCTTATCATTGTATTTAATTTCTGACTCAAACTGCTTCATAACGTTGTTTTCTGAAAAATCTGAATCCTGTTTAGTATAGATGATTCAATATTCCAGAATTTTTCAATCTGTTCAGAAATAAAATTTTTTTCTACTATTACATTAAATGCTAAGGGCGTATAATTGTCAGTCGTTTTTCCCTGTAGACACCAACCAAAAATGGTGTCGACAGCTACTAATTTTTTATTCAAATGTTTTATATTTCCAGTAACAATATCATAATAATAGTCAGCACCTATAAGTAATGTAATGGGTTCTTTGGATGTAGGTGTGTCCGCAAGGGTTAAATTTTCAAATTGCTTACTTTTCATCAAATCATTGATTTCAGGTGGGGGAGGGGGGGGGGATTTCAGTAGCTGATATTTGATTGGCGACTAGCGATTCTATATCTAATTTTGAATTAGGTACATTTTTATTTTCAATAGTTAGTTTAACTACTTCAAAGGTTTTTTCAATGGGGTTCTTATTTCCAAATGTAAAAACAGACAATTTTTCTTTTCTTATTGCCTGTAAATTCAATTTATTTGCTATTTCTTTAGATATAAAGGTTCGCATGCTTCCACAATCTAAAAGTAACCTAATTAGAGATTGTTTTCCGTTTGATTTTATTTTTACACAACAAGTTTGTAGAAGAATTTTATTATTTTCTGTAGAGGAAATAGCCGAAATTACTTTTTCACTAGTTTCATTTTCATTACCTTTTAATTCGGGTGTGTTTATGTCTTTTATTAATTTAGATTTTAGGCATATCGATATCGTTTGATTATGTCTGCCTGAACACTTCTTGCAACTAGTTTTAGAGTTACAATTTTTGATAACGTGTTTCCTGCCTAAGCAAAGGAAACATCTTCCTTGAGATTTCAACAAGTTTCTTTTAGTGTTTACATCAACAGCCTCACACAAATCAGATGAATGTTTACTATCGTTGCAAAAAATGCAATGAGCCAGCCGAAGTCGATTTATCCTTCGAAATGTTCATAAATTCACAAGTAGATTTAAATTCAGATTTTGTTGTTTGACTCTTGATTTTTGTTTTATTATTTTCAAATACTTTCATTCTCGAAAAAAAATGTGTGTTCTCTGCTTTTTATTTCAGTGTGCAGAAAATCTAATAATTTATGTATATCTGAATGTGCTAAATTATCTACATTTTGTCTATTATATTCCAAAGCTAATTCTGCCGGTATTAATTTTAAAATTAATAAGCATGGAGCGATAAGCATGGAGCCATAATTTGCTGGTTCGAGTCCTAATGTGGACAAACATCGAACATTTATTTCTATATCACTGTGCAATTTTTTCAATTTTTGAATTTCGTTAGCCTTATAAACAGGGGATAAATTAAGAAGCTTGTTCAGGTGATGATTAATTATCACGTCTTTTTGACCATAACGCGATTCTAAAACTTTCAATGCTGCGTCATAATTAGCTTCTGATATTTCAAAACCTTCTACAGCATTAGCCGCAGCTCCAGATAAATAACTCTTCAAATAATGAAATTTTTCAATTTTCGAAAGCGATTTATTTTCGTGAATTGTATTTTTAAAGGTATTAAAAAATGAAATAAATTGCGTACAGTCGCCATAGAATTTTTGTATATTGAGTTTTGGCAATTTAACAACTGAGTTTTCATCATTAATCACATTCGATTTTAAATCTTGACTGTTATTTAAATCAATATTAACAATTTTTTTGTTTTCGGTTAATTTTTTCTTCACCTGGAATTTTGCAACTGATATTTTATCCGCGTTTTATCCGCGTAATCTAAACAGAATTGATTTCAGTTTCATAGTCGTCTAACCCTAAAAGGGGCTCAATTTTCTCGTCAACTGACTTCAATAATTCTGCTTTAGTATCTAATTGAATAAATAATTCTTCTAAATTATCAAAATCTATTGGACTATCCTTCATAACATTTTCTATATTATTAATCAGCTTTGTTACTGCTGTTCTCAAAACTGTACGATTCTTTTTCAACTTTTCTAAATCAGACATTTCGAAATAAAATATGAAAGACTTCTTACCTTTGCCGTCTTCTTATTACTTACTATCCTCTAACATTAAAAAGGTAACAAATACTTTTTTTCTTTCTTTCTTTCCCGGCGTGATGCACCATGAAGAAAATTTCAAAGACAGTCGAACACAAAATCAATGAAGGAGGTGCTATCTGAATTCTTTTCTTGAAATATTTAATGAAGATTTACAGATACATGATTCTATACATATTTACAATAAGTATTATCAAATACTTAATAGGTTTTTCGAGAAAGGGAGGTTTAGCCTCATCAACAAACTGTAAAAAATTACAGCGATCAGGCTTTTTAAATCAAAACATCACTTCGTATCGTTCCAGCGATAAAAAACTGAAGTCGCATTCTAAGGTAGGATGCGCGCGCATCGCGCGTCCTTCGTTGCCATGGGGAGCAGAGAAAAAGTTTCTCTTCAACCACCTAGTCAAAAAAATATCATTCTTTTGTGCCGCTCTGCATACAGTGGCGCAGCCAGAATTCGGTCCTAGGGGGGGTGGGTGGTTGAGTTTTTTGATAAACGTGTTTGCCGGTTATTTGAATCACCGGTTAATATAATCTGTCTTTTTAATGAATCAAATCATAATGCTTTTTACACGCAGTTACATTGGTTGTGTTTCATTTAAACAGCGTTTACAGTATTAGAGTTAGAAAACATAAAATGCACCAATGAAATAACACCAAACTAGGTTAGATTTTTAAAAAGTGTTTTAGGTAAACTTTAAGAGTTGCAAGTGTACAGTTCATTAAATAATTTTTGCATAGAAAATAACAGAATTCCAATCCACTTGTTCAACCAAAAATACACAGGATTTCATTCCAAGACAATCTCGAATTCTTGTTTTTAACTTTAATAATAATGAAGCCATTTTAACAAAATTTTCAATATACTTACCGTGCTTTTGTCGAATGTAACAACATCATGAAAATTTGGTGGAATTTATCATCATTTACGTCCAATTAATGCTCACTTAGGTAATCCATATTTTGGAATGTAGTTGATATTAAACATGGTATTTTATTGTTCTTTTTATTGTGTACTTCCAGTTCTTTACATGACATCGAATTTGCCATTAAGTAACGTAAATCTGTTGAAAATTTCGTTAAAACATCTTTATTATTGTTAAAGTTCTCTAAAAATATCCGGGTTCAAACTGAAGTCGTACCTATACTAATATTATAAAGAAGTATTTTTTTTTTTTTTTTTTTTTTTTTTTTTTTTTTTTTGTAGGGGTTACTTTTGGAGCTACCGAACGGATTTAAAAAGATAATCGGTCGTGTGCGAACTTAACTCGCATACAAAGGGTTCCATACAAAATATCAGAACTGTTCAAAGATAATATTTACTTGCGTACACATAAAAATACCACATGCCATAATTTAATTCTACTGGAATGAAAACCGATGAATATTTCTCCCTCTAAAACACAGACTTTGTACAAAGTTTAAATTTGGTAGAGAACCAACCACGCTTCGGAAAGAGGTCGCAGAGATTCTCACGAAAAGTCATTTGTAAATCATATTTCATGTAATAGTGGACAATTTTAAAGGAATAAAAAATAATACGCTTAATAACGTGAAACTTTTCTATTCATTTTTAAAAATAAAAGCATATTCAGACATAATTATTGAAATGATTTCTAATGGAAAAGTTTTTTTCCTTATAAATGAATTATTTATTGAATTATAAGCAATTTTTGTCTCAAAATTACTAACTTTTAATGTCTTGGAATTATTATATGAATTATCTTTTTAATATTTGCCTTCAATAATTGAATTCAATTGGAATAAAAAGTGCTTATCACTATGTTGCACCTTACCTAAAACAAAGATCTTATACAAAATTTAAACTTGGCACTGTGCTAAGCACGCATCGAAAGGAGGTCACAAAGTAGCAGCACTGTTTTGATCCGTACCGTTGTTTTCTACATGGGTTTTTAATTAATATCTCGGCAAATTACAGACACATTTTTTCGAAAATCATTACCGACAATCCTTGGAAGATTCTAAGCCGCTTAGATACACTGAGTGCCCTCAACTTCCCCGCTGACCGACAGAAAAATAAGACGCACGAATGATCTTACAATAATTCCGATTTTACTTGTTAAGCGTAGAGTGGAACCTTAATAATAATGGCAAAATGATGGCGACTATCTCCGTTTCAACATAAGCTATATTTTACATCGGTAAAACAACGGCTAGAAACATGGAATTTGGCATGGTTGTTAATTTAGAGACTTAAATGCATGCCCTGAGCAGTTTTTTAAAAATTCGAAATTTTAAAGGATGCAAGATAAAAAAAAAAAACCTTTCTAAAATTGCGGTTTGTGTGATACATTTTGTATAGAATGTTAGAATCTGGCATGGTAATAACTTTTGGGATGTATAAATGCTCAAGAAGTGTTCCTAAAAAAAAAAAAAAAAAAAAAAAAAAAAAAAAATCAATTTAAAAAGGATGAAATGAGCGGAAAACGGTCTGAAAACGATCTAAGGCTAATGTCAGACGGACGTCTTTTTGCACGCTTTTTTACTTATGTATTATCCCTACACAATGCTAGCAACACTATACAGCCTTAATTATGATTTATTAGGAATTGTTAGAGCTAGATACATTAAGTTTGGCATGGCTGTTACTCTAGAAACGTAAATGATCACCAAGAACAGTTTTCCAAAAATTCAAAATTAAAAGGATGCAAGAGCAAAAAACGTTCTAAAACTGCGGTTTGTGCGATATACATGACCAAAGGTGACCAGTCACTTGCGATTTTAGACGTTTTGTTAAATATCTAGAAAAATGCATGAGGAATTAACCTGAAACCGCAGGTGTGTAAACAGTATAGTATAGGTCATATATTTCCGCGAAGATTTTTTTCCCTAAACCCCATAGAGGACCGTCAACAAATTGAAGAGGAACTAATACCTTTTGGATAACCCTGTAAAAACTAATGTAGCAAAAACCTTCAAACTCGAGATTATTAATAAATTGGCTTATTGTAACATACTGTGTTCATTTTTATGAGGATAGCATGTATACTCGTAGAGAAATTAAGGTTTTTATAAAAACAGTCCCATATTTCGCCAAGTGTTTTGCTTATAATTTGTAGAGTTCTTAATATAAAAAAAAGTTCTTTTCAGAAAATATGACAAACAATATTGTACATAATACTCTGCAATCAGAATTGAAAAATAATAAAAATTGGATGAAAAATGAGGAGGTTTATTAAAAAATGCTTCACTGCGCATGCGCGAATGCAATCAGAATATAATGTGCATATTGTATTAGCTAATTATATAGAGCAGGTTTTGTGATAGTCTCAAAATCATAGAATGAAAATTCTGAAAATTATCGTCGATAGAATAAGCTCGAAATCCATTGTTCCCAAAAAGAAGCAAAAAGATGAGGGGTTGTATCAAATATCTGTTGATTAGTGCCAAGATAGCGTACACAATATTGCACGTACTACTATATTTGGATACAACCCCTCATCTTTTTGCTTCCTTTTGGGAACAACGGATTTCGAGCTTATTCTATTGACGATAATTTTCAGAATTTTCAAGCTATGATTTTGAGACTTTCACAAAACTTGCTCGATATAATTAGCTAATACATTATGCACATTATATTTTGATTGCATTCGCGCATGCGCAGTGAAACTTTTTTTAGTAAACCTACTCATTTTTCATTCAATTTTTATTATTTTTTAATTCTGATTGTAGGGTGTTATGTACAATGTTGTTTGTCATATTTTCTGAAAAAAACATTTTTTTATATTAAGAACTCTTCAAATTATAAGCAAAAAAACCTTTTTTATAAAAACCTTAATTTTTCTACGAGTATACATGCTATCCTCATAAAAATGAACACAGTGTATTACAATAAGCCACTTATTAATAATCTCGAGTTTGAACGCTTTTGCTGCATTAGTTTTTACAGGGTTATCCAAAAGATATTCGTTCTTTTTCAATTTGTTGACGGTCCCCTATGGGGTTTCGGGAAAAAAATCTTCGCGGAAATATATGACCTATACCAGGGTCGGCGAACCTTTTTATAACCGCGTGCCAATTTCTTTTCAAAAATATTTTACATGACCTTGACGTGCCAACAAATTTAGGGGATTGAAAAATCTTGGGAAAAAAAAAAACTTTAAATAAATAGATAAAGATAAAAAAAAAAAAAAAGTCAAATGGGTAACATACAGGTGAGGTATTGCACTATTATAATAATAAAAAAATTAAATTCTAGAAAATATTTAAAATATATGTGATTGTGTCGTTGCCTCTTGGAAGGAAAATAATTAATATCAGGTTCATACTTAATTAATTTCAATAGAATGCAAACTGAACTGGATTTATGTGACAACTGCTTTTTATTAGATTTTTTGTATTATTCATTTTAGAAACATGACCTTGCGGACATAGATGGAAAAAAATATTAAAAGATCAAACGCCAGTTTCTTTAAATAGCTTTAAAATTAATTTCGAAGTTGAAATAATTTTATCATTGGTACATTTACAAATGTGGTAATTTACGGTATTTTAAAAAGCCGCAATTAAAATTCGTCAATTTCCAATAAATCAAATTTAGTCAAGAAGAGATCATCTAGAGTTTTGTATTTTGTGTAGTATCACAGTATATTGAATTAGTCACAAGTAACAAAGTGCCAAAATTATTCTATCGCGTGCCATGGTACGCGTGCCATAGGTTCGCCATCCCTGACTTATACTATACTATTTACGTACCTGCAGTTTCAGGTTAATTCCTCATGTATTTTCTAGATATTTAACAAAACGTCTAAAATTGCAAGTGACCGGTCACCTTCGGCCATATAGTGTAGTTGGTATAAAAGCTTGGTTTTTGACATGGTGGTTACTTTTAAGGTATAATGAGAATGAGAATAATAAAAAATAATGTGAATATTCCATAATATATTCAAGTAACCGTTTTCTATAATAGCGAGTGACTATAAAGCTAAAACTGCAGATTTTTAGCAATGTGCTTATTAATTTAAATTAACGCATGATTAGCATAAAATTGTGTATACCGTATTTTATGGAAGAAACGCCGCGGCGTTTACGAGTTTGAAAGTTAATTTTTTTGCCAAGTGCGGCGTTTACGATTTCTTTTTCTTTTTTTCGTGCGCTTAAAACTGGGATAAAGTAAAAATTCCTTAAGATTGTTCTCAAGTCTCCTGCTGAACAACGCGGAACTTTCTGACTTTGCCGATAATGAAAACCGTGACATTTCCAATGATGATAATCGATACCGAACCATACAGGTGGACCAAAGAAAATTTACAACTCTTCCACTCAGATATTGACGACCCTGATTTTGAGGGCTTCGAATACAAACTAAACTAGTATGTTGTGGCCATCACAAAACTTTCTTCTATATAAATCAGGTCAATTAAATCATTTAAATAGTACAAGAAATTACATGAATTTAGCACCAATTCATATCAAAGTATATCTGAATTTGAAGTTTGATGAAAATTCGTGCATTAGTTCTTGAGATAGAGCTACAGCGGGAATTCTGAAAAATGTAGCATAGCAGCGCCACCTGTTGAGCGATTTACACTAAAAATAAACAGCACTAAATGATATCAAGGTATACCTGAATCTAAAGTTTGTTGAAAATATAAGCGTTAGTTCTTGAGATAAAGCTATTGCAGAAATCGTGAAAAATGCTGCATAGCAGCGCCACCTGTTGGGCGATTTTCACCAAAAACTAAACAGGTCTAGTTTATATCGAGGTATAACTAAATAATAAGTTTTGTGAAATTCTGTGCATTAGTTCTTGAGATAGA
Organism: Maratus speciosus; assembly: GCA_963932465.1. Classification (NCBI taxonomy): domain Eukaryota; kingdom Metazoa; phylum Arthropoda; class Arachnida; order Araneae; family Salticidae; genus Maratus; species Maratus speciosus. The sequence continues at coordinate 319,099,149 of OZ010788.1, forward strand.
GCGCCCACAAAATTTTTGTCACATACAGACTCACAGACAGAGTGACAGACAGACTCACAGACAGACATTTTCTAAAAACCATCAAATCGTGTTCTGGGCATTCTAAAACGTGTAAATCCGTCGAAAACCGGAAGTCGAAAATTTTCACGAATCCAATACTTTCTTCTTGTAAAGATAGAAGAAAGTAAAAAGGACTAAAGTGGATGCGACGTAAAAAGCGTGCTAAGTTGCGCCGACCACTTAAAATGTGTGGGGCGCCTAAGGTGAGGAATCCGCGTCCTGCGCTGTGGATGATTTTAGCACGAATTGACGTTTCATAATTTAAAAATCACATACAAATTTTAAAACCTGATTTAAATATCTTAAATAAATTTTTAGAATCTTAAGTTATTAAAAATGAGGCACCCTACATTGTTCAGAACACTTTGATTAAAGTTTGACACTGTCGACAAAAGTAGGAGTAAAAACACAGATGCGGCGTTTACGACGGTTGCGGCGATTACGATATTTTAAAGCTTATTCAGACCAATTTTGAGGAGTGCGGCGCTTACGACGGGTGCGGCGTTTCTTCCATAAAATACGGTAATTATATTTTATACAGTCTAAGAAAATGTTTTACATTTAACCCCTCTCTTTTCAAAATCCATACTCACAGACATATTATCTATAACTCAATGAAATTACAATAAATGCTTCTTTCCTACGTGACACGGGTGGCAATGCTTCTCCGAGAGCAAGCACCACTACTCGTTGCTACATTACTAACTAATGGAATACATTCTATAAATTTGTGTACAGATCTCCTAAAGAACAAATGGTTCCAAAGACACACGACTGCGATAATTTGTTCAATCACAATCAAAAACAGCTTTTTACAACTTTATAGTTACTACTTTTTTAATTCTTATTTTACAAAGATTTTTACTTGGGTACGTAAAAAGCTTGGTCTTAGATATAATTGGGAGCAAAAAGCGTAATACAGGGCGTTTGAAACTGAGAGAGATCTGGAGAAGTGTATGATTCATGTTTTTCTGAAATTCAATTGTCTTTTATTGTTTCGAACATGGAACAAAGACAGAAGTGCAATTAAGAAATGGCTCATTGTATAATACTTAAACTCAAAGCGTCTGTGTGGCAGGAAATGACCATTCTTTTAGCATAAGACGTCTCGAAAAAGTGACTTAGTCCAAATAACCAATTTTCACAAAACCAATGCATGTAATATGCGCTTTCACAGTTTTAAGTAGAATTTTCGCCGTTTAATTGAATCACTTTGTTGAATAGAGTTTGATTTCTCAAAACGGCGGATTTCGAAAAACGCCAAAACGTTTAAATATTAATTTTGGTTTTGATTCATATAAGAGGCAATTATAGTAATTTTTCTTAGCTCTGGGGGGTGTTTTAACACCCGAACCCCTCCCGTGGCTGCGCCACTGTCTGTATATGAGCTATTATAGATGTGCATAAATACCATATTTGTAAATTTTACAGCATTTTTTGTAGTTGATTTTACAGTCACTTTTGCTTTTTATCTTACAGAAAATTTGTCATTTTTACAGCAGTTTTTGCTATTAATTTTACAGTACTGTTAACAGCATAATTGTAAAATTATTAACATTTGTTGTTGATATTTTTTACCCCCACCCTAGGTATTATTATTTTTCTTTATTTCATATTTTCTAATTTGACAAATTTTAAGGAATAGAAGTAGGGTACTGTAAGTGTTATTGTAAGATACAAATTTCGTTTTTTGGCCTGCATATAATAATAATAATAATAATAATAATAATAATATTAATAATAATAATAATAATAAAAGGTTGCACCATTTACCTAGAGATAAAATGTTTTTCAATAAATCATAACAGAGGAGGATTTTATTTATTCATCCAGCTTTTAATTATCATTTGTTATTATTATTATTATTCAGTATTTCCTTACAGGACTTCGTTTATCCGTTTGTTTGTATTTGAAAATACAACTTTGTTTGTTGATTTTTTGTATGTAAAAATGTAATTTTGTAATCGATTTTTAACCCACTTCTTCATATGCTAGAATTATAAAAATTACATTCACCATGTGTGTTTCCGACGACTATACTACATTTTAATATTTTAAGAACTTAATTAGAAATTAATACGTCAATTTTAAGACATTTTTCCGTTAGCCCGCCACAGGTGATAAATTGCCAAATATTCTCTAACTCGAACAATTGTATACGAGTTGAAGTTGAAACAACAATGAATTTAATTATGCGCTAATAAACGCTCACAAAAATATGCCGAATGGTTGTGAAACTGCAGCAGTGAAACCTTTTAAAGACGAAAAAGTAATAAATAAATTATAGATAAAAAACGGTTAATGTTACATTGTTTAAAATGTAATGAAATTTATACTATTATTGAGGGGCATTACGCGATGCTTACTGTAGAATATGACATGCATAACAGTTATCGTTCATTTACAGGGGCATACAAAAGATTTCTGATATAGTACTGCTTATGAGAGGTATATGCTAGAAGTACATTTTCAGTTGTGGTATGTGTTTTTAAGTTTAATTAAACTTTTGCATACCAATACTGAGCAGTGTATAAGTTCTAAAGATCATATGCAGGGCTACACAAAGTAATTCGTAAGCATTACTGTGTATGAGCGTGAATTGCTTGAGAATGTTTTATAGTTTTGCATTTTCCAGCTGAACTATATTCAGTATATAAAGGGATATTTGATAAATATAAATAGATTCATATACAGGACTATGCAAATAACTGTGTACTTTAAGTTATTTTTTACACAGTTATACTCTAATTTAATATGAGCCGTGTAAAAATCTGTAGATAATATACAAGGCAACGCAAAATTATTTGAGTACCTTTCTGTCTTTTACGGAATTGCTGAAGTTGAATGTATTATACGTTTTGTAACTAAAGCTAAATTTTAGCACACATATGTAAGTGCATATACAGGGGCACACAGATGCACAAAAAAATTGTTTTTACCTTTCCAACTATAGGTGGTTGCAGAAATCTGGTTTTTAAATTTGTTATGCGTTTTCTAAATTGTTTATTTAGACATCTTCTTCTATCTTTCTGTAGTTCCCCGTTACAACTATACCTGTTAGAAAGTATTTCATAATCTATGTTTGACGCCTAAGTTTTCTTTTTTGTTTTGTTATTTCTTAATAGCAAATTTTTTGCTTCTTGTTATCGATCCGGATGACAAGAATTCGGATAATTGAAGTTTTTCTGCGTTTTGAAAACTTGAGATTAAAAAATATTATATAAATATATTTTTAATATCCTTCTACAAACAACTCTATGGATTAAAATATTATATAAAGCAATATTTTTTTCACGATATGACATTTAAATATCATAAAATTGATAAACAGATATGAAAATTTCAAAGAATAAAATAAATTTTCCACTACCTTGTTATTAGATACGATGGATTAAGTTTTGTTTTCCATTTCGACGCCACTGTACATCTCTTGATTTATCACTTTTTATTATTCAGCATATTCTAAAGTTTTTGATAGGAATAAGTAATTGGCTTTCATAATAATTTAATTATTCTATCAGCATTAGAATAAAAATCATAGTGCTCCTTGATCTAAAAAGAGAGATATTTACATTTTATTGCGTATTATTTTTTAAACATTTCTGTTTAACTTCATTTAATGTCTGTCTGTCTGGGTTTGATCTTTCAACAGATTTTCCTCACATTTTGCACACAATTTCACTGTGACTGTCGATGACAATGCATATTCAAGTATTTTAACCTTTAGCACTCCACTGACACCTATACAGTGACAGTGGATTTGTGGTTAAACTTACAGGGCTGCCACAGGCGACTATTTTTCTGTTTTATTCGCACCACTATTTTTAAAAAACAGATTTTGTAGTATATTTTCTCTTGCAAATGTTCTCGAAATATATGTCAATAATTTTTGTTTTGAGAAAGTGGTGAGGGGTAGAATTAAATAATAGTCGCCTGTGGCCACAGATTAACATACAAGATGAGACATATGCGGCAAAATCTGTAATGGCAACAGTACTAGCGTCACTACCGACAAGGGGGAAGAATTAACAAGATTCCGAAATTTACCTATGTTGATGAAATATGTTTACGCTCTATGTTTTGAATATCTATTCTTTCTTAAACGAAGCAGAGGCAGACGACATTTTATTTATGTTTGATTTATTTAGCTGGTTTCTTTTTTTTTTTTTTTGTACTTGTTTGTTTAGTTTTAACTTACAAAATGATAATTATAATAATAATATAAAAGAAAAACCCCAGGAAATACAGTTGAAAACGTAAATATGTAAGTTAGAGAGATAAAATTAAGAAATAAAATTCGGGTATTGTGTTAATTTATTCGCATCGAATACAATTTTATCAATATCTCTATGTTTTGCTTTTTTTTTAACTTTTAGATTTATATAATTCTAAGAATTTGTAAAAAGGAATTTTTTCGTTATCTGTAATTTTATTATTATTTTTTACATGTTAATATCATAAATATTATTGAACTGATTGCACGTTATTTACATTAAAAACAATAATTTTATTTTATCTTTGAGAAAGTAAAAATGCGTAAATTTAAAAAAATTATTGTAGCGATTGTTTAATACATTAAACTTCATAAAATAATAAAACATCGTCTGTAAAAATTTTTCTACCAAATGGGAATATTTATGAAAGTTTCTGGGACCTGTAGAGTGCAATATTTCGTATATTTTTACATTACACCATCGCTTTATATACCTTTAAATCCAATTATATCATATTTACTTGACGTATAATATTCAAGACGAAATTTTTAGCTTGTTCTTCGTTGCACTTAAATCATTCACCCATCATGTACGAAAGAAAATATATATATCCGTGCATGAACATAGAATCGATATTAGATTAAAACGCAGAATAGAATATCTATTCATGTTCATGTATCGGTGTAACATTCTGTTGAAAACGTAAACATTCAACATTAAAAAAAGAAAGATTACAATAAGGTAGACGCTCAATAACAAAAATATTACAAGGATGGCAGAACCTGTATATCTGAAGCTATGCACCAATTTCTGGATTTTTTATCCGATTTTTCTTATTTAATTTCTCGAGCGATTTTTAACGTTTTTTTTTTCGCATTTTGTGCGAATTTTTCCACATTAGTAAAAGGAATCCGATTTCAATCTTTTGCTTTACTATAGTAAATTTTGTCCTCTTTTAAATCAAGTTTATTGGGAATTCATACAGTGATTTTCGAATTTTTTCGTATTTGTTTATGCGATTTTTAGAGATTTTTCGTGTTGCGTGGCGATTTTTTGACATTCATAAGGAATTCAGTTTCAAAATTTTACTCTAATATAGTAAATTTTTTCCTCCGCGATTTGTGAATTTTTAGCTATTTTTAGCGTTCGAATTTTTATATGCGATTTTTTTTGTAAACATTTGTATAAAGAATACGGTTTCGAACTTTTAACTCAATGTAGAAAATTTTGTCCCCTGCGATTTTTTAATTTTTCCCGAATGTTTTATGCAAATTTTAACGTTTTCTCGTGTTCCGAGGCGATTTTTTTTTTCTGTAACGTAAAGAACTCCCCGGTAAATTCTGCTATTGCAGTGAATAAATTAAAGTTGAAAGAATGACAAATCAGCACATGTAGCAACTTGAACGACGATGTAAGATTTTTTAATTTTATCTGAGTAGAAATATAATACTAGAATAATTCAAAGTTCGTCTGATTCGAGACCTTTGAGGGGGTACACTGCTGAAAGAAGTGGGAACCCAAGTTCGCTTGGGAAAAACCGAACCAGAGAAGTGGGCGAAGCTCCACCAATAAATAAAAAAATAAGTCAAAAAATCCAGATCGTCTTTAAATGCTTTTAATGAAACGTTTACACCTAAAATAAATATTTTGAAAAAAATAAGGTAGTATTATTTCTGTATGACCGCTTATCCTAATGCTCATTACTTAAAAAGATTACTTGGTGTTAAAACATATGAAAACTGTGCTCAAATCCTAAGTGTATCCTTTCTGACAGTTTTAATCTTAGACGCATGAAATTAGCTGGCGCTCTTATTAAACAGCTGTGAAATCGATTAGTGTTTTTCATTTTTCGACAAAGACGAATAATCTATCAGAAAATGCTATCATAAATTGTCATTTTAGGCAGAATTTTCGGACGCGACAGCCTAAGAAAGATAGCCATAAGACAACAGTCGCTTATAACTCACGATTTTACATATTTATTGGAAAATAAAAAGAGCTATTCGATTTCAAATCATTTCAACATATTTATACATGCCAGTTACATGCTTTTAAGTCTTAAAAATGAGTCCGTAAATGTGACAGAAAAATTCGCGTTGTTAAGCGGGGAACAATATTTTTTATAAGAATAGTTTTTACTTATAAAAATTTGTCTGTCTTATCATTTATCTGAGGCAAGTTTATCTGCATTATAGCTATACAATTTTCAGTTACACTTTTGATGAACATTAAGAATACAAAACATATACAAATATGTGTGTGTGTATATAGTATCTATATATATATATATATATAGATATATAGATATATATATATAGATATTAATCATGCATTTATTTTACCAAATGCCACGTTAAATGCTCATGACTTAAAACCTTTAATACTGTTTCAATTTATATGAACATAAAAATAAATATATGTTTACACGTACAAAACTCCTTTCTTATTTCCTGGAAACTCTCGTACTTAGCGTTTCACATAGCAGAAATTGACGCCTTAGTGCAGAGAAAATCGATTTTTCTTTTCATTACGGTTGAATGAATAAGAACCGTCATTAATGAAGAGAAAAATCAATTCACAAAACAGTTAATAAAAAGCCAATTGTATAAATATAATATATATTTATTTATTTATTTAATAGATTAAGCTCGTGAATATGTTGCCGTCGAAACCAATGTAGCAGGTTTACTATAGTTTTTGCTTTTGAGTACCACTATTTCCAAATAGTAATTTTCGTCTTGTTTAGTCGCAGAATTTCTGTCACTAAATAAACCGAATTCGGACATAATGCTATTGATTCTAATTCAAGGATAAAAGGAACCCAGTGTAACTTCAACATATACAGTCGTGGAAAAAAAAAAAGTAAACACCCCCTACTAACTCTGCAAGAAATTATTGTAGAAGAAAGTTACTGGTACGAAACGATTGGAAAAAAAGTCTACTTTTAAATGATGTATATAAAATTTGCTTAGGGGACCATCTACATATCAAAACGAACCCAAACTTTGTCTTTTCAATAGCAATACCCAAGTTTGACACCATAAATAAATTCTATACCCTTCAATTAGCCTAAATCCAAATTTCATGAAATTCGTATCTGGTTAGTTGCCGAGAAATTAATTATTTTGAAATGAACCTATTTTAGGGGCTGTATCCAAATTGATGTTCGGTACTCGATTGTTGAAATGCTACAGAATGACTATACTACTTCTATTTATGTATTATTTTTTGCAATGTGAACATTTCATTCGCTAATATGTTTCGATTATTGCCAGGCCAAATGTTTCAATAAAATGAGTAAAATATATTTTTTTCAAATTATGCTCTTCTGGACATCATAGACGAGGCCTTTAAACCATCATTTTGACGTTTTTTACTCATAATTCAAAAATTACTTGAAAGAAAAATTTGAAATTGAGAATTCGCATAAAGCAGGACATACTAAATGGAAATCTATCAAAAAATTGTAGGTTGCAATTCATATTTTTTTCAAATATTAATTTCTTAATTCATAAAAAAATTATCACATTAGGATTATAATTTCAGGAGATATTAATAAAAATATGAAAATATAATTTAACATTAGAAGCTCTAAATTTTGAAAGTTTGTAATTCAAACATTTATCATCGAAATGACTTGAAATTTCGTTTCTAGGCATAGTTTGAACCGAATATTTAAAATATATTTTCAAAATTGGGTGTCGCCATTGAAAAAAACAAAGTTTGTTCTGTTTTTGATTTTTAGATGCCCCCTAATCAAATTTTATATACATCATTTAAAAGTAGACTTTATTTCCAATCGTTTGGTACCAGTAACTTTCTTCTATTATAAATAGTTTCAGAGATAGTAGGGAGTGTTTACTTTTTTTTTTATTTTCCACGACTGTACGTGAACGTAAGTCAACGGATTGCATAGCATTTTTATACCATAGAAATTGGCCCTTACTATCTTATACTGCTATCATTTTTTTTTTGTTTTAAATGAAACAGAACTTGAATTAAACTATTTTGTTAACAAACCCTTTATTTGAAATAATAACTTTACAGCGTGGTATAGTAATGAGTACGCGCAACATACGCCCGCAATTAAAAGGAACATTATGTTAAAAAAGAAAGGCCTATTTTCCAGCCATTTAAAAGAAAAAAAAATAGTCATCTCATACTATATAATATACATACTCATAATATATAATATTTTAGCACAAATAGTCGCAAAAAGATGCGATAGCTACCATTTCACTGGGAATTACGTCTTCTTTTTGAATATGAATGCAATTTTTAAAATAACGTCTTCCTATGTATCAAACATTGTAACATCTTTCATTTTTCAAAGGGTAACACCCATTTTTGACACCTTATTTGAGTTTCTCGGATCAATTTAGCACATAAAAGAACATAACTTATGCATAATACATTCCCAAATACAGGATATATATAAAAGAGAACATATCAGAGATTTATTAATAAGTTAAAAAAATAAAATTAAGGTTTTACTAAGAAAACATACCAGGACTATTGAATTAGTAAGTATTCAAAAAAGTATAAAAAGTAAAATATAAACTAAACCAACTTTCGTATAACAGATGTTATACAAATTTTCCGGTAACTATCTAAGATTTTCTTTTTGTGTGGATGCAAAGGATAACAAACAAGAGACAACAACCATAGATCTTCGAAAAGTAAAATTTCCCAATAATATCCAAAACTAATGATAGCATTGAACTTTAAATGCCATGCTTTTTGACGATGCTGATTCTTTTTATGTAAAAAATTAATGTAAGTTACAATTTTCTAAAAATTTTTTAATAGGAATGTATAAATAATTTTCATAATTGAAAATGTGTTTTGAATAATAACAAAAACCTTCTCTATGTAGAAGTGTATATATAGATATTTAAGTCCATACAATGTATTTCCTTAAAAAAGAAAATTTCAATTGGATGATTTTTTGGGAAGATATAAATTAAAATTTGTCCCATGGATTTAACACAGGCACAATGAATTATTAACATCTTCTATCTCTATGAAATTTAGAAAAAAAATGCATAAGCTTTAGACTTTTTAAGACTGAGTTGATTCAAATGTCAAAAGTGGGTGTTGACATTTGATAGAATTTAAAAAATGTAATCCAGCCTCATTAAAAAAAAAAATCCTTCATATTCTGAAAGAAGACAAAATTTCCAATCGAATGGTATTTTTGTACCTTTTTACGGCAATTGCGTGATAAAACAGAATGAGACAATCTTAAAAAAAAAAAAAAAGTAAGAAAAATCAGGCGTTAAGCATAGATTATGAAATACTTTCCAACGCTTCCTGTATACTTTAACAAAACTTCGTTATTTAGGAAAATAATGTATATAAAAGAACTAAGTAAACATTTTAGAAAACGCATAGAACATTTGAAAAACTGATTTCAGCAGTTACCATCCATATCAAATAAGTATTCCAATTCTTTTGAACAGCTCTGTATTTGATCTGTAAGGTTGATATGTATGCTATATAATGGGGAAATTTAGTTCAGCAAGAAAACGAATAACAGGTTGACATTTCTCTTTCAGCAATTTATACTAATAAATGGAAACATACTTGTATACTTTTGTACAACCCTGTAGTTAACCTAGTACCTTTATTACACGCCACTATTTAGCTAAAGTTTAACTCAAAGTAAAACACTCTTAAAACTACTGCAATCACATTTTCAGAAATTATCATTTATAGACGGCCATGTATCCAATTCTTTGCGTGACCCTATATAATTTTATCTATGTTTTATAATTTTATCTACCAAACATTTTTTAGTAAACAAAATGCAGTTCAGCGTAAAAATGAATAGCTCATTTAAAAACCACCTTTAAGCAATTTACAATCATACCCAGTAACCATTACGAATTCTTTTGTGTAGCCCTGTATATGAATTACAGCATTTATACACATCATATACAATGCATAAATATAGTGAAACATAAAAGCGCATAACATAATTAAAAATTCATTTCCAGCAATCATCGCTACCGTACAATACTTCGGATACAATATAGTATCTGAAATCTTTTGTGTGTCCCTGTAAATGCTATGCACTTCGTATTATACATGAAATAAGTTATAGTAAACCTCAGCGACGTATATCAATTCCATTATACATGAAATAATTTAACATAATTAAAATACGCCGGAAAAAACTCCCTCCACTCGTATATCATTATGTAACGGAATTCTTTTGTGTGGCCCTGTAAATGGATAATATTTATTCTTTGCAGCGCATATTCTACGGAATGCATATTTTAGTGCACTTGATAACTGCATATCAAATTTATTATGTTTGAAAGCATGTAACATCATTAAAAATCATTTTAAACGATTTTTCCTATAGGCCGTAATGTAACGGAAAACTTTTGACTGCCCCTGACGCCCCTGTAAATGAACTGAACATGCTACAAACTTCATTTGCAATAGGGTTAGTGCTATGGTAGATGTCACTAACATCCAAAAATTTCAGAACGATCCGAGTATATTTACGGGAGTTAGAGCGCGTACAGACGGCCAGACAAACCGAATGCATAAACACTTTTCAACTTTGTTGGAAAGTGTTAAAAACAATCTTTTTGGCCAATTGTACAGTCAGATTAGTTTAATGTGATAATCCGTTTACTGTAATCTTAATTTCATACATTCTAAGTCCCAAACCAGTTTGATAAATTGGAAGCATTTTCACAATATAATCCTAGGTAATCAAATAGTTCGAGCCATTATTATAATTATATTATTTTACACTGTTAGTACCTGGGTATTCCCTTTATGGTACTACATCCCGCCTACCAGAAGACAAGAAAAAAGTCAGATATAATTGAATGTATTAATTATTAAGATAGATGAAAGCACACAAGTAAATGTTATACATTTGTCTCAACAACGTTAGTTTACAATATACATACATTTAACGTCTGAATTAAAAAATTTAAAAAAACTAAATAAAATAAAATAAGACAGACTTAAACACAGTTAAAAAACAAACAACTAAACTCTGTGGCTATACAATCCATGAAGGATCTGGGCTGACAGTGCCCATCTCTGTTTTCTCTCTTCTCTGTTTCTTCTCTGTTTTTTCTCTGTTCTGGGCCCCGAGATGCTATACAGCATGCGTCCCGGCCAGGTTGTCAGCCTAACGCGAGACCCTCGGTGTTTAGTTCCCAAGTAAGTTTGGTACTCATTTTATCGAGCACGAAGGGATGAAAGGCTGGGTGAATCTTGCCGAGTCGGGAGTCGAATTCAGATGCCCTGACCACTACACCACTGGGCTTCAGAGTTAAAAAATAGAATTTATAAAAAATTATTAAAAAATACTAAAAACATTTAAAATACAATTAGTAAAGGTTTCGCCGAGCTACCCGCAAGGCATCATCGGTAGAAAATATCCATTGCCCAACAGAAACGGAAGAAATCAAGAACAGTTAAAGTTAGTTATTTTTTAGAAACAGACAATATTCACTAGAGATAGAACGAGCTTTATTCAAAATGAACGAAGCTTTCAATGAAGCTCCTTTTATCCCTTGAATACTGTCGGTTTCTAAAAAATAACTAACTTTAACTGTTCTTGATTTGTACCGTTGTTTGTTGTGTGTTGGATATTTTGTACTGATGATGCCTTGCGGGTTAGCTCGGCGAAACCTTTACTAATTGTATTTTAAATGTTTTTAGTATTTTTTAATAATTGTTTATAAATTCTATTTTTTAATTGTGTTTAAGTGTGTCTTATTTTATTTTATTTAGTCTTTTAAACGTTAGTTTATGAGTATAATTACAATTTGCTTAGTAAAAAAATAGAATAATTACACTTATTGTAAGCGGCACTCATGAAGTTACTTGAAAAATGCAATTATCAAAATAAAATTAAAGAACTCGCTATTAAAGGTGCTATTTAATATGTTAAAATGTCATAAATATAAAAGATGTTATTACATAATAATATAAACTTAAAAACTATAATGGTAATGGCTATATGCTAAATATATGGCGCGAAATTTTTTAAAAACTATATTATTATCTAATAACATATTTTGTATTTGTGACATTTTAACATACTAAATAGCACCTTTTTAGCAAGTTCTTTAATTTTATTTCGATATAGTTCAAGGTGAATGTGACATCCAACAGTATATGTTTTCATAGATTCATTTCGAGTTTAAGTGCGCTTACAGACAGAATTTTTTTTTCGGGAGACGTACAAGAGCGATATAACAAATCACTGCTGTATTTCAAGGAGGCTCGATTGTAACAGGAAACTTTACAATAATTGCGTCATAATAATTTCATCATGTTCATATGGAGATAAGAATCACCATTTTCGTATTTGGAAACATTTTGTACGTAACTGAGATTAGAGTTGATAGATGAGATGTTGCATTTAAAAACAGCAAGAGCAAAAGATTAAAAAATATATTAATTAAACTTATTTTAAAGGGGTCCGGGACACATTTTAAAATAACTTTTACTTACTGAGTTAAAATTTTGAGTTTTGTTGTGATGATTAACCATATCATTTGTAAAGAAAATCACATGATAAAACTTTTTTTTAATTTTTTTTAATTTAAAATTTATTAAAAAAGTGGGGTAATTTAAAATCGTTATAACTCGAAATATTACTTGTAAAATTTCATTTTTTTTAAAATTTAAATAAACATAAATATATAAGTTTTAATTTTGATTCAGCATTAAAAAAAAAAAAAATTAAAAAAATATAAAATATTTAACGTAAAAAAAAAAAAAAAAAAATATTTTCAAAAGTAATTACATTCTTTTTTAATTTGCTGAATCAAAATTAAAGTAAAACAATTGAAAAAGACATGTTCAAAGTTTGAACCATTTATCTTTACCAGTTCTTGACTTATAACAATTTAAGTATGAGAAATGATGAAAAAACCCGTCATGCAGAAAAACGCATTTTCACAAGAAGTCGTTTCCATGACAACCATTGTTTGAAAGCTAGATTTTGAAAACAAACCAAAATGAAAAAATTAACATCACCAGGTCTAATTAAGATAGAAACATGATTTAAACGTCATTTTGAGCAGAAAAAAAAAATTAATGCAATAAATCTTTTTTTTTTTTTTTTTTTTTTTTTTTGTAAATTTGAAGATTTTTGTGTCCCGGACCCCCTTGAATATATTTTTGCGCATTTGCAGTGTTAGACCTCAGGGATCTGTTTAAGAAGAAATTGGGTCCTTTAAAGTACTACTCTTCACAAAATCTTTCATTTCAAAATAGGACACTTCACAAAAATTTTCATCTCAAAACAGGACACTTTACGAAACTTTTTACCTTAAAACAGGACTCTTCATAAAATATTTTGTCTTAAAATGGGCCTTTCACAAAATTTTTTCATCTCCAAACTGAACTCTTCACAAATTTAATCATTTAAAAGTAAAATCTGATCCGTCACTTATTAAATATATATATATTAGGTTATGTTTAATTAATGGTTATATATATATATATATATATATATATATATATATATATATATATATATATATATAATATATATATATATATATATATATATATATATATATATATAGAAAATATAAGTAAAATTATTTTACCTTCTTAAATATATTTAAACAAGAACCCTAATATGACAATAATTTCAAATTCACAAAATTATGACTAGATTTTTCACAAATGTAAAAAGCTGGTTACAATTTCACAAAAACAGGACCCTGGGAGAAAAGTCTGGACAGATCACTGGACCTTTATATCAGGATGAAATACCACAGAAAATATCAATGCCTTCTTTCAACGAAATTACTTTATGCTCGTACTTTATATGCTGTCGAATGCAGTCCCCGCCCCCAATAACACTAGGTTCGTTAGGAAAGATTTTCGCCTAAAAATATAAAATCATTCAAGACTAAATTTAAGTTATGATCACGGGTCCGCGAAATGCCGGGCGGGCCAGCTGTTTCAAAATAACACAATTATCATAATAAGTATGATTAAGTAAAGATTAACAGTTATTTCAAAAGGTCAGCTATTTCAAAATAACACAATTATCATAATAAGTATAATTAAGTAAAAATACTATTAGATTAACAGTTATTATCTGTCAGTAATTAAAGGTACTTCGTGATTTTCATGTTAATTTACTTGACCATGCTCAAGTAGAAAATTTATACATAATATTTAGTTTAAAAAAAAAAATCAAAATATAACTTTAACCATCTCGCTCACATCACCAAATCATATGAAGCTCTTAAGTTATAAAAAGCATAAAATTGGCTTTCGAATAAACTTTATTAAAGCGACACCTTTGGAATAGAATTTTGATTATATCAATTCACAAAGTATTTTTTTTTTTAATTAATTTGTGAGCGAGCGGGTTAAATAAAGTAACCCAATTAAATGTGAATAGACTGTATATACCTAAATATTAATGTCTTAAGAAAAGTTCATGGAGAGAGAGAAAAAAAAATAAACCTGCACTTAGTGTCTGTATATAAACAATGTTTTCTGCTTTAATTAAAAGTAACTTAGCCTACCTCTAATGGGGAAAGGCTTTGTTCTGCTGCCAGATGCAACACCGGGAGACATTCGTCTGCCGTCGAACACTGCTGCTGTCAAAAAATGGAGCAAGTGGCGCGATCAGAACTTCAAGAATGAGAAAAGATCACGAATAGCAGTTGCGCAACGTTAAGTAAAAGGGATAAAAGACTTTATCCACCACAAATTGTCACGTGACCAACACCGTAATGACAGGGATTTGTGAAAGGTTCGATCGCTTTGAAGCATCCCATTCTAAGCTTGTGGAAGAGCGGGATAAACAGAGAAATCTCCATCCGCAATATCCGTTCCGAATAACGATTAACTGAAAATAGCACTGCCAGGAAAATCTGAAATTTATCTCTGCGGAGAATTTAATAAGAAAAATAACTGAAGACTGTTTCTATAAGTTAAACATTAATTAATTCTACTGTACATTTATAGCCAAATATAAATAACTCGATATTGTAAAGTGAATTTAGGTTAAACGTTCTAATTAATTTAGGTTAAATAAAAGTTTTAATTTTAACATTATAAAATTATTATGCCGAATCATGATTATAACGGTATAAACAGGTTGAATTAATCATAATTAACACTATTTCGAAATATATAGCACACAAGCCTTGATCAAAAATGCTAAGCACTCCCACATTTTTAACATAGCTTTAAAAGTAATAGACGAATGCAAATGTTATTATAAATAGCTGTTTGCTGTTTTAAGTTATTACACTATTAAAAAAATCAGCAAATGAACAACTCAACTTTTAACTAAACCATTTGTTTTAAAAAAACGTGTTTTTTTTTTTTTTTTTTTTTTAATACTAAGCTGAGTTTAATATATTTTTTAAATTGCCTACTAACAATAAAAAAGCATTTTTCATATGAAAAATATGAATTATACAATCAAATAAAGTTTTGAAGTTTATCAGAAGCGATATTTTCGTATTAGCCGCATGCTAAGAGTTATTAGACCAAGATTTTGCTACTTACGGCATCCTTTCATATTCTGACAATTTCAGAGCTTTAAGCGCGTAGTTCAATTACACGTCTGTTAAATTTGTGATTTATTTATATTATTTTATTTATTTATTCACACAGATAGTTTCGATTTTTTTTATGGAACATTAGCCGTAAGAAAATGATGAACTCTTTACTGTTATTTTAAGAACAAAAGCGTTTATCTTTCGTAATCGAGCTCCACACGATAGAGATAAATTAAAAAATATTTGATGCTTAAAAATCATTTTTAAAACCCTACAGTGGTTCCCAACGTGGGGCGCACGCCCCACCGGGGGGACATTTGATTCGTTAGGGGGGCAATTTCAAATTTGTAACTCACCCATTCGCTCTCCGTTTTTTTTTTTTTTTAGGTCTTTTTGTTGAATTTTAAAAAAGCTTAAAATCAAAATGTTAAAATGGAATCAATACCAGAATAGTTATAATATTTTAGCATCACCTCTTCCCTTTTTTTATTTTTAAAACTTTCTATAACTTTTCTGGTTACTAATGTATTTTACAATTTTTCTCAATTATTTAACGAATGATCTATTTTTATCTATTCATTCTGCTGTATGTAACATAAAGAAACTTCTACACTTGAAATTACTTAAGAGTATACCTAAATCTTATTGTCTTTAACATATTTAACCTAAAAAATATTTGAAATAACTGAATGTGGTACTAACAACTTTATAAAGTTTTAAATTTTTAATAGCATTAAATAAGGAAATGGATAAATTGTAAATAACTATAATATTTTAATCCTGGTCCGGACATTTTTCGCCCAGTTGGAAATTTACATCTAATATGATTTGTTTACCAATTAGAATAATTGTGTTAATATTAATCTAGTATAATAATTTAGCATCACCTCTCCTTTTTTTTATACTTAAAAATTTTTATAACTTTTCTGGTTACTAATGTATTTTACATTTTTTCTCAATTATTTAACGAATGATCTATTTTTATCTATTCATTCTGCTGTATGTAACATAAAGAAACTTCTATACTTGAAATTACTTAAGAGTATACCTAAATCTTATTGTTTTTAACATATTTAACCTAAAAAATATTTGAAATAACTGAATGTGGTACTAACAACTTTATAAAGTTTTAAATTTTTAATAGCATTAAATAAGGAAATGGATAAATTGTAAATAACTATGGCTGTAGTGCAGGCCTCCTACCCGGTAAATGAATGTATAACATGTACAATTAAAATTTGAAAATGCGATAGTACATGGCAGTTAATTAACGATAATTGGGATGGAAAAAGATAAATGTGTTTTGATGGAGAATAACGGCTACTTAAACTTGATAAAGGTCAGAATTTTGAAATGCTTCTTGTGTAAAGCCAAGTGTGTCCATAGAAAGGAAATTTGGTCTCCAAAGATTTTCCAACAACTCTCAATAAGTTACTAAAATTCAATGTAAAATGTGTCATCATTTTCAATTTTAATACTAAATATGAGAGTCTCTTTAGTCATTTTGGGACAGTAAAAATACAGGCATATAACACTTCTGATAAACATTCAGGTAAGTTGGGAAGGAACAACATATCTATTTTGGCATAAAAGTGAAGATTTATAGCCTTCATTCCATTTATAAAATTATACTAAAATCACATTTGTGGAAGAAAATTCAGCTGTATGATAAGTTAAGAAATGTGAAATGAATAGTTATCGTTAAAACTCTGATAGGCTTCCTTCAGGTGAATACAATTTTATTTAAAATAATAAGAGATATAGGTTACAGAATATGAGGTGGGGGGGGGGGGCATCGTGATTTTTCAGATTCTTCGGTGGGGGGTGGGCAATAAAAGGTTGGGAAACACTGCCATAGACAATTAGTACTACAGTACAGTCAGATACACTTTGCAAACAAATTCCATTTGAAAGTGTTTTTTTTTTTCTATTTGGCTATCCAAAAATGTAAATTGTTCGATTACAAATATGTTAAATTTGTGTTTTTCTTTTTAATATTATTTTTTTATTTATTTATAAAGGAAGTATTAATTACGTTATGAAAAATTAGTCGGAAATAAATTCCGAACAATTTTTGTTGCTGTATGCATAAAATATTTATTAATATTATGCATTGAGGCCGGCACGTAATAAGATAAATTACAAAAAATCTGCTTGAAAATTATTTTAAAAAGCATAATAAATCAATCAAGATACAGTTTTTAAACAAATTGCATTTGAAAGTAGAGTTTTTTCACTATACAACGTTCTAAAAACGGAAAATGTACGGTGGTCAGAAGATAAAAAAATTGCAGTAGCAAAAATATCAAAACTAAAATTTGATCGCAAAGCGTTGCCATTCGTAACATCATCAAATTTGAAAACCGATATTTGGTCGTAAAATGCTGCCATTCATGACGTCAGTGTTACGCACAGATACGTTTGTCCTTTATAATATAGATACGTAATCAGTAAAATATAGAAAAGATCAGTTATTATGATGATATTATCAATTAAGGCTCTTATGCTTGGTATTCCTGATTGAAAAACTGCAAAATTTATTCCACTTTACACGATCATAGAATTTTTTTCCTCATAAAATCTAAACCCGACATTATTTACAGCTTCTCAAAATTTACATACGCACTAATCTCATACCCGTATTCACCATTTTTAAAAAATAGGTATTTTAATTTGATCATTTTAACTCAAAACGTGAAGTCACAATTCTCAGCAGCATCTTTGCATGTGAACAGTCGCACTCGTAACTCGAGATTCTAATCTCAGTACGGAAGAGTAAAAATTGCCATAATTTATGTTTTTAGACGCATTTGTGTAAAAATGTTTAGTTTTATCTAAGAAAATGATCGTTTTCCTTTAAATATGATGTCATTTTCACTTATTTAAGCATTTTGCTTAGTGTCTGAAACTTACAAGGGAACCACTTTAGGTGTTGCTCGCACCTAGAATCGAGACCTAGTGCATTTTGTAGCCCTATGCATAAAAGTTAGAGAACCGATAAAAATTCTTTGTTAAAATCATAGGGTGAACTACCCAGTAATTGACCATTTAGTGAAAGTTCCTTCGCATTTTTTTTTTTCTCTGCTAAATTTAAGGAGATATTTCTTGAAACTTTTTTTTTAAAGCAACAATCACTTATAAGGATCAATAATAAATAAACATTTTTTGTTTACATTTTTGCAATTTTATTTTATTTAATATAATAGTTGTCAAGTGAGATTTTGCCAGTAATTGACCACTTAATGTTAGAAAATGACCATCACTGTGTCAGTAATTGACCACTCTGAAGTTGAACAGATAAACCTTCTTAAAATTAATCATATGAAAAAATGGGGAAGTTTGCCAAGTTTTATGCTACAGAAACTGAATGTCTAGCCTCCTGGACAGCCAGAATAAATTTGGGGAAATTTCAGATTTCTAAAAAAAAAAAAAAAAAAAAAAAAAACTGACGAATTTAAAATTTCTGAGAAATTTTTTAGAAAAAGAATTTCAATCATAAAGCCAAGGATTTTTAAACTGCAGTAGCAGCAAAATATGTAGCTGTGAAAAAAAAAAAAAAAAGGTGAAAAAGCAGCAATAAAGACTTCTACATATAAGCAAAGTCTGATAAATGATTGGGTGCGAAATGCATGTGAAGAAATCTGGATGGAAGAAGATATGATAGGAATTAAAGAAATCTGGGAAAAAAAGAAAAGTGTAATTAAAATGTAAAGATAACAAAATTAGTATAATGAGGCTCTAAATATAATTAGGGTTTGTCACACAAATCTTATAAAAAAAGTTTTACCACCATCAGCTCCAAACATAGTTTGTGGTAGATTTCTATTACAATTGTTCCCAAAAAGAAATCTGGGAAAAAAAATCTAAACAATCTTTTTAAGACTGTTCGAATCTCTTAAAAATATTTTTTTTTTTTTTTGCTTATCCTCTTTTACTCTTTCCTTGGCAATTATTAAGGTTTTCAGTATGTAACATCACACAATCTCGACATCTGAAAAATTATTGTCACCTGGCTAACCGTAAAGTACCAATTATTTTTATTGGCATGGAAAACTTAAGTTATTTCTAAGAATTTCCTTAGAAAAGTAAAGGAAATTCATCACTGAACTTGGCTAGTCTGTCACTCTGTATGGAAAATATAGGTGTACATTCTATATATATGAGCACATCATGATCTGCTTTTAAAAAACTAGTCAAGAGATTTTTTTGTAAAAAAAATTTAAATTGTTTCTGAACAGAAAACATATTAGTGAATTTCCACAATGTTTTGTAAGATTGAAATTAATGGTAAAACATGATATTTATATGTAAATATAGACAAGAAAAAGATTGTTACTATTTCGAAATTTATTCATAAAAAAATCCATTAATTATTAAAATTAACACAAAAATGAAACTTAATCCTCATCTGTTTCACCAAAACAACTGACACACATGAAGTCAACTTCTTTGTCACTGTGTCATCCAATGCAAATTGTTGCCTGTGTCTCGTGGACGCACATTTTAGTATGATAGGGCTCATCCCAGATTTCTTTAATTCCTATCATATCTTCTTCCATCCAGATTTCTTCACATGCATTTCGCACCCAATCATTTATCAGACTTTGCTTATATGTAGAAGTCTTTATTGCTGCTTTTTCACCTTTTTTTTTTTTTTTTTTTTTTTTGTCTTGTTTTCTTTAATTTTTTAACTTGCCTTACTTCCTGTCTTCTTTCTCCTGTTTCTCTTCTTTACTTTCCCTATAATTTAGTCATGCTTTAAAGCAGCCATGCTCAACCTGCAGGTCACATATGGCCCAGTAATCTTTTACTTGTGGCCTGAGATACATAATCATTAATCGCTATTTATAAAATTGATATATGCATAAAATATATTTAAGATTTTCCCTATTGTTTTATATTTTTGTGGGATGACAAAATCTGTCATGTTATTTATAATTAATTTTAAATTATATTTAAATGTTCTAAATACCCTTTTCGTTTCGTGAAAAGTTTTTTTTTTAAGTTGTAGTCCTATTTGTGCTACAGTTATGCATACATTTCTGAAGCACTTGACAATCAACACTACTTTTGTCCCTCAAAACTTACTGTAATGTTAATGTAAATTCTGTATTATTATGTTTTATTATTATACAACTGCACTTAATTAAGGTTGAACTTTGTCATGGATAAAATTAGCATAAAAAACATTTTATATAGCAATTTTAACAGCATACTTCCACAACAATTGTAATAGAAATCTACCACAAACTATGTTTGGAGCTGATGGTGGTAAAACTTTTTTTATAAGATTTGTGTGACAAACCCTAATTATATTTAGAGCCTCATTATACTAATTTTGTTATCTTTACATTTTAATTACACTTTTCTTGCATTATTATTATATAAATGTGTTACGACCCTCTTAACATAACAAATGTGTGCTTGCTTGATCAGTAATTGACCAAGCACATTTAGTTATTAACCACCCTGGTCAACTACTGAAAGAACTCATTTTTTAAATAAAAAATTGGTGAATATTGCTTTCATAATAGAAATCTATGTATTTTTTTAAGTATCAAAAGGAATGGATGCAAACAAGCAAAAAGTCAGTAGTTGACCATTTTGGTCAATTACTGAATGCTTTCAACATTCACACATCTAGTAGTTGACCACCCCCCTTAACGTCATTTAATTTATGAATTTAATATTAAATGCATAATGATTAACTTAAAACAAACAAAAATGAACTACACACCTCATTTGATGAACCAATGGAACTAAATTAAACTTGATGCTGCAAGATTAATAAAACAACTCACAAAACAACACTACTATTACAGAATGTATTCACTTTTCATATTGTTAGAAGGTGCATTTTCTTTAATTTTTTACATTCAATCAGAATATAGATAGCAAAAGTAATTTTTTCCTATGCAATTCATTGGATGTTAGATATTTTTATTCAGCATTCAAAAATACTTTATCAGCACATTGATTCTTGTTTTTAACACATAAATGTGTTTTTGGTCAATTACTGGCATGTGGTCAATTACTGGAAGTTCACGGGTGAACTACCCAGTAATTGACCATTTAGTGAAAGTTCCTTCGCATTTTTTTTTTCTCTGCTAAATTTAAGGAGATATTTCTTGAAACTTTTTTTTTAAAGCAACAATCACTTATAAGGATCAATAATAAATAAACATTTTTTGTTTACATTTTTGCAATTTTATTTTATTTAATATAATAGTTGTCAAGTGAGATTTTGCCAGTAATTGACCACTTAATGTTAGAAAATGACCATCACTGTGTCAGTAATTGACCACTCTGAAGTTGAACTGATAAACCTTCTTAAAATTAATCATATGAAAAAATGGGGAAGTTTGCCAAGTTTTATGCTACAGAAACTGAATGTCTAGCCTCCTGGACAGCCAGAAAAAAATTGGGGAAATTTCAGAGTTCTAAAAAAAAAAAAAAACTGACGAATTTAAAATTTCTGAGAAATTTTTTAGAAAAAGAATTTCAATCATAAAGCCAAGGATTTTTAAACTGCAGTAGTAGCAAAATATATAGCTGTGCTCTTTATAAAGACTGTTCGAATCTCTTAAAAAAATATATATATATTTTTTGCTTATCCTCTTTTACTCTTTCCTTGGCAATTATTAAGGTTTTCAGTATGTAACATCACACAATCTCGACATCTGAAAAATTATTGCCACCTGGCTAACCGTAAAGTACCAATTGTTTTTATTGGCATGGAAAACTTAGAAAAGTAAAGGAAATTCATCACTGAACTTGGCTAGTCTGTCACTCTGTATGGAAAATATAAGTGTACATTCTATATATATGAGCACATCATGATCTGCTTTTAAAAAATTAGTCAAGAGATTTTTTTGTAAAAAAAATTTTAATTGTTTCTGAACAGAAAACATATTAGTGAATTTCCACAATGTTTTGTAAGATTGAAATTAAAGATGAAAATAAGCACTCGCCAGTCGCCACTTGGCGACTAAACGTGAAAAACTGGCGACTAAAAATATGGAAAGTGCCGGCCAAATGCAGGATTTTCCAAAGGGATTTCGTCAAAGAATCGCGGAAAAAAACCCGCGAATTTTGTCAAAAGATCGCGAAAATACCCAAATATCGTCAATAGATCGCGAAAAAGCTAATTTCGTCAAAGAATCGCTCAGAAACCAAAATTTCGTCAAGTGATCGCGGATAAAACGCAGATATCGTGAATGGATCGCGGAAAAAACGTAGATATCGTGAATGGATCGCGGAAAAAACGCAAATATCGTCAATAGATCGCGAAAAAAACGCGAATTTCGTCAAAGAATCGCGAAAAAAACGCGAATTTCGTCAAAGAATCGCGAAAAAAACGAGAATTTCGTCAAAAGATCACGTAAAACGCACATTTCGTCAAAAGATGGCGGAAGAAAACGTAAATTTCGTCGAAGGATCACGAAAAAAACCCAAATATCGTGAATGGATCGCGAAAAAACCCAAATATCGTCAATAGATCGCGAATAAACGCAAATATCGTCAATAGATCGGGAAAAAACACAAATATCGTCAATAGATCGCAAAAAACACAAATATCGTCAATAGATCGCGAAAAAACACAAATATCGTCAATAGATCGCGAAAAAACCCCGCAAATATCGTCAATAGATCGCGAAAAAACGCAAATATCGTCAATAGATAGCGAAAAAAACGCAAATATCGTCAATAGATCGCGAAAAAAACGCAAATATCGTCAATAGATCGCGAAAAAGACGCGAATTTCGTCAATAGATCGCGAAAAAAACGCGAATTTCGTCAATAGATCGCAGAAAAAAACCGAATTTCGTCAATAGATCGCAGAAAAAATCCGAATTTTGTCAAAGAATCGCGTAAAAAAGAGAATTTCGTCGAAGAATCGCGAAAACGAACGCGAATTTCATCAAAAAATTACGAAAAAGTGCGAATTTTGTCAAAAGATCGCGAAAAAACGCGAATTTCGTTAAAAGATCGCGAAAAAAACGCAAATTCTGTCAAAAGATCGCGAAAAAAACCGCACATTTTATCAAAGGATCGCGGAAGAAACACAAACATCGCCAATAAATCGCGGAAAAACGCGAATTTTGTTTAAATATCTTGTAAAAAATGCATAATTAGTGCCAGAAGAGGCCCCCCATCAGCCCCTCCCCCCCCACCTTACATTTCAGAAAATTTGCTGTAAATTTCAGATTTTTTTTTTTAATTTTGAAAAGTACCTGAGTATAGTGCACTTATGCAGTTAGCTATATAAGCATGTTACATATAACTTTGCTGTTAACTTAATTTAAAATTTAAAATAGATTGGAAATTAGTATCTTAAGTTTATTCAAAACAATATGAATTAAAATATTTTTATTTATTACATAAATTACTTATTTACTCTAAATTTATATATTTTAAAATTAAATATTCAGTGACATAAATGTACTTACTGGCGACTAAAGAAATTATTCTCACTAGCCAAGCCAGTAACTGGCTACTAAAAAATATCAACTTACCGGCCAGTGGCTACTAAGCAAAATTCCTTATTTTCATCTTTAATTGAAATTAATGGTAAAACATGATATTTATATGTAAATATAGACAAGAAAAAGATTGTTACTATTTCGAAATTTATTCATAAAAAAATCCATTAATTATTAAAGTTAACACAAAAATGAAACTTAATCCTCATCTGTTTCACCAAAACAACTGACACACATGAAGTCAACTTCTTTGTCACTGTGTCATCCAATGCAAATTGTTGCCTGTGTCTCGTGGACGCACATTTTAGTATGATAGGGCTCATCCCAGATTTCTTTAATTCCTATCATATCCTCTTCCATCCAGATTTCTTCACATGCATTTCGCACCCAATCATTTATCAGATTTTGCTTATATGTAGAAGTCTTTATTGCTGCTTTTTCACCTTTTTTTTTTTTTTTTTTTTTTTTTTTTTGTCTTGTTTTCTTTAATTTTTTAACTTGCTTTACTTCCTGTCTTCTTTCTCCTGTTTCTCTTCTTTACTTTCCCTATAATTTAGTCATGCTTTAAAGCAGCCATGCTCAACCTGCAGGTCACATATGGCCCAGTAATCTTTTACTTGTGGCCTGAGATACACAATCATTAATCGCTATTTATAAAATTGATATATGCATAAAATATATTTAAGATTTTCCCTATTGTTTTATATTTTTGTGGGATGACAAAATATGTCATGTTATTTATAATTTATTTTAAATTATATTTAAATGTTCTAAATGCCCTTTTCATTTAGTGAAAAGTTTTTTTTTTTTTAGTTGTAGTCCTATTTGTGCTACAGTTATGCATACATTTCTGAAGCACTTGACAATCAACACTACTTTTGTCCCTCAAAACTTACTGTAATGTTAATGTAAATTCTGTATTATTATGTTTTATTATTATACAACTGCACTTAATTAAGGTTGAACTTTGTCATGGATAAAATTAGCATAAAAAACATTTTATATAGCAATTTTAACAGCATATACTTCCACAACAATTGTAATAGAAATCTACCACAAACTATGTTTGGAGCTGATGGTGGTAAAACTTTTTTTATAAGATTTGTGTGACAAACCCTAATTATATTTAGAGCCTCATTATACTAATTTTGTTATCTTTACATTTTAATTACACTTTTCTTGCATTATTATTATATAAATGTGTTACGACCCTCTTAACATAACAAATGTGTGCTTGCTTGATCAGTAATTGACCAAGCACATTTAGTTATTAACCACCCTGGTCAACTACTGAAAGAACTCATTTTTTAAATAAAAAATTGGTGAATATTGCTTTCATAATAGAAATCTATGTATTTTTTTAAGTATCAAAAGGAATGGATGCAAACAAGCAAAAAGTCAGTAGTTGACCATTTTGGTCAATTACTGAATGCTTTCAACATTCACACATCTAGTAGTTGACCATCCCCCTTAACATAATTTAATTTATGAATTTAATATTAAATGCATAATGATTAACTTAAAACAAACAAAAATGAACTACACACCTCATTTGATGAACCAATGGAACTAAATTAAACTTGATGCTGCAAGATTAATAAAACAACTCACAAAACAACACTACTATTACAGAATGTATTCACTTTTGATATTGTTAGAAGGTGCATTTTCTTTAATTTTTTACATTCAATCAGAATATAGATAGCAAAAGTAATTTTTTCCTATGCAATTCATTGGATGTTAGATATTTTTATTCAGCATTCAAAAATACTTTATCAACACATTGATTCTTGTTTTTAACACATAAATGTGTTTTTGGTCAATTACTGGCATGTGGTCAATTACTGGAAGTTCACCCTATTTTATATATTTTTTTATATTTATAATTTTTTATTATTGGATTTTTATTTGTTAATTTTACACCAAAAGAGAGTTAAGTCGCCAGATATGGCACTTCAAAATTTTCACTAGCTTTACACTTGTAATAGGTTTACGTCCAAACCATTACAACACGGTGCGTAGCGAAAATACTGAGCTAGGGTTGCCGGAAAACTGTACGGGATGAAAAAGACGCTAATCTTTCCCCGCCAAATATGTAAATATAATACTGTATTTTTTTAAAAATCAAATTCGTAGGTTCTTGAAGGAATTTTAAAACTTTTTTCAACATTTCATAGTTATTATTGACTAATTTATATTTTTAACTATTTTTTTTTTTTTTTTTTTAACTTTAACAGCCCGAAAAGTGGTCTCGAAAATCGCATTTTCAGAAAGTTAATCGGCTGTAAAATCAAAAAATATTATTTTAACAAAAAAATTTTATCGATTCCCAAACTTCCTAATATAGAGCTTTAAAACCCTCTGAGCGTCTTGCAAAAGGGTAAAATTGTAATGTTGTTTTCTTTGCATTTTGTTTTAAATGCTAAGAAAATATCATTCTTTCAGCATTATTAAAAAAACTCAATTACAAATATTAATGTAATCCTTGAGAGTATTAATCATTCTTCAGTGTATTTAAAATTCATTAAATCTATAGAATTATATTATTTTAAATATTGCTTGTATTGCTGTGAAACCTGGAGCTTAGTGAACGGAATATTACGCCCCAAACACTTAGAGGGTTAAAATGCACCAGGTTTCAATACTAGGTGCGAGCAACACCTAAAGTGGTTCCCTTGTTAGTAATAGCCCACATGTAGAAAAAAAAATCTGAAAACTTTATCAGGAAAAATGCATGTTTTCAAAAGCAGTACGTAATTTTTTGTTTAAAAAATTATGTCTCTAATGGGATTTTGTGCCATTAAACCCTATAAAACAATTTTTATCAACACTTTTTTAACTTTTATCAGAAAATGGCATGAATAAAAATAAATAAACTTTTTTTTTCTCTTCTCTGCAATATTGAAAGCTATCGAATTATCACCATTTTGAAGAAATTTAATAAAATATCAAAATGGGGATATTAAAAAAAACATCCAGCGCGGGCACACCTACAAATAAACAGCTTACAATTAAAAAAATTATTACTAAAAATGGTTCAGCACAAACCTCAGGGCAGATGACTAAAAAACAGCCTTGTATTTTAAATATATAGATTATATAAAATTATGAAAAATTAAATTAAGCAAATTATGTTATTTTGCTAAAATTATAGTAGAATGTCTTAAAGAATAGCAATAAAATTTTTCAGTCGAGAGAATTTTGGACAAAAACTTTGGCAACCTGATATTATTCTAAACCTCGAATTATTGCCAAGATATTCTTTGTTTACGTATTTAACTCTGCGAATCATCCGATCTGAGCATGCACACTGTATGTCACTACTCTTCTATAAAGACACTCTATTTTTTGTTAAACATTGTGTTTTATCATTTTCCAAACTAAACCATTTTCACCTGTGAATAATTTCAAAGCAGCTAGGGTGAAAATGGCGCACTTCTACAAAACATATTTCAGTTTTAAGAATTAAAATACACGCCTTTTTTTATAAAATGACGCCATTTGCATCCGCTGAAGCATTCTACTGTGGCACCTTAACTGTAACTACCATCAATCTTTGGGAATATGTTAACGCACTGAGCTCGACATATAACAGGAGATCTGTCTTCCAACATTATTTCCCGCGGTCAGTGCGGAAGAATACAGTGACGGCAGTTTTAGCTTGGTTTTGGTTCGCATACTAGGCAGAAAACGCTCTTTCTCCCATTGCCTATTATGCTGGTAGCTGAAATTTTTTGAAATTTCTTTCAAGTTTATGGTTTTGATAACTAATGATATATCATGGTGAGCAGTTGTTCTGTATATGGTTGTAAAAACCGTTGGAATAAAGAGGGAAATATAGAATTTCACAGGTAAATTGCCTCCCCCCCCCCTCTCATGTTTAACAGCCATAAGTGTATAATATTGCTTTGTGAATGATAATTTTTTTCGTATTGATTTATTTTAATTTAAAGTATTTTTCTGCTCGTGTTTACTACAAGGATTACAAAATACTTATTGGAAAGTATTTTGAGATTAATGCTTTAATATATATATATATATATATATATATATATTGGATAAATATACTGTTTTGGATAGTTTGCCTTAAAAATTTCTATCTATTTTTTAAAATGTACGATTGTAATTCTGTAAAGCCATTTATAATAACTGATATTGTTATAATTTTGCAGGTAGATTTTAAAAATTTTGTGACAAGTAGTATTTAATTATCTTACAGGTTACATTTTTAAATTAATATTTTCATGTTCATAAATTTATATTTTATCCATGAAAAATGGTATTATATTTATTTGCTTTAAATGGGATACATTGAACATGAAAATATATATGTATATACAAAAGAAAAAAGAAACTTTGAAATTAAGCTATAATGAAATTCCTAATGCATTATTTCATAAATAAAGGGGTTAAATTAATATTTTCAAGGGGAGACAATCTCTTTTTCCTAATTGTTCTCATCTTTATACTCGAATTATTTAGCAGTACCATTTATTTATTGTCAGATTAAGAGGTAAAGTAATAGCGAGTACTTTTTCGGTATGGGTTGAATTAAATGTTTTTTTACTTTGTAACTCATACCGGGTGTCCCAAAAAGGACTGACTGATTTTAAAATTCAATAACTTCCAAATGGTGACAGATATTTAAAAAATTCTTGCAGGAGGGTTATGCATAAAGTCAAAAGTTTTATTACAGTGATTTTCGATTTTAGTTCGAATTACAAACAATAGATGACACTGTAAGCAATAGTCGCTAAATACATGCTCGATTTTTGGTCCTTTCTGTTGTTCCATGCAGAAAAAGGAGATGGAAATGTATTATCCGGGCCACGAAGTACCAAAAATCGAGCCTGAATTTAGCTTCTATTGATCGCAGCGCCATCTATTGTTTGTAATTCGAACTAAAATCGAAAATCACTGTAATAAAACTTTTGACTTTATGCATAACCCTCCTGCAAGAATTTTTTTTAATATCTGTCACCGTTTGGAAGTTATTGAATTTTAAAATCAGTCAGTCCTTTTTGGGACACCCGGTATATACTAAATAAAAAAATTAATTAGAGGTTGAAAAAGCAGCAAAACTTTTCTAAAAAAAAGAGAGAACTATTTAAAGCTAATAATCCGCACTGAGATATAATAATGCTGTTATTTAAATATTTTCAGGATTTCAGATATTTAAATATTTTGAGGATTTCAGATATAACGGGCAATCCTTATATTTATTCTGTATGTGTGTATGGATGGGTTTAACTCATTTTCATAATTTTTTTTGTTAGCATAACATGTGTGTAAGTTCAGATTTTGGTGATAAAGAGTAATTTTTCTAAGTACAAATACAAAATGAGCTGCAAATAATATTTGTTAGTTTTGTTATTTGTGCTACTAACTAACGAAATTACTTGTTTGCATTTTTATTAATTCTGTAATTACTTACTTTTTCTTCTAGGACATTTTTTAAGAGTGTTGCACACTGCCCTTTTTGAAATTAGCAAAATGCACTCTGCCTTACAAAAAAACAATAGTTAAATTCACCTGTAGTTGTGTCGGAGATTTCTTGTAAAACACTTCCTCATTCAACAGTATTCCTAAAATCATGTGCCCAAGATCTTGCAAAAATAACAGAACTTTATTTCTTTAGGGAAAACAGGATATTATTAAAACATGTTGTTATTTAATTGTATTTTTCAATTTGTGATTCATAAAATTATTAAAAATTAAGAACATTTTATTTATCATACTAAAAAATATTCTTTTCTTTCTTATATCATTACTAAGCACATTACTGATATATTTCCTCATGAAATAGTGCTCCTTTTTTTTTTTAACTAGCATCCTGCCCTTTTTTCTTTCTAAAGTGAATTACATTATTAATTATCATTTTAATAATTAAAGCTTGAAAATGTATAACATGTTCCTAATTAAAGAGTTAAATGTTTAATAATTATTAATTTGAAGTAGTGTTAACTATTTAATATTAAAAGCAGTTATTAGTCATTTTAATAAATGTTAAATATCACTAGTATTTAATGAAGTTTTACATAATTATTACAATATTAATGTATATAACATTATTGTATGATACTAATTATAATGAAGCTACTAATTTGCAGTTTTTGTGATTTCTGTAAGTACTAACAAAATAATTATAATTTTATTAATTAAAGTGTAAAAACATACATTATGTTAGCAATTAGTGGTTTAATTGTTTTGGAAACCTGAAACTCTTGGTAGCTATTCAGTATTTGAATGCTGAGAAAAAAATCATAAAAATCCGTTTTTTTTTTTGTTTTTTTTTTTTTTTTTTTTTTTAATCATGATTTTTTTACACTTTAATTGAAACTATTTTGTAATTTTTTCTTTAAAACTATAAACGTCTTGATAAAACTAATTAAAATATTTGTCTTTCATTCAGATAAGACAAGAGAAAAAGACATATTTGGGTGTTAAAAGGGCTAGAAAATTAAATGACAATTTCAAAACAACACTATCTGCCGATTTTGAATGGACATGAAGGAAGGGATTTATAAACAATTTAATTAAAAATATTCCTGTTAAATAAATACTAATTGGATATTTCCTGTTCTTATAGACCACTCACTCTCATTGTTTTTATAAATTACCTAATTAGAGAAGAATAAATTAGGATAATAATAAAGAGATTTCTGCTATATCTAACATGGAAAACGCAGGCTATTTTTTCTCTTCTGCCTATTTTGCTTCTTCGGGGTGTAATTCGGGTAGCAGACGACTGACCGGAGAGTACCATGGATTAACATCCAAGATCGGACATTCCCATAGAGCGTAATGGTAATGCGATTGCGATCGTAGCGTCCTTTAGTGACAATGGGGAAGAAACTCCCCATTGAGGGATTTCACAGAACACAGTCGAATAAAAAGAACTTCGAATCAGAAATATTTCACGTCAATCCAAATAAATGATATGCGGAACAATTTTATCTATTCATGATAAATCAACAGAACGATTTTTACTCAGTGGAAGTAAATCAGCCCTCAAATAATTAAAACCTCGAAGAACTGAATATTAATATATTTATTATCACCAGGCAGTCCTGGTTCAGATCTCATATAGCGGAGATCGCTCGCTTCAGAATTTAAATTACATCTACCTTAATAAACAAACTGAAAAATAGTAAAGTAAAAAATAGGGTTACCATAATTCTTGGCGGTGATTAATTTTCGCCAAGTCAAACAGAAAGAAAGGGGGGGGTTTTAACACACTGCCCCATTGTTCATCATTCAAACTAAATTTTTATCAAAGATTTCAAATTACATCAATAAGACAATTAAAAGTTAGAACATACTTGCAATAATGAGACATACAATTAATTCTATTTTCACAGGAACAACTACTGAAACTAAAATATACAAAATACTAGATTAGAAAAAGTTAAAAAATGAAAATGTAAACAAATTGTTCGTAAAAGTGAAATGTTCAATGTTAGTCCATAATGTCAAGTTCAAGTTTATGTAGCAGTTGAACTGGTCTCTTTATTACACCAGATTCAGTTTGTATAGCACAAGACCTAACTTTCGAATCTCTTCCTAAAAAGAGCTCTGTAATTCTGCCGCATTTCCACATGTGCTTTGGAGTTTTATCTTCATTAATTAACACAACGTCACCAATTTTGAATTTAGTCGGAGCTTTGACAGGAACTGAAAAATTGGCAGAACGCAGTTCTAGCAAATATTCCTGCCTCCAACGTTTCCAGAAATGGTTTAAAACTTGCTCTCGATATTTCAATATTTTTGTTAACGTTATTCTATTCGATTTAGGTTCAGTAACACAATGAAAATCTGGTAGAGAATTTATTCGTTTGCCGATCAGGAAATGTGAAGGAGTAAGTGGAAGCGGTTCACTGTTTTCTTCATAAACATAAGTTAAAGGGCGACCATTAATCATTGCTTCGATTTCAGTTAAAGTGGTTTGTATTTCTTCATATGAGAGACAAGATCTTCCGAGAACTTTCTTCAAAGGAGTTTTCACCGAACGTACCATGCGTTCCCAAAAACCGCCCCACCAACTGGCTCTTGGAATAATGAATTTCCATATGATTCTATTTTTATTAAAATATCGTAAAACTTCCTCTTTTGATATTCGGCTCCAAACTTCTCTAAGAAGATTATCAGCTTTGATAAATGTTTTCGCATTATCACTGTAGATTGTTCGACAAATTCCTCTACGAGAGATAAATCTTTTAAATGATAAAAGGAAGGTTTCTGTCGTTAAAATGGTACATAATTCGAGGTGCACAGTTCTAGTGACTGCGCACGTGAAAAGAACTATATAGGCCTTTAATTGGCCAGTTTTTGCTTTGACATAAATAGGTCCTGCAAAATCTACAGCACAGGTATAGAAGGGTGGTGATTCAGTAATACGATCTCTAGGTAATGGTGCAATTTCTTGCTTCCCAGGAGAAGCTTTAAATTTTGTGCAAATAAGACAGTTTTTCAGTACAGATTTTATCATTTTTCGTCCTCTAATTATAAAATAATTTTCTCGTAAGTGAGCTAAAGTTGTTGCAATTCCATAATGGAAAACCTTTTCATGGGCATTTCGAATTAACAATTTGGTGTAAGCACTCCCATATGGAAGTATAAAAGGGTGCTTTTCCCTTTGAGATAATTCTGAAAATTGTAATCTTCCAGATAAAATTAACAAATCATTCTCATCCAATTTTGGATTCAGACTATACAAGGTTGAATCTTTATCGATGGGCTTTCCCTTTTTTAGTAACTCAATTTCACGATTGAAGACAGATAACTGGGTTTGTTTTAACCAATAAAATTCTGCCTTTTCAATTTCTTGAGCTGTGAGCTCACCTGAAATTTTAGGTTTCAACTTATTGATATTATTTATAAATCTCAAGATCCAGGCTGTGATATTAAGTAATTTGGAAAGAGAACTAAAATTTTCTAATTTTAACAAAGACTCTGGAGGTACAACACCTACTGTACAAGATAATTGAGCAGAACTCAAATTTGTTGATTTTCTTTCGTTCAAAATATTTTCATTAAAAGTTATCTTTTCAGGTTTCGGCCAACTGTCCTTTGGTAATGACAACCATTCAGGACCGTAATACCATAATTTATTTTCTATGAGGTTATGTAAATTTTCGCCTCGAGTAAGAAGATCACTAGGATTATCCTTACCCGGGATATATTTCCATATTCTAGGATCAGTCAAAGATTGTATTTCTACAACCCTATTAGCCACAAAGGGCTTCCAATCCATGGCTGATCCCTTGATCCAATGTAACGTAATTGTGGAATCTGACCAGATATGAATTTCCAAATTTTGAAAATTAAATGCACTTTTCAGATATTTAGACATCCTTGCAGCTATTAATGCCCCCATTAATTCAAGCCGAGGAATTGTCAAACATTTAATCGGGACGATTCGGCATTTTGCCCAAATAAAACTAGTCATAATTTTATTATCACTTGTGGTACATCGAAAATAAGCTACGGCCCCATAAGCCTTAGGACTAGCATCTGAAAAAATATGAATTTCGATTGGGTCCGAAAAGTCTAAACCCTGTGGAAAATATTTGCGGGGTACCTCAAATTTATGTAAATGTTCGATTTCTGCACACCAATTTTCCAATTCAATTTTTAAATCATCAGGGAATTTTTCATCCCATTCCAAACCCCTTTTCCATGTTTCCTGTAGCAAACTTTTCATACGAACAGAAAATGGTGCAATAAATCCAATAGGATCAAAGAATTTTAACATAGCTTTAAGAGTAACGCGTTTCGATGGATTAAATTTCCAATCATCAGGAAAGGATTGTACGTCAAAACGTAAAATATCCCAATTAGTATCCCATAATAATCCCAAAATTTTTAAAGAATTATTCAAATTTTCTTCTGAGTCACATAATTTATTTTCCTTCCATAATTTTCTAAGTTTGACAGAATTAGTATTGAATTTTCGCAAATTCATGCTAGCTTCTTTAAAAATATGCGAAGCTGTTGAGGATAGATAATAAGCGTCTTCATCAGATTTTGACCCCGTAATCAAATCATCTACATAAAAAGAAGAGTCCAAAATCTTAACAACTTCAGGATGATCAACATATTTACGTATATGGGATTTAATCGTTGCGGCCAAAAGAAAGGGACTGCAAGTTACCCCAAAAGCAGCTCGTGTAAATCTCAAAAATTTTAAATCATCCTTTTCGTCACCAAACCACAAAAATTTTAAATAATCCCGATCTTCCTCTGTTATCCCAATTTGCAAAAACGCTTTCTCTAAGTCAGCGCTAAATGCAACATTAAATTTTCTGAAATTAAATATTACATTAAGAATGTTCGGGTTAAGGTTAGGTCCTGGATATAAACAATCATTTAGAGAATTTAAATGCTTTTCTTTAGAAGAAGCATCGAAAACCATTCTTACCTTAGTAGTTAATTTATCATCTCTTAAAACCGGCCTGTGCGGCATAAAATAATCACTTTCTGTTATTTTATCAGGACATTCTTCTACAATTCCAGCAGTTAATTGTTCTAATATAATATCTTTATAATTTTTACATAAGTCATTATCCTTCTCGAGTTTACGATTTAATTCCTCAAAGCGACTTCTAGCTATTCTAAAATTATTCCCGACTTTATTTTTGTCATCCTTCCACAATAAACCCGACCAAGGTTGAACCCAAGGTTATTAGACATATAAGGTTGGCTCGTCACAAGGTTATTAGACTATAAAGGTTGGCTCGTAACTTTTCACCCAATCGGAGGGGTCTTTCTCTGCTACGTCACAAGAATCCACAGTCGGAATCCCTCCTGTGCTAATAGCGTTATATACAGTTGAATTGTTATGCAATTTTAAGGGGGAAAAAAATTTAATACTTTTTTTTACTTGTAAAGAAATAAGAGACCTTAGTTTTAAAACTACATAGAAGAAAATTAATAAGTTTTAAAATCTTTACAGTGACACGGGGGTGAAAAATTAAACATTTTTGAAAAAAAGAGAAAAAACAGTTACAGCTGCTCTATATTCTCTCTCACTCTTTCTCTCTTATTTTGTTATTATGATATATATTTTTTACTTACTAGTTGACAATTTCTTATTTATATATATATATATATATATATATATATATATTAAATTAGTAAAATAGTGGGTTGCAACTTGAATTCATTTAATTAAAATGTACGTTTTAATATGGAATTTCTACAAATTAAAAAAACAAAATAACTTCTCAGAATTACGTTTATAAAGACTAATAAGTTTTAAAATATTTGTAAGTTGTAAAAAACAGTAAAAAAGACTTAAACATATGCAATTATGATTCTTTTAAAGCATATATTAGTAAAGTACAAAGTCAAAAATTCGGAATCGTCCAGAACTCGTCGATTGGACTTTTCCGAATTTTTGTTCATTTGCATAATAAAAAAAAAAAAATGAAAACTTTATCCACTTTTACCGGTGAATTATTTACGCATTGGAAAGCAATTTAATACTAAAAAGAAATCAATTAATTAATAATTAAAAGAAAATAAATTAAAATAATACTAAAGAGATATTTTAATTGGGGAATATGTGTTTTTCAAAAAGTAAAAACTATCTCAATTACAACAATTTTTTTTTATTTAATTTTTTACGCGGTTTTTATCGTTTTTATGAATTTTGCGAAAAAAATTTTACTTTACTAACAGGACTCTGATTACAATATTCTAATTCAGTATAATAAACTTTGACCTCTTTTCAATGAAGTTTATTTGGAAATCCTACATCGACTTTTCAATGTATCGCATTTTTTAAGCGATTTTAAGAGTTTTTGTTTTCGTTATACGGCGATTTTTTGACATTCGCAAGAGTAATTCGATTTCAAAGTTTTAGCACCGTGATTAATGACTTTTTAGGGATTTTGAATGCGTTATTTTGCGATTCACAAAAGCATTCTGGTTACAATGTCTTAGACAATAAATTTATCTACAATAAATTTTGTTGTTTGCGATTTTTAAATTAAAAAAAAAATGTTTTTCCTTCTTTTTTCGCGCGTGTGGCACTTTTCCCAAATCATTAAAAGGTATCTGGTTTTAGTCTTTTAGCTTAATATGGTAAATGTTGTCCTCTTTTTAATAATGTTTATTTGGAATTCGTACAGCGTTTCTTGAAATTTTCGCGAATTTTTTATGTGAATTTTAGATTTTTAGAGGCAATTTTTTGACATTCGTAAAAGGAATTCATTTTCAATCTTTTAATTCAATATAGTACATTTTATCCTACACAATTTTTGAAATTTGGGCGATTTGCAATGCGAATTTTTGCGTTTCGAGGCAATTATTTTGGCATTCATGAAGGAATTCCAGTTACAATGGTATTGTTCACTATAGTAAATTATGTTCTCTGCAAACTTCAGACGCTTAAAGTTTGCTATTTTTTCTGCCTTTACGTTTCGCGGCGATTTTTCCGCATTAGTAAAAGGAATCCGGTTTTAATCTTTTAGTTCAGTATTATAAATGTCCTCTTTTTAATAAAGTTTATTCAGAATTCTTGCAGTGATTTTTAATTTTTAAAGATTTTTTTTCCCGTGTGATATTTAGAGATTTTTTTGGCATTCGTAAAAGGGATTCGGTTTCAAACTTTTAGCTTAATATAATATTGTTTTATGCGATTATTAGCGGTTTATTTTACTTTTCGCTAAAATAAAAACGCCAATTACGAAAATGTCCGAATTTTGGAAAATTCCAGATTTCGGACGTCCGGATTTGAGACTTTGTACTGTATATAAAACACATAGTATCTTCCTACAGGTTTTTTTAACCAAGTATTGGTTATTTCCAGAGACTGATACAAAGGAAGGGGAAGGGGGGAGGGAGTAGTGGAGAAATTAGCCCTCACAATAATTAACACCATCAATTTTTTATATTTAATATATCAATAATTAAAAAATAATAATATTTACAACAGTTCAACTGTTCAGATATTATTTACAATTTAAAGCATTTGATTTTATATAATAAAGAAAATTCTAATGAAAAATAAAACAATTACACAATAGTTTTTCTCATTTTTTTTTTTCTACCCAATCCCTAGTGCTAAATTTTAATTTTCTTTTTAATGATTTCATCTCTTCTGACTTAGCATTTAAATATTTTACGCGGATAAAGATTCGTAATTTAGAAAAAGAAGTTATTAACATACTGTCGATATTTAAATTGGATGTGTTTGATTATATATATTCAACAGTTTTTTTTAAATATCTTTCTTTTCATTGAATGTCTCTTTATGAAATAAAATATTAAAAGAGAGCTTCAAATTCAAGTTTTTATGTATTTGTCTTTAAATCTAAAAAGAAAAATATTTTAGACGAACAAACATAAACATAGCAAACACGGGTTACGGCCTACAGGAAAATAAGGATTCTTGGATTCTTGTGACGTATGATTCTGCCTAGCAACGAGAGTGGGCGGGACGGAGTCCATAGTGACGAGCCCAAGGTTATTAGACATATAGTCTAATAACCTTGCCCTGAACCCGACCAGGCAGTCTGAAAAATAGTAAAGTAAAAAATAGGGTTACCATAATTCTTGGCGGTGATTAATTTTCGCCAAGTCAAACAGAAAGAAAGGGGGGGTTTTAACACCCATCCTTGTAGTATACTTATTATTGAGTATCTACCTTATTGTGATCTTTCTTTTTTTAATGTTGCATATTTACGTTTTCGATAGAATCTTACACCGATACATGAACATGGAATGGACATTCTATTTTATATATCTAATATCTATTCTATGTTCATACACGGATATATGTTTTTTTTTTTTTTTTTTTTTTTTCCCCCACATGATTAGTGAACGGTTTTAAGTGCAACGAATACTAGGTAAAAATTTCGTCTTGAATGTTATATATAAAAAGCAATGGTGTAACATAAAAATATATGAAATGTTGAACTCTACAAGTCCCAGACAATTTCATATTTATTCCCCTTTGGCAGGAAAATTTTTATAGCCCGTGTTTTATAAATTTATGAAGTTTAACGTATTAAACAATCGTTGCAATAATCTTTTAAAATTTATGCATTTTCACTTCCTTACAGATAAAATAAAAATATTGTTTTTAATGTAAATAACGTACAATCAATTCAATAATGTTTATAATATTAACATATAAGAAATAATAATAATAATATTACAGATAGGGAAAAATTCCTTTCGACAAATTTTTAGAATTGTTTAGAGAGAGTGGCGCCGGTGGGATTCGAACCATGGATCTCATGATCAGGAGGCGAGAACGTTAGCGTCGAGCAAAAGGCCAAGCCAGTTACTCTCAGGGGCGCCATTTGAGGGGGGCTGGGGGGGCCGCCCCCCCCCCCAAGGAATTTGATATTTCAGAAAATTTATCTCTCATTAGGGATGCACCGAATAGTGATTTTGGCCGAATACCGAATATTCGGCCAACAGGTAAATTGAATAGCGAGTATTTGGCCTACAGGTAACCGAATACCGAATATTCGGTCTACAGGTAAACCGAATACCAAATATCTGGGTAGCCGAATACCGACTGTTAGGCCGAATTCAAAGTTTAAAGATATTAAAAAATTAAATTTTAAAACAATTCTTCAACAAGACCTTTTTACAAGTAAACTTTACACACACACACACACAATTTGCAGCACTTCTCATGATATACGTCACAGAAATCAAAGTAACTCTTTTGAGAATATAGTTAACGATATCTTCATTATCGTTAAAGTAACAAATGAAAATCTAAGTTTGACATGAAGTGAGATGAGATACACTGTATTTTTTATTTTGACTGATTAAGCGGTTTGCGATACTGGTTTCTTGGGCAAAAATGGTCTGTCTTGACGTCTATTATCACATCTGAAAGTTTCCCCATTTTCTTTAGAAACACTCTTATAGCGAAAAAGCAAAAGACAGATTATTTATAAGACATTGTTCAGAAACTTCCATTTGTGCATCATTTATTTCTATGAAGGTCATCATTAATGGTTATTTTTTTTAAAGTGACACTATCAAACCGCAAACAAATAATGTAACGGCATTCTGTTTTATTTAAATATGATTTTGTTTTCAATTATTCTGAATATCTTTATAAATTGACAGTTAAAAGGTTTAAAGGTTTTTTTAAATATTTTTCAAAAGATATTTTTAAGTATTCGGTTTGGCCGAATAGTTCGATATTCAGCCAAACCGAATATGCGGCAGGCCGAATAGTTCGATATTTGGCCAAGCTGAATGTTCGGCATAACGAATAGTTTGATATTCGGCCTAACTGATATCCGGTAGCATGGCCGAATACCGAATAAGATACCAAATATTCGATGCATCCCTATATATGTCATCACAGGTCAGACTCATTTTTTTTTTTTTTTTTCATAAATTGCTCAAAAGATTTTTCAGATTTTATTACAACTAGGGGATCGTACCCGGGCTTCCCGGGTTAAAGAATATAGGTGAAAACATTTTTTTTTTTTTAATTGAAAACTAACAATTTTTTTATATGCAATAAATTTTTTAGATTGACCACTTACATTAAAAAAGCATTTTTCATATGGAAAATACGAATTACACAATCAAATACATTTTTGAAATTTATCAAAATCGATATTTTCTTATTAGCCGCATGCTAAGAGTTATTTGCCAAGATTTTACTACTTATGGCATCCTTTTATATTCTGATAATTTCAGAGCTTATACATGTCTGGTAAATTTGTGTTATATTATTTATTTATTCATAGGGAAGTTTTTTTTAATGGTAATTAGCCGTAAGAAAATGATGAACTCTTTATTTTGTTTTAAGGGCAAACGGATTAATCTTTCGTAATCGAGCTCCGCGCGATATAGATAGATTAAAAAATATTTCATGCTTTAAAATTGTTTTTAAAACCATAGACAATCAGTAAACTGAGATGAACTTTGCAAACAAATTCCATTTAAAAAAAATCCTATTTGGTGATCTAAAAATTTAAATTGTACGATTACAAATATGTTAGATTTGTGTTTTTTCAATATTATTCTTTTATTTGTTTATAAAAGAAGTATTAATTTCGCTAATTTGTCTTTCACAAATATGTTAGTTTGGTGGGTTTTTTTAATATTATTCTTTTATTTGCTTATAAAGGAAGTATTAATTTCATTATGCAAACATAGTCAGAAACAAATGCTGAAAAATGTTTGTTGCTTTATGTGCAAAATGTTTATTATTTTATGTATTGAAACCGGCACGTGATAAGATAAACTTAAAAAAAAAGTCATGCTTAAAAATTATTTTAGAAAATATAATACATCAGTCAATGAATACAATTTTTAAACAAATTGCATTTGAAAGTACATTTATTTCCCTATGCGACAAAAATTGAAAATGTATGATGGTCAGAAGATTGAAAAAATGCAGTAGCGAAAATTTCAAGACCAAAATTTGATCGTGAAGTATTGCCATTCGCAAAATGACGTCAGCGTTACGCACAGATACGTTTGTTCTTTATAATATAGATGCATAATCAATAAAATATAGTAAAGATCAGTTATTAGGATGTGGTTATCAATTGAGGCTTGAATTTCCGGAATGAAAACAGCAATTTTCACCTTCTCAAAATTTGTATACGCACTTCTCATATCCATATTCATCATTTAAAAAAAAATTGTATTTTGTTTGATCATTTAAAAATCATTTTAACTCAAAACTTGAAGTCAAGATTGCCAGCAACATCTTTTATGTGAACAGACGCACTCTGCATTTGAGATTCTAATCTCAATTTTGGAGAGTAAAAATTTCCGTAATTTATGGTTTTTAGACGCATTTGTGTTAAAAGGCTTAGTTTTATCTAAGAAAATGATCGTTTTCTTTTGAATATGACTTCATTTTCACTTAAATAAGCATTTCGCCTAGTGTCTGAAACTTAGTATTAGTACACATGCAGAAGGAAAATCACTATAGAAAATTTATGAGGAAAAATGCGTGTTTTCAAAAGCAGTATGTCATTTTCCGTTATTATTCCCCTAATATAATATACTGCTCCTAATGGGATTTTGCGCCACTAAACCCTATACAACAATTTTTATCAACAATTTTGAATTTTTATCAGAAAATAGCATGAATAAAGTTTAAAATACCTCATTATTTCTCTCGTGTCTTCAGCAATGAAAGCTATCTAATTTTCATCATTTTGAAGAAATTTTATAAAATGCTTTTAAAATTAAAATATAAAAGTGGGGATATTTAAAAAAAAAAAAAAAAAAAAAAAACAGATAGTGCGACCACATCTACAAAGGAAGAGCTTTCAGTTAAAAAAATATATATATTAGTAAAATTGGTTCAGCAGAAAGATCAGGGCAGATGACTAAAAAACACACTTGTGTTTTAAATATATAGATTATATAAAATTAGGAAAAATTAAATTAAGCAAATTATGTTATTTTGATA
Organism: Maratus speciosus; assembly: GCA_963932465.1. Lineage (NCBI taxonomy): Eukaryota > Metazoa > Arthropoda > Arachnida > Araneae > Salticidae > Maratus > Maratus speciosus. Next base: position 319,140,847 of record OZ010788.1, read on the forward strand.
AAATTATGGTAGAATGTCCTAAAGAATAGCATTAAAATTTTATTATTCGAGAGAATTTTTGACAAAAACTTCAGGAACACGATATTATTTTAAACCACGAATTATTTGTTTGCTTGTCTAACTCGGCGAAGCCAATCCGTCCAGGCGAGAATCATCACTTTCTGTAACATAAATCGCTATTATTTGCATGTCACCTCTCTTTTATAAAGACACTCTACATTTTTGTAAAACATTGCGTTTATCAGTGTGTGCTTTCGGTTACATTATTTTCAAAAGTGAAGCATTTTCACCTGTGAAGAGTTTCAAAGCAGCTGGGCTGTGAAAATGACGCACTTCTACAAAACATAATTCAGGTTTAAGAATTAAAATACACGCTTTTTTATAAATTGACGTCATTTGCTTCCGCTAAAGCAATCTACTTTTACAACCCAGCCTTAAACTTCGTCTATAGAAAAGTGTGCATATGACGTCATTATCACGGAATAACTGACAATATTCTTGACATAGCCCATGTTTTATATTCAACTATTTTTTCAGGTTTTATGAGAAATGGCAACAGAAAAATACAGTATCTCCTATTTTCAACTATTTTCCGTTTACTTTCAATGACTTTCAATAGAAATGAGGTACTTTTGTTGCCACGATAAGAAAAATGGTATTAAAAACTGCAAAAAAATTAATATCTCAAAAATTAATTGAGATACAGATTTCAAACAAATTGCATTTAAAAGAGCATTTTTTTCCTTATACGACGGTGTAAAAATTTAAAATGTGCGATGTTTAGAAGTTTAAAAATTTGCAGTAGAGAAAATTACAAAACCAAAATTTCATTTCAAATTTCAAAGTGTTGCCATTCGCAAAATGACGTATGCGTTACGCACAGATATGTTTGTCCTTTATAATATAGATAAAAACACATGCCATAAATAAACACTTTATGCATGTAAACTAATAATTATTAAAAATGTTTTCTACAGACTTTGCTATTCCAACATTCTCAAGATGAACTGTTTCTTATTAATGCGTATTTTGGCTAATTTTAAAAAGGAATGTGAGAAAAAATTCTATTTATTGCTTTCCAATGTGCAAAATAGATCAAATGAAAACTCGTGCCCCTCAGGGCTAGAATTTTCTTTGTGAATTTCCCCTTTAGCCAGAAATTTACAGAGGATTTTTTTTTTTTTTTAAGAGGGTTAATTTAAGTTCTTAATTATTTGAATTTTTTATTTTGCATTATTAGTGTCACATTATATTTACTGCAGTCATTACAACGCTATCAAATCTTTGCTTTATTAAATCATATTATATACAGTATGTTCTTAATAATCTCCTCTGCCGAAACGAAAAAAAGAAACGTCAATCCGCCTCTATATGTGCCGCGGATCGGATCGTGTCGGTTTTGAGAAAAATCGGGTTGGGCAACCCAATGCAGACTCTACCTGAGACCAAATGTTTTGTAAATTTCTGAATTTTGTGGGATTTAGATTATAGTCTGAAGACATTCGTCTTTTATTAACCCCTTAACTGCCCAGTACGTATATGCGCGTCTTTAGAAAATGCATGTATCTATTAAAGGGATGGCGAATTCCAATTATAGCGAGGCAATTTTCACCACCTGGGCCATTATATATAACAGTATAACATGTGCATTTTCTTACTGTTATTTCAGAAAACTGATATACACCTTCTATAATTTCAGAAATATGCGATTTTAAGTAAGGCATTGGAGATCGCGCAAGATTTCGTCGGCAGTTAAGGGGGTAAGGAAATTTTTTACTGACAAGAAATAACACGTGAAAATTTCTTATCCTTATGGATCACAAAATTTGCAAACTTCTTGGCGTGTTGACCATGCTTGTGTGCTGATTATCTCGTGACCGATTGAATTTCACGATTTTTTTTTCCCCCGACCGTTTGACAAAATTCGCAATTTTTTTCCGTGATCATTTCACGGAATTCAGAAATTTTTTCCGTGACTATTTGTCAAAATTCACGATATTTTTTGTGACCGATTTACGAAATTCGCTATTTCTATCTGAGATATTTTGACGAAATTCGTGATTATTTTCTATGACCATTTGTTGAAATTCATTTCTTTTCCCACAGCCGACTGACAAAATTTGAGATTGCTTTGTGCGATCGTTTGACGAAATTCTTGAATTTTTTGCGCGATTCTTTGACTAAATTCGTGATATTTTTCTGAAACCTTTGATGAAGTTCTTGTTTTTTTCCTTGATAGATATATTCGAAATTCACAATTTTTTTTTTTTGCACGACTGATGGCAAATTTGATTTTTTTTTCTGTGATCGAATGTTGAAATCTGCGATTTTTTTCCACGCAACCGATTAACAGTAATCGCTGTTTGTTTCTACGACCTTAGCAATATTTTTCCACGGTCCTTTTAGGAAATTATATTGTTTCCGCGACTAATTTGCCAAATTGACTATTTTTTAAAAGTTCAATTGGCAAATTTTGCAACTTTTTCCCGCGGTCGATTGGCAAAATAATTTCGCGTAGTTCCGCAAAAAAAAAAAAAAAAAAAAAAAAAAAGAAAAAGAAAAAAATACTGCAGTTTTCCACAAAAATTGAAAAATGTTCCTGGAAGAATCCCATGGTTTTGAAAGACGTGAAGTGGACAAAATCCCACTTGTTCACCCACCCACCCCTCCAGGGACCTCTTGAAATGGCTCTCCACCCCTGCAGCAAAACCTGCAAAGAAGAAGTCGAAAGGTCAGGAAAAAGGCTCCATTTTAGACTGGTTTCCGTCTTAGCAAGTATAATTATGTTTTTTTTTTCATGGAAACGTCATATTTTTCCGTTTCCGAAAGAATTCTTTTTTTGACAGGTTTCATTTTCACAAGTTTTGCAGTAAATGTAATGTGCCTATGCTCTTCAGAGGTTTACTATAGAAAAGATGTTTTAAAAGCCTTAGATATACTTGTAAAATGGAAACTGTCTATAACGGAATGCTGTCTTAAACGGAAAACCTCAGTCAGTATCTTACAATTATACCTGCTAAGACGAAAACCTGCTTAAAACGGAATTTTGTATCGGTTTTGTTCGGAAGGAAGAGGATACCCCCCCCCCCCCCCGAACCTCACTCTTGGGCCACTGTCCTAAAAAAAAACTTTGCCCCCCCAAGAAAATTCTGAAATGGCGCCCCTGGTTACTCTACGCTAGTAACTCGCTTTATACTGATCATGCAGGGTCGTACTGGCATAACTGAGAAGGCGGTGGCAAAATGGATAAAAAGGGCGCCGATTGCCTTACAAAAGGGCGCAAATGCGCTTATATATATATATATACAGTGAAACCTCCCTTTGCGGCCACCTCCCCGATCGATCATTTTTGCATGGAACAAAATTTATTCCCATATGCTCAATACTAATTTTACCTCCATTCAGAGACCATCCCAGTTGACCTCCCTCCATTAGCGACCAATTTCTTTGAAGAAAATGAAACAAAGTCAGTTTTTTCCGGTTCGCTTGAAGAAGATTTTATTAGAAAAGTAATTCCGGAGAGCGCATTATTCATCAAACTTCTAAACTAAGTTCAGATTTTTTTTTATTCCGTTAACTTTTAAGTGTTTAAACACCTTTGTGACTTTTTTGGCAATGAATTTACTTCTGATGACAAATTACGAATGAAGGTCAATAAACTTCCCTGTTCTATTCTGTCAGGAAACTCTCAAAGAAATAGATAAATTAATTATTTAGAAATAGATAAATTAATCATAATTTGTTCCCGTCCAAAAAAAAAAAAAAAAAAAAAAATCATTTGTTTACTGAACTTCGAAAGGACTGAAGTTATAAAAGATAAAACAGTAAAATCAAAGCAAACGCCAATGTATTCATTTTTTACACTCTGCAGTCATTAACTTATGTAATTAACTTTGGTTTTGATACTTAAACTTTTATATTTTTTTCCTAATGTGAAAAATAAATTTTAGTAACATTAATTGTTACCTTTTTTCAACAATTAAAATCTAGATTTAAACATGACCTCCATTAAGAGACCACCTCTCGGAGCGAACCATTTTTATTGGAACGAAACGTGGTCGCTTTAGGGAGGTTTTACTGTATATATATGATATATCTATATATATATAGACATACACATACACACACACATACTATATAAATTATGTATAAAAAATCACTTTAAAATATATACGAGTATATTGCTATAGCGAAAACTTTATTCCTAAAATAATTATGACACCCAAATTAGTATTTTATACTACTATAAAAATGTAATATGCACAAAAATAGTTCCCCGCAAAACATTGCACTTCTGATGTTAGACCAGTGTTGCCAACTTAGAGGTATTTTTTTCCACCACACTTTTCTAAAAAAGCTATCTCTGTTTTCGAATTTCGCTTACCTTATCTAATGAGTTAATTCACACTTTACCCCGAATATCCGAATAACAATCCCCATACAATTATCTCCAAATGGAAAATAAAATATTAAAATTAAACAAACAAGAACAATTTCGTTGGGTCAAAAGTGCAAAACATTATTTTATACAATTCAATAATATTTTATGTAATACAATCTTTAGGATACAAATACTAATTATGGTGTAAAAAATTTCAGAAAAGTTATTTTTGTTCAGGGCAAGAATGACGTCTATTTTACGTGAATTATTTTTAAAAACTGTTTTATTTCTTTATTTATTTAAACATTAAAAAGATATCATAGAGAAGCATTTGATTGATTTAAACAGTTTAAATAAATATATATATATATATATATATATAGTCTGAAATAGCATGAAAGATATATATTCATTAACATTATTACTACAGTTTTTGTTATTATTCAATTTATTTCGTAGCAACAAATAAATCATATTTCGGGAAATATTAAAAATATCATTTAATTTTCATCTCAGATTTTTTTTTCAGCAATTATAAAGAGAAACTAAAGAAATACATTAGACAAATTTTGAAGATTTCGCAAAAATTCAAACTATTAAACACTTTTGTGAAAGAGACAATTTAAAGAAAAAATAATAATATAAGTAATCTTCCCTTATATTGTTCTTCCATGGACAATTCACAGTTCTTGTTATGCAAGATGCAACATCAACATATCTGTACTGTGATGCTGATAATATTTTATAATGTATAGGGGAGACCGGGGCTAGTAGGCGCAGTTTTTAGTTATTGATTTTTATTAATTTTTTGTTTAAGTTTGTTAAAAAACTTTAACTGCACTTTTAAAGAACAGACATTTGGGTATAAATACCCAGAGTTTTTAGTTTGTAGTTTATGTTTAGCAGAAGCCTAAAGTAAAAGGAAAATTGTGCACCAACCTACCCCGTCACGGGGCAAGTTGCTTATACCTATGGGGTAAGTTGATATACGCTTTATAAATTTTTAAATGAAACTCAAATAAGGCACGCAGTTAAGGGAAATAAATTTCATTATTACAAGTAAGTTTAAACAAAGGCGTTATCGCCGTACAATGTAAATTCTAAATTATACAGATATAAAAATAATGAATAAAACATTAACACTGAGTAACTTCTATCTTACTCGATATCATCATCAGATTTACAGTTGTCACAAATAAAAAATCGAGTGTCTCCGTTTGGGCAAGCCCCATGTGTCCAAAATCTTGCATTACGACCACCTTTCATTGTGTTTGTTGTATTTCAACCTACCAGCACAGACCAGACGCCGAGCCAACTTACCCCGTATTCAATGCGCCTACTAGTCCCATAATAAATTTCTTCACAAAAGGGAGGCGTAACCTTTTAAATTTAAATAATGTAAGTAAATCACATATGGGGTAGGTACAGTGAATCATACACTAAGGAAAACTGCACAAGTTAAATCGCAATTATTAAGATAAATATTAGAAATTACAAAAAGAATGAGGCAACAAAAAATTACCTATGAGTGCAAAAAAACAGAAAAATCGTAATAAATGCCCACTGCACGTAGGTAACGCTGCAAAACTACAATGGGGATTGTAAAAAGCAAGAAGAAAGGTACTCTGTGACTGGTTGCGCAATCTGTCCACAAACAGGCGATTTATGAGGACTGCGGCTACCTGTACCTACCCCTGTACCTACCCCTGTAGCCAACTTGCTCAGGTCTCCCCTACAACACTGTACACTATTTTTAAAAAAGTATGAAGCACAAACTTACGAAAAATGCTCAAGATTACACTAAAATAAGTAAATAACTCAGGAACAGACAAATAATATAAAGACGGGGTAGTTCTTTAAGAGCCTACTTCAGTCAAACGAAAAGACCCGTTCGCTAATGCTAATCCTATGGAAGACATTTATAAAGATATCTCGTTTGACTTTAAATATTTTTAAATGACTTCTTTTGCATTGAATAGTTGAGATCGATCTGTACAAAGACCGTTGTTTACTTTTTCGATTTTCTTTACAGGTATTTTTAATAAGGACACTTTCATTTTGGAAACCGGTTTCGAAAGTAAAAGCATCCTTATAAAAAAAATCTGCAATCAAAATCGAAAAAGTACAAAACGGCCAGCATACAGATCGATCTCAGTTTTCCAATACAAAAAAGAAATCATTTAAAAATATTGAAATGCGACCGAGATATCTTTATAAATTTCTTCCATAGGATTAGCATTAGCGAACCCGTCTTTTCGTTTGACTGAAGTAGGCTCTTAACACTGGATAGAGCAAGACAAACGAAGCAGATTTCACATCAGGGGCACTTTATTTATACCGGTTATCGGTTAAAAATTAGAAAGACATGCATTTCCAGTTTCTATGGAGTGGAAAATGGATGGCTGATTTCGGTACTCTCTTTTCCCTGGGACAAAATGTATTTCGATTTCCTTTCAAATGAGCAAACTTTCAAAAGCTGTGCCCAGTAATGGAGTTGTTTCTGTTTTTTAAAGATCTTGTTCTTTTTTACCGCGATTCATGTGTGTACGAAGGGCAGGGGGGTGGAGGCAGAAAATCTCCGGAAAAGTAATATTTCTTTAAAAGTATTACGTTGAATGTATTATTTTGAAAAGTAGTATTCTCTAATTTTAAGTACTCTAATTTTATTGCTTCATTGTTTTGTTTTAAAGGTTTTCATTAAATTTCATTACAAATGCTTTACGTGGCTGAAAATACCAGCTATTTTTTATTTCCTACCAGAAACTTTGTAATCGAACTGTCTTTTATATTAAAGGTATATATAAATATTATACAGGCTTACATACAATAAATACAATAAACCCAACTGGAGTGAAAAATTAGCCAGAGCCAGGAATCGAACCCGGGACCACAGTATACAAGACTGTTGCTCTAACCACTGAGCTACTCCGGCCGATACCTGAGTCTGAAATTTCTCACTAATAATTCACTAATAACTAATAGTGGTTAGAGCAACAGTCTTGTATACTGTGGTCCCGGGTTCGATTCCTGGCTCTGGCTAATTTTTTACCCCAGTTGGGTTTATTGTATTTATTGTATGTAAGCCTGTATAATATTTATATATACCTTTAACAGTTGACTGCAGGTGTTATTTATGTGTGTATGTGTGTTTTAATATATATTGCAGTATGTGTGTTTTATTATGCCTTTTATACTGTTTGAGAAAAGCAAAAGATCTTTCAGAAAATGCTGTCAAAGGTGACGCTTTGAACTGAATTTCCGGACGCGACAGTGGGGAAGAGGAAGAGAACTGTTGTCACGAGACAATAATCAATTTTAACTCAAGATGTAATCCTTCTATATATAAAAAAAAAGTAACGATTTTGAAATGGACCAATGAAAATCTGCGTAGATACCGCGAAACGCATCTGATTGGTCAGAGCTTTCTGACGCTATAAGGGGGTTACTAGGGGGGCAACTCTACCACCAAACGTCGGCAAGTTTGTCGCCAACTTGGCGATATATAGCCAAATTTAGCGACCAAAATTAGTCGCCAAAAGTGACGCCAACTTGGCGCTATTTCCAGTATTTCGCCAAATTTCCATAGACTCCAATTTAAATCCAATAGGGTTTACTTGCTTGCAGAAAATCAACAAATTGAGATATTTCAATGCAACAAAAAACTAATATTAGCTTATGAATAGAGCTTAATTGAACTATTTACATTATTTTTAAATACAAACACTAACTATTTACAATATTCGTAACACTATATATATAATTTTATATTTAATAATTCTTATAATTATGAAACCCTGTAAGCTCTAGTGATTATGTGGTTGGAGGTAAGGAAATAAAATTGTCAGAAGTTGGGGAGGAGCGCGTTTTTAAAAAGTGGAATCTAAAAATTGAATGCATAGAAAATAAGGGATCGCGAAACAATTACGACTAGGGTTGGCTAGAAAATAGGGAGGGGGGTTGGTGAGCGTAGCGAGCAGGGGGGCGGAGCCCTCCTAGTTAATTTAGAGAAAAAAATCTATTGTATTACAAATCACTCCAATAACCAAGCCTGCAAGTCTCATTCTTTTATGTAGAGTTTGGCCGAATATTCGGTTTCATATTCGTTTTCAGCCCAAAATGTTAGTTTCGGAGAAAATTCTGCCGAATATTCGGTATTACTATAACTGCCCCTCCCTAGCCTCCCCCAAACGACACTCCCATCCAAAGAGCCGCACATACTATGTATTCACATACAAGGGGATAAATCTAGAAAGTATTACTAATGAATATTAAAGACGTGATTTATCACAATGCTAACAAAGCGTAAACCAACTTAGTGAAAAATGTCCAAGCCGGGAATCGAACCCGGGCCCCTGGAATAGATTTCCAGTGCTCTACCACTAAGCCACAAGGACGGTGCCCAGCTTGTCATCTCTCACTTATATAAGTCTGTAAGGCTACTACAGCAGCACTAGATGGAAAAGTCTTCATGAGCACACAATCTAGTGGCGTAACATGAGACGCAAATGAACCCAGCATCGGTGAATATACAATTTTAATTAATTTTTCAACTACTTTTCAGCAGTGAAATTACGCTAGCGTAATTTCACGCAATAGCATCAAATAGCAGCGTAATTTCACTGCTGAAAAGTAGTTGAAAAATTAATTAAAATAGTATTACTAATATTAATTAAATTCGTTATTTTTAAATTAAAATATTTTTAAATAATTATTTATGTTTATAGCACCTTATATTTAATTAATTTTATTTCAAACAAATTATTTTTTAATTAATAACTATGTACTGCCGTTTCTACGCAAAACATTATTCAGATAACATGCATATATGTATGTTTATGTTAATTACTTTGAATTTATATTTAAATCAGTTTCGCTTTCGTTTTCGGAAGAAACTAGGGAGGTAACCGAAATTCGGTTTCTGTCGAACACTATTTTTATGTTTGTAAATGAGCAGAAATTTCAGCATTATTGAACGTTAAAAAAATATTTTTTTGAGAACCGCTTTAAGGATTTACACGTAATCGTAACTTATAAATTTCGAAAAATCGAGTTTTTATTTTAGCGGCTTTATCAACGAAATTAAGACTTCGTTATGTGGCCAAAATCTGGAATAGACTATTCTATGTAAGTAAAAAAAAGCAAAAAATACAATAAGCATTGTATTATAATTATAACATAAAATTGAAACTAGTTTTTCTCAAAATTGCATTTTTAAATAGATGACCACGGCACGATTACTTTAATAATACTGAATTGTTTCACTTTTGTCAGCTTTTATCTTATATAATTATGCAGTGCATTAAAGATTTTTTTTTTTTTTTTTAATCATCAAAAATCAGTATTTTTCTACGATAAAAGTTGAATACCCTCTGCAAATAATCATCATAAAAAAAAGCTTTTCATAATTTTCACCCTTTGCCTCGTCTAGTCACTAAATTAAGTCATATTTAATTAAAAAAATATTGTTTATTTTAATTTCAGATAAGCCAAATTTAAACTACAATGGTCGCCGCAACTCACACGCACAAAAAAAAAAAAAAAAAAAAAAAAAAAATCCCTGCCGGCCCGGCCTACAGGCAGAGGTAGATTTCGAAGTTAAGTATACTAATTTCACCAACAAAAACTAAATCATTATTAGATATAAATCCACTTTAACAGTTTTATCTGTCTGCTTTTGACGAGTTTTTATTTCCTTATTATAAAATAGCTGGTTTTATCAGAATCATGTTAAGGCGATATTAAAGAAATATTTTTCCATACTCAACAACTCGAAATTTTCTGGCACATTTTCAGATTAATTTTTAATAAAAAAATATATGAAACATGCCTGACATGATTTTTGAAAAGATTTATAAGCGACCTGTGTTTTAATTTTTCTTTCAATTAATTAAAACTTGATTAATAAACAATTATTTTCTCAGTAGGGCAATATTTTTCGTTTCTAACACAATCGTTTCGGGAAATTCTGTTCAAAATGCCCACTTTGACATCATTTCTTGAAATATATTCTGCCTCTATCAAAAAATCGATCATTACTGTACATTATATAGTTTCTGAATAAGAGAATCTAGCAATTGGATGCGTTTGAGAGCAAAAATGAACTTAAAAATGAGTAAGAAAATAGACAGTTTGAATTTGAATGCACCCATAATAAGATGATTTTTTTCTTCAACCGCTATGTATTTTTAATTTGTTTTTGCTTTAAGAATTGGCCCTATCAAAAACTTGTCTATAGAAATGTTGAAGACAATATTAAGAAGATATATGATAAATTCATGGAGATTTTATATCTTGTGAATTGACGCAGTTATGAAAATTTTTCTACTTCAACCCACCTTTTTTGTTTTCGTTTTTAATTTTTTGCAGTACGAATTGGTCCTATCAAAAACTTGTGAATATAAAAGTTGTAGATAATATTAAGGAGATGTATAATAAAATTATTGGATTTGATATTTTGAGAATTGACGAAGTAAGGAATTTTTTTTCTCCCAAAAACCCTATTTTTGCGCCCCTTGAGCCTATTTTAAATTTTATCAAAATTCTGTGATGCATGAATTTTTGGCGCTATTTTTAGAAGTAATAAAAACTTTAAACTGATTTGATATGTCCAAAAATTAAGAAGTTATGGGGGTTTTTCGGTTTTCACAAAACCCCTCCCTATTTCCATCCCCTTTGTCTGCTTTTGCCCATTAACGAACTTGACCGAGATTTTATGTCCCTTGATTTTATGTATCAGTTTGGAATAGATTTGTGCAGAATTGCGGAAGTTATCGTGTCCAGAAGAAAGTGATAACACAATTGCTTCGGGAAATTCCGTTCAAAATGCCCACTTTGACATATTTTTTTGAAATATATTCTGCCTCTATCAAAAAATCGATCATTGCGATACATTATATAGTTTCTGAATAAGCGACTTTACCAATTAAATGCGTTTGAGAGCAAAAATGAATTTAAAAATGAGTCAGAAAATAAGCAGTTTGGATTTGAGTGCATCCTTAATGCAATGATTTTTCCAACACAATCCACTTCGGGAAATTCGGTTCAAAATGCCCACTTTAACAGCATTTTTTTAAATATATTTTGCCTGTATCAAAATATCGACCATTACGGTACATTATATAGTTTCTGAGTAAGAAAACGTACCAATTGGAAGCCTTTGAGAGCAAAAATGAATTGTAAAATGTGTCAGAAAATACGCAGTTTGGATTTGAATACACCCTTACTTAGATGATTTTTTTCTTCAACAGCTATGTATTTTTAAATTGTTTTAGCTGTAAGAATTGGTCCTATCCAAAACTTGTCTATATAGATGTTGTAGACAATATTAAGAAGATATATGATAAATTCATGGGGATTTTATATCTTTTGAATTGAAGGAGTTATGGATTTTTTACTTCTTCAAACCCCCTTTTTGTTTTCGTTTTTAATTTTTTTTTTGCGGTACGAATTGGTCCTATCAAAAACATGTGAATATAAAAGTTGTAGATAATATTAAGGAGATTTAAAATAAAATTAATTGGAATTGATATCTTGAGAATTGACGAAGTTATGAATTTTTTTCTCCCAAAAACCCCATTTTTTGCGCCCCTTGAGCCCATTTTTAACTTTATCAAAAATCTATGATACATAAATTTTTGGCCCTATTTTTAGAAGTATTAAAAACTTTAAACTGATTTGATATGTACAAAAATTAAGAAGTTATGGGGGGGTTTTCGGTTTTCACAAAACCCCTCCCTATTTCCATCCCCTTGGTCCGATTTTGCCCATTAACGAACTTAACCGAGATTTTATGCCCTTTGATTTTATGTATCAGTTTGGAAGAGATTGGTGCAGAATTACGAAAGTTATCGTGTCCAGAAGAAACTGATATATATATATATATATATAGATAGATAGATAGATAGATAAAGTTTTTTACTGAGGGTGGTTTTGGGTTCTAGGAGTCATGATCGGTGTAGATCTGCAAAAAAATTTCAGAAATTCCAACATAGGAACGATCCCAATAGGTAGTATTTCATACGAAATCTACCTAAAAAAAAAAACGCTCCAGAAGAGCGGCAATAGCTTCAAACATATTTGCATTTTTTTAAAGTAATATGTATCAAATTTATATTTAAGCATAGTATTACAAAATAAAAAACAAAGTCAAAGAAAATAGAAATACTTAACGGGGCTGGTCACTAAGCTTCGAAATTCTCCTCCGTAACGTTAAGTCTATGGACTTTTGATGCATTTGTATATTTAAAATATCTTCTCGGGAAATTCACATTTTTAACATCTTTTTTCTGTGCACTATTCTTAAGATTTCAACACTTCACACATTTGTAAGATTTTAACACTTCATATAAAATTAAGTCTATACTTTAGAAATATTTTGAGAACTAAGAAATAAAGAGACATCTTTTAGGAAGTGTACACAAAAAATAGAAGTTAAAAATATTAATTTTCCGAGGAGATATTTTAAATACACGAATGCATACCGAGCGAGTGTCATGTGTTAATTAGTGTTTCATGGGAAAATACCACCACATCCGATTTCTATTTTCTCCAGAAAGATACAGAGCTCCTGAAATCTCAGAATACGGTTAATCAATAAAAAGTGTCACATCTGGTATTACTACAGAAACCAGTGGGATCTATAGAACCCATATCTAGTTAACTTGAAACCCCGCTGAAATGGTGATTTGTCTTCTTAGGAAATCCCAGGTTATTGACTAACAGCATTGAAAACTGAACACAAACACATTGCACTTCTTTTTACTTATATTCATCCATTCTTTTGTAAAACGACTTTTGCAGTTTTAGTTGTTTATCTATTTATTTTAATTACATGCCTATTTTTCAATTTATATGTCGGGGTAGTGTTTGAAGTTTAAAGCGGTTAAGCAGACCCAGTTAAAAAAAAGGCGCCATGATTAGAAAAACACGATAATAGCTTTTTGAAGGCATTTTTACAGAGGTGCTGAAAAATATCTGATCAAGGGCGCTATGATTACAAAAACACGATATTAGTTTTTTGAAATTTATTTTTACAGAGGGGCTGAAGAAATATGACCAAGGGCGCCATGATTACAAAAACACCGTATAGTTTTTTGAAATTTATTTTTTCAGAGGCGCTGAAAAAAATCTAACAAAGGGCGCCATGATTAGAAAAACACGATAATAGTTTTTTGAAAAGCATTTTTACAAAGGCGCTGAAAAAAATCTAACAAAGGGCGCCATGATTAAGTTTTGTGAAATTTATTTTTACAGAGGCGCTAAAAAAATCTGACTGTGCGCCAGAAGAAATATGAGCAAGGGCGCCATGATTACAAAAACACCATTTAGTTTTTTGAAATTTATTTTTAAAGAGGCGCTGAAAAAAGATCCGACCAAGGGTGCCATGATTAGAAAAACACGATAATAGCTTTTTGAAAGGCATTTTTAGAGAGGCGCTGAAAAGTATCTGATCAAGGGCGCCACGATTACAAAAATACGATATTTGTTTTTTGAAATTTATTTTTACAGAGGCGCTGAAAAAAATTTGACCAAGGGCGCCATGATTAGAAAAATACGATAATAGTTTTTTGAAAAGCATTTTTATAGGGAAGCTGAGAAAAAATTGACCAAGGGCGCCATGATTACAAGAACACGATATCAGTTTTTTAAAAGTTATTTTTACAAAGACGCTGAAAAAATCTGACTAAGAGCGCCATGATTACAAAAGCATGTTATTAGTTTTTTAATTTATTTTTACAGAGGCGCTAAAAAAAATCTGTCCAAGGGCGCCATGATTAGAGAAACACGATAATAGTTTTTTGAAAGGCATTTTTACAGAGTCGCTGAAAAAAAATCTGACTAAGGGCGCCGTGATTAAAAAACACGATATTAATTTTTTGAAAGTTATTTTTACTGAGACGCTGAAAAAATGTGACAAAGGGCGTTAGAAAAACATGGTTACAAAAACACGATATTAGTTTTTTGGAAGTTATTTTTACATAAACGCTTAAAAAAATCAGACCAAGGGCGCCATGATTACCAAAGCCGCTTTTGACAATGGGACCAAATGAAATTAAAATGAAAATCTCCTGTCTTAAATTGGCATTCTTATTAATTAATTTTTTTTTGTCTTTTGTACTTTCACAAAAATCAGAAATATCAAACTACCGGGCAGCCACCCAGGGCGCTAAATATTTGACAGAAAATATGCTAAATACGTCATTAATACTAATATTAATTTATGTGGAAAGTTACTATTCTTCGGATTACTGAATAAAATCTGGACGATGGCGTCATGACTGTCAAATTCTCTGTCAATGAATCCATTTAAAATGAGAACCTGTTTCTTATACAGTGTTAAGTCGTTTATACTTGCACAAAAGGCAGAAATACAAAAATACCCGGCAACATCAGGGGTGCTAAATATTTAGACGCAGAAAATATGCAAACTTATTAGACGCAGACTTATTATACATTTATTAGAAGCATTCTTAAAGCAAAACTTATTTAGGCGTATATCTAAATAAGTGAATACATAATATTATTTTTCTTAGAATTTATCATTAGTACAAGCTTTGAAACAAAGTCTGGTCCAGGATACCATGTGTAACAACAGTGGCTATCTGATTGTCGATAACTTATGTTATCTCGAAATTGGGTTATCTAATTGTCTTCGATCACACATAGTTTGCTTATGCTATACTTTAAAAAATAAAAAGGCATTACTTTTTAATTTTCCAAATGAAAATCTTTGAAAATTTTATGCCTTTCAGAATATACAACTGTAAGTGTACTTAAGAAAAAAAAAGAAAAAAAGTAACGATGGGCGCACCGGGCATTTGCCTCGTTGCCCGGTGGGCCAGTACGACCCTGTGATCATGTGAGATGAGATCGCTACATACTCCATCCCCAGTGAGAAAGACGTATTGCTGACGTCTGACGAGCGATATGCACTCGTGAATGATGCTGTCTTACGCATATCTGATGCGTGTGAGGACAGGCTCTGTGCTGTGAGCGTTTCACAGGCTTTTGGTTGAAGGGGATGATTTATTTAGTGCTGCCATCTGTTGGTTATGAGAGGAGGTGATTGTTGATGAAGGTTGTTTTTGCGTGTTTGTCCGGGTCACGACTTTAGAGAGAGTGGCGCCGGTGGGATTCGAACCAAGGATCTCATGATCAGGAGGCGAGAACGTTACCGTCGAGCAAAAGGCCAAGCCAGTTACTCTAAGCTAGTAACTCGCTTTATACTGATCATGTGAGATGAGATCGCTACAATATTATAAATCTAAAAGTTAAAAATAAATGGAGGTACTGACATTACACTCAATAAAATTTTATTCGATATGAATAAATTGACACAATATCTGAATTTGATTTTTTACAATTTAATCTTATAAACTTATACATATTTGCATTCTTAACAGAATTTTCTGGCGGCTTCCTTTTATATTATTAGTCTAATTATCATTTTGTAAGTTAAAAATGAACAAAACAAGTACGGTTAAAAAAAAAAAAAAATCCCTGGCGGTTCGGGCCTACAGGCGGAGGTAGATTTCGAAGTTAAGTACTAAATTCACCAACAAAACTTAAATCAACATTAGGGATAAACCCAGTTCCTTCACTAAGAATGAGCTCTAGGGAGCTAAGCATTTTGTGAAAATTCTAATATACACACGCATGTATATGGAATATGTTTAAAAATTGCTAAAACAAATTCAGAAAACCTCAAAGTGTTAAAATGTGTTAATATTTCCATAGTCGGGTTTTTATAATGTTTTAATACGTTTTTTCAAACTCACATGACGTTACATATTCACCTGCTGAGGTCCATTATATTTCCAATATGACGTAATACATATATTTTTTTAATTCGTCAAACTATTTATTTCATTTTGAGTTTTCATTCTGAAATCTTGCTCTAGAAAACTAATGACGTAATATTTAATTTGTTTTCAATTCGTCAAACTATTTATTTAATTTATTTTTTCACGTGAAAAATCTTGCTATAGAAAAGCGATTGTTGTGGTGAGAATTTTATTGTTTTTTTTTTAATTGTTGGCAACTGTTATAGCGAAAAATATTTATTTTTCCTGTCATTGTTGTGTAAGAGCTGGTTTTATCCGAATCTTGTTAAGACTGTATTCAAAATTTTGAACCCTCCCCATTTTCCATTCCCTTGGACCGATTTTGCCCATTTTCAATCCTCGCCGAGATATTAGTCATCTCAAAGTTGTTGGCGAGTTTGAAGACGATCCGTGCATAATTGCGACTTTTATCGTGCGGACAAAATTTAGTACATACATACATACATATATATATATATATATATATATATATATATAAACTTTTTAGGTGGGGGTGGTTTTGGGTTCCTGGGGTCCTATAATGAAAAGTTATGAAGGAATTTTTCAAAAGTCGCACCATGGTAACGACTGCAATAGGTAGTATTTCTTACGAAATCTACCTAAAAAAGCAGCTAAATAAATAAAGCAAGCATGAATAGAATATTGTCTGACACCTGCTTCGTTTTAGGAACGAATAGATATTCAAACCATAGAGGATAAACATATTTCTTCAACATAGGTAAATTTCGGAGATTTGTTAGTTCTTCCCCCTTGCCGATAGTGACGCTAGTACTGTTGCCATTACAGATTTTGCCGTAAACGTCCCATCTTGGTCCTTAATCTATGGAGAGTACGACCTCCTGTTGTATGTAGAGCTCAATGTGTTAACGTGACCCCTGTTACTCAAGAACTTCTCCTCTCCGTCTCCACTCGATCCTGGAGACACTTCTTCAAAAGAGACGCTCGTATATGTTGTGCTAACTTTCTGAAGATGTAATATTTATTTTAACATGAAATAGCGTATTAGTAAAATTGAGTATGTTTGTACTTTAACTAACACTTAACCACTTTTAGTATCCAGTCTTAAACAACATCTATTGAAAAGTATGCATATGACGTTATTATCGCAGAATAATACACGCACCCAGCAAAAAAGCAATGTCGTCATTCAAGAAGCTTGACAAAAATATTCTTTAAAATGCATTTTCGTAAGCGAAAATGCTGTATCAGTTTAAAGCAAGTTTGCAATTTGATTAAAAACAAGTAATATAAAAAATTTGGGTACTTGTTAGTTATCCCGTCGACCAATTTCGCCAAATTATATAAATCGCCAAGCCACTCGCCAAATTATACAAATTAACACATCTTTTTATTTTAAATAACGAAAGAACGAATAAATTAGTAAAACATTAATAAAAATACAAATAAAACGTCGAATTAATGGTTTTATTGGCTATTATTGGCATTTAATCTTACAATTAATTAATTAATGGCAAACCATTATGGCATTTAATCTTACAATTTGGCGACAGTAATTTCGTCGACGGGATAACTAACAAGTACCAAAATTTGTTTTTAAAGTCAATTCCTACTTAGGTCATCAAAGAAAAATTTAATATAATCCTTTAAGCTAATATTAGATTTTGTTGCATTAAAATATCTCAATTTGTTGATTTTCTATAAGCAAGTAGGTTTACAATGGAAGTCTATGGGAATTTGGCGAAATATTAGAGATATTACCAAGTTGGCGACAAACTTGGCGGTATTTGGCGACAGAACAGGGTCCTCCCTATGGTAACCCCCCTTATAGATATGAAGATGCATTAAATGCTTCAATAACCAATGGCCGCTGTTTTGTCTCCCATGTAAAACTAAAATTAATTAATTAAAATTTAATTAATGAGTTAATATTTGAAAAAGCTGTATTAACATCAATTGTCATCCAGTACAAGTTTTAAAAAATCTTTTTCAACTTGATAGGATGAATAATAAATATTTTATTAACGATTGAAAATTTGAACAAGATATATAAATAAATAAATAAATAAATAAATAAATATAGGGAGAGTGTGAACTAATAGTAGGAATTGAAAAAAAGATATAAAACCAAAATTCACCGGCTCTTATATCAGATGATATTCTTGACATAGTACGTATTTTAATTTCAATTTTTTTTTTCAGTTTTTATGAGAAAATGGTAACGAAAAGATACAGTCATCTACTATTTTCCCTTTATTTTTAATAGAAATATTGTGTACTTTAGTTGCTACGTTTACAAAATTAGTATTAAGAACCATAAAAATAAATTAATATCTCAAAAATAAATTGAGATACAGCTTTCAAATAAATTGCATTTAAAAGTGCTTTTTTTCCCTGTACGACGGAGTAAAAATTGAAATTGTACGATGTTTAGAAGTTTAAAAATTTGGAGTAGCGAAAAATGTAAAACTGAATTTTCATTTTAAATTTGAAAGTGTTGCCATTCGCAAAATGACATATGCGTTACGCACAGATATGTTTGTCCTTTATAGTATAGATAGATAGATAGATAGATACTAGAGGGCTCTGCCCCCTGCAAGCTACGCTCGCCAACCCCCGTAACACCAAGGGATAGATGAAATAGCAAAGTTGCATTATGCAGTAAGAGGCATAACATGTGAAAAAAGGCGGATTTTTTTTCCATCTATACAATATGGCCAAACTCTAATAATTTAGACACATTTTAACAGTTATTCATACAATAAAATGAATTACAACTGTACATATGATTGTTATTTTTTTTATGTAACTTAGAAAACATTAAAAGAAAAAAAAAAGCAATTTAACAAATTACAACGACCATTTGGAAAACGATTTTTTCAAAGACTAAAATTTAAGACATAAAAAATCGCACGGAGTTGATCCTACATTACGTACGCCATGAATTAAACATTAATAGTGTTATGACACGTAAAAATTCCAAACGACAAAAATCGCCTGCGACTCGTACGTATTATCCACCTGAAACTTACGGATTAACCAAGCATTTCATTGGCTGTTCGGGAAAAGGCTTTTCCATCGTCAGATTTCCAAAAAATCGGACGACACATTTTAAATGAAATTTCATTCTTAAACTTCTAAACATCTGACAATATTACTTTTTACACCGTCGGATAGAGAAAAAAAATGTACTTTTAAATGCAATTTCATTCTTAAACTTCTAAACATCTGACAATATTACTTTTTACACCGTCGGAAAGAGAAAAAAAATGTACTTTTAAATGCAATTTGTTTGAAAGCTGTATCTCAATTTGTTTCTGAGTTATTAATTTTTTTTGTAGTTTTTATTACTTTTTTGTCATAGTGGCAACAGAAGGTATCCATCGTTGTTGAATATAAAGGGAAATACAGATTACTGTATAGACCAATCAGAACACGAATAAAATGCGGATTAAACCAATAAAAACCTTCAGATATGCTTTTGATTTCCTACCCTGACAGAGAACAATAACCATTTTTCCAAATGGTTAATAAATAAAAGCATAAATAAATAACTAAATTAGAAGTGTATAAATTCATTAAATCAAAAAAGAAAATTGGAAACAGTTTGCTAAAAGTATAAATCCATCCAAATGTATCTGAAGAACTCGTGTAAAGAACAGAGATTAATTTTTCAAAATAAATGCAGTGATGGAACAGCATGGGCCTCATTTTGGAGCAGCAAAAAGCCATTTTGGAGCAGCAAAAACGCTCATTTTGGAGCAGAAAATAACTATTTTGGACCAGCAAAAATACTCATTTTGGAGCATCAAAATGCCATTTTGGTATTCTTTGACGAAATTCACGTTTTTTTTTTTTTGCAATTCTTTGACGAAATTCGCATTCTTCTGCAATTCTTTTACGAAATTCGCGATTTTCCTGCGATTCTTTGACGAAATTCGCGTTTTTCCGCGACTATTTCAAAAAATTCGCGTTTTTTCGCAATCCTTTGACGAAATTTGCGTGTTTTTCGCGATCTTTTGACCAAATATAATGCGTGTTGTTCGCAATCTTTTGACCAAATTTGGGTATTGTTCGCAATTGCTTGACCAAATTCGCGTTATTCGGACACTTTGTTGAAATCAGCATGTTTTTCGCTATCTTTTGACGAAATTAGCGTGTTTTTCGAAAGCTTTTGACGAAATTAGCGGCTTTTCGCGATCTTTTGACAAGATGTGCTGTTTTTGCGACCTTTTGATGAAATTTGCGGGTTTTTTCGGTGATCTTTTAATGAAATTCGTGTTTTTTCACAATATTTTGTTCGTTTATGACATAATTAGCGATCTTTTGAGAAAATTCACGTTTTTTTCGCTATCCTTTGACAAAATTCTTGCGTTTTTCGCGATCTTTTGATGAAATTTGCGGGTTTTTTTCGTTATATTTTAACGAAAGTAGCGTTTTTTCACGATCTTTTGACCGTGTTTTGTTAGCTATCCTTCGGCAAAATTCGCGTTTTTTTTTTTTTTATTCTTTGGTGAAATTCGCGTGTTTTTCTCCATCTTTCGATAAAATTTGCGTGTTTTTCGCGATCTTCTGACGAAATTTGCGTTTTATTCGATCTTTTAACGAATTCACGTTTTTCGCGATCTTTTGACCGCGTTTTGTTCGTTTTTTGACGAAATTAGCGATCCTTTGTTAAAATTCACCGTTTTTTTCGTGATCGTTTGACAAACATCGCGTGTTTTTCGCGATCTTTAGACCAAATTCGCATGGTTTTTGCAATCTTTTGGCGAAATCTGGGTGGAAAATGACTGATTTGACTCAAGAATTATTATCGAATTGGCGCAGTTGGGCGCAATTTTGTTGAAAAATGATCGTTTTGGCGCAGAAATGCGCAGCATTATCGATTTGGCGCAATTGGCGCAGCTGTTCCATCACTGTAAATGTATTATTTTGAATGATTTGATGACTGTTTAAAGACTTTACTTAATATATATATATATGCTAAATATATGCACGCCAAATTGATTTTTACTCTAGAAATACATTTCCAAAAATGCATCACTGAAATTACCCATCAGTGTTTTATAAATAGAATAAAATATTTTATTCCAAAAGAACCTTAAGGAAACTTCTTTTCCCTATAGTTAAGGAACTTAATTTACATGATTTTCAGTTGCTTATAGTAAAAGCTCCTCTTTGATTTGATAGTACAGCAATTCAGAAACAAATTCCAAGGATTTGAGTAGGCAAAATGTCTAATTATTAAGCTTTCTAGACCCCCACCCCCCATATGTTTCGGATATATTAAACTCTGCCTAAGACGGAATCGATCGGGACCGAGAAAATTTTCCGTAGTAGACAATATTCCGCCTTAGACAAATTTAACCCTATGTCTATGGATTCGCAGGGACTTGAAAATCTTTCCGAGTTAGACAGATTTCCGTCTTACAGAGAGTTTACTGTATTTTCTTTGCATTTTTGCATCAATCCAATGAATGTACAAATTTGCTTTTAAAAAGGTGGAATTCCTCCTTTAGTCCAGTCAAATTAGGAAAGTTTGCGGAAATAAATGCTACAGAGATAAAAATTCGTATAGTTGTTCATTGATACCTACTAATCACTAGATAAAAAGTCCTGATGGATAGGAAGTGAGCGGGGGGAGGGAGGGGCAAAAATAAATTTTGCCCCCCCCCCCCACATTTTTTAGTTTTTTTGAAATATCTCAAAAACTGTGGGTTTTCATGAAAAAATTGCTCCGGCATAAATTAAAGAGCATAAATTCTCTACAAATGACAGGTAGACAAATTGGAACCTCGGTTATCCGTCATTCACGCGACCAGAACCTTGACGGATTTTGTCCAGTCAAATTAGGAAAGTTTGCCATAATAAATGCTACATTGATAAAATTTGGTACATTTGTTCATTGATAGTTACTAATCCCTAGATAAAAAGGTCCTGATGGATAGGAAGTGAGCGGGGGGAGGTAGGGGCAAAAATATGTCCCCCCCCCCACATTTTTCTAGTTTTTTGAAATATCTCAGAAACTGTGGGTTTTAACGAAAAAAATTGCTCTGTCATAAATTAAAGAACTAAATTCTCTACAAATGACAGGTATACAAAGTGAAACCTCGGTTATCCGTCATTCACGGGACCGGAACCTCGACGGATTTTTCACAAAAAAATCACTTTCTTTTCAAATTTATTTAATTTCCATTCAAATTCATTAAATATTGTCACCAAAAATATATAAAATAAAACAGAAAACACTACAATATTGCATGCGATAATGGCAGGTAATTAGTTAATGAAAGATAAATATTCACCATTAATGAATTGTTTATTAATGTGAAACATTATAACTGCGAGTATAATATATACAGGGTGATTCAGCTCGTCGGTGACAAACTTTAAGGATCGATAGAGCACACCTAGACGAACATTTTTGAATAGGGAATGTAGGGTCCCTGACGCGATGGTAAGGCGCTAGGCGCTTTCGAAAATTTGGGTGCCGAAATTCGAAACGTCATAAAAACTAGGGAAATGGTTAGATTTTCTTGCTTGTTGCGTCGAAATGATTCTGTTTGTTTAGACTTTCTTCAGTACCAATTTGATAAGCGTATCTCTTAAAACATGGATAGGGGGCGCTGCAGACTTTGGAGAGCTAGACAACAACTTTAAGCCCGTTATTTTGATAATTTAACACATGCTCGCCAAAGTTTATACTCTAACTTAAAGTTTGAACCCAAAAGTAGAGCCCTGCAAAAAGCGTAAGAGCCGGAATAAAATGTCAAAGTACAGGGTGGTCGAAACTCGAAGGCTCCTAGGAGATAAACAAACAGATTTCTTGACTTATGGCATGCATTTTCATGATTCTGTTTGCTGGGGCTCTCTGAAACTCAGTTGAACGGTACAAAAAGAAACATCGATAGGGGGCGCTTTGGGCAAAAAACATAATTCGTTGACATTTCGGACGCTAACTGGAAACGGGGCGCTACGATCAGTTAGAAACAAAACAAGAGAGTAATTTACTTATCATAAGAAGCTATTAAAACTGCAGTTTGTTTGTTTTTTTTAACAAACATAGCTGGTTTCAATCATGCACAATGCGCGCAATAAAATTTACATAAGGTGCTTTTTGCTGATTTATGCAAAAGATATCGTACCATATCGATATGCAAAAGATACGTAATGCGTAGACGACAACGCGAGATGGCGTAGTTGTATGCGCAGACACGTCTTTTGAACGTGCGGTACCTACTTAAGCTTCGGGTTACTTGTCTGCAGATCGGTAGTAGGATGGAACGGTACACAAACTCTGAATTGGCTGACATGCATTTGGCGTATGGCGCTGCTGGTTGTAATGGACGAGCCGCTCAGCGGTTGTACGCCGAGCGTTACCCCAACAGGCAAATCCCCTGCCATGCCTTCTTCGCTCGAGTACACCAGAGGTTGTCCACAACGGGATCTTTCGACGGAGGCAGGCCTGAACGGGAGCGATCAGTGAGCACCCCCGACAACGAAGAGGCTGTGCTTAACCTGGTTGAGGACAACCCAGGTCTTAGCACGAGAGATATCGCCAGACATGTTGGCATTTCGCAAGCAACTGCGTGGCGCATCTTACGTTCCCGGAATCTGCACCCCTACCACATCCAGCGGGTGCAGTTGCTCAGAGAGCAGGATTTTGGCCCTCGAGTGGAATTCTCAAGATGGTACTTGGCGATGAGATCCAGGGATCCCCGTTTTGTAAACAGCATTTTGTTTACGGACGAGTCCACCTTCAGCCGGGAGGGAATGTGGAACGCCCACAACAGTCATGTGTGGTGTGATGAAAATCCACATGAAACCAGAAGCCGAGCAGCCCAGGAGCGTTTCTCAGTAAATGTGTGGGCCGGCATTCTGGGGGATTGCCTCATTGGCCCTTATTTGTTACCTGAACGGCTGACAGGTGGAAATTACCTGATTTTCCTGGATCAAGTGCTGCCGCAGCTTCTGGATGAGGCGCACGTACCCGAAGGTTCGCGTCGCCAGATGTGGTTCCAGCACGATGGAGCTCCGGCCCATTACACGAACGACGTGCGTCTCCATCTAAACGCAAGGTATGGCCAGCGGTGGATCGGGCGTGGGGGTCCAGTTCACTGGCCTGCCCGATCACCAGACCTCACCTGCTTGGATTTCTTCCTTTGGGGTTACCTGAAGGCCGAGGTATACCATACACCTGTCAGCAGTGCTGAAGAACTTGTGGCGCGCATTGTGGCAGCTGCAGGGCAGATCAGAGATACTCCTGGCATTGTTGGAAACACACACTCCTCAATGCGACGGAGGTGCGAAGCCTGCATCATGGCCCAAGGTCGAAATTTCGAGCATCTTCTGTAGTGTTATTTTTTGTAAATAAATTTCCAGTATCATTGATGTTTTTGGTCTAAATTTATTCAGAAGTGTTGAGCAGAGGTAGAAAATGTGTTTTCATTATTACTAACTGATCGTAGCGCCCCGTTTCCAGTTAGCGTCCGAAATGTCAACGAATTATGTTTTTTGCCCAAAGCGCCCCCTATCGATGTTTCTTTTTGTACCGTTCAACTGAGTTTCAGAGAGCCCCAGCAAACAGAATCATGAAAATGCATGCCATAAGTCAAGAAATCTGTTTGTTTATCTCTTAGGAGCCTTCGAGTTTCGACCACCCTGTACTTTGACATTTTATTCCGGCTCTTACGCTTTTTGCAGGGCTCTACTTTTGGGTTCAAACTTTAAGTTAGAGTATAAACTTTGGCGAGCATGTGTTAAATTATCAAAATAACGGGCTTAAAGTTGTTGTCTAGCTCTCCAAAGTCTGCAGCGCCCCCTATCCATGTTTTAAGAGATACGCTTATCAAATTGGTACTGAAGAAAGTCTAAACAAACAGAATCATTTCGACGCAACAAGCAAGAAAATCTAACCATTTCCCTAGTTTTTATGACGTTTCGAATTTCGGCACCCAAATTTTCGAAAGCGCCTAGCGCCTTACCATCGCGTCAGGGACCCTACATTCCCTATTCAAAAATGTTCGTCTAGGTGTGCTCTATCGATCCTTAAAGTTTGTCACCGACGAGCTGAATCACCCTGTAGAGAAAACTAAAAGTAGATACATACTAATTTATAATTAAGTAGATATTATGTAATTATGAAATAGATAAATCTTTACAAGGAGTCTTTATCATTCTGGCTTGTTTTTCCCTTCAATATCATCATCAGCGGAAGTGCATGGGGCGTTAGGATCCAGTTCTTTCTTGCCCTGTTCATCTCCCCATGACCCTGAAGACAAATATTTATCAATAAGAAAATGTTTAGGTCATGCGAAACTTTGTTAGTCTGACAAAACATAATAGAGAGCAATGAAAACTACCAATTTATCACTACGCAGATAGTACTTACTAAGTCGTGATGTTCTTTTTTTTTTTTCTTTGACACATCATCATCAGCTGAAGTGGATGGTGCATTAGAAGGTGTTCTCAGCAGGATTGAATCCATAATCGCCTCCTCATCTTTTTCCTCATCATGTTGATCTACATATTTGGGTGTAGCATTCAGACAGTCACCATGACAGATGTTGCAGATGATTGTGCAATTAATGGCTGCTTTCCTGCATCCACACTTAGCTCCACAGCCAGTAGTGCATTTGCAGAAGATGGTATTTAAGACAGCCTCAGGTGCGATCGAATCCTTGGTTGTTATGGGAATAAGACGATTCTGTCTTCGTTCCCAACCCCAGAGTTCGGCTTGTTGTTCCTGGCCAATCCACAGTTGTACCTGGTGGTACACCCGGAAAGAAGGCTGTCTCGCCGCTCCTTCTGTTGGTGGGAGGGATGAAATGTCAGGTTTAACATTTGATACAGATTTTGCGAAGGAGTGGTATCGGAAAGTATTAAGAGATGTGGCTGTGGAGGGTGCTCCATACAATCTCAAAAAAAGTTGGTTTCCTGCTTTTGCAACAGCATCATGGTCAGATTCCCTGTTATTGAAAACATTAGCAATTTTGTGTATGTCTTCACATTGCTGAAATAGTTTGAAAAATTTGATTTTTCCTTTGTTGTACGCTGCAGACGTCGTATCACATCCAGTGAATGCATGAAGGGCTAGAATGACATCTTTCAGTCTCGTTTCTTTAACTAACTGTTGTGAGGAAAAAATCTTTCTTTTAATTTTTCCACGGCTCGCTTAACGAAAAAAATTTCTCGTTCGAGTGGAGTTAGGGCGATTAGGAGGACAAGAAGATCAACATCCTCACCAACAATTGCCACTATGTCACTGGAAGAATATTTTTTAATGGCTGTTGTTACAATTAGGGTATCTGCATCGCCAGTACTCTGCCGACAAGATCCACTGTTCTTCAATTTGGATGAAAGCATAGCAATTAATCTTGATTTGCTCTTTTCATTTGAAAGGAAGTTTTCTTGCTTAACGGTAACCTCTGTGTCTTTGTTGAAATTAATGTCCATGGATTTCTTCAATGCACATCTTCGGTTTTGTTCTGCTGATTTCGTGCTATTGGTAGCATCGGAGTAGCCATCAAAAACCACTGTACAGCTTTTACCTTTATAATGTGTGAACATATATTTAGTGTAGCCTTCACAAATTGAATTAAAAGTGGAACCTCTTGACCACGGAACTTTGTGAAGGAGGAAACCACCATCCACAACAATATCACACTTTTGAAAATCAATAGTCTCTTGCAATGGTTTCAAGACATCGTAGAGGACTGCTTTCTTCGTCTTACGCATGCCTCCTTCGTCAAAAAGGGCTAGCGGAAAAGGAGACAACTTAAATTTTAAATATTTCTTCAAATCTTCATCATGTTGTTTAGCTATGGAGATCCGTTGAAAGATTACCAAAGGGTTGACTGGAACTATATCATCATGAATTTTAATAGAACAGTTCATGATGGCCAGAGGGAGGGCCCGGTCCTTACGTGACAACTTTACATCGGAAGAACTTTTCCCAACCACTTTCGCCATTGCCTGTTTCCCAATGTTTATAGCGTCATAGCAGTTGATAGTTGCATCCCCTACCACCCCATTAGCTATAGACATGATGTCTGCTGTCATTGGGAATGGTGGATGATTTTCAAACCACGAAGAGAGTTTTTCAACATCTGCGACATCTCTAGCTTGGGTGGATTTTCGAAAATCTACGTGTTGCTCACTACCGGCAAACAAAACACCACTAAATTCTTCGAGAGATACGCAAATGCCATGAGTTGCTGTCACTCCTAACACAAACTTGCTCAAAACGCTGTCTGTTATGCCCCTGCCTCTCGTCAGGCCACCTGTGCTTTTCATACTGCGTATTAATGTTTGCTCAATGCACATGTCTGACCAAACACCAGTCCAAAACGAATCTGTCCTCCTTATTGTAAAGTAGCCATCTTCTGTAAATGTTTTGAACTCTTCTTCTGTCATCATAATCGGTAGTTTTAACATATCCTGTAGATATAAGTGACATGATTTGGCATAAGAGAAATGGCCACAGGCGTGGAAAAACGGCATCATTTGCTGAACACATTTGAGATAGCCATTCCAATTGCCTGATCGTTCAGCTGAGATGCATTCTTTCATCAGCGTGACCATGTTGAAGTATTGTATCCAAAGGGCTGCAGTACGGCCATTTCCCTTGGACTCCATCAGCTTGTTACCCAGTTTAATAGCAACAGCTTGTAGATTAGTGTTTTGATTTATTGAGCCTAGCAAAGGAGGATCAAATGCAAATAGTCCCATAACTTCATTGATAGCTTGCAGCTCTTCATCACTACTCTCAACTTCCTGCAATACTATTTTCGCTAAAGCTGTTTGGACTAACAAATGAGCTCGGACTGCTCTAGAGTACGCATGTCCCTGCAACATCTTCTCAACTGAAAGTGGAGCGTATATTGTCTCCAACAGCTCTTTTAAACCACTTCCGTTCATGATGAAACCGATACATCCTAAATGTGACATCAGAAGGTGAAAGCCACCAAGTCTCACGACACATTTTGACAACATGGAATCTGTTGGAGATGCTGCAACTATTTCTCTACATTTTAGATAGAGTGGCTGGTCAAACGTTATGAGCAACAGCCTCTGATCAATTTTGACACATACATCTGCTGCATACTGTAATGATGTATAAACAGTGTCATAATTAGATGGTGGTGCATTGATGAAAGGAAGCGGAATTACTTTTGTCTTTTCATAATTTTCATGTTTTGTTATTGACTGCATAAATCCTTTCCATTCAGGTACTCCAGGAAGATTCATCTACTTTGCATACATCCACAAAGTGTCACAGATGTTGGGCAAAGGTATATCCTCTGCTAATACTCACAGATTCTCCATTTTCACATTTTTAAAAGCTGTACCTGTGAATTCAAACAGCTTCAATGGAATAACTCCCAACTGCCCAACAGCCTCAGCAGTAGGCATTTTAGTTACTTTCATGATTGGCGATCCACTTTCAATATGTGCTGGTGTTACACACTTTATGCCAACCATGGAGTGAAATGTGTTGAGTCCATCCAGCGTGGAAATATTAAAATCAGCGTTATCGTAAACAAACTGACAAAACATTCCTCGTAAATCTGGTTGACCATGTTGAATGGCAGACATTTCAAGCAGTCGGGACTCATAATAGGACGAGCAAAACCCCAAATTCGAAATGAGATCGACTAAGTTCTTGTGTCCATACTTTCTGTATAAGAGCACACCAAGGTCGGTCAATATTGGGGAAACAAAAGACAGTGGACGTACTGCTGATATAATGGCATGGCCTATTGTAATGCATTTTCTTTGTCGAGCAACATCGTTTTGCTGGCTTTTCTTCTTCATGAGCACATGCTCTAGAAAACAGCTGAGAGATTTAGGAATATCACTCTTGGCATCCTTGAAAAAGTCATTACTTGGAGGATAGCTCGTAGAATCATATACTTTTGACTGGATATTCTCTCTAATTATTGCTGCTGCAGTTTGCACAATTCTTAGTCGTTCATCAGCACAATCTTTTTTTTTTTTTTTTTTTGTTTTCGTACCATGCATCTGATAGCACTTTCATTCCTGTGTCAATAAAACAAACGGAAGGAATCTTTCTTGGATTTTTAGTTATGATGATACTCTCTCCATATCTCTGTTTTAGTTTAGCTTTCACTGTCCGTACATCTGGGACACGCCCAGTTACTACGGAAAGCAAGTCAGACAAGGCATGTTGGCAATCATCATTATTTTCAAGAAATGAGCAAATTTCTTCCATAGCTTCAACAACATAATCTGTTTCTGGCCGTCGTCGTTTACCTCCTCTTGACATGAGATAAAATTTCTGTAAACAATCATGATGGTAAATTCCGGCAGCAGCAATTAAATCAACTACATTATTAAGGCGAATTTTAACTTCTTCTCCCCACTGATCATTTCTCATTTCTGCGGCTTCAGGGACTCTTTGTGTCATGGTGGGACCGTTTATTTTTAAGACTGGTACCTCATAAAATATTTTTCGCAAAGGAATTGGTTTCTTTTTTTTCTTTTTCTTTGAACTGTTCATCAATTAAATCAGTACAAAGGAAGCATCTGTTTTTGAAATCGAACTTGGGTACTGATGACCGCAGAGTAGCCGGTTTTCGACTGATTGATGGTGTAGGCTCATTTCTGAGCGTTTTTAATGCTGCATTAATGCTATCAGGTCTGGTGTAAATTTTACGGCATACAGTGTGTACTTTCAGAAACGTAATATTCTGCAACTGCTGAAATTTTTGGTCCTGTCTTTCAATACTTGCTTTTTTTAAACTTTCGATCCCTTTTTCACCCACTCGTACTACACACCATCACTTGGCTCATAAACATCTGTATCACAAATGAAACACTTATCCATTGACATGATGAGCGCAAAAGTTGTTAAATAGTATAAACTCGATGTTAACTACTATAAATGAGAACTACTATGAACACACATCCACGTCCCTGTACTGGGTTATAGAAACTAACTGAATGAACGAAAGGGTACCAGATACAAAAACAAAGGATGTGAAATTGGAATCCCCGACCCCTCGGAAACGCCACCTGCAATACAAAAATCCCGTGCTATATTGTTTACTTAAGTTTCTCTTCCCACTGATCGTAAACATTGGCTCCCGCGAGATTATTTACCACTCGTCAGTCGATTTAGCATGTTTGTAAGTACTCAGAAGTTAAGTTGTTTTCTGCTTTCTTTTTTAGTAACAATATTTAATAAATTTCGCTAGACATTGAGTAAATAAATTTGAAAAGAAAATGATTTTTTTTGCGGAAAATCCGTCAAGGCTCCGGTGCCGTGACTGACGGATAACCGAAGTTCCACTGCGTATACATGTTATTTGTAGAGAATTTTATGCTCTTTTATTTATGCTGGAGTAATTTTTTTAAAGAAAACCCACAGTTTCTGAGATATTTTCAAAAAACTAAAAAAAAGAGGGGGGACTTATTTTTGCCCCTCTCTCCCCGCTCACTTCCTATCCATCAAGACTTTTTACCCAGACATTAGTAGCTATCAATGAACAAAAGTACCAAATTTTTATCTCTGTAGCATTTATTATGGCAAACTGCCCCAAAGCGGGCTTATTTCATTGGACTAAAGGCTCCGGTCCCGTGACTGACGGATAACCGAGGTTCCACTGCGTATACATATTATTTGTAGAGAATTTTATGCTCTTTAATTTATACTGGAGTAATTTTTTAAAGAAAACCCATAGTTTCTGAGATATTTTCAAAAAACCTAATAAAAAGAGGGGGAGGCGATTTATTTTTGCCCCTTCCTCCCCCCCGCTCACATCCTATCTATCAGGACTTTTTACCTAGTCATTAGTAGGTATCAATGAGCAACTGTACCAATTTTTATCTCTGTAGCATTTATTGCAGCAAACTGCCCCAAAACGGGCTCATTTGATTGGAACTACTTTCGGAGAAACTCTTTCATGCCTGTAGATATGAAATATAAAAATATATTTCAGATGGGAAAGAGTTAACTTAAACTATTGTGGTGGATTAAATAAAGACGGCACCTGTTTTTATGTGTATTTAGCTTATGAAACTAAGTGTATAATTTGTTATCACTTGAAAAACACAAATAAGTGTGTAAATGTAGAAAAATGTCAGAATTTACACGAATTGATATGTTATTGTAATTTTCTCATAATTATAAATACACAGATAAGTGTGTAAAGTTCTAAAATCACTCAGTTTTCATAAACATTACACATTTCGTACAAAAAATTACCTGTTTTTGTGTGTATTTAGTTTATGATATCAACTTTGCAAGTTGTTACTGATTGATAAACTCAGACAAGTGTGTAAATGAAAAAAAATACCTGGATTTACTCGAATTGGAGTATTACACATAATTATAAGTGTGTAAATCTTAAAGTGTGTAGATGTTAAAAAAGGGATGGGTGTCATTAATATAATTCAGGTGTGAACTGTTTCTTTCAGTAATCCCGTTGCATAAGTATAGTACTGTAACAAAACTTTCAAAATAAAGAACTAAAACGCTTACTTTTTCTTTTGTAAGAAGCTCTGTCCCCTTCCACCCCCTTTTCAGCTAAATTAGCAGCACATGAACATTTAAAAGAAAACAGAATTAACAATTGTTTTAAGCAAGGAATTCACGGTGAAAAATGCCTAGATTTACACAAACTGATGCGTTATTGTAATTTAACATTATTATGTCTATATAGATAAATGTTTAAATCGTAAGAAAAGGCAGCGTCAAAATGTAGGTGTTAAAAAATAGAAAAAAAAATTCAAAATAATTTAGGGGCCACATTTTATATCAGTTATTCAGTTGCACAACTATAGTACTGTAGTACTGTAACAGCAGTTTCAAAACAAACAAATTTGTCGTTTGATCTGAGGCGTCCATCTATAAGTACGCAAAATTTCATGCCTGCAACCTAATTAGGGACTCACTTAGAAAGAATTGTTTAAAATACACACGTGGGAGCCCAAAGGGTTAAATATACGACTTTTTCAAAATTTTATGATTTGTCGTATGATGTGTGGTGGTCATCTATAAGTATGCAAAATTTCAAATCTCCAACATGTGTAGTTTCTGAGAACGGGCTCTGTGACGGACAGACAGACAGAGGAGCGAGACGAATAGGGTTTCGTCAGATGAACGAAACCCTAAAAAGGATTAATATAGAGCAGTAGTTCCCAACCTTTTATCGGCCATGCTCCACCAAAGCATCTATAAAGTCACTATGTCCCCCCTCCCCCGTATTCTGTAAATTATTCTCTTATTATTTAAAAAGTTAACTCTACTCACACGATGGGAGTGTAATAGTGTCTTAACAATAACTATTCTTTCGTATTTTTTAACTTATTAAACAGGTGAGTCTTCTATCACAAATGTATTTTTAACATAATTTTAAAAACTAGGGGGCTCTGCCCCCTACGAGCTACGCTCGTCAACCCCCGTTCAGACACCGCAGACTCTAAAAGTACGCTAATTTGATCGGCTTTAAAAAGATTTCGGAAGATTGAATTATAATTTAAAAACAGTGGCGATCTCCCTATAAACGGATTTCTATTCATTTCTCATTGAATGGGGAATTTTAAGGCCAAATCCGCTGCGGTACTACTTGATGAACCCGTCGACCAATTTCGCCAAATTATACAAATCGCCAAAGCACTCGCCAATTATATAAATTGACATAATTTTTATTTTAAATAACGA
This sequence comes from Maratus speciosus, assembly GCA_963932465.1. Lineage (NCBI taxonomy): Eukaryota > Metazoa > Arthropoda > Arachnida > Araneae > Salticidae > Maratus > Maratus speciosus. Next base: position 319,173,716 of record OZ010788.1, read on the forward strand.
AAGAACAAATAAATTAGTGCAACATTAATAAAAATACAAATAAAACGTCGAAATAAAAATAACTTGATGACGTAGACACGTGTAACTTGCTTAAAGTCAAGTTAATGTGACATTTACGATCAACCATTATTGGCATTTAATCTTATAGTTTGGCGAATGATAGTTTTTTGGTCGACGGGATAAATAAGTAGTACCAAAAATACATATGTCAATCGCTGTTTTCGTCTTTGACGTAGACACGTGCAACAACATTTCAAAATAAGCTAATATAAAAGGAATTAAGTAAACAGTCCTTTGTCTCCCGGTATTTTTTTAACAAAGCGAAAAGAAAGTTCTTTTAAATAAGACTTTTTAAATTAATCGTTTTTAATCTGACGTAATTTTGACCAAACTATTCTTTCTCTTTTTAATATACACGTGAAAATGCTTGTGTTAGAAATGAAATATTATTTGCGCTTTCCTAACAAAAATAGTTGAAAAGAATCCGCTCAAAATATCAAATAAATGTCTAGCGCAATTTCTGAATTTAAAACTTTTTGCAATATTATTTTGTATTCATTTTATGTAATAACTGTAATGTGACGTAAATATGACGTAATTTCTCCTATTTAAGACTTCTAACGCATGTTAATAAATTTATTATTTTACAAATTCCTTTCTCTCTTAAAATTCACGTGTAATTATAGTTTTTTTGACGTAATTTTTAATAAGTTCCTGCTTTTTGTACATAATTATTTAATTCTAATTCCAAATGATTTTTTCTGTTTATAATAGTCACGTGTAGATAAATTTTTAATTTATTTACAAGTATAAATATTTTTGTTTTGAAGCAAACATTATTGTTTCCACTGTTTATACAGTTGGCAACAGTTTAAATTAATATCACTTTCTAAAATCTGTAAAAAATATCTCTAGAAATGCTGAAAATTTGAATTTAAAATAGAAATAAAACCTCAAAAAATTAGTCAAATTAAAAAAAGAAAAACAGTCTGCACACCGGCAACTTCAAACGTATAAAATGATCTAAAAATGATTAAATTCCTATGAATAGTTTTTGCTCCTATAAAACTTTTTTAGTGGAACGATTTTGTCCAACTTTAGCATTAAATATCTCTTAAAATAATTCTTCGATTTGAAAACTGTTTGCCTCAGCGTGTTTATCAAACATTTCTGTATCATACTACCGATTTTCATATTTTTGTATGCATTATTTTTCTTAATATTAACGAAGAAAGACCTCCTGTCACAAAAAATTCAAAACCGGCGGCGGTGACAGCGGTAGTTACTTTTTTTTTTTTAGAACTAGGGGGCTCGGCCACCTACGAGCTACGCTCGCCAACCCCCGTCTAAAAGCACAATATTTGATCGGCTTTGAAAAGATTTCGGAAGATTGAATTATAATTTAAAAAACAGTGGCGATCTCCCTATAAACGAATTTCTATTCATTTCTCTTTGATTGGGGAATTTTAACGCCAAATGTACTGCGGTACTACTTTATTATCCCGTCGACCAATTTCGCCAAATTATATAAATCGCCAAACCACTCGCCAAATTATACAAATTGACATAATTTTTATTTTAAATAACGAAAGAACAAATAAATTCGTACAACATTAATAAAAATACAAATAAAACGTCGAAATAAAAATAACTTGATGACGTAGACACGTGTAACAACATTTCAAAATAAGCTAATATAAAAGGAATTAAGTAAACAGAGTCTTTGTCTCCTGGTATTTTTTAACAAAGCGAAAAGAAAGTTCTTTTAAATGAGACATTTTAAATTAATCGTTTTTAATCTGACGTAATTTTTACCAAGCTATTCTTTCTCTTTTAAATAATCACGTGAAAGTACTTTTGTTAGCAATGAAATATTATTTGCGCTTTACAAACAAAAATAGTTGAAAATATCCTCTCAAAATATTAAATAAATGTCTAGCGCAATTTCTAAATTTAAACTTTTTTGCAATATTATTTTGTGTTCATTTTATGTAATAACTATAATGTGACGCAAATATGACGTAATTTCTCCTAAGACTTTTAACGCATGTTAATGAATTTATTATTTTACAATATCCTTTCTCTTTTAAAATTCACGTGTATACTTTTTATGACGTAATTTTTAATAAGTTCCTGCTTTTTATACATAATTATTTAATTCTAATTTGAAAGTTTTTTTCCTGTTTATAATAGTCACGTGTAAATAAATTTTTAATTTGAAGCAAACATTATTGCTTGCGCTTTTTATACAGTTGGCAACAGTTTAAATTAGTACAATTTTCTGAAATCTGTAAAAAATATCTCTAGAAATGCTGAAAATTTGAATTTAAAATAGAAATAAAACCTGAAAATATGAGTCAAAATAAAAAAAATAATGCAATCTGCACTCCGGCAAATTCTAATGCATAAAATGATCTAAAAATGATTACACTGCCATGTATAGTTTTTGCTGCTATAGAACTTTTTTAGTGGAACGATTTTGTCCAACTTTAGCATTAAATATCTCTTTAAATAATTCTTCGATTTGTAAACTGTCTGCATCAGCGTGTTTATCAAACATTTCTGTATAAAACCACTGATTTTCATATTTTTGTATGCATTATTTTTCTCAATATTAACGAAGAAAGACCTCCGGTCACAAAAAATTCAAAACCGGCGGCGGCGGCGGTGACAGCGGTAGTTACTTTTTTTTAGAATAGAGAGATAGAGAGATGCAATGAGATTATACATCTTTGATTATATGCAAAAACGAGATTTGTCGTACTTTTCCAACTTAACTGAATGTTAAAGAAAAGTGTTATACAGTCTGCAATTTTATCATCACAAAATATCTTTAAAATATACTTACATTTAACTTTAAAACTGATAAATTCATACATTTTATAATGTTTTCCTGTAACTTATTAAGAGTTGGTGGAAAATCTTTGGATACGGACTTTTCTTTCTATTGATAACACAATATACAAGAAGTATTTCAAGATTATCATCTTTATCGAATTTAAGTAGCCATTATTCCGCATAACACATTATATTTTTCCTTTCCCGATATTGTTAATTGTCTTCGCGAATAGAAGTAGAAAACTCTTTCAATAAATAATTGAAAACATTACGAAAAATCTTAAAATTATAAAGAGTTTTAATACACACATATAAAAATATTTTAAAAGATCGTTCGCATAATTATTCTGGTGTTAAATCTATTTTAAAATTTCGATAGGGAACATTTTAAAAATTCAATAAAAAACTGATTTCTTAAATTTTGCTTGTATTCCATTTATTTTTAGTCTACAACATTACTCCCCCCCCCCCCCCCAAAAAAAAAGTAAGTGGTAGCGGATGAGTGAGTAAGAAATTTGGAATTGTCCCCCTAAGAAGATCAAATTGCCCCCCGGTGGGGCGTACGCCCCACGTTGGGAAATACTGATATAGAGTCATGAAAGTTCATGGCTAGAGAATATGCCATAGCTTTATTTGAAAAGCAGAGAGCATACCAAACTTTTTTAAAAATGCAGTTGATATGCAGCGTGTGTACCTCCGTATACTTACCACTACATCTCTGATCATTGCATTGCATCTGACGCTCAATTTACATGATTTCAGTTTTCTCATTGAAAGAAATGAAGATCTTTTATCTTTTATGTTTATTTTTTTGTTTAAAAAATTAAAACTTACGAAAATACATAAATATTTCTGAAAAAAGTTCTTTAAAATATTAAAAACAACACGAGCGGTTTTAGTTGTAAGGCTGAGTGTGGGAAATTGGTTTTTTTTTTTTTTTTTTTTTTTTTTTACTTTAGTTTAAAAATAGTCTCCACATTGTATGTGGAATTCAGATTACACAGGTTCCGCACATAAATTGTCGACTATATGATTTTAGGTCTCCCAAACCAACTCTAACAGAAATATGGCTTGTAGTGTATAATTTCAGATGATCTTGTTTTATCTAAAATAGGTATATCGATGATAAGAAAACGATTTGTCTTTAAAGTAAATTTCCAAATTACATTGAGTGCATACTGTTTTGTACCCATAAAACAAAACTACTAGAAAGAACAAACATGCACAGCATATGAGATTGTTCTTAATGCAATTATTTTTTTTATCATGAAAACATTTAGTTCATAATTTAAACATATCAAAGTATGAAGGTAAAGAAAACTACGTACACAAAAATCTGTCTATTTTGGCGTATTATATATTCTATGTGATTTGCATATTATGCTGAATGATGTGTATGAACAGAATATTACACGAACATCTGTGTATTTTGCATATTACGCAAATATATGTGTAATTTACACATTACACAAAAAACTGTGTAGTTTACATAGAACACAAAAGTAGGTGTTTTTTGCATAATACACAAAAATACGTGTAAGCAAAGAAAATTACCCAGACAAATGTGTAAGACTATTACACAGAAATATGTGTATTCTTGTGTGATTTACACATTAAAGTGTGTGTTTCAAGAGTTATCAGATAACTTTTACACACTTAGTGTTATCATCAAATTACACATTAAAATGTGTATTTTGAAATTTACACACCAATTTACACATATAGACAAATCGTTTTTGTATCATCTATATACCTGTTTTTTTGTGTAAATTTACACATTTTTTTTTAGAGTGTAGTAGCTGGAGAACCTAAGAAGTTGTTAAAAAAAGTTAGTGAATCGGACCATTTTTAAAGGAGCTATAACATGGGGCCCAAAAGGGCCCAACTGATAGTTGAGAGCAGGCCCTAACATGAAAACATGTTTAAATGTTTTAGTACTTAGCGTTTTAGAGCTTCAATTAGTCAAAATTAATCATAAGGTATGAAATAATCGTTAGAATAATATTTTAAAGAAATGCGAAAAAATGGGGTAAATGCTTAAAAAGGGGCCCTAGAGCCCCAATAAAAATATGAGGGTGTTAGTCTAGGGGGAAGAGTCCTAGACTCAATTTTGAAATTATGCAATGAGAAGGTGAGAAAATTAGGGTGTAAAAAATGCATAGCACACAAAAAGTTCAAGGGGCCCCGAAAAGGCCCCTACAGAACCCTAAGGTGCCCCAGGATTTTAACTGGGATATAGAAACTGGAGAATAACTAAATGGAAAAATGGTTTAAAAAATGAAGATCGGATTAAGAGGGGCAACTTATTAATAATTTATGGTGCAAAAGCTTCAAGGGGCCTTGTACTGGGCCCCAAGGGGAAAGGGACTTAAGTGACATGTAGTTTGCTGCAAATACACTTTTTAGTAGTTTTTAATGTAATCTCAGGAAGTTAGAACCATGCAAAGAAAATTGCAAGAAATTCGGATAATTTTTAAAGAAGATGTGTACCAAGGGCCCGAAGAAGAAAATTTATATTCAAAATTGGTGGTAGTTTAAGTCTGAAATATTTTTTTGTCGTTCATGTAATAGCTGGAGAACCTAAGATGTTGTTAGAATAAAAAAAGCTAATGAATCGGACATTTTTAAGGGAGTTATAATAGGGGGCCCAAAAGGGGCCAACTGATAGTTCAGAACAGGGCCCTAACATATTACAACGTTTAGTACTTAGCGTTTTAGATCTTCGATTAGACGAGATTAAGCAAAGGGTATGAATTAATCATTAGAATATAATTTAAAAGAAATGTGCAAAAAATTGGGGAAATGCTTAAAAAAGGGCCCTAGGGTCCCAATAAAAATATGTGAGTGTTGGTCAAAGGAAAAGAGTTCAAGACTTAACTTTAAAATTACGCACAGCAAAGGTGAGAAAATTAGGGTGTGAAAAACGCATGGCAATAAAATATATAAGGGGCACTGGACCGGGCCCTACGGGACCCTAGACGGGCCCATGGCCTTAACTGGAATGTAGAAACGGGAGAATAACTAAATGGAGAAAGTATCCCAAAAATGAAGATCGGATAAAAATGAAGCAATTTATTAACAATTTAGTGCACTAAAACTTCAAGGGGCCCTGTACTGGGTCCCTTGTAAGGCTGCCAGGGTCTTAACTGAAATGTAGAAAAGGAGCAGAAACTAAAAGGAGAATTCGCCCCGAAAACGAAGAAGATCAGATAGAAAAGAGGCATGTTATTAGCAATTTAGTGCACTAAAACTTCAAGGGGCCCTGTACAAGGTTGCCAGGGTCTTAACTGAAATGTAGAAAAGGGGCAGAAACTGAAAGGGGAATTCACCCTAAAAACGAAGAAGACCGGATAGAAAAGAGGCATGTTATTAACAATTTAGTGCACTAAAACTTCAAGGGGCCTTGTGCCGGGCCCCTTGCAAGGGTGCGAGGGTCTTAACTGAAATGTAGAAATGGGGCAGACACTGAAAGGAGAATTCACCCCAAAAACTAAGAAATCGGATCAAAAAGAGGCATGTTATTAACAATTTAGTGCACTAAAACTTCAAGTGACTTTGTACTGGGCCCCTTGACAGGATGCTGGTCTTAACTGGAATGTAGAAATGGGGCAGAAATTGAAAGGAGAATTCACCCCAAAACGAAGAAGATCGGATAGAAAAGAGGCATGTTATTAACAATTTAGTGCATTAAAACTTTAACCCTTTGTTGCATACTGTCCATTACAGTAGACAAATTTGGCAATTTTTTGTTACCCAACCTATTTCATTCACAGTTCCTATTTAAAGCTTATGCTATTTTTTGACATTCATGCTTTCAGGGAAAAAATCGATATCGCTCCGCGAGACGGTTAACTTACTTCTTGAGATAGAATTATTATTGACGTCCCATCAGAAAGCCGGTAAGTTGTTCAGCATGAACTAAAATGACTCTAAACCTATAATAATATTATTTAAATGATACTTCGTTCATTAATTATTGTTTTTAAATGTCTTGGCCTAATAGACAATTGAAAAACAAGTATGAAAAACTTTTTTTGTTTATTTTATGGAAGTTTTTACACAATGTCCACTATAGTGGACGCCATGCACAGCATCAACATTATGACATTTTACTCTGCTAACTGAAGTGGACGTTATGAGTGTAAACAGCGAAAATTTTAAAATATAAATTTGACGTGTTTTTGATAGTATGCAGGCATATTTTATATAAATTTTCATCTCTTTCACATTTTTAAGGTTATAATTGCCTGATTTCATTTATTTATGCAATTTATTAGTTTTAAAAAAAATCACATATGTGTTTTGTTTGAAATAGTTGAATCTGTATGACAATATTGAAAAAACAATAAAATAACAATAAAGAATTTTTAAATTGATATCTACAAAACGTTTAAAAAAATATATTTTATTAATTGAAATGGACCAGACAGCTCTAATTGAAGATTATAACCAAAATATAGGAGGAATAGACAAATGTAACATGTTATGTGCATTATACAGAACTCACCTGAAAACCAAGAAGTAGTATAAAAGAATTATATTCCATTTAATTTATGTAACTGCTGTCATTGCGTGGCTTTTATACAGAAGCTTGTTTCCAAATTGCGACATACAATTTGGAAAATTTAAACTGGCTGTAGTAAGTGGACTCATTCACTCAGTGACGCGACAATCTGCTGAACCGCATTTGATTCCAGGCTCTGAAGAATGTAATGTGTTGGAAGACAAACAACTAAGACAATTGCCAGTAAGAGCAAATTCTGTACACAAGGACACCAGATATGACAAGATGGAACACTTTCCCTGTCAAAAATCCCAAAGTGCACAACGATGCAAGATGGAACTATGTAAAAGAAAGTCAACATATTCATGTGTAAAATGTAAAATTTACCTTTGCATCAATGCATAAACGGACTGTTTTCACAAATTTCATCATCAATGAATATTTTCTCAATTTTAAGCATAAATATTTTTAGAATATGATAATCTTCAGGAAGAAAACTAACATAAATCTTATTTTTCTGACAGCACTACGTTTCAATTCTGTGTTCATAGTGTCCACTATAGTGGACAAGCTGTAACTCAAATAATAAAAAAATATTACACATAAAATATTTTTTTTCTCTTTCAGCATGATCCTTTTAGTAGGAAAATACTAAATTTAACGTTGGGGATTTGCCAGTTTTAGAATATGCAAAAAAGGGTTAAGGGCCCCTTGCAAAGATGCCAGGATCTTAACTGAAATGTAGAAATGGGGCAGAAAGTGAAAGGAGAATTCACCACAAAAACGACGAAGATCGGATAGAAAAGATGCATTTTATTAGCAATTTAGTGCATAAAAACTTAAAGGGTCCACAGAGGCTCTGGCCCTTAAAAAATTAAAAATATGAGCCTCAGGTGCATCAGGACCTGTCTTGGGCTATTCACATCTAAATTTTCAGACTTCTATGAGCAGTAGTTTTCGCTAGCCATCACACACAGACAGACAGAGGGATTTGTTCTTTTATTAGTATAGATACGTTAAAAAAATAAAGAAAAACACTTACCTGAATTAAATATTACAAGGAAAAATTTTCCTACTGTATCACAACACAAAAACAAAGGTGCATTAACTTTCATTTAATCGCAATTTAACAACTTGAAGTTAAGCAATCATTTCAAGAAAATACGAAGCTTAATGCCATCTTGATAGAAATAAAGATATTGTAGTTCCTCTAAAGTCCATGACGTACCAATATCCATATTCTTACAAGAAGACAACTTTAGAAACCATAGATCAGACTAAGCTTAATTTCAAAACATTCTTTTTAACTTTACTGGCACTTAAATGTGAAAGCCATTTGTAATGGGGGAAAACAAAAGTTCTTGATTCATAGCAACATACTATACAGAAATGCTGTTTTTATCTCACCGACTCGCATATCTATTAGGGATACACCGAATATTCAGTATTCACCAATACAATCGAATATTCAGTTAGGCCGAATATCAAACTATTTGGCCTGTCAAATATTCATCCGAATATCAAATTATACAGCCAAACCGAAAAAAAAAAAAATAAAATAAAATAAATAAATAAATAAACTTTACACAACTTCTACTTTTAACTGTCAATTAATAAAGATATTCAGAATAATTAAGAAATATAATCATTACTTGGAGTTTGAAAAGCAACAATTAAGAAAATTAAGCATTAATTACGACCCCCATAGGAATTAATGACATACAAATGCTAATTTCTGAATGTTGTTTGGTAATAACCTTTTCTTGCTTTTCCACAAACAAACGTATTTCCAAATAAAATGGAACAAACTTTCAGAAGTGATAATAGGTATCAAGACAGACAAATTTTGTCCAGGAAATCAGGATCATAATTCATTCATTTAGTCAAATAATACAGCGTATCTCACTCCAAACCGAATTTGAGCTTCTATTTGTTACACTAACAATAATGGAGATAATGTAACAATATTTTCAACAGACTTATTTTCATTCCTATCAAATATGACAACATTTTGCGAATTGCTGGAATGCCACTATTCATATCCAAACAACATTTAAACATTCCATCACACAGAATGCAGTTGACAGCACATACTGTGCCACTCACAAAAATTCGATCGCTTCAAATGATGTTCATCCTGGTATAAACATTTCATACAAGCAAAGTTAATATGATGAAAATCTCGCTAAAATATCTTCATTATTGTTAAAGTTCTGAAAAAAAAATTCAATTTCAGCTTGTATTGACAAACCCCGTAATTTTCATGGAATAAGTGGATTGAGATGCTGGTTTCCTGTACAAAAAAAATTGTTTGTCTTGACCACATTATCTTCCCTGATAGTTTGTTTCAAGATTTTAAGAACACCCTGTATGTTTACAACCTCTGAAAATGATTGCATACTCCAGACACTGCTCTTTGGAACATTAAAAACTTCCTTTCTGAATTAAAAGGAGCTGGAAATTTATGCTTGTTGAGCTGCCACCATTTGTATTATTTATTTTTTACTTTAGTCTCTTCCTGACAAATAAATACTATATGACTGTAAGATTTTCCTTCAAAGTTACACTTTGATTTTAAAATACTTGTTTCAGAATATAAGAATCTTATTTATTTTAATTTACAGAAGAAGCCCTAAAGTTTTAAGACTATTATCTTCTTAAATAACTATACAAAATATAGATTTTTTTGAGTAAAGTTTACTTTTAAAAAGGTCTTGTTCATCAAAATAGAAGTATTTGTGTTAAATATTATGTAAAATCAATTTAAAAATGTAACTTTTTAATACCTTTATACTCTGAAATATAGGAGAATTCTGTCAGCCAAATATTCGGTATTTGGCCGAATAGTTATTATTCAGTTAGTCGAATATTTGGTATTCAGTCTACTAGTTACTATTCGGCATACCTGTGGTCCAAATATTCAATATTCAGTTTACCTTTGGGTCAAATAATCGGTACATCCTTAATATCATGGAAAAGCCAAACAAATCATTTCATCATTCAGGACCTTTCGCTAGAAAAACCACATCCAAAGAATCACCCACTCTATTGATAAAACATGAAATTCCAAATAGCACTTCATGAGTACAAATGTCCAAGAATTATGACCACAAGCGAAGTTTGAAGAGTTTATCATTAAAATATGAAGCAAAATGTAGACTAAACTTCTAAGCTTTAAAAGAAGATCATAACTGCATGCATGTAACTGCAATAATGCATTACGAAAAGCGAGAAAAAGTGACAAAAAAGGTGGCTAAAATATGCCAAAAAAGTGAAGGGACGAAAACAAGACAAAAAGTGATGAATAATACATAACATACAGATTTTTTTAATTAAAAACACTTTTCTTAAGCAAAATAATTTCTACATATGTAGTTTTAATAAAGAATGCATGTTCTTTGTCAGCAATAGTAATTTTTATAATTATATCAATAACCAATAATCAATCAATTTTTAAGCGTATAAAACAAGCAAACAACAACAACAAAAAAAAACATCAGCACATACTAGAGATGAGCTCGGGCTCTTTTTTCGGAACCCAAGAGCAATGACTTGAAATCAGAGCCTGAAAAATTTTGTGTCATCAGAGTCTGAGCCCAATACTGAAAGTTTGCAGTAGAAAATCGTTAATAACATTTTTAAATTGTTTCTACATTAATGTTCACATTCAAAGATCTTTTCTTACATAGAAATAATTATTAATCCTAAATACTCTCTCATGACAATGTTTTGTGATTTTTATGAGCCTGAAAATCTGTTTAAAATAGCAGTTTTGTTTTTTATACCCAACCATTGCAGAAATCTAAAAAAAAAATCACAATTCTTATTGTTTTAAAATATTGTACAACTATGTCAATAAACAATTAAATTTAAAAAATCAAAAAACGCGACTGCATAAAAAGCGAACTAATTAATTATTTCTCATCAACGTGAAACATTTTTTTTTTTCAATTCCTACTATTAGCTCACACTCTCGCTATACAGGGTGTCCGGTCTCAACGGTGTCCAATGGCTAATTCCTAAACCGTTAATCATAGACATATAGTTCCAATTAGAAAAATGTTTTAAATGAGGTAAAGAAGTATTTTTAAAGTGATTTAAGTCAAGAAAAACATTTATTTAAAAATTACGAAATTTAATTTTTTATACGGTCCTTCGGTCCTATAAGTGATATTTAGTAAACTTTTCCTATTTCTCTAACAAGTACGGCAAAAAAAGTCCCATTCATCTAACTCTAAAATTGACCGAGTTATGACATTTTCAATTTTATGACTTAAACCACTTTTCTGTAACCGAAAACAGATGAGTTGGACCAACCTTTCAGGGGTCGTACACGAAGTGCTTAAAGTATTATAAAGGGCGTCCACTCCAAACGATGTTTAATGGCTAATTCCTAAACCGTTACTCAAAGACACATAGTTCCAATTACAAAAAGGTTTTAAATAATGTAAAGAAGTATTTTTAAAGCGATTTAACTGAAGGTGCTGCCCCCTATAAATATTACGGTGGTGTTAATTTTTAATATTTAACTTTGAGATTGGTTAAAATAATTAAAGAAGTGAGTTTCAAAACTCGCCTTATCGAGAAAATCAAATTTTGGGAAATCGCATAAAACCTAATGCGTCCATTGGTATTCATTGAAAATTTGGAGATTGTAGTGTTTGACTGGTACAGTTATACCAATAGAATAGATTGATAGAGAAACACGATTTTTTTAATTTTGGATAAGGCGAGTTTCGAAACTGATGTCCTCAATTGAAATTTGACATTTTTTGGATAAGGCGGGTTTCGAAACTGATGTCCTCAATTGAAATTTGACATTTTTTCTTGTTTGCTTGTTTTTTTTTTTTTTTTTTTGGTAAGGAAATGAGTTTGTTTCTATTGATGATTTTATTTTAAAAAGTTGTATTACTTTAGCTTTTAACTTACGACATTCGTATGCATGTCTTCCTAATTCAAAATTTGTATTCCAATTTTAACTCACTTCCAAATATCCGATCAAGAATAAATTTTGCATAATTATGTACCATTTATATTTATTTTACAGGACCACTCCAAAAATTTTGTATACATTATTGCCTACAAACAAAAATTTTAAAATCAAAATAAGTAACATTTATGTAAGGCATAGAGATTCACAATGTAATTTTTCCAAATGAAAGTGCGTTGCGTTTATATTTTTTATACAGTGTCGCACAAAAGAAGTCAGATACATTACGATGTATGAGCAGGGATTGTATATTATACATTTTGATGATATTATGCTTTTTTCAAATTCAACTTTTTAGTTCTTTATAAAATCTTGTTTGAAAAAAAAATATTTTAGAGACCAAAATCAAACCAGTACTTTTGGAAATAATATTATCGGATATGGAGGTCGTATTAAGTGGCATCCCAGGTTGCCAGATTTGAATCTTTTAGATTTTTTTCTTTGGGGTTTTCTGAAAAATAAGGTATATGAAAGAGAATCCACTAGTCGAGCAGATTTGTGGAATCGTATTGCTATGGCGTGTAGATCTGTAACACCTACAATGTTGAAAAAAGTAGAAGAAGAATTTATTTCACATGTACATTTCTGCATTGTAGCCGAAGGCACGTCACTTCGGGCACGTTTTAAGATAACCGTAATTTTTATTAAGTTTTAGATTAGGTAATCTAGCTATGTATCATTTTCTAAAGAGTTGTGACTGTTGCTTTTATAATCATTTAACAAAATTTCTGTTATTTTTTTTTACTTATATTTTTAGTACAAGTTGTATATTTTGTTTTAATATGTCAGAATGAACAAAAATCTCAAAATATATTTGTAATGTTAATTTACTCTCAATGTTTAATGTTAAATTTATATCTGACGATTATTTTTATTTCTAGTAAATTTGTGACTGACCCCTATTTTGCAGCAAAAAAGATACTCCAACTTTAAACATCTATTACTCGGTCAGTTTTAATCACAGAGGAATGGGACTTGTTTTGTCTTACTTGTCAGTGCAATAGGATACTTTTACTAAATATCACTTATAGGACATGGGGACCGTATAAAAATTTAAATTTCGTAATTTTTTAATAAATGTTTTTCTTGACCGAAATCGCTTTAAAAATACTTTTTTACCTCATTTAAAACATTTTTCCAATTGGAACTATATGTCTATGACAAACGGTTTAGGAATTAGCCATTGGACACCGTTGAGACCGGACACCCTGTATATATCTTGTTCAAATTTTCAATCGATAATAAAATACTTATTTTTCATCCAATCAAGCTCAAATAAATTTTTTTAAACTTGTAGTGGATGTCACTTGATGTTAATCCAATTTTTTTCAAATATTAATTCATTATAATTAATTAATTTTCAATAATCGAGAGAGTCCCCTTCTTGATCAAGGTTTTTTAAGACCGAGAGAGCCCTCTTCTTGATCAAGGCACTTTTAAGCGCCACTCAAAAGGAAAGAAGAATGGGGGGAAAAAAATTCTCTTATTGACCTAAGTAGGAATTGACTTAAAATATTTTTTCTTTATATTACTTGTTTATATTACTAACCTATTTTTTTGTTATTATTTACTTGTATTGATGACTTTTAAGTTGTGTTTAACTGTTAGTTCCTATCTATAAACACTGTTTTGATGAGGTCTATAGATGTCTATGATGGTTAGAGTTGCAGTAAAGCTATAGATCCACAATATATAGACAACTTCCAGGTTGTATAATATTTTAACGGAGCTTCTGACTGTAAAACAGTCAATGAAACATCGTCCTCATTTTGAAAGACTTATCCAATGATATGGCATGCCACTCAATAGGGTGGGTAAATGTTTTTTTCATCCCTACCACCATTTTGTATTTTACGGCCACCATTTTGAATTTATAAAAACAAAACCTAGCCTATAACCATCGGACCGTTAAGACGAATCGATAGAGACCTCATTCATTAAAATCCATCCAACCGTTGGGATGTTTCAAGGGTATAAAGAAATCCACATACACAGATACGCATGAAACACATAACCCTTCTTTTCAGTCGCGTAAAAAGACATGATTTCTGTTTTCTACTCTGGAAAAGGACTTTAAACAGAAAACGTGGATAAACAAAAGATATCCCATGGTTTCTTTATGTTACTAACAATGGGTGTCAAAAGGCTTCAAAATCAGACGGAATATTTCTCCTTATATCCAACAATAACAAATGAATTTCCTTTCAAACTAATTTTTAAAGACTTGTAAAACACTTAAAGATACTTAACTACATTCTTGTTTCTCTCTATTAGTACGTTTTATTTCTTCTTTTTTAGGTGCGTTCGTGATTATATAAATACATAGCACCTATAGTCGTCATTCAGTCCATCGGTCTGTCTGTTGGTCCGTTTATCTGCCCGCATATGGCAGAACAAAAACTACCCAACCGAATGGTCTGAAATTTTAAATATATAATTGTTGCAAAATTTTATCAAGTCATTTCAAATTTTAGGAAAATCGGATGTATAGTTTAATTACAGGGACCATCAAATTTTTCCGTTACATTACGCCAATGGGAAGAAATTATTGCAAGTGCATTTTAATGATGTTACAACCTTCCGAATGGTCTGAAATTTTAAATATATAATTGTTGCAAAATTTTGTTGACTCATTTCCAATTTTATAAAAATCAGATGTATAGTTTAATTACAGGGACAGTCAAAAGTTTTCTGTTACATTACAGCTAATGGGAAAAAAATTTTTCAAGTACATTTTAATGATGTTACAGTCCTTTGAACAGCATGAAATTGATATGCACTTATGAAGTGCACTAAAATATACATTCAGTACAATATGCGGTGCAAAAAATATTTATAAAACTACTAACAGTACGAACGCGCCTCATTTGCCATGTTTGACGAGCAATTTCCAACTTGTTTAATTTGTAAATAAATAAAACTTTCACTTTAAGCCTGAATGAAGGTTGGTATGAAAACTGAGCTCAAGCTCATTTCGGGACTGAGTTTGGCCCTTCTTTAGTGCATAGTAGAAATAAGTTTAGTTTACAGTTTTTTTTCGAAGTCAGTAGAAAATAGTTAATAACATCTTTTAATTATTTCAAGATTAATTTTCTCCTTTAAAAATTTTATTAGACAGAAGTAAGTATTGATCCCTTTCATGATAAAATTTTGTGATTTTCATATCCCTGAAAATCTGCTTACAATAGCAAATGTTTTATTTATACCCAACCACTGGCAGAAATCTGCAAAAATCACAATTCTTTTAAAATATCATTGTAAAACTGTGACAGAAAGACATGAGTTCTGTTTGCTAGCAATTCTGGTAAAAGACTTCAGAGAGAAAGTGAGAATAGCATATCCCACAGCTTTTGTATTTTATTAACACTCACTGTAAAAAGACTTCAGAATCAAAATATTTTTCCTTATATTGTATCAATAACAATTCAATTTCCTTTCAAATGGATTTTAAAGGCTTGTAAGACACTTTGTGAAACTTAAGATTACATTCTTGTTTCACAAATAGCAAGTTTTTTTTTCTTTTTTCAATTTGTGAATAAATAAAACTTTCACTTTGAACCTGAGCCCAAAGACTGGTATAAAAATCGAGCCCAAGCCTGTTTGAGGACTGGGCTGCGGCTGAGTTCATCTCATCTCTTATTTCATATATCAGTTTTGATACCATAATTAGCACAGTCAGCAAAAAAGATGAAGCCGCAGTACTCCACCCTTCTCGGCTGCTTTAATCATGTGACAATTCAACAATTAGTGGAAACCAGCATATCCTGATCACATGACAACCAAAAGGGATACCGGTATTGTGATTTGTCTCTTTTGTAAACTGTGATATTTATTTACCGATGTCAATACAGATGGTGACAGAGCTCAAAATTACTTTGTATAAATCAGGCATGAGATTGCAAACAAATGAAACTAGTATGTTGTGGCCATCACAAAACTTTCTTCTATATAAATCACGTCAATTAAATCATTTAAATAGTAAAAGAAATTACATCAATTTATTCATATAAAAGTATACCTGAATTTGAAGTTTGATGAAAATTCGTGCATTACTTATTGAGATAGAGATATAGGGGAAATTCTGAAAAATGCAGCATAGCAGCGCAACCTGTTGAGCGATTTGCACCAAAACACAAACAGCACTAATTCATATTAAGGTATACCCAGGGTCGGACTGGGCTAGGGAAAAGGGCGCAGACCTTGGATTTTCAGAGGGCGTAAAAATTTTAACGAACTTAAGACAACTTTTACTTGCCTGTATTGTACCTGTGTTGACAAAGTTTAACACATTCGCATAGCAAGAAGTATAAAAATGGCTTGATATTATATATCCGAGTCTAGATAGAAAACTTCGCTATATTCCATGTGAATGTTTAAAGTTCCATCAAATCTACACATGCTATGAAATTGTCTAAAGCAAATCATGTAATATCTAAAAGCTCCAGTAAGCTAAACACAGACTACCTTGTATAATATATGACTGATATCAAGGCTAAGACTTTCTTATTACATTCTTTCGACAATAGTTACCTGGTAAGAGTCCTATGGGAAAAAAGTGATCATACCCAGGGATTACAATCCCGGGATCCCGCATCATTTTTAATACCGAAAATCCCGGGATCTTGTCTGCCAAATCCCGGGATTTTCGGGATTGTCCTTTTTTTCAAATGGAACAATATTCAGCTGAAATTAAAAAAATATATTTATAGACTTTCTTTTTTGGAAAGAAAAAGAATTAATTTTTATGAAATTCATATATCCTTGAAAAAATATACATATTTCAAGTATTTTTTACATATTTCAAAGCAATTAAATCGCTTAACATGGAAACCTTTTGACTTGCAAACAGATGTAACCCGCTCGGCTATTATTCGGGAACAATGAAATCATTTGTTTATTTCGATTACGCCGCGTTTAGAAAGCCGGTCGTTTCAGCAACTGGAAATCACAAAATTTCGAATTAGAGTTTACTGATAAGCGTCGCATTTGAGTTTCATAGTCATTATTATGTGCTAACTTCTTTGCTTTTCGGGCGTTTATACTTATTTTGCTTTAAAGATGTTTAATGAAAAGGATTTTGTAGCTCATAGGAAAGATAATGATATATCTTCAGTATGGCACTGCCATCTAAGGTCAAAAGATGAAAAAAATCGCTAAACGTAAAAGAGATAGCCAAGTGCTTTAAACGTTAGGTGGATCGGCTAAGGGTTGCGTGCAGATTTATCGACGAAACATGGTACTAAAGTTTAGAAAGAATTTAATACATCATCTCTTCCTTCCACACGTCAAGATTGCATAAAAGATGCATTGCTTTCTAAAAAGCGGAAAACAGAAAATTATTTTAGTAGTGATAAGGAATCACTGGATTTAATTTTATTGCGAATGACAACTAAAGACTGTTTTTTATTTAACTTCAACTGATTTAAGAAACTTACTAATAGCTAAAGGCTATAATGATTTGCCAAAATCTGCAGTATGAATTCGAAATCGTGTAGTGAACTATAGTCCCATAATAAAAGAATTAATTACAAGTGAAATACAAACTTTTAAAAATTGAGGAAAAAAATTTAGTTTGACTTTTGACGAATGGGGGTCATTCCATGTCAAATCAACGTGGGGTCTGGACCTCAACATCTCAGATTTCCACAATTTTTGGTTTATAGTTTGTATCCATGAAGTATATGAAAAATCTATTTTTTTTTATTTTTTTTCCCTAGCGGATTTGTTTTTACGGAATTTTAAAAATTGCCAAAAGTACCAAATTTAACCAAACTCTCAATCACAAAATCCTTTACAATTCTTTAACAAATTGGGCTAGAGAGTTAAGTTATATTTTATTTGAAAGCTCTTTTTATGGGCTTTAATATGATATGCAACACTAACAATTTTGTGTATAATAAATTTTTTGACAAATTTTCAAAATTTTTGAATTTAAATTTTTCAAAAACACCATCTTTATTTTTTTTCAAAAAAATATATGTTAATCTTTGACTTTTTGGCTACAAGTATGCCAAATTTCAAGATGGAGAAATGATGGGGTTTTGAACTATTTAATTTTTAAATATGAGTTATACATGAAAAATTTCAAGTATCAGGGCAAAATTAACAATTGTACAATTTCTTTCCATATATAATTCACACTTCTTTTTCATTAAAAATTTCAGAGTTTGATGCTAAGCAAATTTATTTCTAAGGCATGAAAATTTTCTAAAGCATATTTCTCAAAATATAATTATATAATTTGCCCGTAAGGGGACTCTTCATTCACTTGAAAGCACCTGATCGGTAAAGTTAATCCTATGGGCAGGTTGTTTTCGAATTTTCCGTTTAAATTTGAATATTTTTAAATGATTTTTTTTACATAGGGATAGTTGATGTCGATCTCTCATATGTATATTTTTTACATTTTCGATTTTGGTTGCAGATTTTTTAATAAAGGTACTTTCACTTTCAGACCGGTTTCGAAAGTTACAGTACCTTTATTAGAAAAATCTACAACCAAAATCGAAAAATTACAAAAATTCCCTATTAAAGATTGACCTCAGCTATCCTATGAAAAAAAAAATTGTTTAAAAATATTCAAATTTAAATGAGAAATTCGAAAACAGCCTGCCCATAGGTTTAGCATTACCAAGCACATATTTCAAGTAAGTTTGCCATTGGTTCATTTCAAAATCATTTCGCACATTCCCAAATCGTTATAATTTTTTTTTTTTTTTTTTTTTTTTTTTTTTACATATAGAAGGATAACTATTTAATAAACAAGCTTCATTTTACTTTAATCAAATGCTTTAACAAAGAAGTCTTGAATTACTACTATTAATGATGTCAGAAGATAAGAAAGACTGGGCATTATTTTCTGTTAAATGCTGCAATCCCTATAAAGGTTGGTTGTATTGAGTTTTATTGCACAAAATCCCTTTAGGGACATGCATTGCCAAACAAAGAATAAAACAAAAATGAGTTTAAGAAAAAGACATAATTAAATGAGTTAAAATGGAAATAGAAAAGCTATATAGATGAGGTAACTCATTCAGATCAGTCCCTATAAAAAAACAATCCATTCAAAATCAGGAAAACTTAGGAATGTAACAACTTGGTAGTGCAGTTTAAGATTTAATATTCAAAAGGACATGAAAATATGTGATGGCTGTAGAATTAAACTATCAAAAGATAGAAGTGCCAGGTCAAAACACTCTTCACTTACTTGAAATATGTGCTTGGTAATGCTAAACCTATGGGCAGGCTGTTTTCGAATTTCTCATTTAAATTTGAATATTTTTAAACGATTTTTTTTTTTCATAGGATAGCTGAGGTCAATCTTTAATAGGGAATTTTTGTAATTTTTCGATTTTGGTTGCAGATTTTTCTAATAAAGGTACTGTAACTTTCGAAACTGGACTGAAAGTGAAAGTATCTTTATTAAAAAATCTGCAACCAAAATCGAAAAAGTAAAAAATAGACTTATGAGAGATCGACATCAACTATCCTATGTAAAAAAAATCATTTAAAAATATTCAAATTTAAACGGAAAATTCGAAAACAACCTGCCCATAGGATTAACTTTACCGATCAGGTGCTTTCAAATGAATGAAGAGTACCCCTTACGGGCAAATTATATAATTATATTTTGAGAAATATGCTTTAGAAAATTTTCATGCCTTAGAAATAAATTTGCTTAGCATCAAACTCTGAAATTTTTAATGAAAAAGAAGTGTGAATTATATATGGAAAGAAATTGTACAATTGTTAATTTTGCCCTGATACTTGAAATTTTTCATGTATAACTCATATTTAAAAATTAATAGTTCAAAACCCCATCATTTCTCCATCTTGAAATTTGGCATACTTGTAGCCAAAAAGTCAAAGATTAACATATATTTTTTTGAAAAAAAATAAAGATGGTGTTTTTGAAAAATTTAAATTCAAAAATTTTGAAAATTTGTCAAAAAATTTATTATACACAA
Source organism: Maratus speciosus (assembly GCA_963932465.1). Classification (NCBI taxonomy): domain Eukaryota; kingdom Metazoa; phylum Arthropoda; class Arachnida; order Araneae; family Salticidae; genus Maratus; species Maratus speciosus. The sequence continues at coordinate 319,194,015 of OZ010788.1, forward strand.
AATTGTTAGTGTTGCATATCATATTAAAGCCCATAAAAAGAGCTTTCAAATGAGATATAACTTAACTCTCTAGCCCAATTTGTTAAAGAATTATAGAAGATTTTGTGGTTGAGAATTTGGTTAAATTTGGTACTTTTGACCATTTTTAAAATTCCGTAAAAAATAAACCGCTAAGAAAAAAAAATTTAAAAATTAGATTTTTCATATACTCCATGGATACAAACTATAAACCAAAAATTATAGAAATCTGAGATGTCGAGGTCCAAAAATTGCATTTTTCTCGTTGATTTGACATGGAATGACCCATGGACATTTACTGCAAACAAGCGATTTATGAATATTAATGTCCATTCAAGAAATTTAAATTTGAACAAATTCAGGAATTTAGGCCTTATGCGCGTATATGGATCTTTTACAGCAAAGAAATGCATTGAAATGCTAAGAGAGCACTTAAACCAATATGACATTTCCCTAAAAACAGACAATGTTGCTATCATAACTGGGACATGAAGATGAAACTTTAGATGCCGTCATATTTCTTAGAACATATTTTCAAAGGAATGCCGATTAGTTAGGAAACAGTGAACTATTCAAAATAATCTTTTTTTTTCACGAGGTACGTAATAATTTTTTATATTATGCAACGTTTTCGAATTTTAACAGCTACTCTGTTTAGAAATTTAAACTATACATCTATGTATTATTTTATTTTATGTGTGTGTGTGCTAAGTTCTTTTATTACAAGAAAAATATCATCATGTTAGGGAAAATCTTGCGTTTGCAATATCCTAGAATTACGAACTTTAATTACGTGGGTATGAGAATAATTCATAATTTAATTCGTGATATTAATTAGTTTTTAATATTGTAAATATTAAGCTATTCAAAAACTTGTTTAACAGGAAATAAAAGAAATTATCTAGAAGATGAAGCATAGACATTTCATATTTTTTGTTGCATTTTCAAACATCAACAGCATATTTCTTTCAATTTTCAATTGTTCTAATTTATCCTATAATTTTTGATAATTAATTGAAGTTATTTTTTTTTTAATTTGGTATATTTTCATATGTAAATTAGACTGTAATTTTGCTTTGACTTTTCTATTATATTATGATATTTAGCTATTGTAAAAATTGATGATCTTACAGAAATTCTAATTTTACTAATCCCGGGATTGAATCTAAGAAATCCCGAAATCCCGGGATTGGAAATTAGTCTTGGGATTGTAATCCCTAATCACACCCCTAGCAATTTTCCTTCAAGCGTATAAAAAAAGACATAGGGAACAAGACATTGGGAATATTAATGACTATTAAATGCTATTCATATATTTTGTTTTGGGACATATCAAATTTGTCTACATATTAAAAAATGCCCGAACGTTGATTTTTCAAATGGTAAAATTCACTTTTGACACCTTATTCGAATTCCTTGCCTGCCAGGAAAGAGATATAGTTTATATACTTTTCTTAAATCTTAACAAGGTTATAAAAACAAAATGTCTTAGGGGTTAATCCATACATTTCTGAAAATAAAATGAAGATCTTTCAAGAAAATGTTCAGAAACACACTCAATTAGTCACCAGTAAAATTATACTGGAAATTTAAATTTATAATAAATTTATTTTACATTAAAGAAAATTCTACAAAATGTTTTTGGTACGCGCCTACAATTTCTTTCAGTGGCTCATTTGATAACAGAAGACGGTCCCCTTAAATTATATTAAAAAACAAAATTCCTCTATATCTCGAAAACTAATTATTCAAATAAGCTGTAAACGTACACGTCGATCTTTTTCACGATTGTAGTTTGAAGATTCAAAAATTAATATAGGTCATAAATCATATTTTTTAATAAGAATTTATTAATAGTTTTCATAATTAAAAAAAAAAACGCTTTTGAATAGAAAAAGAAGTCTCTAATATATTTTTGTCTATTCAATGTATCTCTTTCATAAATTAATGAAAAATCAGTCAGATGATTTTTATGAAGATGTAATTTAATGTTTGTCAAATGGATTTAACTTTAGCATCCTCAAACTCTTCTAAGTCCATAAAGATTTAAGACTGGGTATATAAACTATCCCTTTTTCCGGGCTATCTCATTCCTAAAAACTCAAATAATTTGGTCAAAAATGGGTGTTATTGTTTGAAAACTCAAAGTTGGTGCAATTTTTATTCTAGATGACTTCGGAAACATAATTAATGACAATTAATAGACTTTATTTGCAGTCGATTGCTACCTATAGATTTTTTACGGAACTTTTTAGCAGAATTAGTAAGAGGTAGGCACTTTTTCCACTTATCGCCAATAATACACTAAGGATCGGTAGAAAAGTAACAAGGTTTTTTGCACCAGGCGCTAAATTAAGTTGCTGCGCTGCGGCTAAGGGCTTCAGCCGTTTAAAAAAATTACATTTATTTAACGTAATATGAATTTGTTATCAAATCAGTTAAAAATGTGACAAATTCAATTTCTATTATAATCTGACAGTAATTACTGTGTATTTACTACAGTTTTTTTTCTTTCTTTCTTTTCTTTCTTTCTTTTTTTTTTTTTTTTTTTTTTTTTTTTGTAACAAAGTATTTTAAATGTTTTATCTGCAGGTGTCTCCCTCATCACACACACACAAATATTCTGAATACAAAATTTGTTTAAAAATTTTTTGAAAACTAAAGCTCATGCTTCTTCTCTCTTTTATGAAAGTACCACATATTCTAGGGCATTTGAATGTTAAAATATAAGGATATTTGAATGTAAAAATAACACTTGCTTGTGAAAATAATAATTACACTGTCAACATTTGACATAAGGAGAATCAGGGGGAGAAATAAGTTAAATAAATAAATAATAGTTTTAAATAGAAATTCCGGTATAAAATATTTTTATAACACTTCAGTAAAATTTCCGGCGGTTCTAGTGTTAAACACCCATAAAATGCTGAATTGATATTGTACTATAAGATGGTTTCTTTAGAAAAAGTACACCTCTCTTGTGTTGCCTGTTATTGATTGATGATCATCCCTAAACGAATTAGCGAGATTTAGTGCACTAATCAGAATGCATTGTGTACAACGAGAAAAAACATATTAAAGCGGCTTAGGCACTTAGGGGAGCAAAGTTTTCCCTGGATGAGGGCGCACCGGCCTTCGGGCCGATGGGCCAGTCCGAGCCTGGGTATACCGGAATCTGAAGTTTCATGAAAATTGGTGCATTAGTTCTGGAGCTAGAGCTATTGTAGAAATCACAAAAAATGCAGCACAGCAGCGCCACCTGTTGAGCGATTTACACGAAAAGGTGCAAAACATCAATTCATGTCAAGGACTAACTGAATCTGAAGTTTCCTGAAAATCCGTGCATTAGTTCTGGACATTGAATTATTGTGGAAATCGCGAAAAATGCTGCATAGTAGCGCCACCTGTTGAGCGATTTACACCAAAGCATAAACAGCACTAATTCATATCCAGGTATACCTGAATCTGAAGTTTGTTGAAATCCCAAGCATTAGTTCTTGAGATAGAGCTATTGCGGAAATCTCAAAAAATGCAGCATAGCAGCGCCACCTGTTGAGCAATTTACACCACAAGGGGCAAAACGTCAATTCATGTCAAGCACTAGCTGAATCTGAAGTTTGATGAAAATCCGTGCATTATTTCTTGAGATTGAGCTATTATGAAAATCGTGTAAATGCTGCAAAATGCAGCATAGCAGCGCCATCTGTTGGGCGATTTGCACCAAAACGTTACCAGCACCAATTCATATCAAGGATTAACAGAACCTGAAGTTTTATAAAAATCCGTGCATTAGTTCTTGAGATAGAGCTTTTGCGGAAATCCTGCAAAATGCTACATAGCAGCGCCACCTGCAGGGCGATTTACACCAAAAACTAATCAGCACCAATCTATATCAGGGACTACCTGAATATAAATTTTTATTAAATTCCGTGCATTAGTTCTTGAGATAGAGCGCCCACAAAATTTGTGTCACAGACAGACAGACGGACAGACAGACAGTTTGTAAAAACATGTTTTTTGGAATCTCTGACCCATAAAACGTGTAAATCCGTCGAAAACTGGAGTTCGAAAATTTTCATGAATCCAATACTTTCTTCTTGTCAAGATAGAAGAAAGTAAAAAGAGGGAAAAGCGCGTGAAATGGGAAAAAGAAATCTAAAATAACGCACATATCAGACAATCATAGGTTATTTTATTCGCAATATTTTTATTTAAATCCTATTTTATTTGGGAAAGGGGGGGGGGGGGTCAAATTAATAATCTATGCAAATACTGTAATTCTGAAATTAAAGTTTCTATTTTAAGTTTATTCTGATGCAATGCTTTACACAACAATCCTAAAATTTCAATTGGACAACTAGCTAACATGCTTTCCCTCAAAATACCAGTTAATAAACATGGTAGCTCATGTTTAACCTACCACTCAGCTGCAAGAAAAACCTGGTGAAAACAATATTGTAGCACATTTTTCATGATTCTTTGTTGAAATTCGCGTTTTTTCCACACCCCTTTAAAACTATTTGCATTTCCCCCGCGATCTTTTGACGAAATTCGCGTTCTTTCGGGAATCTTTTAACGAAATTCGCACTTTCACGACGATCTTTTGACGAAATTCGTGTTTTTTCGGCGATCTTTAGATGAAATTCCTGAATTTTCGGCGATCTTTAGACGAAATTCCCGAATTTTCGGCGATCTTTAGACAAAATTATCGAATTTATGGCGATCTTTAGACGAAATTATCGAATTTTCGGCGATCTTTAGACAAAATTCCCGAATTTTCGGCGATCTTTTGACGAAATTCGTGTTTTTTTCTGCGATTTTTTGATAAAATTCGAGTTTCTCCCGTGATCTTTTGAGGAAATTCCACTTTCTTCCGTGATCCTTTGACAAAATTTCCGTTTTTTCGCGATCCTTTGACAAAATTTCCGTTTTTTCGCGATCCTTTGACAGGATTCGCGTTTTTTTCGCAATCCTTTGACAAAATTGGCGTTTTTACACGGTTTGACGGAATTCCCATTTTTTCTGCGATCTTTTGACGCAATTCGGTTTTTTTTTGCGATCTTATGATGAAATTCTCGTTTCTTACGCCATCTTTTGACAAAATTCCAGCTTCTTTCACGATCTTTTGACAAAATTAACGTTTTTTCCGCGATCTTTTTTGAGAATAGGCATTCATTCCGAAATTCGCTTTTTTGCGATCCTTGGACAGAATTCTCGATTGTTTCACAGATTTCGCGTTTTTCCTGCGATCCTTTGACGAAATTCGCGTTTTTTCCGATCCTTTGACAGAATTCTCGTTTTTTCCCCGATTTTTTGACGAAATTGGTGTTTTTTCCGATCCTTTGACAGAATTCGCGTTTTTTCCCCGATTTTTTGACGAAATTGGTGTTTTTTCCGAGATCCTATGACAGAGAAGTCGCGTGTTTTCTTGATTCTTTGATGAAATTCGCGATCTTTTGGCAAAATTAAGAGTTTTTTGTGATCCTTAAACGAAATCCGCGGTTTTTCCCGATCTTTTGAAAAAATTCGAATTTTCCTCCTCGAATCTGACAAAATTCGCATTTTCCTCCTCGAATCTTCGACAAAATTCGCATTTACCTCCTCGAATATTCGACAAAATTTTTTCCGATCCTTTGACGAAAGTTGCCATTTTTCCGCAACCCTTTGACGAAATCGGCGTTTTTTTCGCGATTCTATGACGAAATTTGCGGGCTTTTTCCACGATCCTTTGACGAAATTGCGTTTTTTCCACGATCCTTTGACGAAATTGCGTTTTTTCCACGATCTTTTTCGAAATTGGCTATTTTCTTTTGCGAACGATTGACGGAATTGTTTTTTCGGCGATCACTTGTCGAAATTTGTGATATTTTTATGTCCGAATTTTCGGACTGACGACCGATTTTTTTTAAAATTTCGGAACAAATCATCAAACAGCAAAAAATCAGAAAATGACAAAAAAGCTGAAAATCGCGGATCCGCGGAAGGATCTCATGCCTGATAAATGTAAAAGCAACTTTTATGGTGAGAATAACCACAAATCCAAAACAGATAATAAGCACATTTTCTGACTAAAAGTAATTGAGCTAGTTTTCATAGATCACAAACTTTTGGTCTGTCACTTTATACCCATTAGACAGAAAAAGTCACTAAAAGTGATAAAAAAAAGGGTGACAATTTTTCTTTTTATAAAGTGACTAAAAGTGAAAAAAATGATGTTCTTGCATCCCTGCAACTGTCAGGAGATAAACATGCTTCAAATGTATTGGATATTAAAAACAAGAGTTGGTTCTGCAAACTTTTCGATAAAAATGACATACGAAAAAGGCCACCAAACTACCCTCCGATAAACTGAAGGAACTAGTACAATGAATGTCGAGACACGAAAGGTATATATGGGTCTCTGACACATGCAAAGCAGTCAATTATGCTTCACGAAAGAATGCCCTCTTCCGGCTTCTAGAACATGCTTCTTGAAGGAATGGAGAGGTGATGTCAGATTGCATATGCAAATGGTGACTAAAACACACCGATACCATCATTTCATAGTAATGACAAGAACTACTAAGAAATTGGAAAGGAAGGAGGACAGATTGCGAGTACGAAGTGACGTTTCTGATATGTGAAAGTGTTTTGAGGTAAACAAACTGTTGGGAAAATAAATTGAGAGCTGTAACTAAAAAAACTTTAATAAAGACTTTAAATAAAAGAAGAGATAAATAGGCTGTTGTAAAAAGTAAATGAATTTTTAATGATTTAATTAAATAAAAGAAATGTTTATATGATAGGTGATATATGGATATGCATTATGCGCATAGGGACAAGACAACGGGTATGCATATTAGAGATCTGCACGGGCCGGCCTGTGGCCCGAACCCCGAGCTGGGACGGGTCCGGGCCATACTTTTTTCTGAAGGTTCAGGCCGGGCCTAACTTATTTTTTCTGCACAGATCCGGGTACTGGTTTCATTCCTAATCTTCACGGCCCAAAATTTTCATTTCTAGTTTTGACCCAGCTCGTATAAAAATCATTGTCTCGGCATGGCCTGGTTCATTCAAAGGTCAGTAAAATTAGGCTTGGCACATTTTTTTTTTTTTTTCAAAAAATGCATACATTTTTAAATGGCCATTATTCTACAATTAAACATTCAAATTCATTATTTTCAAAGAATAGTAGATTTCTACACTTATTAAAATATAGTAAAACGTGTGAAAAAGAACCTGTCTATGACGGAATCTTGTTTTAAACTGAAAAACATGTTGATCATGCAGAATTAATATACTACTACGCAAGAAAAGAATATATAATACATTTACACTTGCTAAGAAGGGAACTTGTCTATAACACATTTCTCTTTTCTTTTCTATGCAATTCAGTCTTGGATTTTACTGTATAGCATTTTTCAGATTTTTAGCACTTCAATACATGGAATATGGATTAACAATATTAATGATAACTGACACATTTACATACAAGAAATAGAGATTCATTAAAAAAATAATTATCGCACCCTGCGGCACTTCTATAAAAATGAAGCTTATAAACATGAAAAGAAAAGTTAAGATAAATATTTTTGGCTTGAACTCCTCGTACGAGACAAACTTTTAACCAAATCGACGTAAAAATCAATGTTTTGTAGAAACTCCCTCGGGCCGGGCCAATAAATTTTATTCAATAATCTTTTTGTACGGGCCGGGTCAAATTTTCAGAAATTCCAACAGTCGGGCCGTGCCCATGCAGACCTCTAATGCATGTACCCATCAATTTGACATACATTTTAGAATGCTTTAATGATATCTTTCTAAATTTCTAACTTGCATGTCTCTCTGAAGTAATATTAATCTTTACTGCTTGAGAGGAAGTTATTGAATCTTTTTTTTTTTTTTTTTAAATATAAGAAAAATGATAAAATTTTAATGAAGAATGTAAGTAATTCTGCCCTGACGCTTCTGAATGTTGATTTGAAATTAAATGTGAACAAAAATAAATATTTATTTATTGATTTTCTACACTCATAAAATGTCCAATATAAAACAGAACTGAAATTGTAAGTTAAATGAAAATTTTTAATATTTAAAGATATGAAATACAAATGGTGTAATACTTCTTTTCTCATTATTAGATGGGCTAAAAATATTAATTGAAAAATTTTTCATAACTAAAACGACTTTTTTTTTTATCAATTATCTTAGAATTTGAAGTGTGTTATTATATAAAGTTTTTTATTCTTGTGCAACAATAAAAATACTAATTCATATAAACAGCAAATGAAAATTAAAAAAATTATTGTACAAAAACACCAAATAAAAAAAACTTGGTTGCCAGCGGCGACTGCATTTGTCAAGCCTCGTGTATGAACATATGATGTAAATTTACACACATATGCAATAATAATATAACAGAAAATATTTAGTAAAACAATAAGCAATTTTTATCTAAATTATGATCGGCTTTTCAGATTAAAACCAGGCACTGATGCAGAATTTTCATTCCTGTCAATTTTAAATGTAAAATAGGTAGAGATTACCTCAATAATGCTTGGATTCAAAGTGGATTAAAAATTTCACTTATGCATTAATATCAGTTCAGCTTTTAACTCTTAAAGCATTTGAATCATCTTTTTCCATCACCTGGATTTTTAAAGGCTCATAACAAAATTTCGAAATTAAAGCAGTTTTTCTCCAGTGCAGAGGAGAAATAAATATATGTAAGGTATTCAAATACTCATACCAATACTTCTCACAGTTATTTAAAAATTGTTAAACATATATGCAAAACTATTGCCACATGCTTAGAGGGTTAATTGGTTTCCTGGTTATCCTAGTCTGTGACCTGGTGGAGGTCTATTGGAAAATACACTCTTTTATTAGTTGTTTCAATAGTTTGTTCTTTCACCCTCAGTGATGAAAACAGCAAGAAATTAAAAAAAAAGCAGAAAATATGCAAAGGTTTAAAAAAAAAATGTTAATAAAGAGGAAAGCATACATATCTTTTTTTTATTTACTAATATTTCATTAAGATGACCAAAAAAAGAAAAAGACGGAAAATGTATATTTGTACACCACAATTTCAGGAATATTTTATGTTTAACCCAACTTGATTGATAAAGAGCAAAGTGAAAGATTTATTAAAGAATTTTAAGAATAATTTCACACCACAATAAAAATCACTATAAAATTTGTAAAATAAAACTGACATATACAAAATAAATGCTTCATTTAGTTTTGGTGGTAAGATTTATAAGAAGTAAACGTAACACAAATGCTAGCGTTCATCCTGTGGATGGAGAAGGATTGAACAAAACAAGTCATAGTACCACTATCAGCGACAGATCATAGGGAAAGGTGTTATGTATGATGGCTGATTATCTAAACGAGAGATATGATATAGACCCGGGGGGTGGGTATCTTTCTAAAGGAACCTAACCATTTATGGATAAAGGAACCGTTTATGCAAGAATATCCAAGGTTCGAAGAAAACCATGGAAATCTTCGAACGATTAGGTCGACGGGTGTGATTGGGTTCGAACACAGCACCTCCCGGATCATAGGGAAAGATTAAATTTCTTTAATAATAATAATTTTAAAAAGAAAGAAGAAAGGTTGTAAATTACGTAAGCACGCGTTAAAAAATCAGGCGTCTCCTTTTAAAATCGGTAGAGTTGGTATCTGTTTCTGCCATTTTATTTCACTAGAAAAAGTTGTTACAAAAATTTTAGGGAATAAAAGAAAAAAAAAAATCATCAAAAAAGAGGATTTTCATCCCTACTCCCTCCTGCTCGGAAATGAAAAATCACCATAATTATATTAAATGAGTTTGTGATTCATTGAAAACTTCCTAATACCAATAAGATTTTTAAAATATGCGAGTTTGAATATGTCCAACTTCATAAAATAACAGCTTAGAAATAAACTTTTTTTTTTTATTGACTGAAGAATATTATATTACATTTTTATGCAGCATAAATTCATATACATTTCCAAAATCTTTAGACAAGATAATATTATCTACATGTTTTACAATACTGAACAGTACTATTTCAGTTTATTTTCTAATCAAAAACTTTGTGTTTTATCAAATGATAGATCTAAAGAGACTAGATTAAAATACAGTGGTTAGATTAACATTTTTTTTAAATTTAATCTTAAATATAAACTACATATGGAAATTTTGAAAAATAAAATCTGCCGTGTATTTTTTAATCAGCCACAAGAGAAAAAAAGTGAATACATAGCAGAGTTGTAAAACAAAAATGTAATAGGTAATAGGGAATATATATATATATATATGAGTGCAAAACTTACACATAATAATAATAATAAAAACTACATTTTATAATCATGATACTTTCTTTTCTTTTAAAAGTGTTAAAATTTTTAACGTTAGTAGTAAAAAAATAAGATAATGATATTTATTGCACATTAGGTAATTCTTTTTTCTTTAATAATTTAAAATAATTATTTAAATTACTGATGAATTAAAGAAAATAATCCCTGAAGCACATTAATATTGCACAGATTTGAGCTTTTTCTATAATATCATAAAAATCTATAAAGTTATCTATCATTAATGCCTCACATTAAACATAGGGAATAAGATATGGTGATTTACCCATCTCTATGTTAGTATATTAAGTTCTAATTTATTTATTACCAATCTGAGGTAGGCAATTTCTTTTATGCAGATTTTTCAATTTGAAACTTCCAATTTCAGCAATTTTATGTTTGTTAAAATAATAAAACTGCAATTAATTGAAAAAAAATTGCTAACATATTTTTTATAATTTTGATAATATATTATTTTTGCTAATATAAAAATGTTCATACAAAATAGTTTGAATTCTAAAATATAAATAATCGTTTACTTTTGTGATAAAATAATGTGTTTGCAATCATTTGCAGAATTTCATGACATTTTTTATAAATTAATTTTTTTTTTTTTTAAACATGAATTTATGCTCATAGTTTTACTTAAGTGTTTAACTTTCAGTTTTAACACTTTCAACTTTACTTTCAGCTTTGGATATTTGTAAAAAAAGGTTTCAAAATTACAAATATAAAATTTCTTGCATAACATTTAAGTAAAACTATGAACATATTAATTCATGTTTAAAAAAAAAGAAAAAAATTAATTTATAAAAATTTCCATGAAATTCTGTAAATGATTGCATGCTGATCATACACACTATTTTATCACAAAAGTAAACGATTGTTTATATTTTAGAATTCAAACTATCTTGTATCAACATTTAAAAAAATATATAATGCTGTTTAAACTTGTAGATTTTACATAATCTAGACTGAATTATAGAAATACAAATAATGGTCTGAGAGAAACATTTAAAGGGAAAATTAAGTCAATCAAGACAAGGCAAAACAACTAATCTCATTATCAATTGCTTTGTTGGACATTTCCAACCTTTTAATAATTATATCAAATTAAACTTCGACATAAAATAATTAAAATTTTTAGATCAATATAATTTATATATTCTTTAATTATTTAAAAAAAAAATCACAAATGATATCTATTTCATTATTCAGCTCAATGAAATTCTATTATGATTAACCTAATGATTCATATTTAATGCCAAAGAAAATCCTAAAAATATCATTTATTCTTGTACAGAATAAAAAATGAAAAAAAAAAAAAAAAAAAACAGATTTTGGGAGACAAAAAATTCTAAACTAATCTTTACACAGAGCTTTCAAAATTCAAATATAGAGAATTTCATTAAAATTTTGATTTTGTACAAGCAGTTTACATGATAATATTTTTGTATGTACATATATGCATGGTTTAGAAATTTAAGAAGCCATTCGGCAGCAACAAGCCCGAGTATTACTTTCAAGATTCTGACATCCATTGGCTGTTTCTGGATAAGGACCATTTGTTATCTGATCACAGTAAAATATGTTTTCAGGTTTCAAATATTTTAAAGAGTCTGTAATAGCACACAATCCTGGACCAGTCAGTAACCAACATCCGGAAACATCCAAGTATTCCAAGCCTTGAAGAACACCAGCTTCCAAAAGGCAACTAGAATTGTCAATATAAAAAAATATTAAATATTTGGAATAATAGAAAATAAATTTTTGTTTATTAACAATGAATTCACTTTCTTTTCTTTCATTAGTACGTTATGATATACTTTAATAATTTATTTGGAAAAAATGTTTACACTTTTATGGTAACAATAATAATAACTAGAGAACAGGAATTCTGCTTTTACAGAATTTAGTGTAGCCCCCCATGAAAAAAAAAAAAAAAATGTAAATATAGATACAGTAGAGTCCTGATTATCCGAGTTAATCAAACTTATACCTTTGGAATGGATCATTTTCTTTTAATGGACTCATGGAGCTCTGATTTTCTGGTCAGAATGGAAAAAAAAATGGCATATATATATATATATATATTTTTTTTTTTTTTCAAAAAAATTTATGGCCTTTTTTTTTTGACTTTTTACGACTACTCTTTCATTTTCCCCTAACACTTCATTTATAATGACTGTTTGTTTCATAATAATAGAAGCCATCAGTCCATCAGAAGAAAATAACTCGGTTAAAGCAGAAACTCAGTTAAGCGGGATTCCACTGTAGCTCAGTTTTAAGACTTAAAACACACGATTTTATTTATATAAAATGACGTCATTTGAATCCGCTGAAGAATTCCTCATTTACGATCCAATCATAAACATTTACAATAAAGTATGGGTAGGACATCACTATCTCAGAATAATACACAAATGCAGCAAAAGGAAATCAATTCATTAATATTTTTTTCAAAATAGCACGTATTTTAATAATTTTCTTTACAGTTCTTATGACAAAGTGGCAACAAAATGATATAATTTCTATTTTTCAACTATTTTCCCTTTACTTTCTACAGAAATGGAGTACTTGAGTTGCCAAAATTAAACAAATGGTGCTAAAAACTACAAAAAATTAATATTTCAAAAATAAATGAAGATGCAGTTTTCAAACAAATTGCATTTAAAAGTACTAGTACTTTTTTTTCCCCAGTACGACGGTATAAAAATTGAAAATGTGCGATACTTAGAAGTTTAAAAAATTGCAGTAGAGTTTATTCCGTACAATGGTACATCTGCTCTGTTTTATGGCTGGCTTATACACTGTAATGTTATTTCTTGGAGATGGCACAATAATAGGTGGGAGAAAGAAATAGCATACCAGGTGCTTAAAAAAAAAGAGTGAATTTTAGTCTTTTTTAAAGTGTTAGAGTGTAGATAATTTGATGAAAAAAACAAAGCATAGAACTTTGCACTTGATATAGGGTTTGAATTCTGGCGGGTTAATTCTTTGTTAATCACTGAATTTTACTAAATGATCGAAAAAACAAGTCAAAGTGAATGAATGACTTATAGATTCACTGCACTTTGATTGTAACCATAAAATTGGGGGTGGGGAAAAAGAAAATCAAGCTTTTACAGAGTTCTTCTAAATTGATATATTTCATGGGAAAAATTCCTCAAAATAATTTTGAAAGCTGAATCATCAAAGAAAAGAAACTAGTGAAAATTTATTAATTTTTAGGATAGTAAGTGTTCATTTGTCTTTAATTTGGTTACCTTTTATAATCACAGTTATTTTATCCCTTGTATTCTAATTGCATTATGCAGGACTGTGCTATAAAATTCAGTCTATTAGCCTTGTTTCTAAAAATGTTACCAGGGCTTGAAATTCAATTTTTCATAGGAGGGGAGTCTCCCTACCAACATTTATAAATGGAGGGGAGTTGAGCTATTTGGGAGGGAGCAAAAAATACCCACTATTATTTTACGTGCTTTTTAAAGATTTAGATTACAATTATTTTGTCATGTCTGTATTAATACAGGCATGACAGAATACCATTGAAGCAATTTAAATCAACAACTCAGAATAATGATGTAAAATGTTTTTTATTTAAAAATGTAAGAAAGCAGGGGTGATTGAGAAAAAAAAAAAAAAATCTGAAACTGACAGGAAATTTTCTGAAAGGTTACAACAGAGGGGATGAAGGGGGGGGGGATCACTCCCACCACTAGCTATGTGTTTTTTCGTGCCCTTTTGACGAAATTTGCTGTTTTCCGCGAACTTTTGACGAAATTTGCTGTTTTCGCGACTTTTTGACGAAATTTGCTGTTTTCGCGACTTTTTGACGAAATTTGCTGTTTTCGCGACCTTTTGACGAAATTTGCCGTTTTACCGCGATCCTTTGACGAAATTCGAGTTTTTTGCGCGATTCTTTGACGAAATTCGCGGGTTTTTTTTCGTGATCCCTAGGCGAAATTCGCGATTCTTTGACGAAATGCGCGTTTTTTTCGCGATACTTTGTCGAAATTCGCATTTTCCCGCAATCTTTTGATGAATTGCGCGTTTTTTTGCGATCCTTTGACAAAATTCGTGTTTTATCGCGATTCTTTGATGAGATTCGCGTTTTTTTCGCGATTCTTTGATGAAATTCGCGGTTTTTTCTCAGCGGCCGTTTGACTAAACACTAAATTCGTGTTTATTCCGCGACCCTTTGACGAAATTCTATTTTTTCGCGATCCTTTGCCGAAACTCGCATTTTTTCCGCGTTCCTTTGCCGAAATTTATTATTTTTTTGCTATCTTTTTATGTAATTTGCGTTTTTTTGCGCTCCTTTGATGAATTTCAAGTTTTTTTTCCCGCAATCTGACGAAATTCACATTTTTCTGCGATCTTTGACAAAATTTGTGTTTTATTCGCAATCCTTTGCGACGAAATTGGCGATTTTTTCCTCGAGCGATTGACAAAATTGATTTTTTTGGCGATCATTTGTCGAAATTCACGATATTTTCCTGTTGAACTGGTGACTGATTTTTCACACTTTTCGGAACCTAATGCCTTAAATTTTCGGAAAATTCGTAGCAGTATCACCCCTGAATTCGCCAATCGATCGCGGACACTTGTCAACTGATCTCGAGAAAAAAATAATGAAATTTGTCTATCAGTCGCATCGAAAATTCGCGAGTTTCAACAATCTTTCGCGGCAAAAAAAAAAAAAAAAAAAAAAAAAAAAAAAAATGTGTCAATTAGTCGCGCGAAAATATCGGGAAATTTGCAAGGCGTTCGCGGGAGTTAGTCGTAATTTCAAAATGCAAAATTTTCAGAAAAATGGTGAAATTTTTTCGACAGGAGTCTCCCGCCCACGATATTATTTTGGTCGGGATTTCAAAATTTTGGGCGCGAATCCCGCCATCCCGCCCTGAAATTCAAGCCCTGGTTACTCAAAACTGATTTCTCATTTTTCTGGAAGTCTTGAAGTTTCAAAAGTTCTTACAGTTCTTACAAAACAAATAGTAAGACTTTGTAAAATTTTATTTGTAATTATTACAAATTATAAAGCATATTTTTGACATGTACACAACTGAAGACAATATACTTATGAAACACTAATGATTGTACTACTTAAGATTAAATTATATTTAAATTTTAATTTAATTCAATTTAAGTTTTAATCCACTATTATACACCTTTGCTTTTTCAGCAGGAACTTCATTAGTTATTTATTATTATGGCAAAATATAAAACAAGACAAAAAAAAAAAAAAAAAAAAAAAAAAAAAGTAAAAAAAAAAGGGAGTTATACATTTTTTAACTTGTGTACTAAGGGAAACAAAGGGAGGGGGGAGAACAGACATTTCAGTGGAAGAGGATTTAAATAACGATTTTTACAGCAAGGTAACAAAAAAGGCAGAAAAATTTAAAAGTATTAAAATGTTTTAAAGACTTTAAACTTTGTAATGGAAAGGAAAAGGAAGAAGCTAGATGATTATTTACTTTTACTACAAAGTAACAAATAGCAGGATTTTATTTATTTTATTTGTTCTTTTTATTTTTTTTAAAACAAGAAAGAAAAATCATGCGTTGAGCATATATTATGAAACACTTTCCAATACTTCCTGAATGCTTTATCAAAACTTCATTATTTAGGGAAATAAAGTAACTAAGTAAACATTTTAGAAAACACATAAAATATTTTAAAAACTGATTTCAGAAGTTACCTTTCGTAGTCAAATATGTATTCCAATTCTTTGAACTGCCCTGCATTTGTTCTGTTGGTTGATATACCGGGTGTCCTAAAAAGGACTGACTGATTTTAAAATTCAATAACTTTGAAAGGGTGACAGATATTTAAAAATTTCTTGCAGGAGGTTTATGCAAAAGGTCAAAAGTTTTATTACAGTGATTTTCGATTTTAGTTCGAATTACAAACAATAGATGGCGCTGTAAGCAATAGTCGCTAAATACAGACTCGATTGCCAAGAAGTACCAAAAATTGAGCCTGAATTTAGCGTCTATTGATCGCAGCGCCATCTATTGTTTGCAATTCGAACTAAAATTGAAAATCACTGTAAAAGAACTTTTGACCTTATGCATAACCCTCCTGCAAGAATTTTTTAAATATCTGTCACCGTTTACAAGTTATTGAATTTTTAAAATAAGTCAGTCCTTTTTAGGACACCCCGGTATATACTATAGTAGGTGATCAGTTAACAAACTGTTCGGTTATGAACAGATCGGTTAATGAACACTTTCGCGGGAGATTTTGATGTTCGGATAACGATCATACTTTAGGTTAACGAACATCTCACAAAATAAAGGCCAAGAAGAAACAATGTTGCTTTCCAGATTTGCTGAGCTGTATTTAATTGCATCTATTATCGACTTAGAGAACATTTTAACAACTGTTTACATATGGCTTAATTGCTTAATCAATTTATGGGCTACTTGGGGTTTGGGCCCTACATCTTAGGGCCTTAAATTAAAATGAACAGATTATAAACATTAATTCTAATACAATCAGTGCTAAAATAAACATTCGACCAAATTGTATTTTTACCACTACTTTTTAGATTTATTCTCATCTGACAAGGTGGTGGAAGCTTAGCATGGTACCTGATTAAGATAATAAAATCAATTAACGAAGAATAAAAAACTTTAGGTAAGAATCTGTGTATGACTGTTAGCGTTTAGATTCCTGCTATATTAAATCTGACATGTTAAATTTATCTTCCATCTCAAACATTCTGTTAATATTTAATCTAATTTAACACCAATAAATATTTATAGGGCTTATATATATTTGCTTTGAAAAAATGACATGAAAAAAATGTTTAACAGCATTTTTAAATTCTTGTGGTCTTAATTTTCTTTTTTTGCTCTTCGAAACCAGATGTCATCATTAATTTGTCACATGAACCATCGATATTAAACAATTAGGCATTTAAATTATCTTAAAATTAATAACCAAAATATCAAATACATTCTTGTCAATTATGTCTGTACATACATAACATTATCAACTTTTTTGTAGTTTTGCACCCCTCCCACCTTATGATATGATAAGTTATCATCCCTCAATCCCCCTCCCTCCCTTAATGATATCGCTATCAATGTCTAAATATTCTTTTGATTTTTGCAGTTTTTTTCTTTTGTTTGCAGTGATATGCAGATATGATTATACAGTAAAATGCATTTAACACGAAACTGAGGGGGCCGAAATTTTTTTTCATGTTAAAAGATTCGTAAAAAAAAAAGAACAAAACTCACCAATATTTTTGACGTTGTCGTTGTCAAATTTTATTTCGATTTCCTGTTAAACTACTAGTAAGTTGCATCCATTAAGATAAAAAGTAAGCAAAAAACAATATTTTTTTTTTTTTTTGGGGGGGGGGGGGGGGGGGGGAAAATCAGATATCTTTTTTTGAAGTATCTTTTTCAGCATTCTGATTATCTAGCTTGTTTGAATCAAATAAGCACAGCTGCCTCTAAACTTTGTGCGTAGCGGTACACAGCGCTCAAACATTAATGTAATGGGATACCTGTTTTTTTTATTATCATTAATCATGTAGAATTGGCAATGAAAAATTCTTTGCAGATTTCTGTTTTTGTCCAACTTTTCATCAACTGCAGCTTCATTCATCTTCATATGAAATGAAATAGTAGTTTGTTTTTGCACCGGTTTCTCAGTCAATTTGCTCATAAAACTTACGCTAATTTAAAAAAAAAAAAAACACGAAATTCACCGATTTTCACAGAAAATTCATTGGTTTAACACAAAATTCATCAATTTCAACTCAAACTAATTAGATCGAAAGCGAATTTGTTTCTTGTTAAAAGAAAATTTTTTTTATTAAATTGCATAGTATACTGTCCGGACCGCTATATCATTTCATGTTAAGCGTTTTCGTGTTAAACATATTTCACCGTACATTTATTATTCACATACTTTAGTGATTCAAATGAAGAGAAGTCAATTTAATATCACTATTATCAAACAACACTTAAAAGAAATAGTTACTAAGAAGGAAAAGTAACAAGTTTTTTTTACAAAATGCATTCCAACAGTATTAAAATCTTTTTACACTTGTTTGCATATAGGGGTGGTGTGGGGGTGGACAGACAGAACTTCTTATCAACAAAACAGGTGGAAACATTCTTTTTCTTTTCTTTACTAATTTAACGCAGAAAGTATAATTTGAAATATACTTTGCATCAGGTTTCTTGAACAGCAGATTATAAATGCATATACATATGACAGAAGAATAGGAATGCCACATGTTGGGACATTCCAAATTTTGGAATTAAACAACTTTATAATCATTTGATATTTCAATAAAAACTTTGTATTTTCATAAAAATAGATGACAGATTAAAAAAAGATAAGTTATTTTTATGTAAAGAAAAAGTTATAAATAAAGAGAAGATTTTGGTTGGTTAAAAATGATAACGATAAAAGACAAATTCTCCCTCCCTCTAGAGCAGGGATGGCAAACCTATGGCACGCGTGCCGAACTTGGCACATAAGAAAATTTCTCTGGCACGCGAAAAAACTTATACATTATACTCAATTGATAGAGAACAATCCATTTTATGTTTTTTTTTTTTTTAACAAAAAGTATAGTTTTGTGTAACAGGTATATAATTTACTTTTAAAATATTCTGTAAATTTTGAATAAATTAAGGTATTAAAAATTTCAATGAAAATACCTTGTAGCATCCTTTTCTTGCTGAACCATCAAAAAAATATTGTTTTTCAAATCATTTTGCTTCTTTATGAAATTTCAAAGGTTTTCCAAAATTGAATTTTTAGATATAGTTTGCATAGTAATATATCTAATTGACACACTTGTACTTCAGATTAGGTCTTAGTTTATTTAGGTTTTGATTTTGAAAATTGAATTTTAACTGTTAGTGTAAATAAGTATGTTGAATGAAGAAGCCTATTGAACCTGCTTCTACCTGGAAGAACTAAAAATGATCTGATTCGGAAGCATACAATAAAAGAAAAACTCGCTTGCGACATGGCTATATTATTGGGTAAATACAGCATAATAAAATAAGTTAGGAATCAAATTTAGTATAAGTTTAAAGTATTTAAGTAAAAATCCTATAAAAATTACTTACTGAATTTTATCTAAGTTAAAATCAGGGTTCGTACACATTTCTTTAAATAAAAATCAAGTACTTTTAAGGACTTTTAAGGACTTTCAAGGACCAAAACCAAAAAAATTTAAGGACCTTCAAATTAAATAAACTAATAAATTATAACATGCATTTTTTAATAAAGGGTTTCTTTCATTTTTGTAAAAGAAGGGGGGGAGGGGGGGGGAATTTCACCATGTGGCAGTAGAAATTCCAAAAAATTTTAAAATAACATACAGCAGAAGAAAAAACTAGTCAGATGAGCCAATCCCAAAACTTTCTTCTATCTCATACATGTTAATATACAAAATTCATAATGAGAGAGCCAAAATTAAATGGTCTATGCCCCTCTGAGGATTCTAAAGATATGAAATTCCGTGCATTAGTTCTTGAGATACGACTATTGTTAAAACCGTGCAAATCCTGAAAAATATAGCATAGCAGCGCCACCTGTAGGGTGATTTACACCAAAAGCTAATCAGCAAACAACTTATGTAAACATCTAACTGAATCTAAAGTTTGATGAAAATCCGTGCATTAGTTCTTGCGATATAGCTATTGCAGAAATCGTGAAAAATTCAGCATAGCAGCGTCATCTGTTGGGAGATTAACACCAAACCATAATCAGCACCTATAATTATCAAGGTATACCTGAATCTGAAGTTTGATGAAAATTCGTGCTTTAGTTCTTGAGATATAGCTATGGCGTAAATCATGAAAAATGCAGCATAACAGCACCACCTGTTGGGCGATTTACATCAAAAACTAATCAACACTAATTTATATCGAGGATTATACACCACCCACAAAATTTGTGTTACATACAGACAAACAGAGTCACAGACTCATTTTGTAAAAACATGTTTTTCAGGATATCTGACCCTTAAAACATGTAAATCGGTCGAAAATTTTCCCGAATCAAATACTTTCTTATTTGTAAAGATAAAAAAAGAGGAGAAACATAATTTTTTCTTATTATTGAGGGGGGGGGGGTGTAGTTTTACAGACTTACAAACTTACAGTTTAAAAGACTTTAAATTTTGTATGCTTGGTAAGGAGGGGGAGGGCGGAAAACGTCAATTTCGGTGGAGGGGGGGGGGGGGGGAGTAAAACTGTAATGATCGATTATTTATTGTTTCAATAAATTAACTAATGGAGCAAAAAAATTTTTTAAAAAAGCAAGGATTTTTAAGATTTTAAACTTTATAAGTTAAGGGGGCAAAGGGACAAGCACATTTTTTAAAGGAGGGAGGGAGTTTATTAGATGACTTATTTATTTACCTTACTAAAAATTTACAAGAAATAAAAACTAAGAGGAGTTTTAAAGACTGTAAATTCCATGTGTTCTTTAAGTGTGTGTGTGTGTGGGGGGGGGGGGGGGGTGCAAAAGGAAAAATTCCAATTTTGGGTGGGAAAAGAAATCTTGATTGATTATTTATTGTGGCAATAAAATGAAAAAGTAAAAAAAAATTAATTAAACAGTTTCGAAGAGTTTTTAAGCTTTGAGTACTGTGGGGGAGCAAAGAAAAAACGGAGGAAGAAAAATTTTGAGGGTGAAATTCAGATGAAATTTTAATGGAATGTGATGGAATGAATTGTTACTGAAATTTAGGACAGATTATTTATTCAGTATAAAGTAAGAAATAGAATACAGGGATGAAAGGACACTAAAGCCATTTTGTAGCTGCAAAAATCGAATTTTGGAGCAGTAAAATCTATTTTTCTAGCAGCAAAAATCTGATTTTGTAGCAGTAAAATCCATTTTTGTAGCAGCAAAAATTAATTTTGTAGCAATAAAAACTGTTTTTGGAGCAAATTGAAATTATAATGCTAATGAAAAAGAAATTTGCGTATTTTCGCGATCTTTTGATGAAATTTACGTATTTCTTACGATCTTTTGGCGAAATTTGCGTATTTCTCGCGATCTTTTGACAAAATTCGCGTTTTTTTCGCGATCATTTGACAAAATTCGCGTATTTTTTGCTATCCTTTGTTGAAATCAGTGTGCTGTTCGCTATTTTTTGACGAAATTAGCGTGGTTTTTTTTTTAAATCTTTTGACAAAATTTGCGGTTTTTTGTGACCTTTTGATGAAGTTTGTGGGTTTTTTCGAGATCTTTTAACGAAATTTGCGTTTTTTCACAATCTTTTGATCCTATTTTGTTCGTTTTTAGAAGTAATTGGTAATCCTTTGAGAAAATTAACGGGGTGTTTTTTCGCTATGACAAAATTCGCATGTTTTTCGCGATCTTTTGACGAAATTTGCGTATTTTTGGCAATCTTTTGACTAAATTTGCGTATTTTTGGCAATCTTTTGACAAAATTCGCGTATTTTTGGCAATTTTTTGACAAAATTCGCGTATTTTTGGCAATTTTTGACAAAATTCGCGTATTTTTGGCAATCTTTTGACAAAATTCACGTATTTTTCGCGATCTTTTAACGAAATTCGCGTTTTTTCACAATCTTTTGACCCCATTTTGTTCGTTTTCAGAAGTAATTGGTAATCCTTTGACCAAATTAACGGGGTGTTTTTTGGCTATGACAAAATTCGCATGTTTTTCGCGATCTATTCACGAAATTCGCGTATTTTTGGCAATCTTTTGACGAAATTTGCATATTTTTGGCAATCTTTTGACAAAATTCGCGTATTTTTCGCAATCTTTTGACAAAATTCCCGTATTTTTCGCATTTTTTTGACAAAATTCGCGTATTTTTCGCGATCTTTTAACGAAATTCGCGTTTTTTCACAATATTTTGACCCCGTTTTGTTCGTTTTTTGACGCAGTCAGCTATCCTTTGACAAAATGCACGTTTTTTTCGCGATATTTTGACAAAATTCGTGTGTTTTTTGCGACCTTTTGATGAAATTTGCGGGTTTTTTCCGCCATCTTTTAATAAAATTGGCGTTTTTACGATCTTTTGATCATGTTTTGTTCGTTTTTTGACGAAATTAGCGATCCTTTGGCAAAATTCGCGATCTTTTGACGAAATTTGCTTGTATTTCGCGATCTTTTGACGAAATCGCGTTTTTTGCGATCTTTTGACGAAATTTATGGTTTTTTGCGACCTTTTGATGAAATTTGAGGGGTTTTTTCGCCATCTTTTAACAAAATTATCGTTTTTACGATTTTTTGACCGCGTTTTGTTCGTTGTTGGCGAAATTAGCGATCCTTTGACAAAATTTACGTTTTTTCGTGATCATTTGACAACATCGCGTATTTTTAGAGACCTTTTGACCCCGGTTTCTTGCTTTCTTTGACGCAATTAGCGGCCTAGAAAAAGGTTAAAAATGGATTTTCTTTTGCTTCTCGGATCGACGAAATCGTGCTAAATTTCATCTTGGCACTAAGTACGTTTTGGCGCAAAATGAAAAAAAATAGCTGTTTTGTAGGAGCTCGCAGTAAAGCGATTTTAGCTTCGTCTGGAGCAATTGGCGCAGGTCTTACATCCCTGAAAGTAGAAAAAGGTTTTAAAAAAATGAAGCTTTTAACTTTGATATTACGAAGGGGGAAGTAACATTTCAGAAGAAGGGGAGGCAAGGCGGGATTAAGATTTTTTTAAAATCAGAAATGCAGAAGAGTTTTACCTTTGATTAAGAATTAATATGAGAGTAAAATTAAGCACTTTTAAGGACTTTTTTCAGATTTTGCATGAAAATAAGTACTTTTAAGCACCAAAAATTTCCTTTGAAAAATGTAAGCACTTTTAAGGACCGTACGAACCCTGAAAATGTTTCTGGCACGTTAGAATGTTGGTACACAATAATTATGAAATTTTTAGCACGCACACTCAAAAAGGTTCGCCATCCCTGCTCTAGAGACATCTTAGGATATCATGTGCCTGTCTCCCGCTCCTCCCTAGTGATAACGTTATATATGCACAACACATCTTTATTTTTTTTCTTCTCAGAAATCTATGTTTTCTTCAAATACACTAAGAAAATAATCACATATTTCAGCGATTTTAGAAATCCTCCCTTCAAAGGGGTTAAAGGGAAGGGGGTCAAAAATTTAAAACATTTGGCCATATCTCAGCAGCTGTTTTAGGTATTAGTGTGAAATTGCAGAAAATAAATCTACTACAAAAATAGTTAAACATGTATTTCAGTGATTTTTTAAAATTCCAACTTAAGTGGGTTAAAGGAGGCTTGAAAATTTCAGGACTTTATGTGATATCTCAACAGCCGTTTTAGGTAGCAGCGTGAAAGTCCAGAAAATAAATCTGCTAAAAAATAATTAAACACATATTTCAGCAATTTGAGAAATTTCACACTAAGGGGGTAGAAAGTTTAAGAACATTTGGCCATATCTTAGCAGCCGTTTTAGGTAGAAGTGTGAAATTCCAGAAAATAAATCTACTAAAAGAATAGTTAAACACATATTTCAGAGATTTTTGAAAATTCCTCCCTAAGGGGGTTAAAGGAGGGGAGGAGTCGAAAATTTTATGACATTTGGCCATATCTTCAGCAGTTATTTTAGGTAGGAGCGAGAAATTCAGGATAACAAACTTATAAAAAAATAATTAAACACATATTTCAACGATTTTAGAAATTTCCCCTCTGATGCGGTTAAAGGAGGGGGGGGGGGGGGGTGTGCAAAAACTTTAGAACATTTGGTCATATCTCAGCAGCCATTTTAGGTAGGAGCATGAAAGTCAAGATAAAAAACCTATTAAAAAATAATTAAACATGTATTTCAATTATTTTAGAAGTTCACGTCTAAGGGGGTGTAACGCCAATAAAATCTAACTTAAGGAACTAATCTTAACTAAAATGAAAAGAACTCGAGTTCATTTTCTACATTTTTTATTGACTACACGGACACACACAGCAAGCACACATACATTTCTTAACACATAAAAATTAATCTTTTTAGGAGCGGGTCGCTCCTCCAGCCGAAACCGATAACGACCACCTTCGGTCACGTCAAAACAGCATCTCTTCAACCACGGCCCCTTTTGAGAGTTCAGTTTATTTTTTGGCAACCCATGTGGTATTTTGATTCATCTTATCAACAAAGTTTCAGTTCTTACAAGTGCCAAGCGAGCACTATTCAATTATTTACATCATTAAATTCCCGGTAGCAGAAAGTGCGTGACGCGCGACGTGCGTCGCAGATTTATTTTGGACCTTGCAGATAAATTTGCCAACTTGAAGAAAAAAGTATTTCCTTAAAAAAAAAAAAAAAAAGAAAATTGACAAAAAATATCGCGAATTCGACAAATGGTCGCCGAAAAATATCAATTTCGACAATCATTAGCATAAAAAATCGGTAATTTATAGCCAAAGGGTCGCTATAAAAACGCGAATTTCGTCAAAAGAGCCCGGAAAAAAAATGCATTTCGTTCCAGTGTTGTGAAAAAAATGCAAATTTTTGTCACAGGATCGCGGAAAAAACACGAATTTCGACAAAGGATCGCGGAAAGAACGCGAATTTAGTCAAACGATTTTGGGGAAAACGCAAATTTAGTCAAACGATCGCGAAAAAACGGAAATTTATGTCAAAGGATCGCGAAAAAACGCAAATTTATGTCAAAGGATTGCAGAAAGAACGCGGTATTTCGTCAAAGATCTCAAAAAACGTAAATTTCTGCCAAAGGATTCTGTACAAACTTTAATTTTATCCAAAAATCCTGAAAAAAAAACGTGAATTTCGTTCCAGGGGCGCGAGAAAAACACGAATTTCTGTCACAAAAATGCGGAAGAAACTTGAATTTCATGAAAGGATCGAGGAAAAAACACGAATTTAGTCAGACAATCGCGGAAAAATGCAAATTTCTGTAAAACGAGTGCGAAAAAATGCAAATTTCTGTAAAACGATCGCTGAAAAACGCAAATTTCTGTCAAAGGATCGCGAAAAACGCAGATTACTGTCAAAAGGTCACGAAAAAAAGAAAATTTATGTTAAAAGATCGGAATTAAATTTGCGGAATTTCGCCAAAAGATCGCGAAAAACGCAAATTTCTGCCAAAGGATTGCTGTAAAAACGCGAATTTCGTCACAAGATCCCGGGAAAAAGGTGAATTTCGTAACAGGGGTGGCGAAAAAACGCAAATTTCTGTAAAAAGATCGCGGAAAAACGCAAATTTCTGTCAAAGGATCGCGAAAAACGCAGATTACTGTGAAAGGGTCACGAAAAAAACAAAATTTACGTTAAAAGATCGGAGTTAAATTTGCGGAATTTCGTCAAAAGATCGCGAAAAACGCAAATTTCTGCCAAAGGATTGCTGTAAAAATGCTAATTTCGTCAAAAGATCCCGGGAAAAGGTGAATTTCGTCCCAAGGGTGCCGAAAAAACGCAAATTTCTGTCACAGAATCGCAGAAAAAACACGAAGTTCGTCAAAGAATCGAGAAAAAAACGCAAATTTCGTAAAGGATTGCGAAAAAAAGCTCATTTTTGCCAAAGGATCGCGAAAAAACGGCAAATTTCATCAAAAGATCGTGGAAAAAACCAGAAATTTCCTCATAAATTCGCGAAAAAACTGCAAATTTCGTCAAAAAATCGCGAAAAAAAAAGGCAAATTTCGTCAAAAGATCGAGAAAAACGGCAAATTTCGTCAAAAGATCGCGAAGAAAAACACATAATTAGTGCCGGCAGTGGATTTTCGCTCCCCCCCCCCCCCTCTGTTGTAACCTTTCAGAAAAGTTGCTGTGAATTTCAGATTTTTTTTTTTTACTCAGAATCACCCCTGGTATTAATCAGTAAGAACGCTGTTTATTTTAACTCAATGTTTGTACATAAGAAAATGTAACATGCTACTCCCGCAGACGATTTTCATCCCACTAAATTGCTGTCGCAGACACAACCATAACTTTCTGCTACTGGGATTAAATTCAGTTTACAAGTTACATCCGGATTTTGTGAAGCACTGACATGTGAAGTTATAGTTTAGGCATCTGGCAAATTAAAAATGTTTATTACTTTACGTGGTCATCTGGTTTCTGCCTGAGCTCAGCTGACACGTCACAGGGGTTAAGGAGGTGGTCGAAAATTTTACAACATTTCGCCATATCTCAGCAGCAGTTTTAGGTAGAAGTGCAAACTTTCTAAAAAAATTTGTTAAAAACAGTTACTTCAGTCATTTTAGATCTATTTTATCTATTATGTCGCCAACACTGACTTTGCATTGGATAATTATACGAATAAGACAGCAATTATGGATATTTGATTAGATATTAAGAAACATGTTTTTTTTTTTTTTTAATTTAATCTTTACTAGATATATTTAATTTGATTCAAGATTTTTTTAGAGAAATCGACCAGTGTAGCAAGTGAAGGCTGCTAGTATTTAATAAAATAGTCATTTTATTTTAATTAGAGTATGCATATTACTTTTTTATTTATTTAGTGAATATTACTGCTGAATTTTTGTTTGACATTAACCTTTTAAACGCCGCACTATGATTGAAAGATAACACAAACTATTTAATGGTAAAAATCGCATTAAAACTCAAATATAAGTACAGTGGAACCCGGTTAAGACGCTCACGGTTAATACGCGATCCCGCTTAATACGCGGATTTTTTCCGATCCCTTGAACATCGCCCATTAGGCTAATGTAAAAAGATCACGTTTAATACGCGAACGGTTATGACGCGATCCCGTTTAATACGCGATAAATTTTCGGTTCTTTGAGGGAGAAAATCATGCTTAAGACGCGAATTCATTGATCAAGATGCGAATTCCTTCTTTCTTCTCGAGTGTTAACGATTTAGAGAATTTTTATTATTAAGATAAAAGAAAAAAACGCTGTTTCCGAATATTACTTAATTTATTTAGCAACTGATTAATTAAGGCGAAAATTACTAATCGGAAATAGTGATAGATGTTTGAATAACAAAAAAAACCCGCTAAATTAGCAAAACTGCAATTCTTCTTTAATCCCACCTCCTAGCATTCTTTGTCTCTCGCTTCGTGTATGTTTTTACTGTAGTAGAGAGAGACAGACGCATTCAGGTTACTTAGATATGTCACAAAAATTATTATGGTTAGAGTTGTACATACGTGTTGTTAGAGAAATTTTAAATGTACTTTATACCGCTACTATGTTTTATAATGCATATTATAGGCAACAAAAAATGAAACTCGCAAAGATTAAATACGACTGCTACTGGATAATTATTTTATGTTTACTTTACTTTTTGCTATATCAATATTTTATAAGGATAGTTTTTCCTATTATATTGATAATGAAGAACATATTATAATAACTCATTATTACAAGTACTAAATATGAGTTTAAAAACTGGGTTGTGTTTCAAAGATTTAATATTATTTTTCTTTCTGTTTAAAAAAAATGAATCTAGTAGGAAAATTATTTTTGGTTGCAACGCATTAATCGACAATAAATTCATGTTGAAATCTATATTTATTTTCCGTTGTTATTCAAGTTTGTCCTATAAAAAGAAACAATGCGTTAAAGTGGAATACAATTAAATTTCAATCTGAATATATGTAGAAGACACAACTTTCGATTGTAAACGTATAAATGAAGCCCAATTCCTGCAACATTATGTAAATCACGTTTAATACGCGATCCCGCTTAATACGCGACTTTTGACCACTCCCTTGAAACGCGTCTTAACCGGGTTCCACTGTACTATGAGTAATTTGTTTTTCAAAAAAAAAAAAAAAAACTTTTGCATATGATTGACAACATGTTCCAGAAACGGAACATTGGTGGGAAACACTTAGTTTTTTCACATGTTTTTATAAAATATGATTAACGATATTTAAATTAAAATCTCTATTTTTATATCAAATATTTTTAACAGTTATAGGTAAAGTTATAAAAGTTATTCAGGAATAACACAGGTTAAGTGGAAAAATAGCCGGGCTTCGCACGTCGAGCCTTCATTGTGCTCAAAATTCCAGCAAAAATTGTCAAGAAACAGTAGGAAGCTTTCACTGAAAAAAACTTTGCTATAAATTAAAAAAATATATATTATTTAGATGATAAGCAGGAATTACTGCATTAAAAAAAAAATTACAATTTTTTTATCAGAATGGTAAAAAAAATTATAAAAATAGCATAAGAAAATAATAATAATGTGCTATGAATTTACAGTACAGACAATAATCATATAAATAAAAGTAAAAAAAAAAAAAAAAAAAAAAAATACAAGGAGAAAAAAAAACAAACCTTATCAGCATTTCTTAAAATAAGAAAAAAATTATTAATATCCTTAGCTTTTATCTTCTACATTTCTTCTGTTTTCCAAGGTAATTAAGAAAGTATTTCGCTTGAAGTCTTTTCTCACATTCAAAAATTTTTTTTTTGTTCTCTTCTGGCATACAGCACATCGTCCTTATGTTGATTGCAAAAGATAATGTGCATCTGATTGTCACAAAAACTCAGAGCAATGTGCACGAGGTTTAAGAAAAGAGTGAATTTTTGGTTTCATTTGGAGCATATTCATTCATTCTCATAGCATGGACAGCCACCGCTAGAACTCAATATCGATGTTTTAAAACCAAGTCGTATTGGTTTGCTTCGTATAAACATTTTAACCAAATGACGGCCATAATAAGGTACCATACATTCATCTATTCTCAATTTTGAATGAAAGATACCAGACTGCTGAAAGTTTTTTCCAATTTGCATAAAAGGGATGTATTTTCCCCAATTTATCTCCTAATTTAAAGGTGATATTATCATAGCAAACGCGGCAGCGTTAAGCTATAATATGATTAAGAAATAGAAAATGCAAATGACTTTCTTAAATTTCTGGTGAACCAGTTGACGTACGACAATGATTTTTCTTTTGAAAGATAGAACTCGACGAGGCGAATAAACTGATAGCATTTAAAAAATTACTGTAGCTTTCAGTAGTTTTTTATTTAACCTTAAACGAAAAAATGAAGACACAAAATTCAACAAAGTGTAGCTAACGTTCCTGTGGGTGGATTAATTTCGTTTTTGTTTTATTTTGATCCTCGTTAAAACTTAGAATAGGTTTTTTTTTCATCTTTGTATGTTTGACGGTCGCTGAGAAAATCGAATTCGTCTTTTATAATGTCTCCATAAAATTATAGAAATCTCTCCT
Organism: Maratus speciosus; assembly: GCA_963932465.1. Lineage (NCBI taxonomy): Eukaryota > Metazoa > Arthropoda > Arachnida > Araneae > Salticidae > Maratus > Maratus speciosus. Next base: position 319,223,530 of record OZ010788.1, read on the forward strand.
TTTCATTTTCTAATTCAATAATTTTTTCATGTTGCCACTCCCTAAAAAGCAGTACAATAATAAAAAAAAAGGATAACACGTGTACATTTGCTTTTATAAGGCAATAAAAATTGAAATTCAACTGACAGATTTTTGTATTTTTGAAACCGACGTCAACATAAGCAGATAATGCATAATTTTCATAAATATACATATAAACTTTCTTGATTAATATTTTGAAGTGGAGTAATAGACACAATGGAGCACAAACGAGTTGATAGGAAAAAAAAAACAACAACAAAAAAAAAACCAGGGTAAATCCCAACCTTCTGTTCAGAAGCTAAATGCAAGTTTTTTTTTTAATTAGCATCATAACATCCTGACTTACACAAGCGATAGGTATGCAGTAATATAAATACTTCACATACTAAACATACCTTAAAAAATACCATTCCATCTATTTTAAATAAGGAAGAGATGTCATATACGCACCAGAGTACATAACTGGCACGATAATGGAGTTATTTTGCCTGATACGGTAACTGAGCTATTGTTGTTTATTTATCCATTATTTATTTATTTATTTTTATTTTATTTTTTAAAAGTATATAAATTGTTTGGTTCTGTAGTTATTAATTAAACTTTTCATTATTTATTGTTATTTCTTTTTTTAAATAATAGAAAGTAATTTAAAAATATATCTGTAACTGCCATTCGAAAACGAGGTTTTCGTTAAATTGGCGTCAGAAAAAAACCCCGCGCCAAACCCATTGTGTATATGACATCTGTGCCTTAAATAATTAGGGTTTCGTTTAACTTTAGGTACTTTTGCTTGAGATTTATTTATTTATTTATTGAACAACAAACATACGACTTGTGTGCTTGACATGAAAGCCCGCTTATAAGTCGGAGACAACATAGCACAAGGAAATATTACAACACAAGAGAAATACATCCTGGGAGTTCCACATAAAGAATGTGTGCAATGGAACCAGCGGAAATCGAACCCACAATCTCTTACGCTCGCAAGCGATTAGCAGACCGGTGCTTTGACCGTTCAGCCACAGAGACCCTTGCTTGAGATATTGTCGAAAATGTAGTGCAAAAATATACGGTACTACTTGATTATCCCTTCGATCAATTTCGCCAAACTATTCGCCAAATGATACAAATTGACATAATTTTTATTTTAAATAACGGAAGAATAAATAAATTAGTAATACATTAATAAAAATACTAATAAAAACTTGGGCACAAATGTCATTTACCCTCCATATTGGCACGATTTTGTCCGACGCCAATTTGGCGAAAACCTCGTTAATATATCATCTATATCCGGGTTACCATATCAAGTAAAATAACGACACTTTGACGCCAGTTAAGTACCCGGTGCGTATATGACATTGGCGGCGTCAAAAAAAAAAAAAAAAAAAAAAAAAATCGCACCAATATGACATCTGCGCCAAAACTTGAATTAAAAATCACTTGATGACGTAACAAACACGTGTATCGTGTTTAATGTCAAGTGAAAGTAACATTTACTATGATCCATTATTGTTATTTAATCTTATAGTTTGGCGATAATTTATTGGTCGAAAGGACAATCAAGTTGTACCAAGTATGGTACAGATGTCATATACGCACCACGTTCGCGCGATATTTTTTCCGACGCAAATTTGGCGAAAACCTCGTTTTCGAATACCAGTTACACATATATTTTTAAAAAGGGATTAACAATAAATTTAAAAAAGTTTAATTAATAACAATTAACAAAACAATTTATATAAATTTAAAAAAGAAAATAAAAGTAAATAAACAATTTATTAATAAATAAACAACAACATTCGGGTTACCATATCAAGCAAAATAACAACACTTTGGCGCCAGTAAGTAGTACCCCTGTGCGTATATGACACTGGCGTCAGAAAAAAATCGAGTCAACGTGATGTTCATATGACGTCTGTGGCGAATCAAGTACACTTCGTGATGTTCCTATGACGTCTGTGGCGATTCAAGTACACTTCGGAACGTTACTTTGAAATCGGTGAGTTTCATCGCCAAAATCACCAAGATGCTTAATGATCATCGCCATCGAATATATAAATAATGCCATATTTGCAAACTTATAGGTCAAAATATAAGTTGAACCTCTGTTCACAACCACCTCTGTTTATGTCCAACTTCGGTGATCAAAATTTGACTCGGTGGGCGTGCAATATCTCGGCTCACGACCAAGGCTGCCGAATAGCTCAGTTGGCAACCCTCACATAACTATTGTTATTAGTCAAGATTGGAGTAAGGTGTGCATATCAGAGTGCTTTATGTACTTTTATTACTGTAAAAAAATTAACCTTTTGTTTTACTTTTACTCAGGTTTGCGCTAATATAACCTCTCATTATGGCTTCTAAGAATGAAAAAGTGCTTAGTGATAGCAGTAATAAGAAGCTTAAGCGAATTACTGTTCAATAAAAGAAATTGTAGCAAAACATGAGAGCGATGTTAGTATAACCGTTTTAGCTAAACAATGCGATGTGGCCTCAGCCTTCGATTTCCACGATAATCTATATATATATTACGCTATCGTATGTGTCACAGAAATCGCGGTTATTTGTTAATTGTTTAATGGCAACGCTCGAATGAAACGCATCTCATTGTTTATAGAACAGCATTTAATGCATCTCCATACCTATAAGGGGTGTTACCATAGGCTGGACCCTGTTCTGTTGCCAAATACCGCCTAGTTTGTCGCCAACTTGGCGATATATCGCCAAATACCTATAGACTTTCATTGTAAACCAACAGGGTTTACTTGTTTTAAGAGAATCAACAAATTGAGATATTTTAATGCAACAAAAAATAATATAAGTTTAAGGAATTATATTAATTATATTTAAGGTAGCCCAAGTAAATTAAATTATGAATAAAAATAACGTGAATTTGATTTAAAAACTTTAAATCTCTTAAAACAGTGTGCATTACTTGGTTAAATAGTGCATTATTGTGCGAAATAAGAAAAAAGTATTGGGAATATTTAAAAGCAACACAGGTTTATTTATATTCAATATATAATTATCAAAAAATTTAAATGACTAGTATTAAAAAATGCTCTGACGAGCAGCAAAAAAGTCTAATATGTTTTTAAGTATGAAAAAGGGTGCTTCTAATTGAGCATGAAAAAGGACAAGGGGTCCCTTCTTGGCTGCAGCTCACTGTCAATGCCAACTTTGAAAAAATCATATTTGCGCTTTTTCCATATAAAAAAAATCAGCCATAGTTACGATAAAAATGTGTAGTGTAAAGACACAGCCAGTAAAGACGCAGCCTGATTAAATATGAATGTAAGGCGACATAGTACCAAAAATCTTAGTTCCTGCAGCATATCACACTCATGCTGTGCCACCAAGCACGCCCGCAGTGTAGAACTGTACAGAAAACTGATTTGTAGTGCAGTGCAGACTGTTGCAGCACTCTGCACAGGAACAATTCCACACGTGCACGCATAACAATATAATGCATTCATTGATTGTTGTAATTATATCGAAGTGGCTGTGGCTGTAAGATGTACTATGCAGTACAACAGTGCATATGTAAATTATAAACAAACATTAGACGCATACACCTTTAATACGGAGGTACAAAAGCACAGTGCGAGTGTGCGCTGAGGTTCAAAAGCATAATAGGAATGTACAATGTAGTATAATTTGTAGAGAAATAATGGTACACAGTGCACAGTACAAAGTTGCATTGCAGATGCATACGCAGTACAATAGTGGAACAGTGCAGTTAACATGTAAAGCACGACGGAAAGTTTTATTAAAGTACTGCGAATTTATTTTATATGGAATAAGCGCAAATATGATTTTTTCAAAGTTGGCATTGACAGTGAGCTGCAGCCAAGAAGGGACCCCTTGTCCTTTTTCATGCTCAATTAGAAGCACTTGTCAAACCCTTTTTCATACTTAAAAACATATTAGCCTTTTTTGCTGCTCGTCAGAGCATTTTTTAATACTAGTCTATAACAGGATTTTTTTTAAGCTTTCTAAATTTATTTCAAGGTATTACTGTAGAAACAATTGGGACCGATAGATATTCTTGAGTTCACCAATATAAATCTTCTCCGGGTAGTTGGTGACATCCACTAAACAACTATAATCCAAAATATTGACCTATATCCTTTTCATCTACAGCTAGAACTTTTCTTTATGAAATGCACAAAGTGTTGCTATATTTGCTAAATGCAGTAGATATTCTACTGGAAAGAACTTGTGAAATATTTCAACTGCAGATAAAGTAACTAACTGAGGAAACATTTCAGAAACATTTGCAATGCCATTAGATTTTAGAAATTTTTTAAGATATGCATTTATTTTTCAGCAATGTTGGATATTTTTCTCTTTCGACATTAGTTTTCACTCCAAATTCAGTCTTCTTTTTGATGGTGAAGGTACTTCAGGATTAAATCCATCTTTATTAGAAATTTCATTGTCATCTACTTTTGTACCTATTTCAATTTCACCACAAAAATCTGCTGGCAGAACAGTTTAAAAAATGTCCTCATTTGTATTTTCCTCATCTATTCAACATCCATTTTTTTTCTGGAAGTAGTTGACAAATATCAATGCATTCTTCTTCAGAATCATCCGATAATTCACAAAAGTATTCAAGTGCCTCTTCTACTGTACAAAATGGTTTTGAATGAGACATCTCATCTGTGGGACATATCCTGAGTAACTGAAAAAAATCACAGATGGAAGTAAAAGAATAAGAATTTCTTATTTTCCAATATCAACTCTCCAATCCTATCTTGGCACTCAAATTTGAGTCATAAACAATGTCTAATTATCAACAAACATATGTGTTTTTCAGTGGCAGCTATGAGCAATCCACTTCATATCGGAGCACGTGTGTGAAAGGGGGGGAGGGGCAGTGGGTTGGGGGTGTGAAAGGGAATAAAATAGATCAAAGTTGTAAACACATCTTTCCTCGACAATTACTAAAATGTCTCGTATTCGGAAATTTTTTGTCTATACTTATTTACACTGTGATCAAAGAACTTTACCATGTTAAAAAATACACCTTTACACGCCTATGTTCCATTTCTGGAACATGCAAATTTGTTAGCTAAAAGAAACAATAAAAATTAATCTTTTTTTTTATAACTTATGTTCAACGAATAAAATGATCATTTTTAATTACCCTCACTTTGTTATAAACACATTTGTTGAATTTTGAATTTTATATGAATTTTTTAATTTTGACTGACAAAAAGTCTAAAAAAAAACCAAAACTGCGATTTTTTATCCTAGCTACTATTTATTTTATTAAAGTTATATCAACGCAAAAAATAAATCAATACTTTCTTTTTAAATAATAATTTTTATAGAGCAATACGAATAAAATTGTATTTTTCAGAGAATTTTAAAGTTGATATTCCATTTATGGAACACTGGCGTGTAAAAGGTTAAATGGTATTCTGACAACTGAAAGTATATAAAAAATGTTATGGGTGTTCTAACAAGAATGGTGTATTTAATGTGTTTAAGAAAACAATATAACTATAATATATCAATTACTTTTGCAAAATTTCAGTAAGTAAATGTTCCAATTAAAGAATATCTAATTATATCTGGTGTATGTTTGCTCCAACTTTCTTAGTTTTGTTTCACAGACCTTCAAAATGTGAAAAGAACTTGTAAGAATAATGTTATAAACTTAATCACAAGATATGGTGAAAAACAGTTCTGCATTCCCTAATTAAGACATCTGCCTATTTTAATGATGTAAAAGTATTTGTCATTTATTAAAAATAGTATGTATTAAGCATTAAACCAAACACTTTAGTAGGAATTTCTCATATATTAATAATAATGAAAACATGATTTAGCTAATTTTATATATTTAGCTGAAAAGTTAATTTACAGCTAAAATGCCATGTACATGAAAAATTAATTAATTATTAATTAATTTGCATATTATTTTAATGTAAACTGTATTTTACACAAGCTTCTTTTCTCTGCCTACTATAAAAAAATGTACACCCATACACAGTAATAATTTTGATTATTTAGAACTTTGTTAAGATGCTATTAGACTACTTTTTTTTTTCATCTTTTTCTAAAAATAAATTCATATTCTTCTCTCAAGTAATAATAATAACAATAAATAAAGAAGAATTTGATAAATTTTAAATTGGGAATTTAGTGGGGTTCAAAACAGTGGTGTCTTGAATAATTAAGCCAATAATAAATAGTATAACTTGGGAAAAACAAATTATTCCTACCTAAATAAACATTTCTAATCAAAACAACAAGGAGAAATATTTGATAAATATAAAAAAAAAATGTACCTTAAGCCATCATCAGTAATTTCTTTACAGCCAGATAAATTCAGATACTTAATACACTTGCGATCACAGATTTCAGACTTGTTTTTGTCATTCTTTGATGAATCACTTACAAAAGTAGCAGTAGTCTTAAGAATGCTACTTGCACCGGGAGCAAAAAAGCTAGAGTTATTTTGAAATTGTTCACAAGAATTCACAAATGGGCATTGAAGTGACAATTTGGCCAAATGACACATCACACCATTCTTTTGCCAAAAACAAACAGATGAACAAAACTGATCAGCTCTGCATTGATAACAAGCATTAGAACGTTGAAGCCAGAGTCCACTTTCCTCTAAATCACACAAGCAGTCCATAGAGTTACCAGAAAAGGAACGACGACAGTCCTCAAGATAAACATCACGCAAATCTTCAGAGCCATTAGGGACACTAGGTGGTAACTTTGCAATTGTGTCAGCAATTCGAAAAAGTCCAAGATCTGTTATGCTTTTGCATCCTGACATATCAAGATACTGAAGATTAACACATGATGAAAATTCTTTTAATCTGAAAAAAAAGAAAAAAAAAAAATTGGCTGAAAGTTTATATATTATTAAAGTTTAAATAGCTATTCTCATTATCCAATAGTTAAGTTCACTTTTAATTTTCAAAAGTATTAAGATAAAAAAAAATGTCAAATGAAAATATACAAATCTGTCTGTCAAGCACAAAAAGCAATTAAAATTACATTAAAGATTGGGATCCTTAATGCTGAGAAAATTCTGTTTCTCATTGACATTTTCCATAATTATTTGTGATATATCTGCATAAAATATTACATCTTTAGTGTTGACTCTAGAAAAAAAGGGCCACCAGGCGGGAATTTTTCAAAAAGGGTACATTATTCTAAAAAAAAGGTGCATTTTTCAAAAAGGGAACATTATTCTAAAAAAAGGGCACTTTTTTTTTTCAAAAAAAAAAAAAAAAAGCACACTTGTACCTTGTTCACAAAAAATATTTTGAACTGGTTTGTTTAAAGACCCTAGAATTTGCAATATTTTCCTGGGATCAATTGAATTGCCACGGGGCGAATAAGAAGTGTTAAGAAGGGGCGCCGGGCGCATCGGAAGGGTTTAAAAGAGCCGCCGGGTTGCAAAAAACAAATAAAAAGGGCTGCCGGGCACTGCACCCTGCTAAAGCGGCTTAGAGCCAACACTAATCCAGACCTGCCAACCTTTGAAAATGAGAAATCGTAGCACACAAAATTAAAATTAATCCGGAGGTTGGTTGGTTGGTTTTTCGTGTTTCGCAGCCATCTTTTGACATTCGTAAAAGGAATAAGGTTTCATTCTTTCAACAACTCAATATAGTAATTTTTTTCCTCTGAAAATTTTTATATGATTTTTAGAGTTTCTTCTCATTTCAAAGCGCTTTTTTTTTTTTTTTTTTTTTTTTTTTACATTTGTAAAAGGAGCCTGATTCCAATTTTTTAACCCAGTGCAGTAAATTTTGATGAAATTCGCGATTTTTTTCCCGCGATCATTTCAGGATATTTACAATTTTTTTTTCAAAAATTGTGTTTAACATTTTTCTATAACGACTCTTTGTAGAAATCCGCACTATTTACCACGAACTTTTGATGAAATTCGCATTTTTAACCGCGATCTTTTAACGAATTTTGCGTTTTTTATGATCCTTTGACAAAATAAGTGTTTTTTGTCCACGACCTTTTGGTGAAATTTATGTTTGTTTCTGTGATATTTTGACAAAATTCACGTTTCTACCACGATCCTTTGAAATTTATTTTCTTCTGCGACCAATTGACGAAATTAATATTTTTACACGGTCATTTGTCGAAATTAGCGAAAGCTTATCACAACTGATCAGCAAAATTTTCAATATCTTTTCGCGACAAATAACAAAATTCACTACTCGTTTTCGCGACCTTTTGACGAAATTTGCAATATTTTTCCCTCGATAGTTTATCGAAATCCGTGATATTTTGCGCAATTTTTTGACGAAATTCGCAATTTCTTTTCTGAGCTCTTAACGAAATTATTGATTTTATTCAGCGACCAATTGAAGATAATCACTATTTGTTTTAAGATCTAGTATTTAAGACCCTAGTTTAGTTGTAAGACCTTTGACGAAATACCTGATATTTTTACACGATCATTTGAAGAAATTCTCATTTTTTCTGTGATCAATTCATGAATTAATTTGGGGAAATTCAATAAAAGAGAAAAAAAATTTGCAGACTTCCAAGAAATTTCAAAATATACTCGCGAAGGGATCATAGATCTGTGGAAGAATTTACAGGGGGTAATACTGCACAGCATTTTTCTTTATGCAAGACTCTCCTTTTCCGTGTGCAAATCGTGCGATTTTGCACACTATTCAAATCTTGCCCCTCAAAGAACCACTTCCCCCCTCCAGAAATTCTTAAAATGGCACCCCTGTTTCTAAGGAAGGGAATTCCTGTATAAATATTTACAGGAACATGATTCACTTGTGGTTAATATACATAAAGAGGGTTTTACGTTAAGAAGTTTGTTTTGCAGCCCAGATTTTTTTTTAAACTTTCGGAAATGAATACTTTGAAATTTTGGAAATTTCAGAACAGATCACTCCTGAAAAATATGCTGCGCAGGATAAAAATTTTAACTAGAAACAAAAAATGAGTTTGTGTATATTTTGCAGAAAATCGTAGTTTAAGACCCATTTTCGTAGCATCGTAGTTTATAGTTCCAAATCGTAGCAACTACGATTTTTTTGTAGCAGTTGGCAGGTATGCACTAATCTTCAATTTAATAGATTAGAGCTTTATATAAATACATGCATGAATAAATTTCTTAAATCTGAAATGATTAAAAAAAAATTTCATTAACCACCTTCCTCTTTTTTTTTTATATAATGTTATAAGGATCATATTTCAATCAGAAAATGAGCAATCTTTACGAAATAAAGAACCTAACTTTTGATTTTTTTTTTTTTTTAATTTAATTTTCAACATCATTTTCCATTTGGTTGGTTATTTTACCATTTCTTGTCATATTTTAAGAATAATTCACAATCAGAGCAAAGTCAAAAAGCCCATTTTAACAGAAAAAAGTTCTCATTAAGAAAAATAATATTGTAAAATACATGTCAGAGCATAAGAACGTTCTTGTGAAAAAAAACTTGATTACAAAATAGACACTATCCTGGAAGAGAACTACTATTCTGCTTTTGTAACAACATTCATTTTTTTTTTCTTTGGACATGCCATTATAAATTATATTTGCATGATTTCGTTTGAGGAAGAGGGATTTTTACAGATTATTTTACAGAATTGCTTTTATAGTACAAAGAAAAGAAAAAAAAATATTACCATATATTCCTGTGTATAACCACACACCAAAAACTTTTGATTATATTTTTCTATTTTTAGGTACATGTGCAGCCTCCCCCTTTTTTGTTGCAAATTTTTTTTATGAGATTTATAACATGAAAACCCAATAAATAACATTGAAAAGTGTAATAATTAGAGAGAGCAACAACAACAACAAAAAAATAAAATGTTTTATGTAAATAATAAATATGCTTATTAATGTAGATGTCTGAATTTTTATGCTATTTTCTTAGTTTTCAAGATTTAATTTTTATACCTAGCATATAATCTGCACATGTGTATTCTTATGTGTATTATATGACAGAATATATAGTACAGTAAAAGCACTTATTTTCACGAGCTCGTCGTAATCGCGAAAATTTAAGCCTCGTGAAATATTTTTTTTTCGCCTCGAATAATAAAAAATCAGAATTTTTTTATTTATCCAAAATGTAATGATTGACAGTTACTTAAATAAGAAATAAGCATAAAAATTTCTTGAATACTTAAAACTATTTCTTGAATACTATACAACTATTTCTTGAATAAAAACAATAATACAGCTAATAGAATGCAGCTCATTCACTTACAATATTTATACCATCTTCTTTGACGGCATTCAAAATTATTTCATTTTTGGCTTCAACACCGTTAAGTGTGCGCACAAGCTAAGAAGCGTGAATCAGTTTTAGTCGTGATATTGGCAGGTACACATATTCTTTTTCCTCTAGAAATTTAAGCTCATTAGAATACCACTCAATAACCTCATTCTTGAGCAAACACTTGAACTCGCCGTTTACAGTTAAGTTCAAAGATTGGAGCTCTCCTGTGCAAGAAGCGGGCACAAAAACTAGAATAATATTCCTCTTCTCTAGTTCATTCAGTAAAACAGGATCTTGGTGTGCCTTAAAAACGACGAACAATGCTACACCAGGTTGTTCTGAAACTAGCTAGAGAAGCTCTCTCTGCTTGTCAGAATAAGGTACAAGAATATTTTCTATGTATCTAATCATTGTGTCAGGACAAAAGGATGTTTCTTAAAATGTCTTATGCAAAAGGGGTTCTATTTAGAAAGCATCGGGATTTTTCAACTTTCGGTTCTGTTCATATAAAACTTGCGAAATTTTCAGCTCGCAAAATAACCGATATCTTCATTGTCGCGAAAATTACGGCTCGTGAAAATAAGTGCTTTTACAGTAATTACTTTTAAGATTTTTTAAAATTGTAGTTATTGAAATAAGGGATTTTTAAACTTAGAGTACATTTCAATAGAAGGCAATTTCTCTGAGCAGTAAGTGGTGTTTCCTTGTTATAGGGACCTTGGTTTTTTTTTTCTACAAAAATGGCACAATTCAAGATCGAGAAAGTGAGATTTGTTGTCAAAAAAACAAAAGTACTTTGAAAACAAATGATTTTAGTTGGTTTTTTTTTTGCTGTGATTTTTCCAACTTAGTAAGATGAATCCAGTTATAATCATTTATTAATTTCAAATTTGGTGCCATGTGTGTGTAGAATATTTCAGCAAAACATTTCTCATAACAATAAGGAGACATGTTAGAAGAGCAATTATACATGGCAGGAGTAAAAATTTAATTTCAGTTTCAATGTCATTTATAAGAAGAAATTTTTTGAAAAATCATGTTTGTCATAAAATTTGCAACAGCTCACTGAAAGACTAGTGGGAACAAGCTCTCCATCTCATGGGTATTCCTAAAGAGAGTGCAACCTTGACAGTCATTTTAATATTATGAATTATATTTTTTACATATTAAAATTATAAACTTTTAATGTAATCTCAGCCAGGTCTGTTCTCTCCTTCTACTCCAAAAGATTTCGAATTTTACGGTTATTAACGGTATAGAAGTACAACTCCCCTCCCCCCTTCCCACCTGCATAGTATTTCTTCAGGGGCTGTGCATGTATAACGTTATCATTTTAGGGGGGAGGGGGAGTCTGGCAAATGATATCGTTAGATATCTCTAGGGGGAGGAGGGGGGGGAGGGGGTTCGTTTATTGATATCGTTATTTTTAATCCAACCTAGTGATGGGCGATTTCAATTTTTTTAATCGATTTAATCGATACTATGGCCAACTCGATTTAATCGATACTATGAATTTTTCAATCGATGTCTCTAAGACAAAATAAGGTAATATCATTTTCATTTTCCTTGAAAAATTGAAGATAAAGTAGTTGGATGTGCCAATCCCAAAACTTTCATCTGCCTCATAAATGTTAAAATTTCAAAATTCGCTATCACAGTGTCAAATTTAAATGATAACCTATGCGCATCATGAGGATTAAAAAAGGATAGGTTTGTTTAAGTACGTGCCTTTAAAAAGAAAATATAAGCATTGCATTTTCCTAACAAATCATTGAATTTCGGCCCACACCCTCTTAGGCTAATGTCAGACGAACATCTTTTTGCACGCTTTTTTCGCTCTTACAACATCCCTACACCTTCGCTGCTAGCATGTGTAGGGACAGTGTAAGAGCGAAAAAAAAAGCGTGCAAAAAGACGTTCGTCTGATATTAGCCTAGATGTCCGCAACGGAAAATCCCAATTCAAAGAGCATAAAAGCGGCAGCTGTTGGGCAGTATACACTCTAATAAGGATCTATTTATCTGAAAGTGTAACAGAATATGAAGTTTGATTAAATTCCGTGCATTAGTTTTGAGATATGGCTATCACGAATATCATGCAAAAAAACAGTATAGCAGCGCAGCCTGTTACATGATTAACACGAAAAACTCAGGAACAACTTATGTCAATGACACATAATATTAAGTTCGATGAAATTCCGGTCATTACTTCTTGAGATATTATCGCTAATATCATGTAAATTCTGAAAAAACAGTGTTAAATTCAGGGGCTAGTAAGAATTACTAGCCCCTACCAGCCCCCCCCCCACCTCCCCCGGAACATTGAAATGTTTCTCACGAAGATTTGAGATTTTATGCTTAATGGACAAAAGTCCAACCCCCCCCCCAAAAAAAAAAAACAAAAAAACTCTAGAATGTCCCTCTCCAGAACTATAGAAATCCCTCCTGGAGAAAAATGTCTGAATTCAACACTGCTAAAAAAAAGCAGCATGGCAGCATAACCTGTTATATCATTTACACGAAAACCTAATCATGAACAACTTAATGACAGAATATTAAGTTTGATGAAATTCCGTTCATTAGTTCTTGAGATATGATCCCTAAAATCGTTTAAATCCATAAAAACGTTTTGAATTCTGGGGGTAGCCCGGAGGGACACCCCTCCCCCCCCCTCGTGCAATATTCAAATGTCTCCCCAGAAGGTTTGAGATTTTATGCTTAATGTACAAAAGTCTAATCCCCTTCCCCTCTGAACTGTCCCTCTCTGGATCCACAGAAATCCCTCCCAGAGAAAATTGTCTGAATTCAACACTGCTGCTAAAATCTGCATAACAACGCCCCCTGTTGGGTGATTTACACCGAAATCTAATATGCAACAATTTATGCCAACGTCTAACTGAATGTGAAGTTTGATGAAAATCCGTGCATTAGTTCTTGAGATAGAGCTATTGCGAAAATCGGGGAAAATGCAGCATAGCAGCGCCACCTGCTGGTAGATTTACATCAAAAAGTTATCAGCACCAATTTATATAAAAGTCTAATTGAATCTAAAGTTTCAACAGATTCCATGCATTAGTTCTTGAAATAGACCGCCCACAATTTTTTGTCAGAGACAAACAAGTAGACTGACAGACAGACAATGTATAAAAATAGTCAAATCGTATTCCAGACAAGATCTTCTAAAACTATAAATCCTTCGAAAACCAGAAGTCGAAATTTTTCACGAATCCAACGCTTTCTTTTTCTAAAGACAAAAGAAAGCAAGAAAAAATTAACGCATCGATTCTGCCCGTAAATTAAGATCAGAAATGGCAAATCGATTCAGTTTAGATTCGATGCCGATGTCGATCTTTAGATGCGGGCAGAATCAGAATCGCTATTTTTTGACTTACTTCAATTCTTTAGATTCGGGCGAATCGATTCAGTTCAGATTCGATGCGGGTGAAATTGTTAGTTTTTGATTTACTTCAATTAAAATCGCATCGCGCATGATCCACGATTCGGGTTGAATAGATTCCTCCAATTTTAATGTATTAGAGGCAGAATTGCTGTAAAATTTTGTATAAGAGCCTTTTTTTTTTTTTTCTTTCTAGGTTCAGTGTTGAATGGCAGGTTGATTTTTTGACTGCTCCGGTCGGGATGGGGAGGGGAGAGGGGGAGATTTAAGAGTTCCGTAAGGGGGGATGCACATTTGTCCATTAAAAAGCATAAAATCTCAAAACTTTCGGGAGGGACATTCCAATGTTCCCCCGGGTCATCCCTTGAATTCAATACTAGCTTAAATCGTTATACATTTGTTTAGAAACCTAGTTATTTGGGTTACTAGTTTATTATGTTGTATTTTTCAAGTTCGTCCCTTCTAATCCTTTCTGCATCCCCCCCCCCCCCCCCCCTTCCTCCCCAATCTTCATTTACAGGGCCATTCAAAATATGCATGCAATTTTAAAAATGACCAATTCTCGTTCTATTTTATTATAAATCCACATTTTGAAACCTTGACCAAAGATACATTTGAGGTCACCCCTCCCACCGTTTGAGACTTACCTGTTCCCCAGGGAGCATATTTATTGTTTCTTCCAAACCATCTCGTGTAACATATTGTTGGAAAGCTTTTAATGTCCTCTTTTATTTTCTGTCCCCCCCCCCCCCCCAACTAGTTACACGTTCTTGGCACTTTTTAGCTCACAGGCTGTCAAAGCCTGAGATCTTATATGCCTGTCAGTTTTGCATGTATGTATGTATGTACGATACGTAACGCAATAACTCTTGATAGATGGTTGGTTGGTTGTATTTATGTCGGCCAATTATCTGCACGTGGGATATAGGCCCTAAGGGGGGAGTGCCTTCCGTGGAGGTCTTTCTCTAAGGGAACCTAACCCGTATTAACGCTTGGAGAACCAAGGTTCGAAGAAAACCATGAAAACTCCGAACGATTAGGCCGACGGGCGCGATTGGGATCGAACTCAGCGCTTCCCGTCTACCAGCTTCGAGAGCAGAACAACTCTTGATAGAAATATCCGATTTGCTTCAATTTTTTTTCTATGTTCATTCTGCTAAGGCGCTTCCCTGATTAGTTTTGGGGGTTCATTGGTTAAGTATAAAGGGGAAACGGGGGCTAATCCCCCCCCCCCCTTAGCTTAGATCAATGGGTTTTTCATGCAGAATTATCATATTTTCTTCAAATTTTGGTATACCGGTTAATTTTGATAACGAGTTTCTCTGATTATATTTGAAGGTTCATTGTTATAGTCTAAAGGGGGGGAGGGGTGACGAGGGGATAATACCCTCCCTAATTTAGATAGATGGGTTTTGCTATCCAATTTACTTCAAATTTAGTATACCAGTTTATTCTGATAAGCCGCTTCCCTAATTAGATTTGGAAGTTCATTGGTTAAATATAAAGGGGGGAACAGGGGGCTAATACCCCTTAATTTAGATAAATGGGTTTTGCTATCCGATTTGCTTCAAATTTGGTATACCGATTTATTTCGGAAAGGCGCTTCCCTGATGACATTTGGAGGGTCATTGGTTAAGTATAAAGAGGGGAATGGGGAGGGGCAATTCCCCCCCCCCCCTTAGTTTATTTTTTGAGGGGCATTATTCTTTGAAATAAGAGCATAATATACAGTTAGTGTGAATAGCCTGTGAGCTCAATGCCATCAGTTTAACTGGGCACTTTTCTTTTTAGCTCACAGGCTATCAAAGCCTGAGAGCTAATGTGCCCGCAGTTTCTGTATGTATGTACATACGTAACGCGATAACTCTTGATAGAAATATCGATTTGCTTCAATTTTTTTTTCTAGGTTCATTCTCATAAGGCACTTCCCTGATTAGTTTTAGGAGTTCATTGGTTAAGCATAACGGATGGGGGTATGGGGGCTATTCCCTCCCCCACTTAGATAAATGGGGTTTTTCATGCAGAATTATCAGATTTGCTTCAATTTTGGTATACTGGTTAGTTCTGACAAGACGCTTCCCTCATTAAATTTGGAGGTTCATTGTTTAAGTATAAAGGGAGGAACAGGGGCTAAGCCCCCTTAATTTAGATGGATGGGTTTTTCTATCTGATTTGCTTCAAATTTGGTAACCAGTTTATTCTGATAAAGCGCTTCCCTGATGAGATTTGGAGGCTTATTGTTTAAGTATAGAGATGTGACGAAGGGGGGGGGGGCTGATCCCCCCTTAATTTATTTTTCGAAAGGCATTCTTTGAAGTAAGAGTAAAAAATACAATTAGTACGAATAGACTGTGAGCTCAATGCCATCAGTTGAACTCTATACTTTTCTCTTTTATTTATTATTGTTTCAGCGAGTGCACTCTGCATGTCAGCGAATGAGTCAATAACTGTTTATAGTTTTTAGATTACTGCTGGGGGAAAAAAAACATATAATCAAGAAATATACTTTTATTTATTTGTTAACCAGAGAAAAGTATGTTATTTCATTGTTAATGGCTCTAGGATGAGAACATTTTTTTTTTCTTAACAGCTGAAAATTTGGTAACTATTAAAAAGAAAGATATTTATAAACTGTAAATGAGATAAGGAGATATATATTTTAAAAAGGGAAAGAAATTTTAGTTAAATATATTATTAAAAGGAGAATTTTGATTATTAATTGGGGGGTAATTAGTATGTGATGATTGGTTAATTACA
Source organism: Maratus speciosus (assembly GCA_963932465.1). Taxonomy (NCBI): domain Eukaryota; kingdom Metazoa; phylum Arthropoda; class Arachnida; order Araneae; family Salticidae; genus Maratus; species Maratus speciosus. The sequence continues at coordinate 319,239,957 of OZ010788.1, forward strand.
TTCATCACAGCTATTTTAAAAGAAGATTGGCAATATTTGCATTTACTTTACGCTTATAGTAGACCCTAAAAAGACTGAAAAACCATTTAACTTTTTAAATAAATTTAGAGCCTTCAAAATTTCGCTCATCTGCACATTTTTAAGAAGAATGATGTTTATAGGAAGTAAGTCCCCATCTGTTTGGTTGAAGGAAATAAGAGTAGAAAGTAAATCTTTTCTAGATGAAAAAAAAAAAAAAATCTTCTTTTTTTTTTTTTTTTTTTTTTTTTTATATATATATATAACCGAGATCTTTTTTAAAGATAAATTTAAATATCATATAAATTATTATCAAAATTACATCTTAAAAATTATAATTTAAAAAGTTAAAAACCCTTATTTGACTCAAAGGTCTGTAGTAGCTTACTTCTGGGCCGCTAACATTGTCTAGGGCCCCTATAAATGGAGGTGAGGGATGAGAGATAGTCATTACAGCCCTGTTGATTCGCTACGTTTTGGAATTACTATTTTTCAGCTTATCTATGTGAATCTGTGAACATCAAAATATCGATTCTAGAATTTGGGAATCGATTCTTATTGCGATCGATTCTGTTTTATACGATGTCGATTTTAATCGATTCTCAAATTTTCCAGAATCGCCCATCACTAATCCAACCAAAATTTTCTCTTCTTATTTATAACTTAGCCTTTACATCAAAATAGAATGTTATCTTTTTTTTAGTCTGCTATCTATTTTTATGAAAGTACAAAGTTATTATTAAAATCATTAAATGATTATAAAATTATTTAATTCCAAATTTCCTATCTCTTCTGTCATATGTGTATGCATATATAATTCGCTGTTCGAGAAACCATATGCGAAGTATGTTTCAAATGATACCTGTGTTTACTAATAAATAAGAGAAAGAATGTTGTCCACCTGTTTTGGTGATAAGAAGCTCTGTCTCCCCCCTCCATACGGGGTCAAGTGCAAGAAAACATTATTACTGTTGAATGTATTATGTATCAAAAAGGTATTATAAAAAAACTTTTAAATAGCAACTATTTCTTTTAAGTGTTATTTGATAAAAAAAATTTTCATGTATAAAGTGATATTTTATTGAGTTCTCTTCATATGAATCAATGAAGTAAGCGAAAAATAAATGTAACCATATTTGTATATCACTCCAAGCAAAAGAAAAAAATTTCAAAAATGAAAAGAATTTTTAGAGACTGATAACGATAACATTACGGGGTGGGGTGGGGTGGGGTGGGGTGGGGTGGGGTGGTGTTCGAGGGATGATAACATATGATATCGTAAGGGGGGTGACGGGGTTCAAAATTGCCAAAAAAGTGATAACGTTATATATGCACAGCCCCTCAAAGCTGCAAATATTCTTTCCAAAGAAAAATGTCAATGCGAATACAAGATTGATTTTAGATATATTAAAGGTTATTATTAAGAACATGGGCAGCTGTAGGTAGGTCAGCTAGTATATTAGTAAAATTATTTTACATACTTGCTATAATAAGTAACATAACAGAATATCCAACACAGAGAGATATTAAATTTTTACATTTGCCAAAAGGATTTTCTCCCTATGAAAATAATTTTATCTGTATTTAATAAATTATAATATTACATATCAAAGAAATGTTTTTACCCTTTGAAAGCTGAATCCAAAATTGATGTATAAGAAATATCAAGATGTACAACATTTGGGCATAGTATGAGAATGGAACGGAGCTGTAAGAAATAAAACGCAAATTTTAAGAAACAACAAATTAAATTACTCACTTTTAGAACAAATTGATTATAAGTGAAACAATCAATTTTGCATATTACACAAATACTTTTAAACCATTTTCACTGAATCAAAAGCATTAAATAATGATCAACAATTAATGTTTTAAAGTTATTTAAGTTATATTAGTTCATTTACAAGGGTCATTTACTCTATACAATATTTCCTAAAATATCCTATTTACTTGTGCACACCTTTTTCACTATTTCTTCTATCCTAAAAGTAGGGGTGTGAAAAATATGCGATTCATTTTTATCAAAGGGCAACTTAGAACAAAAACAGAAATGACCTTCTATAAGAAGAATTGAACATTTTAATAAATGAATAGTTAAGATTAAACAAAATGTATAACAGTTTCAAAGGTTAATAGGTAATTTTTAAACTAACAATGTATTCTTTTTTTTTCAGTTTTTTGAAGGATCCTACAAAAAAATATGGGAAAAAAATCCTTTTATGCTTTAAAGGAATTAATATATATTAATTACATATTAGTATTTTCTATGAGATGTATTTCCCAGATTTGCAGCTACAAAATTTACTTCAATTGCGTTTCTCAGCAGATATTACTTTTACGCTAATATCAAATGAGTGCTTGAAGTATTCTGAATTTTCCCCCAACTGCTTTTTTACTGTTTTTTATTTAACAAAACACTCTACCATGAAAAAAAATATTCAGTGTCAGCAAATCAGCACTTACATGTCATAGTATTGATGATATTGCTTTACCAGTTATAATACCCTATGCACACAGTTGTGTTACAACTGAAGGGGGGGGGGATCCAAGTAACAGCTCCCCCCCCCCCCTCAAAAAAGCAATTTAACAAATTACAACGACCATTTGGAAAATGATTTTTTCGAAGACTAAAATTTAAGACATAAAAAATCACACAGAGTTGATCATACATTACGTGTGCCATGAATTAAACATTAATAGTGTTATTAAACGTGAAAATTGCAAGTGACAAAAATCGCCTGCGGCCCGCCAGGTTTCTTAAAACTTATGTATTATCCATCTGAAACTTACATATTATCCAAGCATTTCATTGGCTGTTCAGGAAAAGGCTTTTCCATCGTCAGATTTCTTTGAAATCTGATGACCAATTTTAAATGAAATTTCATTCTTAAACTTCTAAACATACGTATTACTTTTTACACCGTCGTATAGAGAAAAAAATGTGCTTTTAAATGCAATTTGTTTGAAAGCTGTATCTCAATTTGTTTCTGAGTTATTAATTTTTTTTTTTTTGTAGGTTTTATTACGTTTTTGTCATAGTGGCAACAGAAGTATCCATCTCTGTTGAAAGTAAAGGGAAATACAGATTACTGTATAGACCAATCAGAAAACAAATAAAATGCAGATTAAACCAATAAAAAGCTTCAGATATGCTTTTGATTTCCTAACCTGACGCACAAAAAAAAAAAAAAAAAAAGAAAAGAAAAATTAGACTAAAATATTATGAAAAACATTAAAATTGTCTTCAGAAAATAGTGCATTCCATTTTTAGTAACATAAAAACAGAATACTCTATGAAAATAAAATCTAAACTTAGGATTTCATTGTTTGGATCTACAGTATTGAGATATACCTTATCATCATAAAATATCATTACAGTTAAGGCATTTTTTAAAAAGTACATTTGTGACCTTGTTTATGTCTTTTTAACAGTGAGCCCTGTTTATAAGCATTACTTTTGCAAGTGGCATTATTTAAGAAAAATACTTTCTGTTTTCATACTTCTATTACAGATGAATAGATACAATGACAGTAAGCAAATTTCTAATCAATGTATTTATATGCATGGTACACCAATTGTATACACAGGAATATTATGAATACTTTGTGAGTAACTCACTTTCAGGTTTCAGTAGAATTTGTTCTTTCTCGATGAAAGGAACTTTTTCCCCAGCATGCAATTTGAGTGTTCGGAGATTTGAAATCAGAAATAACAAAACAGCCATAGAATTGTATTTTGGAAAAGAAAGATGGGAAGGAGGGGTATCATTTAGGTTTCCACTGGATATATTGGTGAGAATTCAAAGTTTAATACACATAATTGTACAAATTTGGCAATATTAGATTGGGAATCCCCTACTTTGTGAGAAAAGATTTTCATTTAAAATATAAAAACATACAAATTTGAGGGCACACATTGCTGAATGCAGTAAGGGGCTCCCAAGATCATGTTTGTCTAGAAAGATTTTCGTTAAAAAATATAAAGTAATTCAACACTGATATTAGCAGGGATGGGGAATTTTTAGAAAATCTTACCAGCCAAGGATTTATTTTACTCGCCAGCAAAATGCAATTAAATTACTATAATAAAATTTACATGATTGCAAAAATAGTTGATAACTATTGCTACTAATACATTTTTCACATATATTTTTTTTCCCCTGTAAAATTAAGAAATATATGCAAGGGAGAAAAGTTTAATAAAGAATACAACTTAGTACCGAGTTTACATCGCAGTAATTTGGAAAGTTATTAAATACACCTAACTAGTAAAATAAAAAAGTTTTCGGCCTGGAGTTTTTTAAAGACTGCTTACAAATTCACTCGCCATGTCAGAAGATCCACTCGCCAGTGGCGAGTAAAATGATGTATTTCCCTACTCCTGGATATTAGGTATATTTAAGGATATTATCACAGACACAGGACACACTGGTCTTTCGTTTAAAAATGTTTAATCAAAACCAAAGTTGGAAAAAAACCGGGAGTTTTTGTAAAAAACCAAAAAAAAACTGGTTTATTTGGTTTAAACTGGTCTTTCGTTTAAAAATGTTTAATCAAAACCAAAGTTGGAAAAAAACTGGGGTTTTTTGTAAAAAACCAAAAAAACTGGTTTATTTGGTTTAAACCGGGTTTTTTAAAATATAATTTCCTATTGCATACAGATGCATATCTGTTGATAAAATAAACATTTTCGGATATTATATAAGTAATATAACTTTTGAAAATATTTAAATTAAATTAAATAATTACAGTCAATTATATAGAAAATTGAAATCATTTCTAGTTTAAACATTACTGGTAACAGCTATGTCTTATGTTCAAAGTAAACTGCTCTTACACAGTAAAACATTGATACCTTGAAATCGTATGAAGAATCCTTTGATTAATAATATAATAATCAATCAATAAACATTTGATGCAGTTTCATGAATATAATATATTATTCTGTGGTTGTTATTATTATTATTTTTTTAATATCCAAATACTTCTGGTTATTTTGCTTTCTGAGTGATAACTCCAAGTGTCCAAGTCAACATTTTTGGCCATTAGATTCAGAAACTAACAGAACAGATTGATTGGTATTATTGAAATGCTATAACTAGCACTCAATTTTTGCAAGCTGTGTTATTCAATTTGATATCTTAAGTTACTCTTTTAAATTCTTTAAGGATAATCTTCCCCAATCCCAATCCAGAAAATGCTCTTTTACAACTTAACCAAAATCTTAAAGATCATAGTATTTTGTTATTAACTGCTGTAAATAATCTGCATTTTTTAAATGAAAATATTTTATGCTAAATATTGAATATTATTTATCTATTTTATCTTTTTTAATTTCACATGTTTTAAGAAAAATCTTTAGGGTACCAGATATGTTCATCAGCACATGTTAATTTTCATTCTACATGCATAGAAACATGATGGAGGCTCATTATGTCTCATGTTGACTGCTGAGATGAAGTGTTAAAAGTAGAAATTACTTCTATCTATAATTTAAAACAATTAAATTATAAAAAAGAGAAAATATTATATTAGATTTTTTCTAAAAAACCAATTGGTTTAAACCGTACCAACCCTGATCAAAACAGACTGGATCATGTGTAGCATGGTCTTTCAAGCACAATGTTTACTTTTTTATTGACTGTGCTATTCCTACTGCTAGTACAATTCATTATTTTTCTTTCTTGGCATTTCCTTGGAGCACTTTTTACTGAGGTCACACTTTAAAGGTCTTCACTTCTATTTTTGAGTTGTGCATGTGGCCCAGTGGTAGGGAAGGAAAAAAAAGGCCGAATTCGGAATTAATTAGGGGAAAGCTGGAAATTGTTTTAATCCATTTAGTTTAGGTCTAGAATGAATATACTAAGTTTCTCCCCCTCATAGTAGGTGAGTGTTAGAAAATATTTACAGATTTACATTCGAAAAACAGGTTTTTTTAATTACTATAACAATATCTATTAAAAAAGTAACTCTGTCAAAAACATTGTCAGTACTACTGTTGTAGAGCTTAAAATTCTGAGTAAAATGAGTACCCACACTTAATATTTTTGCCGAACATTCAGCTAACAATTCTACTTCAAAGTTTAGCCCAAATCACTAATCAAGAGCTTGAAACCAGAACATACCCAGTTATCACTCCACCCTGCTTCTAATTTTTATATACATATATATATTTTTTTATCTGTTGATGCATTTACAATATTTTTGTAATTATTTTAAATCTTTATTTTGGATATTTTGAGAATTATGGTTTAACCTCTTAATTACAGGCCCACAGGTAGGGGATAGAAAAATTACCGAATTCAGAATCAATTACGGGAAAGCTAGAAATTGTTTTAATCTTTTGCCGCTACGAACAAATTAATAACTTAAAAGTGCATTTTTTTATGTTTTTAGCATATTTCAAAAATGGTTCGTAAATGATGGGAAATACTGCCTATTATTTCCGATATTATATTTGAAATATAGGTAGTATTTAATAGGACGTATATAGAATGAATAACTGTGCGTATGTATTAAAATTAAGCAAGTTGAAAATAAAGTGGTAGGACTGGGGGGAGTGAACAAATGAGTGTGCAGAAGCCTGTGTCGCTAGAGGAATCCAAGGTCAACCAATAGCACAAATTTAAACTTCGATATTTTATAAAAAGGACCAAGATGGTTTTAATAAAAATGATTTTCGAATAGTATATGGGCATCTTAAGTTAAATTCATAAAAGTTTAAAACCTTTGGAATATTGAAAAAAGTACTATAATCGTTTATGTAAAAAAATCTTTCTTTTAAAACTATGGTTTGAAGTTGGCGGTATCAGTATTGAAATGACACGTAAAACAGTTACCATTCATATAACCAGGGGTGGGGAAATGCATCATTTTACTCGCCACTGGCAAGTGGACCTTCTGACAGGGCGAGTGACTTTTTAGGTTGTCTTTGAAAAGTGCAAACTATAGAGGTATGCCGAAAACATTTTTTTATTTAGTAGTTAGCTATATAGCTATATTTTTCAATGTTCCTAATTGCTGTGATGTAAACATGGTATGAAGTTCTACTTTACATTAAACTTTCATCTCTTGTTTATATTTCTTAATTTTATAGGAAAAAATATATGAAAATGCATTATAGCAACCAACTATTTTTGAGTTGCGTAATTTTGTCATAAAAATTTTTAACTTTACGTTGCATTTTACTTGCTGGGGAAATAAATCCTTGGCTGGTAAGATTTTCTAGAAATTCCTCACCCCTGCCTATACTTTTTTCTCAGTAACTACTGAAGTGATTTTAATTTAATTTTCAACGAAAAACAATTTTTTTTTTTCATGGATCAATTTGATATGGCTATTACTTTAGAGATGTAAATGTCCCTATAGAACAATTTTTAAAAATTTAGAATTTTTAAAGTGTGTAGGAACAAAAAATGTTCTAAAATTGCAATTTCTGTGATATAGTTGTTATCAGTGGTGTAGTCATAAAAAAAACAGAGGGTATACGCTCAAGGCAGAGGGTATATCCTAGTGTATATATACTATGGTTTTCTTGAGAAACAAAGGGTATACGGTGTTCCTTAAAAAAATCCAGAGGTTATACGGTTTTTTGGGGTAGTGTCAAAAAATGGCACTTGATATGTGTCTGGCACAGGTTTTGGGCCACGATCCTTCAGCCAGACATTCGATTTTGTATTCAGGCATTACAAAAGAAGTGCTGCACAAATTTTCAGGGTGCCTCAAATACCTACTCAAAAATGTTTAACAGCTCTCCTACTATTACAATTTATTCAGAATTATTTTTTGCTCTTCTCATTAATTTAAGTTTCATGTTCACCTAATGCTATATAAGAATGAAGTTTAGTCACACTGTGGCTTAATTAGTAATTCTTGAATTATCCATAGCAGTATAATTTCTTCTCATAAAACTAAGAACACAAATATAACTTGCCATATTTTAACAATTACGCGTGCAATGCCGCAGTTTTGCTAGCGTCTTATATTTATTGAGCTAGTGCATAAAATCTCCTAATAATTTAAACAGTTTCAAAATTCTAATAAATGTATTGGCAAATTTTTAAACTGAATGGATATATTTAAGACCTCCAAATCGGAAATTTAGCATTCATAATTTTAAGTTTAAATCAATTATCCAAATGTGTCATTTTCATTTCTCTGAGTAATGACATTTTAAAATTCTCTGAATTGCTCCAGAAAAGCATTATGACGTGAAAAGAAATGTTCTACATTTTTCGAACAAATGAACCAAATTTAACCAAAAACTATACAGCTAAATCCAGGTACCTCAGCAACATACCTGTATTACAAACCAATCATATGCTTTTTGCGACAGGTTCACCAGGCAGATAAAAATGAAAAACTTTTCAGGTTTCCAGAGTAAACTTTAACTGCCATTTTGGCAATAACTATTTGAAGATAAAATGCAACAAAACTGAAATACAAGTAAAACCTTTTTTTTTCTTTGTATTTCAAGTGCCATTCATATTAAAAAAAAAAAAAAAAAAAAAAAAAAAAAAAAAATCAAAATAAACCAATATAATAGCTACTTGAAATAATATTTACTATGGTTTATGAAGCATCTAGAAATATTTACAATAAAATGTCTTACCAAACTGCTGGTTAATGAACGGCATGAAGAAATCACAATTTTTTGAACTCCTAGTCCAACTAGAGGCAGAAGGTATTTCACAATTGATTGAAGGACATATAATTCTCTTTGGTTCTGTCCATGGTTATTTTCAGCAGAATCAAATTCAGTTGACTCAAAGCCTTCTTCTTCATATTCATCTATATCAGCATCTTCATCATAATACCGGTAGTCACTTTGTGAAGAATTAGGATAAAAACAGGCAATGCGATCTTCATGATTTTCATCATAATTATTCCATATTCCTAAAAAAAGTCAATTTTTGTCATTAGTATTTTCAAAGAAAGTATTCTTTTTTAATGAGAAAATATTTTGTCACTTATTATGATCTAATAAGCACACATGTTTAGCATAAAAAATATAAAATTATTTTACAAAAAGTTCATCTGGCATGTACGGGGAGGAAAAAGTGGCTTCCCTATTCCATGTTTTTAAGAATTCAGCTAATTTTACTCAAATGTATGAAGATAAAATGCGTGGAACCCGATTATAGAACTTTCTTACTTTTCATTAATAATGAATTTGAATGAAAAATTGGACAGCTATTGCCAAGTTGGCTTCATTTATGGTGACGTCTCACCAAGTATGGCAAGAATTTGATGCTGATGGATATTATTGGTTTTAAGCATATGGGAGTAGCGACAATGGTTACAACAATTAAAGTAAATTTGTGAGAAACCAAGTTTACTAAAACTCATTAATGAAACACAATTATGAAAAAATCAGCCACCGAACAATTTCAAACTGCTATATCTTAGTCATTTGTTAAGATAGAGCACTCCCCCCCCCCCCCCCCCCCCAAAAAAAAGAAGCTCTTGAATCTTAGTATCAAGGACAAACACTGTTCTTTTTTTTTGGTACATCTTTTTAAGGTGACATTTCTATTTCCACTGCGTACTTCAGAACATGTTCTAACATCCTTCAGAGCCATTCTGATTGGCTGGCCAGATTCAGATGAAGTGGCCAGACGTCTTAACACCGTTTGCACATGTTCGGATGTTTGTTTTCAGTTATTTTGTTTCTGATGCTACATAAGTTTGATTTTAATAAATTATTTTTCATTTTTAGATGATGAAACTGCTAAAAGTATTCATAAATACCTGTATAAAACAGTATATAACCTGTATAACCTGCATCATTTTCATACTAAAACTGTTTTTTTTTCCAAACCTTTTAAGATGAAGACTGTTTCATAAATTTTAAATGCTATTTATATTAAAAATTAATCAAAAATATCATTATTTATATTAAAAATGCATTGTCACTTATAAAACGCTGCAGCAACAGGGGGAATTTGCATATCTAAAACATGAAAAAATATAAAATCAGAAACTATTTTTGGGGGGAGAGAGGGGGGGGGGGATTTCGACCTAATTATCCCCTGAATTTGTAGCTGAATGTTCCTATACCTCTATGAAACATATTTAAAAATTCCATATTCAATGCTAAAAAAAATAATACCTTTTATGGTTATTATTTATTTATTTATTTTTGTCTTCATTGCTTTAACGTCACCTTAGTTGAAATTTTACATTTTAGCATATAATGTTAGATTTCTGATGCAAATAAGTTTCGCAGTAGCATTAAATTTGAGATTTTTTTGTTTTCCATTTTACAGATAATCATAAAATGTAGCTTCACAGATTTTTTTTTTTCTTTTTCTGGAAGAAGTTATAAACTTTGAATAAATGTTATTCATAAAAAGTACAAAAATGGACAAAAAAAAAAAAAAAAAAATGTAGTTTATTGAGTGTGTAAAAAATATTTTGTAATGAATGCATCCCTTCAACAAACAACGTAAAGAAACATTCAAGCGCTTAGTAATAATTTATCATACGATTTTTATGGCTTTTTAAAACCATAATTCTCATCCCAATTCAGGAAGATAGTTGTATTAGTATTATTATAAATAATAAAAAAGAAAAACCTTGAAATAGCTGAAAACTAATTTTTTTAAAATTCACCAGTGCCTTTCTTTATATTGGTTTTTATGGTTTTGTTCCTTATATTGGTTTTTATATTGTAAGAAGTTATAAACTTTGAATAAATGTTATTCATAAAAAGTACAAAAATGGACGAAAAAAAATGTAGTTTATTGAGTGTGGAAAAAATATTTTGTAGTGAATGCATCCCTTCAACAAATAACGTAAAGAAAAATTCAAGCACTTAGTAATAATTTATCATACGATTTATATGGCTTTTTAAAACCATAATTCTAATCCCAATTCAGGAAGATTGTTGTATTAGTATTATTATAAATAATAAAAAAGAAAAACCTTGAAATAGCTGAAAACTACTTTTTTATGCATCTTGAAAAAAAAAAAAAAAAAAAAGAGCACTTGTTTTGTTTTATCGATGTTTAATTATCTTGTAAGAGATTAAAATTTCTTATCATTACATCCCTCCCCTTCACTTTTGGTCCACTAATGTGAAATATTAACTATTTTAGACTTTAAATCATAATCCATTTACACACACAACAGTAAATAACCTAGTTTTAAAAGCTTAAAAATAAAATCCATCTTAAACAAAATTAAATTTTGAGATTTTTTGGGAAAATTAATTAAAAAAATTATCAAACATGCAAAATCTTAAATATATAATTGTTTGAAATGTGCAAAAGAATAAATATAATTAATAATAACAATGAATATTATTTAAATAAGTATATTTAGTTATAAACAATGTAACATTTAAAAAAATTAATAAAAAAATAATTGCAGCCTATTACTATCACACCAGTAAAACCACGCGAGGCTTTCACACTACGATTTTTTATTTTTTTTTCTAATTAATTGCATTAAAAAAAAATCAAACAACTTGTTTCAACGAAATATCAATCTCTCTCAAAAATGCATGAAATTCGTTAAAACTGCAATCACTAAAACAATTTTTAAAATAAATACTTTCTGCTGCTAAAATCTGAACTGGGGGTTTACAGAATGGAAAATAACCACATACCATTTAACTTTACACATCCTGAAACAGCCTAGAACAAAACTGTTACACTGATCACTACTTCCAAGATATTAAAAATCAGTGTGGTCTGGATATCTGAACCAGGCGAGCCAATTAGAATGGCTCTATAGTAATGCTAGAACAGAAGTCTAGTGGAAATAGAAATGTCGCCTTTTTAAGTGGCAGCCATTTTGAAACAAGATGGTGGATGAAGCTGGTCAATGAACTTGTGTGAGACCTGGTTAAGTTCTGTACATACTCAGTCAGATCCAAATCAGTTCATAAATAAGAGTGCTGTCACACGACAATCGCATAAACACATATAGAATCTCATTACAACGAATGTCACTTTAATGAATTTTTAACTTTAATGAATATCATTTGGATTTTAAAAAAAAATCCTATTATACTATTTCATTATAAAAATATTCACTTTAACAAATTTTTCAGTTTAGCGAATTTAATCAGTACTCCCAAGAGATTTGTTGTAACGAGATTTTACTATATACGAAAATTTTCTGGAATAGCTTCTCTCTGAATGGCTATATGAAGTCGCTTCTTATTTTTCCTAATGGAAGTTACTTAAAAATGAAAATTTATTTTAAAATTTCAACTTTAGAACAAAGGAGTATCATTATTTCATGAATGCTTAAAATACTTATTGACATTAATTATGAAATAAGATTTCCTTGCAAATTTGTTAATTCTTTTCGAATGGAAAAGCATTGTTTTGATAAAACTCCAATATCGTAACATATTACTTCTTTGATATCAAAAACATTTGGACTTTTTAATGAATGCAGCTATTATCATTTTTAACATTTTTTCTCTATACACAGAGGTGAAAATTTCCCGGACACCAGGTTGCCATGGTGACTGAAAATATAAGTCTGACACCTACGACTTTAGGAATCAACTTGTGGAATCTACTATGAACTTAATTCTGAGTTATTATTCCTAACTATGAATAATTTTGGATGTAAAAATTTCTACATTGTTTTTGTTGGACTCATACTGCAAATGAATCATTCGTAAGCCAAATTTTGTCAAGCCCTTCTGTCAAGCAAATGAGCTTTATTCAGGAAAATGGTAAGAATTTTAAAATGAAGAAAAATCCAAGCACAGATTTTAAAACACTTTCCAACACTTCCAGAATATTGTAATGCATTTTTGCTGTTTAATAAGGTGTTTTAAGTAAACAATTTAAAAAATTTATAACACATTTGAAAACCCATCGAAGTCTTCTGTGCAGCCCTGCACATGATAAATAGGTTTGCATAGTTAAATAGACGTCATACTATATAATTCAGTCAAGTTAGAAAACACGTAACACTGTCGAAAAGTCATCTTCAGCAATTTCTGCCAAGAGATGGAAATTTTCTTGAATTTTTTTTGTACAACTCTGTTTGTTATCTACAGATTTTTATATGCATTACACATTGAGCTAAAATTTAATTTAGGTAAAAAATACATAGCACAACTAAAAAAGCACTTCCAGCAAATACCATCCATAAACAGCAATGCATCCAGTTCTTTGCATAGCTATGTAAATGAATTTATTTATAGTCTACAAACAGTTTTTAGTGTAGTAAATATAATTCAGCTGAAAAATGCATTACACAGTTAAAAATCACTATTAAGCAATTCATGCTCATAGAGAGTAATGATTTCGAATTATTTAGTGTAGCCATGTATATGATGTATGAATTTATACACCCCATACAGAATGCAAAAACTTAGAACTTAAAAATGCAAACCAAAGGTGAAAGCATAATTTCAGCAATTTCCGTTTTAGACAGTATAGTAACCAAATTCTTTTGTGTGTCTCTGTAAATGAACCATAAATGTTACATGCTCTATATTCTACAGTAAAAATCTTGTAATGCATATAAATTTTCTTTATACTCAAAGATGGGAAATTTTCAGAAAATCTTACCAGCCGACCAAAAGATGCAATGTACAATTTAAAATTATTATGACAAAATGTACGCCACTGCAAAAATAGTTAATTGCTATTACTGAAATGAATTTTCACATTTTTTCTATAAAATTAAGAAATATACGCAACAGAGGAAACTTTAATACAGGATAGAACTTAATGCCATGTATATACTGTGGTAAACTGGAAAACTGCAAAACATAGATAACTTTGGCATATCTCTATAGCCTGCAGTTTTTCAAAGAATATCTAAAAATTCACTTGCCCTGTCAAAAGATCCACTTGCCAGTGGTGAGTAAAATCATGTATTTTCCCACCCCTGTTTATGCTTGAAATAGTATATCATTAAAATATGCTGAAAACAACCCCCCCCCCCCCCATAGTAGACTATTATGTAATTGAGGTCTCTTGTATGACTCAATAAATAAATGATAAATGCTTTGCACTCAGATTATATATAAAAAGCATGTGCACCACATAAATCCAAATCAATTTCGTTATGTTTGAAATAGTGTAACATCATTGAAATACACAAAAACTATGTTTCCTGATAAACCATAAGATAGCAGAATTCTTTTGAGTGTGTCTGTAAATGAACTATAAATGCTACATACTTCATTTTCAACCGCAACGGTGCCACAGTAAACGTCAATAACATTACAGACCAATCTGACCATATTTATACCCTGTTCACACTAGAAACTTAAGATATCTTAGACCGCCAGTTTTGAAGTGGTACCCTCCCAAAATTGGATGCCTGTTCACATCGAAAAACTTCCCTAAGATATCTCAGTAGCGTCACTGTGTCTGTGATCTGAAGAAAAGTAAAGTATGCGCATGCACTTAAAATAAAAACGGCCGCAACAGCCAATCAGTAAAAGCGAAGCTTCATAGCCAACGAGAGTGAGTGGTCGTTCCTGTATCTAGCCGAAGTGGGTCGAAATTCACTGAAAGCATTTGTGGAACTCTCTCAGAGAATTCGGCGGCCTGAAATATCTTAAGGTATCCAGTGTGAACATAGTATTACGAGAGTTGAAACACAGACGAACAGACAGACAAACTGAAGTCAATGTTAAAAAAGAAAATATCTGAAGGTTCAATAAAATATGCTAAAAAAATTTCTTGATTTCCTTACTTTTTTTTAATCAAATATTTCACTACCGTAAAATCCCGATTGTAAGCCCCCTTTTTCAAAAGAAAAAGCAGTTAAATTTGGGAGGAGGGCTTTTAATCGAGATTTTTTTAAATATTTTTTTTAAAAATATGTTTTTATTATTAATTTAGCAATAAATCAGGTAAATACAGGGGTGAGAATCTTCCATAGTTTGACAGCCGATTTGTAAAAAAAAAAAAAATCCCACACCCAAATAAAAAAATTCCCTTAAAAAAAAAATCTAAGCAAAATTTTAAAAAATTACATTTTTTTTTTCAAATGCACTTCTTTATTTGTTATTTTACTGCAACAATATTTAATCAATCATCTAATCCTCCCCCCTCCAAAAAAATATTGCTTCCCGCTTTGCCCTCCCCTCTGGTACCAAACATGCATAATTTTACCTATAAAGCTCTTTAAATTTCTTAATATACAATATGCTATACAAATACACTATATCGTAATTTCCGGCCTATAATCCGCAGCAAAACATAATCGGCATAGGCAATTTTTCTTCTCACCAGAAAAAAGTCAGCAGAAAATATGCACCATCCTATAATTCGCACTATTGGCAAATCGAATGTAATCTAATATAATTTTATTGAATCGAATATTAAATTCACTCTTTCCCATCTTTTCTGCATTTTCGACAAATTTTAATTTGAAATCAGCAGTATACTTCGTACATCTTTTGCAAGGCATGTTTTCAAAGATGCGCTGACGCTATCACTAAAGAAGTGGCGATAGCGGCAAAAAGTGCTTATTTTTCAAAAATTCTGTGTAAGCTTGATTGCACGGAGTAAGAACTCTCGTTTACTCCGTGCTTGATTGTTACAGAGCATGCGCGTAGTACCAAGTGCATGTAAGCAGGCAGCCAGATTAAATGATTGTGTGGTGTTGCCATCTGTTGGAAAAGTAGCAAACCAAACTAATAACATGCTAAAAATGTTCGTTTAAGAAAGAAAAAGAATCGGATAATCCGCGGCGGCCGATTATCCGCAAGGCAAAAATTTCCACTTTTTTGGCAGATTATCCGTGAATAATAGGCCGGAAATTACGGTAGTTTCAATAAATAATCTATCAGATAAATTATTCTCTCCCTGTCTCTCATATCACGATCATTCCACCCCCACCCCCCCTCGCTGCATCTCATGCAGTTTAAAATCTGTATTTTTTTTTAAATTTCTGCTTGATTTGTGATTTTGTCATAAAATATTTAAATAACCACCTAAATTACATCATACCCTCCTCCCAAAAAATGTTTTCCTTTATTTTTTGTTCCCCCTTAACCCACCCCCAAACACACGCAGTATATTTAAAAACAAATTGTTTTTCTTTTTTTGGCTCTATTTAATCATAAAATACACATGTAATTCAAGGGTTAGAACAGCCAAACTGCAGAAAAATCTTTTGCTTTCCTTCTGCATATTTAGAAATATCCCCCCCCCCCACACACACACACCATCACCACCATTTGGGGAGAAATGATGATGGAAAAATTTCAAAGAGTGATGGAAAAATTTCAAAGAGGATGAAGATTTTAGATGAGTGATACTTGTATGAGATTATGTAGATGAGATTTTAGATCAATCACCTTGCTACAAAATACAGTTGAATCTTGATAATCCGGGCATCCAAATTCCGGAAATCTCTAAAATCCAGACTTTTTTCTGATTTCCGTTTTATTAACTTTTAAAATAAGACTGCTGTATCTTTCGTATATCTCATCAAATGCAGTTAAATTCTTTCAACTATAAACGCTAAGTAAATAAATATAGATATATTCTGGTATATTTTTATAATGATTGGCCATTAATTAAAGACTTTAATTATTACAAAACTGGAAAGTTAAAAAACGGCATAAAAAAGGGAAGACTTGACTTTATACGTTGATGTCTCGAAGCTTCATATATTTTAATTCTAATAAAATCACTAAACTACATATTTATAACTAAAGAAGCAAACATGCAATTTCAGTTTCTTTTGATTAAACTGAAAGATAAACACACTTGATAGTCACTCCATTAACACCTACTCCTTCTGCCGATCTCGATGTGTTGTTTATTTCAGTTTTGTTTATTTGAAAAGAACTTAGAATGCAATAGGAAAATAAGAAAACAAGATGAGTTTTTTTTTCTTTTGCGATCTTTTACACAATTCTTGTTTTTATTTCTCTTCCAGCAATCCTTTGTAAAATTTGTTTTTTTTTCAGTTCGCGATCGTTTGACAAAATTAGCAATTTTTTCTGCAATTGATTGTCGAAATTCGTGATATTTTTCTGTGACAGACTGACAAAATACATAACTTTTTCTCACTCTTGACGAAATTTGCGATTTTTTTCCTTGATCGTTTATCGAAACTCTGATTTTTTTTCCTGCAACCTATGACAAAATTCGTGCTTTTTCTCAGCGAATGATAGATAAATTTGATTTCTTTTTCCCTTTAATTGATTATTGAAATTAGAAACTCTTTACAGTGATCAGTTGAAAAAAAAACCTTTAATTGTTTCTTAAATATGTGACGAAATTCACGATATTTTTCCATGATTGCTTGGAGAAATTCTCTAAACATATTTTTGGAAGAATCGCGCAATTTTAGATGCTATCTCAAAGAACACCCCCCCCCCCCCCTTCATGAACTCTAGAAATGGCACTAAATCTCCACAGATAAATAATTTGTGATGTATCAACACGATTTCACTCATATTTAACATCCATTAAGAGGATTTTATGTTAAGAAGTTTGTTTTCTTTTCCAGATTTTTTCTTTTTCTTTGAGGATTTTTTTAATGTCCGATTTTTTGGACTGGTGGCCGATATTTAATTTTCAGAACCGAAGGACTTAAATTTTTGGAAAATTTGGAATAAAATTAATTCTGTATAATCTATTGTGTACTATATTTTAATTTATTGTGTTTTAATATGTATATTTAATTTCAGCATAAGTGTTATGTTTTAGTGTATCATTCCTATTTTATCACTTAATTCGACAATTTGATCGTCGTCTTTTGCACTAGGGAAAAAAATGCATTTTGCGTGTTAATATATTGCGATGAAAAATATTTTTGTAACAGATCTCCAAAATCCAGAAAAATTCGAATATCTGGAATCGTCGCAGTTTTTCCCACAAAAAATTTTGTAAAAGGAAGGGGGGGGGGGGGGGGGGCTTATATTTGGGAGTGTAAAATAAAATAAAAAGTGCTTAAAAGTGGGAGGGGGCTTACTTTCGAGGGGGGGCTTACAATCGAGATTTTACGGTAATGATTAGGGTTGAAAATGTTTGCCACAGCACAAATTTCTGCAAATTCAATAAAATTAAATTACAAAAGGATTGCTTTTTATCCACATGAAAATTTATTGTGCTAGACTTCAAATAATGTTGATGGTTTTGCAAAGAAATCGACATACAGAAGTGGATGGAAACCACAATACCGCATTGTGCAACAGTTTAATACATACGCATAATTTTTAGTTTAGATAAATTTAACTTGTACAGATAGTAATATTTACTCAATTCTGTATTTTTAAAAAGAAATATTTCTTGTCTATAGCCACTGTAGAAGTAGACTTGAAAATCCACATTGCGCTGTAGAGATTTCTAAATTGGTCAGTTTTTTAATAGCAGCTAACATTCCTTTTGCACAAATTAAAAAATTCTATCTTAAAATTAAAAAAAAAATCTTTGAAATATATTATATCATTCAAAGATTTAATAATTTGCAAAACTATTCATTAACTGAAAAAAAAAAAAAAAAAAAAAAAAAAAAAAAAAAAAAAAAAATCATAAACAAGAATTTGGAAACATATTAGGATCTGCAACTCTGTAAGCTCAGATCAACATCTGGTTGCATGGCATCATAAATATAATTCTTCTTGCAACCATATTTCCTTAATTGCTTTTTATCTCACAAACAAACTTTATTAATAGAAAAACTTCTCTTAACGCATTGAGTGTCAAGCCTGTTTTGTGTAAAAACAGGCGGAATCTTCTCTTGTGGGCATTGAAATCGACTTATAGCCAGGGATCTGTTTAGGTTACGACAAAGCAATAAAAACATTTTAGAAAGGTTTTACATTTACATTCATTCAGCTCTCTGCTGTTCTTGGTCCAGTGCAGACAAAAATCTTTCTTTACCGCTAAACCTGAAAATGTCAGTCGAAGAGTGTAAAAGTGATAGTAGTGAAATTATTTTTTCTAAAAAACGGCGTAGAGTGGTTGTTTTTTTCGTCATCAGAAAGAGAGGAGAACGTTGAAGAATGACATGGTCTGAGAGGTGATGAACCAAAGCTTATACTCTTTACATGTCCTTCTGGGTTTAGAATTGAAGATTTGAATATAAGGTTAGATGCAGCAATAGAAAGCTGATATGAACTGTTTGTGTAGGATAAATTGTTCGAGGAAATCACCGAACAAGCAAACTTATATGCATATCAAAAATCAGAAGATGGATCCTTTTAGCACACTTGCATGTGGACAGTGACAAACAAAAATGACATAAAAAGATTTTTTAGGCTAATTATATGGATGGGGTTAGTTAGACTACCATCCATACATTTATATTGGTCCTACGATCTTGCATATATGCATACTACATTTCCGAGAAAAATCATGCCTAGAAACAGATATGAAATATTATTGAGAATGGTACATTTTGCAGACAACAGAGAAAGTTCAATAGAAAGAGAAAGTTTCAATAGTTTGTCTAAATTACAACCACTTATTACTTTGGAACTAAATTAAAAAAAAATATTACAATCCAGCAGAAGATACGAGGCAGTCCCACAAAATTGTAACTTTCACGAATAAAAATCTGGTGAAATTAAACTTAATAAAATAACATTTTAAACTTACAGACGAATGCCTTAATGATTGAAAATAAAGAAAAAATGGTCACCAGCAACGATTTTTTTATTAACTGAGGTTTAACTTAAACTTGCAAGTGTAATTTTCCTTACAGTTTTACATCTCTAACTTTTTATTTTCTTATAAATTTTTACTTACAATGAATTTGCATAGTACCCACAGAACATTCAAATACGAAATTAATAACAATGTAGAATTTTTAGTACAAAATTTTAGTAAAACATTGTCTTAATGGGGTGTTAAAGAAGGGATGGCAAGGAAAAAAAGGGGACGGTAAGGAAAAAAAAGGGACGGTAAGGAAAATGACCACCTATTTTTAGGCAAATCACATTAAGACTAAGTGATAGCCACAATGTTCATTGATTTTTAGCAACAATTATTTACATTGAATTAAAAAAAAAAATTAATTTACCTCGAAAAGTGCAGGAACAATCCTTAGGGACGGTAAGATTACCAATAAAGCCACGATGCTTGAAATTGATATTTAAATGCTGATTTAAATTCTGCAGTAAATTTCCTGACAAAGTATTTTAGCTATTTTTTCTCTAGAATACTTCTGCATGAGAAAAAACTTTAAAAAAATTCTGTGGCTACATCTGAAATGATTTTCTGTATAATTTTAGGAAGAGGGACGATAAGAAATCTAAAATCCAGGGACAGAATTCAAAAAATAATAACAACCGTAAAAATGTGTGCAGGTTGATTTTTTGCTACATGTTTATATAAAACAATAGTCCCAGTTTTGGAAAAAAAATTGCATCAAATTACTTTTATTGAAACAATTTTATACAGACAGCTCCAAACTTAAAAATCAGCATCAGGGGCACAAAAGGTACGGAATTTTGTGGTATATTTGGACTCCCAACATCGTTCAAAATTTATTTATCTCATTAATATTGTTATACAGTCATGCAATAAGATGCTGTCCAGTACAGTAGAACCCTGATTATCCAAAAATTGGCTTAACCGAAAAACCTTAAAATTCCCCAAAGTCCTTTCTAAATGTGAAAATTTTATTATCAACACTATTTTGGCCAATGTCAAATGACACTTTTTAACATATTTCGATTTATGATTACTATTTTATGTGTAAATTTTAGATCGAAACAATTCCAAATCATTTTTATTACATTGAAGAGTAGGTTTAATACTTATTATCTTTAAAAATTAAAAGGAAAATAAGTAAAAATTAAAACTTTGAAAGGTGTTATTGGACACTGGTAGAAATAGCGTTAAAAAAGCATGTTCTTTATGAAAATAATAAATGGAGTCAACTTACTTATTTTGTCCAATGCGTAATTTCGACCTCTTTATTACATAGACAAGTACGACACTTCATTTTTTTTACAAAATATGTTGTGATTTTCTTTTTTTCAACTTTGCATCGTTTTAATGCTGCTTTATCCATACAATTACAAAGAGCTTAAAGTTCTTGTATAATTCTATGGTTTTATCACGCCACCTTTTAAATATCAACACATATGATGTTGTTGCATCTTCTTGTACTTCAACATATCGATCACAGCTTTTCATCATAAGCCTCCCGGTTATTCAAAAGTTCTTATGGAACCCCGGTTATCCGAAAATTCCTATGGAACCCCGGTTAACTGAAAATGCTTTGGTCCTATGCTTTTCGGATAACCGGGGTTTTCCAGTATCAGAAATAAATTTACCCCAAGAATATGTACTAAAATAAAAATTATTATTCAGGGACCTAAAAGTCAAAATTATGTGAGAATGCCTCATACATGTATTGATGAATCGTTGATTCAGTTTTGTGGACGTATTGCATTCAGACAATATTTAAAACAAAAGCATCACAAATATGAAATTACAATATTTAAGTTGTGCTGCAGATCTGGTTACACATATGCCCTTTGTGTATATACCGGAAAACTCTGGAAAACACTAAGACCACTAAAATCGTAATGCCTCTTTGTACAGAGTTTTTCAATAAGGGACACATACTGAACACTGACAACTGGTATATGAGTTTAGAATTGACAGACAAATTAATTGATAAAAATACCCATTTAGCGGGAACATTATGTTCAAATCGAAGGGGAAATCCACAGCAAGTAGTATCGAACAAGTTAAAATGAGGAGAAATTATCGCAAAGAATAAGAAAGGAGTAACACTTTTAAAACAGAAGGATAAGCGGGACAACCAACTTCTGTCAACAAAACGTTCATCAGAAATGGTGAATGTGTAAAGCCAAACAAAACACAGCTTGAAACCACAAATTGTAGTCGACTATAACAGCAGAAAGGCAGCTGTCGATATATCCGACCAAATGAATGCCTATAATAATCCACTACAAAAATCTATGAAATGGTACAGAGAGATGGCCTTTGAGCTCTTACTGAATACTTACATTTTACATAAAAATATTGCTAAGGAAAATATCTGTATTACTGAACTTTGGAAGAAATTAGCTGTGCACCTCACAAATTGCCGTGACGAAGACATTCCATCTAGCAGTACTACAAATACATCTAAAAAATGATGACACAATCTCAAAAAAAAAAAAAAAAAAAAAAAACCTGGAAAGTCTCTAAAGCTCAAAGATGTTGTAAACTATGCTACGAAGAAAATGCGGCCCAATTTGGTAGAGAAATGGCCAGAAAATTATTTAAGCAAGTTGCCAAATTTTGTGATACCTGCGAAGGAGAACTGTTTTATATTTACCATGTTTTAAACCCATTTAAATGTTTTGGTAAGAAATATTTGGATACATACATGGCACGATCCTGAAATTACTTAAAATTTATTTAGAATGTAATTTCTTTTAGTTTTATATCATATTTTATACTGTTAGTCACCGGTGACTGTCGCAGTCTGAACGCAAAGTTTAGTATCTGTCACAGGTGACTGATGCGGTCCAAACAAAAAGTTCAGTGTCAGTCACCGATGACTGACGTGGTGTTTAATGCATTATTCTTATTGTCATGAGATATCATCAAGACTTTCTTAATAACAAGTACTGCATCACACTACAAATTCAGGAATCTAATGATAAGATATTAAATAAAAAAAACATCAATTCCTTCTGCTCTTTTATACAATTTTAAATTTGATAAATTATGTGGCTCGAAATATGCTTTCTTATGCTGCTTTTTAGCACTACAAACTGAAATAGGGCGAAGCCTTTTAACATAAAATGAGCAGTAACTTTGTCAGTTTTCTCAATGTTGCTGATGGATCAAAAGAAGAAACTGCTATTGTTAGTTATTAGTGGCTAAGATATCGCCAGTTGAGCAACAATCAGTCTAATTGGCAAGGCAAAAACGTCAATATATATATATATATACTAGCAGAACTACCCGGCTTCGCCTGTGTCAATTATAAGGAGCCTTCCAGGTAAAATAAATTAAAACGAAATAATACGGTAATCACAATAACTGAAACTTGTGCATTTATTTCCATCCACAAAACGTTAAAAAGGCAATCAGAAAAGATGACGTTATTGTTTCGCAACCATAGTAAAATCCCTGAGCTTTAATAACAGAATGCGCGTTATCTTTGTCGGATGTAAGAGAAAAATGTGTGATTTTCCTCACAATACGAAAAAAAAAAATCCACCAAATCGTGCAGCATTTAGTGAAATTCTCGTTTGCATGGTATATATATAAAGTACAAACACTATGTCAGTGCCCATAAATTGTAACCCATAAAGTGCGCCTTTACTGCAATTTTTCTAACTTCTAAACATCACACGATTTCATTTTTTACAATGTTGAATAGAAAAAAGTTCTTTCAAATGAAATTTGTTTCAAAACTGTATCTCAATTTTCTGATTTTAATGGATTTTAAAGTAATTTTCAAGCATGGATATTTTTAAAGGTACGTGCAACCCGATTAAGAAAAATGAACCCTTACAATGAACCCTTACTGAGATTACAAATCTTAATGTAATCTCTCTATTCTAAAAAAAAGTAGCTACCGCTGTCACCGCCGCCGCCGGTTTTGAATTTTTTGTGACCGGAGGTCTTTCTTCGTTAATATTAAGAAAAATAATGCATACAAAAATATGAAAATCGGTAGTATTATACAGAAATGTTTGATAAACACGTTGATGCAGACAGTTTTCAAATCGAAGAATTATTTTAAGAGATATTTAATGCTAAAGTTGGACAAAATCGTTCCACTAAAAAAGTTTTATAGGAGCAAAAACTATACATCGGAATTTAATAATTTTTAGATCATTTTATACGTTATAATTTCCCGGTGTGCAGAATTCATTTATTTTTTTAATTTGACTCATTTTTAGCGGTTTCATTTCTATTTTAAATTCAAATTTTCAGCATTTCGAAAGATATATTTTACTTATTTTAGAAAATTGTACTAATTTAACCTGTTGCCAACTGTATAAACAACGGAAACAATACTGTTTGCTTCAAATTAAAAATTTATTTACACGTGACTATTATAAACAGAAAAGATACTTTCAAATTAGAATTAAATAATTTGGTATAAAAAGCAGTAACTTACTGAAAATTACGTAATTAAAAACTCTGTTTACACAAGGATTTTAAAAGAGAAAGGATATTGTAAAATAATAAATTCATTAACATGCGTTAGAAGTCTTAAGTAGGAGAAATTACGTCACATTTACCTCACATTGCACTTATTACGTAAAAGGGACAAAAAATATTGCAAAACAGTTTAAATTTAAGAATTGTGCGAGACATTTACTTGATATTTTGAGATGATCTTTTCAACTATTTCAGGGCAAATAACATTTCATTTCTAATAAAAGTATTTTCACGTGAATATTAAAAAGAGAAAGGAAAGTTTAGTGAAAATTACGTCACATTTAAAATGTTTTATTTAAAAGAACTTTCTTTTTGCTTTGTTCAAAAATACTGGGAGACAAAGAGTCTGTTTACATAATTCATTTTACATTAGCTTATTTTGAAATGTAACTGATTTTATTTAATCAAAGACGAAAACTGTCATTGTATCTTTTAACAGCAACTGATTTGGCCTTAAAATTCCGCAATCAAAGAGAAATGAATAGAAACGTGTTTATAGGTAGAACCCGCCACTGTTTTTTAAATTATAAATCAATATTCCGAAATCTTTTTAAAGCTGATCAAATTAGCGTGCTTTTAGAGTCTGCGAAGTCTAAACGGGGGGTTGGCGAGCATAGCTCGTAGGGGGCAGAGCCCCCTAGTAGTATAAAGAAAAGACCTGTCTATGAGTAACCTGGTATCATATTTTCTGTGGCAACAACCTAACACAATAATTAATTTCCCTTTTACTGCAATTTAACCTCTAAACCTCGCACATTCGATTGTTTCAACGTCTTATAGAAAACAAAAGTACTTTCAGTAAGATTTGTTTGTAATGTTTATCTCAATTTACAGATTTTTTTATGGATTTTAAAGTAATTTTCAAGCATGCATATTTTTTAAATATGCTTGCAATCCAATTACAAAATATTAACTCAATTGTTCAAAAACATTGTAACTAATTTAGAATTTGTTTGTTTTCGTGTAATATTCAATAACTAAATTGGCAAACGAAATTAAAACGCCAAAAATAACATAAAATAAAACACGAACTTAACAGATTATGGCTGTAGTATACAATCGAAGAAGTAAACAAAATATAGGAGCCATTTATTTACGGTGAATTGACTACACGTTGAAAAGATTTGATGGAATGTGAGGTCATATCTAGCCTTTTTTTTCTTGTTC
This sequence comes from Maratus speciosus, assembly GCA_963932465.1. Classification (NCBI taxonomy): domain Eukaryota; kingdom Metazoa; phylum Arthropoda; class Arachnida; order Araneae; family Salticidae; genus Maratus; species Maratus speciosus. The sequence continues at coordinate 319,265,240 of OZ010788.1, forward strand.
CTAAATTGTTTTTATGAAATTTGACTGTTTGTATTAAAGTAGATATTTGAATTTTAAAAAACAATTAAATTAAGGTACTACGTCATTTTACCGCTCTTATAGTTGAAGTTTTTATTTTATATATAAATAATGTGCATTTTCTGTTTAGAATGACGTCAATTTCGAAAATGCAAAAATATCGCGATGCGTTATCGTTACTTTTTTCACATTATTGTGTCATTTTTTAGGGTGTGGCAATAGGAAAGAAACGATTTAATTAGAAAATTAAAAAGATATATTTCTATAATGTTAAATTATGGAACATGGTAGAAAAAAGGGATAAATAGTGTTCTGATGATTTTTTAAAGTAGACAGTGCTCTTTTCCACGTTCTAAAGCCTATGTAAATGAAGTTTCGTGCAAATCCGTCAAAAATTGAAGATTTGTATAAAGGACATACACACAGAGAACGGCTTTTATATATATATATATATATATATATTTACATGATTTCAATTTCCCAGATTTTTGAGTATTTTTACAAAATTCTCTGCCCTTTTCATATTAATAAACTTCCTTTCACTATGTAAATATTTTCACCGTATTTTCAAAATTTTTTTGCGTTTTTCGTAACCTGATCAATAGAAAAGCAAAGTGAAAGGTTTAGTAATGAATTTTACTACTTATTTCACATTGCAGAAAAAAATAAAATTCACTATAAAAATTATACAAAATTGAAAGATCCGAAATGTTGTACTTTTACTTTTTTATTCAGTTTTGGAGATTTTACTGAAATATAACACAAACTTTTAAATTCATGGTTAATGGAGAAGAATTAAACAAAGGGGACATATGAATTTTGTCGACAGATCATAAGGAAATAGTATATTATTATTGTCATTATTTTTATTTAAGAATGGTTAAAAAAAAGTTTTAAAACATGCAACATACAATTGCATACAGTTGCAATAATAAACAATGGCAACATACAATTAAGAAAAAAAAAAAAAAAGAAAAAAAAAAGGAAGATTTTATAATTACAAGCATAAAATCATGGACTCACAAAAGATTTTCACCCCTGTTTATTACAAAAAATGAAAAATAACTGTAAATATGTAATTTTATCAAAATTATTGCAAATATTATATAAGAAAAAAAAATTAAATATATATTAATAGCAGATAAATCTGAAATACTTCACATACCATGAGCCCAAAAACATGGGTAGATCTCTTTCCATAAGGATGGTTCACGTGAAATGTCATACCACTGATGACAAACTTCAGAGCAATGGATTAAATCTCGAGGAGATAAAAAGGAAAGGATGTGTGACACTATCTCAGGTGGTAGTGATGAAAAATGGGATTCCGAATCTTTTTCATCAGCTTCTACTTCTAGAAAAAGAAATTAAAATATTTATATTAAAGGAAACAAAAACCAACTTCCAAATAATAACAAATACTATCCTTTTCCTAGATCATAGGAAAGACTATTTGCTCAAATGCAAAATTAGAGCTTAAAATACTAGAAAGCATTCTCTTTTATTTAAAAAAAAAAAAATAATAATAACAGAAATTCAATTTATGTAACACAAAGAATGTAAAAGACTAGAAAACAAGAATTCTGCTTTTTCAGAATTTAGTGTCGCCCCCGATGGAAAAAAAATGCATATATAAATAGCACAAAACATATTTCAATTTTAAGACTTAAAGCACACACTTTTATTTTATGTAAAATGACGTCATTCGCATCCGCTTAAGAATTCCACATTTACGATCCACTCTTAAAGAGCTACAGCAAGCATAGGACGTCTCTATTGCAAAATAATGCACAAATGCAGCAAAAAGATGCCATCATTAAAGAAACTCAAAAAAAAAAAAAAAAACTATCTAATGATTCATAGGTTTTTATTTGTTTGTAACATTAATATAGATACTTAAAATTAAATATACAGTAAAGCACCGATTATCTGCGAGTGGGTGATCCGCGATGCGGTTTATCCACGAAGCGAATTTTTTTAATTCAAGCGCCAACAGCAAGGAAAATACAATAAGCCATACTAATAAATATAAACAGAAAATTCATGTATTCGAAAGTAGAAGAATATTTCTAGATTCAGTTGCCATGTTTGAAATATCAGATATATAAAGTCTTGATGTCTTTTCTTGATTTTATTAACCAAACGTAAACGCAGCAATTAAAATATTTAACAATTAAATAAGACTATTATGATAAATTCCACGAGAGCATATCAAAAATAGCTTCATTTTCAAGAAAAAAGTTATTCCATACTAAAAGAAAAACAATAGTTTACAATTTAGAATAAAGAAAAATGTGTTTCCAAAGCAAGAAGCAAAAACAAGGGACTGATTTTTTTTTTAATAAGGTGTAACTCAACTCTTTTTGTACAGTATGTATGGCATTGTTTCTTGTTTACTGTTCTTTATTTTAGCAATTTAGACGTAAATCAATTAGGTTTCTGCTGTACTGTGCATATGTATGTATTTTAAAAACGCTTTATTATGTTTTTTGTACACTAGAACATAGTTTTTATGTTGAAGTTTCTTTTTTATTGTGTGTTTGCACCACATTTTCTGTCTTTTTCAGGTTATCTGCGGTGCCCTTGCCACCCAATTCCGCGGATAATCAGGGCTGTACTGTAGTTTATAATAGCTCCATATTTTAACAGAAACTATTCATTTATATTTTTTCAAAGTAGCACGTATTTTAATTACATTTTCTTTCGGTTGTTATGAGAAAATAGCAACAAAAGTATATATTTACTATTTTAGAACTATTTTTCTTTTACTTTCTACAGAAATGGAGTACTTCCATTGCCAGTATTAAGCAAATGGCTCTAAAAACGACAAAAAAATTAATATTTCAAAAATAAATGGGGATACAATTTTCAAACAAATTGCATTTAAAAGTACTTTTTTTCCCAATACAATGGTATAAAAATTAAAAATGTGTGATGCTTAGAAGTTTAAAAAATTGCTATAGAGTATTTAATCGTACAATGATATATCTGCTTTGTTTTACGGCTGGCTTATACAATGTAACGTTATTTTTTGGAGACGACACAAAATAAGCTGGTAGAAAGAAATAGCATACCGGGGACTAATAAAAGAATAAAGAACTACCTCCACTTGTGCTACAAAATAGTATTTTTTATATTTTTTAATGGTTGAACTTTAAAATTTTGGAGTAAGTAATCAAAATACTAATATAAGACTATATACTATTAAATTAAAAGATAAATACATGCTACATCATTACCAAATAAATAAGGAATACTTACTGAATCAAATTTTCAATTAAATTATTTTTTAGTAAATTATACACAATAATTTTGAGATTTAAAATTTACCAGATTAATTAAGCATAAAATATAATGTATGCAGCCAAAACCAAATGACAACTCTTTTTTTTTGTTTTCCATTATCTCAATTCTAAGCAGAATACTTAACTTTTTGTAATACATAAATACTAAAGACTTAATTAATTTTCTGTTCTATTTTATTCAAAACTTCAAAAAAAAAAAAAAAAAAAAAACCCCAGAAAATAAACGATTATGAATAAATCCCAACTAACCAGAGCTTGCATAATAAAAGTAACAGGTCAAAGCTTCACAAGTTTTTGAAATAAACTTATTAGTCTTAAATTAAAATATTCTTCGTTCAATCTAATTCTAATGTTCTATAGATTATTGAATTAAAAAAATAAATATTCTCTGAGTAATAACAAATAGATATTTTCTTTTTATTAAATTGAAGCATCTAGTTACATACTTTGATCAACTTCAGCTTTTTCGAAAGAATGTTTCTCAAGATCACTCTGCCATTTGCTATGCTCTTTTAAAACTTGCTCTTTCAAACATTTCAATTCTTCGTATTCAAAATACTTCATTAACATAGGTTGAAAAACCTACAAATTACATACATTAAATAAAGATCTAAAAATATTTATATATCATTATTACGCTTTTTCATTTCAATATAATTATAACTAAGAAAATTAATTACATACTAAAATTTTCTCTAAATCTCAATATTACAACACTTATAAGATTTCAATTGAAAGTAATTTGTCTATTCCATACCTCTTCCTCTTCTTTCATATGAGGTAAAAATGAACCAGTGAAGTCTTTCAGTGCATTCTGCAACTTAATTCCAAAATTTATACGATCAGCTTCAGTCTTCGAAGTACATGAATAGCCATCTTCCACAAGAGCCAACATATCAGATAACTTGTTATCCGAATGGCAATTGCACACAGCAGCATCATGTATCGACAGAGCCTGTAAAAGATAAAAAATGCTTACATTTGATGAAGGTAGCATTAACTGCTCATCATAATATTCAAAATCACAAAAATTAAGAATACTTTTTTAAAATTTTTAAATGAAAATTTCAAGATGTTTACATATTTATACCAGAGTCCTGAACTTGGAAATTCCAAAATTTCAATCAGAAATTTCAATTCAGAAAAATAATAATGAAGTCATATTTTAATGTAACTACCAAAAAGCGAAAAATAATTTTGAACAGTCTTTCTCAAATTGTCACTGAGAGGTCTGACTTGTGCTTCTCAAGATCCTCTTTGATCTCCAAATGTTACAGACAAAAATAAATTCAAATGAACTGCATATCCCATACTATAGCTAAAAATACCTGGGATAGGATATTAACGATAACATTTATCCACACAAGTAATTAATAAGTACATGGAAAAGTATGAAATTGAAAAAATTTAGCAGGTTTTTGTTTAGATTAGGCTCATACATTCAACTGTACGTACAGTGTTGTTGCTAAAGTCAGAGATGTACCTCCTGATGTTATCTGATATTAATATATTTTCCCTCACTTTTTTAGGAAATAAGTAATGAGCTCTTACAACTTCTTCATTCTGAAGTTTGCTTGCTTTAACAGGTAAGGAAGCTCTCCGAATAAAAAAAAAAAAGGTCTTGTTATTTGTAAATGAAATTAATGAAGATTTTGCCTTATTTCTTTCTGATTAAACATGGCTAATTGGAATATCTTCTAGATGTATACTCAAAATTAAATGAATTAAAAAACTGTCTCTGCGAGGGAATTACTTTTTTTTACTGTTCTCAGTATCCATGAGAAAATAAAACAGTTTGAGAGGAAACTTTGTTTGTGTGTCAGTTGAGTAAAACAAGCTTTTCATTCTTTCCAAAATTTTAGTAGAAAATGACCTCTTAAAATATATATATATATTTTTTTAAACTTCTTTTCCAGACCGTAAATATGATGAATTTTCATGGGTTCACGATCCTTTCCATTGAGATATTGAAAAGAACAAATTGTTAGTTAAGGAAAGAGAAGAGTTTATTGAATTCTCAAATGACACCAAACATAAAAAAAGAAATTTCAAGAACATATGATTAATATTTGGACCCTAACTGCAGTGAAAAGAAAACATAGTGAATTGCTCAATACTACATTTAAAAATTCAGTTTGCTTTAATGTATCAGAGTGTGGAAGGGTTTTCATAACTAACTCAAATAAAAAAGCACTGAAATTGCATTGACGTAAGTGTCGATCTGAAACTTAAATTTACCAGTATACATTCAAGCATAGAACAACTGTGTAAGAATTAGCAAGCTCATCCAGCAGATTAATGCTATAGTTTATTTAATAAAATAATAGATGGTCAAGTGCAAGTATTACTCGCGCTCAAAGGGTTCCATACAATAAATATATGAATTATTAACTGTAATATTTTTAAAAATATCGTTGCTAAAAGAATAATATGACTTAGTGAAAAACTATACAATGTACGGTTAGGTATACCATATAAATTCAAAGAGATATGAAATCTAAATAATATCAAATATTGCTATTCTGTATAAATCTTTTTTTAATCTTATCCTAATCTGTTTATGATGAACTTAATTCGGTACTGACAATAAAAGTAGTGCATATTTAAACTTCATTTGGCATTTCATAAAACTAAATTCAGCATCTTTTCTTTTTACAGTGCAGCTAAAACAAAACCCTTGTTCAAAGTTTGAACTTGGAATTATGCTAAGTGCGCTTCAAAAGGAGGTCGCAAAATTGCAACGCCGCCTTGGTCTGAGCCAAGTTTTGCCAGATAGGTTTTTTTTAACTTTTAAAGACTCAGGAGAGATTGAGAGATCCATTCAATGCAAACTAGTTGTGAATCCCATAGTATTTATGTGATTAATTCTAACTAAATTAGTCTGTTTTTAACAATTTGACGTTCATTGCTTTTATACTGCTACTGGACATTACATTACACAAATATATCATTAAAAGTTGTTATCTAGGCTTTAAAAGCCGATGGTACATAAAGTACGCCACCCCTATCATTATGCATGTCCAAAACTTGCGTGTCTTTAAGGGTTAATATCTCGGCTAATTACCGTCAATTTTTTAAAAAAAAAATCATTATCAACAATGCTTTTATACTTCTGCTACGATAGGTAACTCCAGCGCTCTTCAACACGTTTGCTGAATGCCTGCAAATAAAAATTTTGTGTAACGGAAAAATGTGTTTTTCTGAAAAACTATGTCACCTAGAACAATTGCTATAGTTTTCCTGAAAGGTTTAAATTAACGTCTACTACCTTTAGTTTTTTCATAATTTTAGTTTAAGTAGATTCGGAAATAGATGCGAGGGAACATATTTTTCACTACATTTTCGACGATATCTCTGAAAATATAATACCCAAAATAAAATAAAAATGTATTTTTGAGTTCAGCGTTACGAATGCATTCACACGATATACAAAGAAAAGATTTTTTTTTCAAGTAACTTAATTAGCCCCTCTACATTTTTACAAAATATATTTGTGAATGTTTAATAATCTGTAAATATGTGGGTCGATACTCGTTATTACTTCCCCTAATTTGAACTTTAACTTTCCAAATTCCACAGTTTACGAGTATAATGGCTGTGACAGAAGGACACAGAAGTGATCTTATAATGGTGTTTTTACTTTTTAAGTACGGAACCCTAAAAATTATCTAATCTCTATTAGCCTTGAATTATTAAAAGTGAATATGAAGTTTCTTCCATTAATTACTATATACAAATGCAAAATGAAATGAATTTTAATTGTTTCTATTTTAAAAATATATCAAAATATGCCAAAACAAAAATAAATTTGCTTTTGATGGAAACAAAAGTGAAGTGGTTCAAAGGACATTCTAACTTGTAAAAGTGGTCTCCAATTGAAAAGAAGTGACAGCCTTTAAAAAAAAAAAAAACAACAACAACAAAGAAAGAACCTTTTAATGAACTAGTTTTGATATATGTGGACTTGTAAGTTCTTATACCCAATTCAATTTTAATACTGCCCACCTTTTCCTATACATATTGTAGAATAGGTGTATCAGACTTTTTTTTTTTTTTTTCAGATATCAAGAGTTTTTTCTTCCTATTCTTCAGTCTTCATGAATTAGATAATAATTACCATAAGGGTCAGTGCATATATATCGCTATTACTTTAGGGGGGAAGGTCTGGCATCAAAACTGCATGTATATTAAGCATACAATGTCAATATTGGAATCTGGGGTATATTGACACAGCTGCGCCATCTGGTGGATGGGGTGAATAATGCTAATACGCAGGTTTTCAGTATGACGTCATATATGACAGAATATCTACTATCTGCACATCTCTTGCGCATATTTTCTGAATCTTTACTCACTTATGGATGATGAATCTTGTTTACCAGATTTATTGCAAAATATTTTTATTACAGTTTGTTTTGATAAAATTATGTACATTTAAAAAAAAAAAAAAAAAATAGTCGCAATATCATTTTAATTTTGGGAGAAAAGCACTAATGCTACGAAAACAAAAGCATTACTGCCTTTTGCCCTTAAACTAAAATGACATTGCGACTTTTTTTAAATACACATATTTTTATCAAAACAAGTTGTAAGAAAAATATTTTGCAATAAATCTGGCAAACAAGATTCATCTTCTGTGAGTAAGTAACAATCTGAAATTCGCAATTGAATTTTTAACAGGGATTCTCTAAATGGCTTTGTCTGTTTCAAAGAAAGAAAAAAAAAAAAAAAAAACTAATCTGGCGATTTTAAGAAAATTATTGAAATTATTGCCTAGACTCGCAAAATATTTAAACAAATAAATGAACAACACTTGTTCGTTTAATAGTACAACATTTAATGCAAGCATTTTAAATTATTAAAGTGATTCCGAATATAAAATTGAATGAATGAAATATTTGTTAGTTAAATAAGATGATTGCAATGCGACTAAGAGAATATTGGAAATTTATCGTTTGCACTTGATAAGCGAACAAAAGGACTTAAAATTGAATATTTTATTTATAATTAAATTCTATACATATTCTAAACACTCATAAACGTTGTATTCTCATTGGGAACACAACCGTGTATATCATTTTTTATAACTTTAGCACATCAAATAAGAGTACAAAATTCAATCTTTACACATTAACTACTTACTAATTTTTATGCGTTATTTTTCATTTCACTAAAAGAAAATAATTAAAATCGAGCGTATTTAAATCAACAACATTTTATAATATATATTAAATAATATTTTATCTTTTTTAATAAATTCAAGTTAAAATACGTAACTAACTTGTTTTACTCTTTGGAAAAGGACAGATATGAATTCTATAAGAAAAAGAATTTTCTTACAATTTCGAAAACTACAGTTATTTGATGGCCAACATTTTGCTATTTTAACAAATAATATTAGTTCTAAAAAGAACTGTTTTTATTTAAATAATTAACTATAATAAATAAGTCAAAAAACATGAATAAATATTAATAGAATATTCTGTTACTGTCAGAATATAAATGCTACAAACAAATGAAAACACGACGTTTGTGCTTGTGCAGTTATTTCATAGATGTGCAATTAATAGATTATCCATATAAAGAAGAAAACAGTTAGGCATCTTTCTGTAGTTCACCCTGTCTGCTACGTGGCATGCGACCTTGATTGATGTGACCTCGCCTTTAATCTTGTGGTTACCTTTCCCATTTAAGATAGGATGTTTACTTATATCGCTTTGTCTGGCATTTGATATCATAAGATATCTCTAAGGGAAGGAGGGGGGGGGGGTTGTCTTTTGATATCGTTTTCATTTTTTATCCAAGCAAAATTTTCATTTTTTGCTAACTTTTTTTTTTTTTTTTTTTTTTTTACACCAAAATAGTCCTATGAACTTTTTGAACCATTTGGAAAAATGGTTATTGTCCTTGGTCAAGGTAGAAAATCAAAAACATATCTGAAGCTTTTTATTAGTTGAATCCAGATTTTATTCATTTTCTGATTGGTCTATACAGTAATTCTGAATTTTCCCTTTACTTTCAACAGAGATGGATACTTCTGTTGCCACTATGACAAAAAAGTAATAAAACTACAAAAAATAAAATAAAATAAAATAAAATAAAATAACTCAGAAACAAATTGAGATACAGCTTTCAAACAAATTGCATTTAAAAGTACGTTTTTTTCTCTATACGAGGGTGTAAAATGTAATATTGTGGGATGTTTAGAAGTTTAAGAATGAAATTTCATTTAAAATTGGTCCAGGAATATTAATGTTTAATCCATGGCGTACGTAATGTATGGCCAACTCCACAGAAGTTTTAAAATTTACAGTATCGAAAAATGTAATCCATGGCGTACATAATGTACGATCAACTCCGTGCGATTTTTTATGTCTTAAATTTTAGTCTTTGAAAAAATCATTTTCCAAATGGTCGTTGTAATTTGTTAAATTGTATTTTTTTTCTCCCCTTAGTCTGTTATCGATTTTTATGGAAATACAAAGGTATTATTAAAACCATTAAGTAATTATAAAATAATTTTATTCCAAAATATGGATTCTTCCAATGTTCGGCATTCCTATTCTTCTGCGATATGTGGATATAATGTGTTGTTAGATAAACCATGTTCAAAGTGATACTTGTTATGTTTACTAATAAAACAATAGGAAGAATGTTGGTCATCTGTTTTGTAGATAAGAAGTTCTGCTTTCTCCCTCCTTGTTAAAGGGTTAAGTGCAAGAAGACAGAAGACTAGGGAGGGAGGGGGGTTGCCGAGAAATGATAATGTATGATACCATAACGGGGGGGAAAGGGATCCAAAATTGTCAAAAAGTTGATAACGTTATATGTGCATAGCCCCTAATGAATTATAAAATATATCAAAGATTAAAAAATAAAGATTTTTTTTTAACTACACTTTTATTAGTGTATTTAAAAATATAAAGTACTTAACAAATTCTGAGATTAAAACAAAAATCGTAAAAGTGTAAGGCATTGAAAACAATAAGGAGATTAAGCCAAAATGAAAATCATAAGAAAGAAAATTCTTATACATTCAATTGAAAATATTTCATGAGCATGATCGTATTTCTATCAGTGACTCCCCAATAGCAGAAAATTCTCCAAGTGTCTGCAACAGATACTTCAGGGGCAGAAAATAATCTGCAGGTAAAATATTTTACAATTGAAGCCTTAATCAAACGATCACTTACTTTCGACGTTATTATGCATTTTATTAATTTTACTAATAATAATCTTAAGTTTTTGTATTAAGTAATAAAGAGCCAAACATTATATAAAGCGAAATAAAGGTTCAATAGAAAAATAATCTGCAAAAGAGAAAAGAAAATCTGTGACGCCTGTCTCCCGTCTCGAACTTTCTACTACCGGGAGTGACTCACACTTTTGTTTTTATCAAGTTTTTGTTTTCAAGGATTCTTCCAGGATGAAACTAGGAAAAAAGGGAAGAAATGGAAGGAAGCAGAAAAGCAGAAAAAACTGACGGAAATAAAAAAGGATGTTCAATGTTAAAAGTTAAATGTATAAAATAATTAAAGCATAATTCTATCAAATAGTACATCATTATCTAATGAAACATTAATTTTTAAAATCTGAGTTACATTTTATCAATGAACATTAATAAATTTTCAAGTAATTTTAGTTAACCATTTATCTACTGACGGTACTTATAAGTACCATTAAAATAACGTGTTATAAAATTCATTTAATACATTGATTAGTAATAATACAGTTTAGAATGAGTTATAGATGCATTACTTTATCTTGTTCCAAAAGCATTATTGTGGTTACACAAAACAAAAATATTTTTAAAAGGATGATTTATTTTGCCTTTGCATCTTTTCAGCTTTCTTGGCATTGGCTGGGAGGGGGGGGGGGAGGGTATTTTTCAATTCGGAAATATTTCTATATTTCTATTGTAAGAACATTATATTTGAAATTTCCTAATTCTACAAAATACTAAGGAAAAGATTTAAAATAAAAGATTTTAGTGGGGTTATAAATATTGTACAAAATCCCTATAAATTCAAATTTAATTATTCCTTCTAAAATTTATTAAATGATTATGCAAATCTTCTAATGTAGTTTCAAAAATTCATGAAAAATGCTTTAGAAGATAAAATTTTCATGAATTCATAATTTAGTGCATAAAGGGTTAAAGTAGATCTGGAAATAAGTTTTTCAATTCTTCCTTTCTCTCCCTTCAAAATGTTTTTTGCACCCATCAGCAATGCATTTTTCTTTCTCATTGTTGCAGAATAAAATATGCAAAATTCTTTGGAGCTCTAATTTTTGTTTTTAAGATTAATCTTGTCTGGGCATTGTAAAATGATGAAATCAATGAGAATACAGGAAAAAATTAATCTGCTTTGTATCTTAATTCACAAAATGTTTGTTGTTTGTTTATAATAATTTGAATTTTGTAAACCTAAAAATCTGATGAGCTCACTAGAAAAGATTTCTTTTAACCTTTTATAGGCCTATATTCCCACTTTAAAACACCAAATTGAAAAATCAATTAATTAAATTTCATTTAAGGGCAATTCCAAGCCAATGTTACCATTTTTAATCTTTTATTTTTACATCAAATATGTAATATATATACATACATACACTCTGTTGCAAAAAATATATGCATCCAGAAAAAAAAAAAAATGATCCACGATTATGAAACTTGGTATGTAAATAGTGTTCGCTTAGATGAACAAATGATTATAAATTCAGAACAAAAAACATTTTATTGACTAGTAGCAACAAAATGATTGTCAATTTCAGTAAGTTATAAAGCCACATTTGGCTGCTATAAAAGCCGATACTTGATGAGGTATGGAGCCTACTAAGTTGCCAATGTCCCCCTGTAGTAGATTCTGCCATAAGTGTAGCAACTGATAAACTATTTCAATGGTATTCTGAGATGGCTGAAAACGTCTTACTAACATGTCCCAAAAATTCTCTATTGAGCAAGATCTGGTGAACTGGCAGGCCATGGAAGGAACTTATATCCTTGTAGACATTATTGCAAAACCGTGCAATATGTGGCCGAGTGTTATCTTACTGATAAATGGCACCTAGGCGATTTAATAGCACAGGCCATAACCACCTGCAGCAAAATGTTCCCTATGTGTCTATGAGCCATTAGCGCTTCTTGCAGCAAGAGTAAAAGTGATCAGCTGTACCAGTAGATCGCTCCCCAGAATGTTACTCCAGGTGTTATGGCAGTGTGCCACTCAGCAACAAGTGCAGTATTGGACTGCTGACTTCTCTGCCTCCACACACATACAGTAGTCACCAGCACTGAGAGAAAAGCAAGATTCGTTACTGAATATCACATTCTCCAATTAGACACTGCCTAGATTGCTTGAGATCGACACCAATCCAGATAACATCGCCTATGTCGAAGGGTTAGAAGCAACTGCCTAAAATAACGTGCAGAGCTGAGCACAGAGTTGGCCTGTCATCTAAGGATTGTATGCCTTCACTGCATCCATTCCATATCAACTGGCAAATGGCACTGAATAGATGATAGTGACATTGTTGATGTAGATGTGGCTGCTCTTCTGATTGCTCAATCCTCTTATGCATTTGTAGCCCGGGGCGTCCTGAGCCAGTGCAACAGCTTGCTGTGCCTTCACTGATCCACTGATGCCAACATCGCAAAACTACAATATTGCTTCGACCAAAATGGTGGTTGATACGTCTGTTGGACTAGCCCACTTTTCTGAAGCCTATGGTTCAACCCCTTTCAAAGTCTGACTACTGTTCATAGTGCCGTCGAGTACGTCTTAAGGGTGTTATTCTTTCAAATCCTATGTATCACAATGGTATCTAGTTCTAATTTCCCGTGAATTCGAGTACCGGTTCTTTTAAATGCTGCCTGCTGTGCAATTTAAATATGCATTGCACAAGCCCCCCATTGGTCAGTGGTGCTGAAATGTTAATCATTTACATTATAAATTGTATGTTACTTTATGAATAATATAGATAAACATTAAGGTTTCTGAAAGCACGATAATTCCTGTTTGTCTGTTACAATATCATTTTTTCAATCATAGTTATTTACATTACAGGGTGTCTACAGAAATTCTAAAAAAAAGTTCCCTGATTTTTCCATGATTTCCCTGACCATTTTTATCAGACTTCCCTGATTTCCATTATTAGCAATACACATACGGTGTTTTTTTCATGTATGCTGATTCATCGTATAACAGACTTATCCAGCTTGCTAATATCTCATTTGGGAGAAAAACATAAAAATTGCCTAATACTCATTAAACATTGGTTGACAGTTTTATCTCATTTTCTGAAAAATATTCAATTCTAAGACTTATCTAAATCTGACGGGATAACTATTTGGATTAAGCTGGCCACCTGGCCAGGTTATGCTAATGTATCATTTAAAAATTTTAAAAATGTGTAAATTGCCTTCAATATAAGTGCTATGTACAGAAAATCAGGACATCTGATCCCCTTAATTTACGTTAACTATCAAAAACTCATACCATATGCATCTTTTAAAAAATATTGGGAAAGATTAATCAGCATGCGAAAAAATATGATACATAGACGAATCAGTCTCGTTGGCAATGTGAAAATGCAAATATTTTCGCAATAGACAAATTTCCCTGATTTTCCAGTATTTTTACAAAGTTCTCTGACATTTCCCTGATTTTTCCACGATTCCCTGATTTCCAGATTCTGTAGACAACCTGTTAAATAATTTATTCAAAATACCTATATTAATTTATCTTTTAGTATCATATGCTAATTGCAGCCATCTTTGAATTATACAATTGTTATTTTTAGAATAAGGTAAGACCATTTTTTCCTCTATGACTGTTAGTCTGTTACCATGGAATTGCCCTTAAATTGATTGAAAAAATTAGCAATTATGACAGAAGAATGACATAACTTTTTGAAGTAAAAATTACATTTAGGACATAAAAGGGGAAATATGTACAGAAAATTCTAAAAAATATCTTATATGCCATTCAGGAAATAAATTCATAAAAAAACTTTTTTCACAAATTACTCTTCAGTCACAAAAGAGAAAATGTGCAAAAAATCCTGAAAATGTGCATTTTTTAATTATTTTTCTCTTTGCACAACTTAGAATTCCATCTAAAATTCATAAACAGCCCAATATTCCTAAAAATTGGTGGGTATGTTTAAAATGAGTTATACTACTCAGAGTGTAAAATGTACTGATAATATAAATAAGAAATGGCTTTGCTGTAATTCACTGAACTTTTATGTTCCATTATATATATATCAGTCATATATAAAAATAATTTTATCCTCATTTTAATGATTGATATCTTTAAATTAAAACTTTAGAAAGTGAAATATAAAATAACTAGTCGGATTCGTATGTACCAATTCCAAAAACTTTCTTCTATCTCATACATGTTAATATTTAAAAATTCGCTATTATAGTCCCAAAATTAAATGACAATCTACGTCCATTATGAGGATTTTAATGGTATAGGTTCACTGAATTATATGCATTTAAAAAGGAGATATGAGCATTGCATTTTTCAAATAAATCATTGAATTTTGCTATTACAGTCCCAAAATTAAATGACAATCTATGCCCATCATGAGGAGATTCTAATGGTATGGGTTAATTGAATTATGTGCATTTAAAAAGGGTATATAAGCATTGCATTTTTCAAATAAATCATTGAATTTCAGCACCATTCCTCTTAGATGTCTGCAAGCAAAATTTCGGACCTAAAGAGCATAAAAATGACACCTGTTGGGCAGTATACACCCAAGCCTAATAAGGGTCTATTTAAGTTAAAGTGTAACAGAATATGAAGATTTACACAAAAATCAATCAGCACCAACTTATGTCAAGGTCTAACAGAATAGGAAGTTTGATGAAATTCCGTGCAGTAGTTCTTGAGCAATGACTATCGCTAAAATCGTGTAAATTCTAAAAAAAAAAAAAAAATGCAGTATAGTAGGACCATTTGTTGCACAATTTACACCAAAACCTAATCAGCAAAAACTTATGTCAACGTCTAACAAGGGTTCTTGTTGGCCTTTGACCAACGTTAGCGATTTGGCGCATAAGAAATAAAAAACAGTAGCCAAGTGTAAAAAAATGTTAGCAAAATAGATTCACCGTGAAACACTGAAAAAGCTATCTTTAATCCCTTATTGTATCCTTTTTTTTCAATATGTTCTAAAATAACCTAATTTTTTCTAATTGCTTATAAAATAGAAATTCAACTATCTGCTACAGAAACTATTAAAAATAAATACATTCTAAATGTCTCCTATATGTGTAAATGTTTCAGACATTCTTTTAGCAGTCTAAATAAAAATTCAAAACAGTGATATCCGATTTATCGTTTTGAAAATATACACTAAAAATTCCTGTGAGATTTAGATTCGAACAGATAGAAAAGACTGACCAGTCAATGATACTTTGCATAAAACTAATAAATAGTATGGTAAATGGTTAATTTCAACACCGCAGTACAGCAAATTTTTCTCAATTTGGCACTTGATGCGAGTAATTTTGTTTGTGTTTTTACCGGCTTGACACCGCACCGTCGCATAGATAGTGATCAACTGACAATAGAGAAATGAAATACCGATCGGATAATCCTTTATGTGTCTTTGACTGTTGCTAAACTGAATTGCTGTTGACTCAGTTTGTCAATAAATAGAGTAATGTAAATGGCACGGTGCGATTGATCACGAAAAGCAATATCATTCGTTCAATAACACAAATAAGAATCTGGACTGCACTAGCACACACACACAAAGAGCAGAAACTGAGCACTCGCAATTTGGCAAGTATGACTGTTCGTTTACTCGCCAAATGAAGTATTTTGTCGCGATTTGGCGCAATGGCGAGCAGCAGCGACAACCCTGCGTCTAACTGAATCTGAACTTTGATGAAAAACTGTGCATTAGTTTTCTTGAGATAGAGCTATTGCATGAATCATGAGAAATGCAGCACAGCAGCTCCACCTGTTGAGCGATTTATACCGAAACCTAATCATCAACAACTTATGTCGACATCTAACTACATCTGAAGCTTGATGAAAATCCGTGCATTAGTTCTTGAGATAGAGATATTGCAGAAATCTTGAAAAATGCAGCATAACAGCACCACCTGTCGGGTGATTTACATCAAAAACTAATCAGCACAAATTCACATGAAGGTCTTACTGAATCTGAAGTTTGATTATTAGTTCTTGACATAGAGCACCCACAAAATTTTTGTCACATAAAAGACAGATGGACATTTTCTAAAAACCATCAAATCGTGTTCGGGACATTCCTAAACTTATAAATCTGTCGAAATTTTTCACTAATCCAATACTTTCTTCTTGTAAAGATAAAAGAAAGTAAAAATAAATAATTTAAAATGGTATTCCTTAAGTATACTATTGAGGAAATGAAATAATTATTCAAATGCAACAATTGCTGGTTTTTATTTCCCCCCCCCCCCCATCCCTGACACATACACACATGAGATAGGCAAGCGTCTTTCAAAGTAAAAACAATTGCGAAAAAATGGGCTAAAAAAGCAAGTCTTTTAAACTAATGGTAACAATCAAAGAAGATTCTATAATTTACTACTTATGTTGCAATTGCAACTTATATTTTAATATTTTTCTTACAGATAAGCATTAAGAAATTTAGATTTTTAACAATTTAGTTATGTATGCTAAATTAATAGTTATATCAGTCTTTTACCAAAATCACACCTTTACTAAAACTTTTCATCATACACTGATAATATTTATTACATTTAAATTATTTTTTACTGGCATTAAAATATCACTTCTGAGGGATGAAACTTTTTGTGTATTTTACAAATTATTAGTTTTCCTTAAGTAGAATTTTATAGCTTTCTATCTATATTAAGAACTAATACACAATATTTCCAGTATTAAAAATTATCATTTTCTTTCATCATTTTACAGTAAGGGTAAGGAAGAGGGAGGAAAGGTGCAATGAGTCTGTTAACCTGTTATGAAGGCCAGGACAAAATCAAAAGATTAATCTTTAAAACAAAAATTAGAGCTCTAAAGAATTTAGCACCTGAGCTTAAAATTGGTCTCCAATAAGAGGGAAGGATCTTTTTGAAAATAATTTAGAGCCTCAAAAACTTTCCCGTGTCCCTTTAATCGGCTGGCAAAGGTTTTCCGTTTCTAGAAATCATGTTATAATGGCTGTAGACAAAAATATTTTAAACAGAATTAATTCTATTTTGAACTATATATAGAAAGAAGTGATATTAAAGATATTATAGCATCAAACTGCAATTAAAAAAATATATATCCTTGGATTTACAAGCATTCTTATAAAAATATGTGAAAACCCTCAGACGGTGAAAGGGTTAAAGTGATCATCTATACCTCATAGGACTGGGCGATGTAGAAATTTCTTAAATCGATTTATCTTCCATCTAACATCGCGATTTAGTGCTAAATCGCGATTTAACACCGATTTTACATTTTAGAATCTGGAAGCCTATTTTTTAATTTTTAGTAACAAAATACGGTCTTTATGTGCCCCCCCCCCCCCTTCCTGTATTATTTAGTATACTTAGCTTTTATTTTTTCAAATAATTTTGAAAAGAAGTACATTTTACACATAAAAAAAACTTTGAATGTCCCAAAACACTAGTTTTTTTTCCATTTTAAAAATTAGTGACCTATTGTAATACATTTTATAAACTCATTCTATAAGTAGTAATATAAAAGAAAATGATTTTTTTTTTTTTTTTTTGTCTGACTTGTTATGCCTGCTACAATCTAAATTCCTTAAGGGGGGGTGGGGACATCCCCTAGTCCACCCAAATAGCACTTCATTGCTAACAACCTACATATACTTTTTTTTTTTTTACAGACACAGATTAAAAAAGTTAGAGGTAAAACAGAAGCATATTAAAAAAATTCAATGATGAATTTAACTATTCATTTACCATGATGAGAAAAGTAGTAAAAAAAAAGGGGGGGGGGAGGAAGATATGAGAAATAAGGTGCAATTTTATATCTTTTTAACTTTTAGATTATAATAAGATTTGTTTAACATAAACGCTGACATTTATATAGTGGATGGAGAAGGATTGAAAGTGTGAGCTTTGGAGCACATTACTGAAATTGCTGATTTTTTTCACGGCCGTTGCCATCCATTAAGATTAGTAATAAAATATAATCTTAAAATATATCTCTTTTTAATGATAACAAAATATCAAAAAAGCAGAAAATCGCAGATCTGCAGAAAAATCTAATGAATGCCTCCTCCAGCCTTCCCTCATTCTGCTGTAAAAATAAAGTTACTTGACTCATTACAGAACTTTATTAAAGTATTTTTAATTAATTACAAAATAATAATAAATTAAAACTAAAATATTCCCATAATACCCTTACATATGAAAATTAATTTTTCATGAAAATAATGCAAAAAAATATAAACTAAAAATGGATGAATTTGGATATAAATAGTGAATCAATTTCAGCAAGATACTCAATCCATGTGACTGGCATTGAAATCAGATGTCAAACCTGATGCATGACTATTTTAAAATATTTTAATTAATTACAGAATAATAGAAAATAAAGAATATGTATTAAAATATTACCCAAACATGTGAAAAATGAATGTTTCATTAAAAGAATGCATAAAAATAAAAACTGAAATTCGATGAATTTGGATTTCAAACATGAAACTTTATTCTTTTTTTCCAACCATAAATACTCAATCAATTTCAGGAAAAAAATATTATTAGTAAAAGAAAAATGTTTCATGTGGATCATGGCCAAATAGTGATACACAAAACAATGCATGACTATACTTTAAAATAATTCCATTAATTACAAAATAATAGAAAATATAAAAAATAAATATTAAAATATTACTAAAGCATTTCAAAAATGAATTTTTCATCATAAGAATGCATAAAAGTATAAACTGCAAGTCGATGAGTTTGGATTTTAAATATAAAACTTTATTATTATTATTTTTAATCATATAAATGCTGAATGAATTTCAGGAAAACAATCTTTTGAAACAATGCAGGATTCTACTTTAAAACATTTTAATTAATTACAGAATATTGGAAAATAAAAAATACATATTGCAATATTATTCAAATATGTGAAAACTTAATTTATCATCAAAAGATTGCATTAGCATATAAATTGAAATTCGATGAATTTGGATTTTAAGATTTAAACATTACTTTTTCCTTTCAACTTTCCACTATATAAGTTCTTAATTTCTGAAAAATACACATTCCAATCTTGTAAACTCTGAATCTTGTTTACAAAAAAAATAAATAAATATCAATTCTTACTTAAATCATTGTTTTCTTAAATCGCCTTTTTCTTGAATCGAAGATGTTCTTTTAAATCGGATCCTGCTAAATCGATTTAACACCAGCTTGCCTTGTTTTCCTTAAATCGAAAAGCATGGAGGATTGCGATGTTTGCTTAAATCGGATCGTCCTAAATCGATTTAACACCAGCTTGCCTTGTTTTTCTTAAATCAGAAAGCATTGAGGCTTGCGATGTTTGCTTAAATCGGATCCTCCTAAATCGATTTAACACCAGCTTGTCATGTAAGTAGTAGATACATCAAAGTAGATAAATCGTTTTTCCGATGTTAGCTCTGAATCAGTATTTTGTTTTAAATCGATTTAAAGCCAATGGCTAAATCGCGATTTAAGACAATGGCTAAATCGCGATTTAAGACAATGGCTAAATCGCGATTTAAAACAATGGCTAAATCGCGATTTAAGACAATGGCTAAATCGCGATTTAAGACATTGGCTAAATCGCGATTTAAGACATTGGCTAAATCGCGATTTGACATTAGCTAAATCGCGATTTCCGATTTTAGCTTAAATCGATTTAAGACCAATGGTTAAATCGGATTTCCGATGTAAGCTTTAAATCGATTTAAGAGTTAAATCGATTTAAGGCCCAGGCCTAATTCGGCAATGGGCCGGGCCAGATCTGGGCACATATAGGCCTCTACAATATGCTAGCCCCCATCCAAATTGCACTCCTGGATGCGCCACTGAAGGTTCTTATTCCCTTCATATATGGGTGCAAGACCTTCAGCCTCAGGTCTGATTTCAATCTTGAAGAAATTTTTGACTGTTACTAAATTTTACTTTATACACTTAAATAATAGCAATTTTACCATCAGCTACTTTTAATAATTTTCTTTTATTGTAAGTGGTCAATTTTCAGCCATAATACAAGACATAGAAATCTTCTAACCCATTTCCATTTGGTTATTCCTAATGCTCAGAAAAATTTTCAGACTAGGCTTAGATGGACTTCTTGCACCCAAGTACCATCAAAGCAAGAGGTTGTTTGCTTTTAGCAACATCAAGCAATTGACATTTACATGTCCTTGCTGCATTACTGCACATTAACACTGATGCTCTTTCTTTAGCTTCCTTTATTCCTGATGAGCACTTTCTTCACATGTCTCAAATGTTCTCCGTAGCAAAACAGCTCCATAAAGGCCAGTTTCATCCATATTGAACATTTGTTCTAGAGTTAAATTTTCTGCAGCCACCAGTGGGGGAAAATTTGTCAGTAAAATCTTCATTAGCTTCTCTATCTGCTGAAAGTTTTTCGGCAACCAGAGCTAAAATTGCATTGTTTCTTCACCTTTAATTCAGCATTTCATTCTGTATGCAGCAGGATTAAAAGAAGGAAAACAACATTTATTCGATTTGCATTGACGACTCTGCCGCTACAGCAGTAGTCATATGCATTGAATTGAAAACAAAACTTGTGTGTTCAAAATTGAACAAAACTGGAGATATTTCATGGCAATCTGGAGATTAAATTATAGACTTGGCAAGTCTGCTAACTGAACACCTACACATTGATCGAACACGATCAGTACATACTGCAAATCATTAAACGTTCCTGCAAAGACAAATTTCCTTTTATAGAAATAAGAGAAAATATCCACAAACGGTGACCTTTACTCCCCACCCCTTTCAAAGGTCAATGTCAGGTCCTTACACGGTGTAAATTCACTTCTCTGCCAATGAAAAGTCGAGCGAAAAGTACAGTGCTTACCTCACTCGGAAAAACGGAAATCTTAGGGTTGCTAGAAATTTGGAGGACTATGTAATTCTGCAGTGAAATTTCATGAATACAATCGTATTTTGAGAAAACAAAAAGGTTTCTTGAGGGACATTTTATATAATATCATCTAAGAAATGTCCCTTGTTAAATTTGTAAAAGAGATAATGATAACAATTTACAAAAAAATGTATAAAAACTAAAAAAATAGTTGATTTGTGGTCCTTAAAAAATATATATAGAACCCGTAGTGCCATCTGGTAATTTTTTGAGGAACCAATGGAAGAAATTTTAAAATTTAATTTAAAAAAAGAGGTCGTACTTTTCTTTTACAAAATTATGCCATCTGAAAGAAATAAGTTATTTCAATGAGCAAAAAAATTTTTAAGCAAATCGGTTTCATAGAAAATGCGTAGTTGTGATAACAAGAATATAGCATGAAAAGTATAGGACAAAATACTACTGATGGTCACTCTTCAGGAAAAAAATATTATTAGTAAAAGAAAAATGTTTCATGTGGATCATGGCCAAATAGTGATACACAAAACAATGCATGACTATACTTTAAAATAATTCCATTAATTACAAAATAATAGAAAATATAAAAAATAAATATTAAAATATTACTAAAGCATTTCAAAAATGAATTTTTCATCATAAGAATGCATAAAAGTATAAACTGCAAGTCGATGAGTTTGGATTTTAAATATAAAACTTTATTATTATTATTATTTTTAATCATATAAATGCTGAATGAATTTCAGGAAAACAATCTTTTGAAACAATGCAGGATTCTACTTTAAAACATTTTAATTAATTACAGAATATTGGAAAATAAAAAATACATATTGCAATATTATTCAAATATGTGAAAACTTAATTTATCATCAAAAGATTGCATTAGCATATAAATTGAAATTTGATGAATTTGGATTTTAAGATTTAAACATTACTTTTTCCTTTCAACTTTCCACTATATAAGTTCTTAATTTCTGAAAAATACACATTCCAATCTTGTAAACTCTGAATCTTGTTTACAAAATAAATAAATAAATATCAATTCTTACTTAAATCATTGTTTTCTTAAATCGCTTTTTTCTTGAATCGGAGATGTTCTTTTAAATCGGATCCTGCTAAATCGATTTAACACCAGCTTGCCTTGTTTTCCTTAAATCGAAAAGCATGGAGGATTGCGATGTTTGCTTAAATCGGATCGTCCTAAATCGATTTAACACCAGCTTGCCTTGTTTTTCTTAAATCGGAAAGCATTGAGGCTTGTGATGTTTGCTTAAATCGGATCCTCCTAAATCGATTTAACACCAGCTTGTCATGTAAGTAGTAGATACATCAAAGTAGATAAATCGTTTTTCCGATGTTAGCTCTGAATCAGTATTTTGTTTTAAATCGATTTAAAGCCAATGGCTAAATCACGATTTAAGCCAATGGCTAAATCACGATTTAAGACAATGGCTAAATCGCGATTTAAGACAATGGCTAAATCGCGATTTAAGACATTGGCTAAATCGCGATTTAAGACATTGGCTAAATCACGATTTGACATTAGCTAAATCGCGATTTCCGATTTTAGCTTAAATCGATTTAAGACCAATGGTTAAATCGGATTTCCGATGTAAGCTTTAAATCGATTTAAGAGTTAAATCGATTTAAGGCCCAGGCCTAATACCTCATCATATAAAATGATATAAAAAGTGTTTTGAAAGCAAGGAATTTTATTCAGTAACAATGAGAGAGAAAAATGCATTGCAGATGAGTGCACAAAATATATTTTAAAGGGAGAGAAAGGAAGAATAGAAAAGGATATTTCCAGGTCTACTCTAAGCATACAAAGAATTAATGATAAATAATTATAATTCTGAAACTAATAATAATATAAAGTGTATTTGAAATTAGTACAGTTATCTTAATATTTATTACCTTCAGTCTTTGTTTCAACTTCCTCATGATGTATTTATTCTCAATTTGCTCATGAGATTTGAATTCACAAAAAGTATTGTGAAGATCATGCAATAACGATTCCAATGCAGCATAGTCGGTGAAGTCAGTACATACAAGCTATTCAACAGTAAAAGATTGAGATTAGTTAAACAATACCTTTAACAATGCATATTAATAAAAGAAAGATGTTTGACTGCATGTTTGTCTGTTGGTTTATTGGCGATGGCTAGGGAAATTTACCATGTCTAGAGGTCTGCAAATTTGGTTCCAAATAGGCAATGTCCAACTGCACCTGAGACTCAGATTTTGGATTTTTTAATTGAATAGAAAAATGTGCTGATTTTCCTGACTTAAGCAACAAATTGGAGCAATTAAAAAATCAATCTAAATTTAATTTTTTTGCGTGGTATAACAAATTAAGTCTACTTTTCAATAAAGTTTATTCGGATTCTTATAATGTTTTTTGACGATATTTAAAAAAAAAAGTCTCAATTTTTACAAAAATGAGAAGTTTGTTTTTATCAACAAATTTGTATTTGATACCTTATCCATTCAATCTTATATTTTATACCCCTATATGAAGCAAGTTTTCGGGAGCTGGTTAAAGAAAATCAAAAAGTATGAAAAAGTTTTTTTAAAATTAATTATTAAAAAAAGTAGAAACATAAAATTTTTCTCTGAAAAACACTAAGAAAAAAATGAGGCCAAAAACGGGTTTGTTAAGATATCCTTTTTATCACCATTACCAAAACAAACAGGTGACATCAGGGACATGGGTATTTTTATTCTTTTTCATTCGCATGTGCAAGATATACTTAAAGCAATAGTTCTCAACAGATGTGCCACAGCACAATGGTGTACCATGAGAGAACCTGAGGCGTGTCGTGAAAATTTTAAGTCAAATTGTATCAAGATTTGTACAATTATCAGAAATATCGATACTTTAAGTACATGTAAGTGACTTTCGGAAACTAATATTTTTCAAATGGTTAATAATCATAGCCTTCGAAATGGATTGCAGATTTCGAAATGAGAATTAATGTGGATATGATCTGGTATTTTAAATTTGTTTATAGATAAAAAATTTTCAAGATTGCAGAAATTGCGAAAATCACAAAAGTGACTTATAGAAACAAACGCAAAGGAAGGGTTAATATTTTTTTTTTCAAACCAAATGCTTCGTAGAGGTCTGCACGGGCTGGAGTTTCCAGGCCCAGGCCTGGCCCATACAAAAATCTGTGAAAACAGGCCCGGCCTGCAAAAAAATCAATTAAATCAGGCCCAAATTAATTTCTATAAGCAAATTCAGATTTTTCTTAACTGCACAATATGTAATTGCACAATACCAATCTCTATGCTGGACATCTTACATTTCGGTATTGATGCTATCAAACTCTCATCGGCTCATGACACACATTTATACTTATTCTCGTGAAAATCATGTTCATTCAAAATGGCTCATATTTTATCGTTATCGTTGAAATTTTTATATCAGTCCATTAGGCCCGCTTATTTTTTTTTTCTTTTTTTATCGGCCTAGCCTACTGAAAAAATTGTCCTAATTCTGCCAGCCCGATTCGTTTGAAAGTTCGCTGTCATTTTGCCGGGCTGGGTACGGGTCTCGAGCCAGGCCCATGCAAACCTCTAATGCTTCGTTGTAAATGCAATTGAAAGGTAGACATAGTTTGTTGACGTCTTTGATTTGCTTGTATGTATGTCATTTACCAAGCAGATGCACAATTTAAAAAATTGCAGAAAAGAAGAAATTGCAAAACAGAGTTTTGCAAACAATTTAGATAAACAACAACAAAAAAATATTATTAATATTATTCGAAACGGCTTGCAAATTTCGAAATGGGAATAAACGTAGATATGGTCTGGTACTTTTAGTTTTTTTGTAGCTTGATCGGACGTAGTGATACAAATTTTTAAGGATCTCATGGTTCCTGTAAAGGCGTATGGAAAATACATTTTTTCAAAGGGTTAATATTAATATTTTTTAAACCAAAGGCAGCAAAAGAGCAAAATACGGTCTTTAATTTGGTGCAATCGGTTTTCTCATATTTCTTTTAGTTTGCTGGATGCAAACTTTGTAAATCGGAAGGATGGGACATTAATTCAATGTTGGGCAATTTTTTTTTTGAAACAATTAACATCATTATTTTTTCAAATGGATTGCAGCATTTTAAAACATAGAAGTATAAAAATTAAGAAGATGTCATCTGTATTTCCGTATTGTGAATGGTTCTGCCGTACCATGTTTAAGCAAAACGACGAAGAAAAATGTTAATCTAGAACTTTGTCTCTTCTCTGCGTATTTGTTTTCGGAAAGCCGGGAACTGAGTATGCACAGGTGTGATTGATGACTTGTGAAAGAAAGAATGCTTTAGTTTTTAATTAATATCTCAGCTAATTATCAAAAGATGAAAAATCTGAGCCTCAAATGTATCGGGACTTGCCTTGGACTATCCTCATGCAAATTTTTGGACTCCTAAGTGCAGTAGATTTTACTAGCCATTGCACACAGACAGGAATTTTTCTTTTATTAGCATAGATAATGAAAGGCACTTTTCTATTACTCGGATACCAATCATAGTTTGGAACCAAAGCAGAAAATGTGACAAAATGCTATCTTCTCACCAACAAATTTAGAAAACAGATTTCAAACATCACTCATATTTTTTTTTTTTCAAGATTTCCCTTTTCAATGATATAATATATACAGTAGAGAGTAGACTCCCTCAAATCCAAAACCAGAAAATCCACAAAACGCCTAAAATCTGCATGTGGGCCATTCATGAGAAACTGACAAAATGTCCCACACGACTCTTACATATATATCTATATCTATTAACTTATAAGTTGTTAAAATATAAATTATACATTAAAATTAACAAAATAACCTGTATTTTCATATTAGCGTGGCTGTTTCAATTTGAGGATACAATATACATTGTTAAATCAGTAGTAATATATAGAAAAAATGTTCCACACGATATGGAATGGCCCTTTAAAAGGTTTAAAAATCTTCACATTTTAAACCCTAGATTTTAGTAAGCTACCTGTTTTAATAATAAATAAATAATAAAAATAATAGATCATAAAAATCTAATTATTTTAAATCCTAGACCTAAGTAATCTACCCGTTTCAGGGCCATTCCATGAAAAACTGACAAAATGTCCTATGCGCGACACTTACATAAATGCCTATATCTATTGACTTGTAAGTTTTAAAACTAACTATATATTAAAAATAACGAAAAACTGTAGATTTTCATATTATCATGGTTCATGGTTCATACACTCGAGAACAAATAAAATTGAAGCACTTTTCAAGCACTATTCAAGGACTGTTTAGATACATGCATAAAAATGGCGTAGAATAACACGTAAGGAAAATAGCCACCCCATTGATTATCTATTTTAAAGAAATCTTATCAAATCTTTGAATTTTTATAACAGGCATTTTCAAGACATTATTAGAGAATTTTTAAAGAATAATGTGTTTTAACTTAGTAAGGTACCATGTCTTCATATATAATAAAAAGTTAAGAAAACAGAGCTTGATTTTTATTCTTTAAGTGCAAAAAAAAAAAAAATAATAATAATAATAAATAAATAAATAAATAAATAAAAGGTACGAAGTGAAAAAAAAAAAAAAAATAAATAAATAAATAAATAAAAGGTACGGTATCACTACAGGAGTAGAAGACAGGAGTAAACCAGTTAAATTTTAGGAATGCTGCTGAACACTCATCAGGAGTCAAATATTAGCATTTCTGAAGTGAACAATTTTTTACAAGTTATACTTGTTAATACATATTCTCTGAATTCTCAAACCTTGCAGCATTTGCACTTATCCATGCAAAAATAATTGAAATAAAGATTAGATAATTTACTTTTACTTTTTAAATACAAAAGATTTTTTTTTAAATTGATTTATAAAAATGAAATAAAATTTTTTTACCTGTTACATAGTGAAAAATTTGGGTTTAATATAATTCAGTGAAGTTTTAACCGATTGACAAAATTTATGAATGACCGATTTTTTTTTTTAAAATGACTGATTATGTTAGGAGGTTTTTTTTTGGGGGGGGGGGGGGCAATATATGAAATCGGCATCAAACTGACGAATTTCACGATTTTTTCGACAAATTGGCGAAATATGCATTCTTTAACGATGACCAATGGACGAATTTTGTGGTTCGTCCGTCTTATTTTTCCCCGGAGGATTCGTAAAATTTGTAATTTTTTTTCAATGACAGATTGAAGAAATTCGTGATTTTTTTTTCAGCATTGATGAAATTTTCAAGGGTGAATCTGAGTTTAAAAATTTTAAAATTCACAGCAAATTTTCTGAAAGATTACAGCACATAAGGGAAGGGGTAAATTCACTCCCAGCACTGGATATGTGTTTTTTTTTTTCGAGTCTCTTTGACAAATTTAGTCTTTTTCCACAATCCTTTGAGAAAATTTGCGTTTTTTCCCCGATCTTTTGAAGAAATAAGAGTTTTTTCTGGGATTCACCAGAAATTTTCTAAAAAGTTACAGCGGAAGGGGAAATCCATTCCCAGAACTAACTATGCGTTTTTTCTGCGGCTCTTTGACGAAATTTGCCATTTTTCGCTATCTTTCGACGAAATTTGACATTTTTTTCGCAATCTTTCGAAGAAATTTGCCATTTTTCTCGCGATGTTTTGACGAAATTTTCAATTTCTCGCGATCTTTTGACGAAATTTTCGGTTTCTCACGATCTTTTGACGAAATTTTCGGTTTTTCGCGATCTTTTGATGAAATTTTGCGGGTTTTCACAGTCTTTTGACAAAATTTTTGATTTTTAACGGTCTTTTGACGAAATTTTCGTTTTTTTTTTCACGATTTTTCGACGAAAGATACGTTTTTTTCGCGTTTCTTGGACGAAATTTGCATTTTTCCCGCGATTCTTTGACGAAATTTGCATTTTCTCCACGATCCTTTGGCGAAATTAACAATTTTTCTGTAAACGACTGGCAAAATTAATTTTTTTCGGCGTGACCATTTGTCGAAATTCGTGATTTTTTATGGCCGAATTTTCGGATTGGTGACCGATTTTTTTTTTGATTTTCTGAAATGAATGCTTTAAATTTTCGGAAAATTTGGAACAGAATCACCCCTACGTGATCCTTTGTAGAAATTCGTAATTTCTTGCGATCTTTTGTCAAAATTTGTGTTTTTTTTTACAATCCTTTGTCGAAATTTGCGTTTCTTTGTGCGATCCTTTGATGAAAACACGTGTATTTTCGCGATCTTTTAATGCAATTCGCGTTTTTTCCGCAATCCTCTGACGAAATTTGCGCTTTATTTGAGATCTTTTGTCGAAATTCCGGTTATTTTCTCTAGTCTTTAACGAAATGCGTGTTTTTTCCCGCGACCTTTCGACGAAATTTGCATTTTTTCCACGACCTTTTGACGAAATTCACGTTGTTTAAGCAATCCTTTGGCGAAATTACCGATTTTTTCATGCGAACGATTGTTGAAATTGATATTTTTCGGCAACCATTTGTCGAAGTTCGCGATATTTTCCAGCACTTTTCATTCCTTGAAAATGAATACTTTTTTTTCCCAGCACTTTTTCTATTTTTTCCAAAGCGTACGAACCATGTGGTTGTTTTAATTTGAGGATATTACAACATTGTTAAAAGAGCACAAATATGTAGAAAAAGCTGTCCCACACGTGACATGGAATGACCCGTATCGTTGCAGACGTAAACAATGAAGCTTACAGTTAAGATATGAGGGAAAAATTCAACTTTAAAAATTTTTATATCATTTTGTACACATTTTAATATCATTCTGGTTAATATGTCTCAACTCGTACTTTCTCATGAAAGAAGTGTAAACTTATTCGTGAAGACATTCAAGATAATGCTGAAATCAGTATTGATAGCAATCTTTTTATCAAATACATTTATATATAGGGTCGTTTTAATTTTACATACAGATTTCCTTTCCAGAAAATGAAGAATTCTTTACTTAAGAAGTATTTAATGTTTTTTTACTCATTGCCATTACCACCTTTAATTTATTTTAATTGTCCATTAAAAAAGTACATTAAGTGTGTAAGACTTTATTTACTAAGAAAAAAAAAAAAAAAAAACTAAAAAATTCATTACCTGCTTTTTTGGGCTGTCCCAATATGAAGTTTCTTTGAAAGATATCATAAATATTAGATACAGAGGATTAATTTGTGTTTTTCTCGGGAGGTTTTTTTTTTTCTCTCTGTAACCTCTGTTACAAATTATTCATCACTTATATGGGCACTTGTTAGTTATCCAGTCGACTAATTTCACCAAATTATATAAATCGCCAAACCACTCGCCAAATTATACAAATTGACATAATTTATATTTTAAATAATGAAAGAACAAATAAATTAGTATAACATTAATAAAAATACAAATAAAACATCGAAATAAAAATCACTTGATGATGTAAACACGTGTTGTCAAGTGAATGTGTCATTTATGATCAACCATTATTGGCATTTAATCTTATAATTTGGCGACAGTAATTTGGTCGACGGGATAACTAACAAGTAACTTTATATTAGGGTGTAAAAAAAATCAAAGAAATCGGATTTTTTTGATTTAATTCAGATTTTTTTGATTTAAATCTGATTTTTATGATTTTTTTCCCAGCGTTCAAATACGGAATAGCTACCAAGAGTTTTAGGTTTCCAAAACAATTAAACCACTAATTGCTAACATAATTTATTGTTTTACACTTTAATTAATAAAATTATAATTAGTAATTACAGAAATTATAAAAACTGCAAATTAGTAGTTTCATTAGGTAGTATCATACAATAATGTTATTGTTTCTGTGTGTGTTTATAGAATTAGTAGATTAACACAAGATGTAAATAAAACTATATTGAGATTTGACATGTTACAATTTCTTGCATGTGCACAGGAAAGAGAGCTTGCGGTTTACAAGGACGCTTGCAGGTTACAAGGACCGGGAATTTTGTTACCCGGCTGCGAAAATTGCGAAATCACAGCTAGAGAGATGATCTGTTGCGTACAGTCTGAATGCTCGAGTTCAACTGCCTCTTCAAATGTACAATCACTCAAACCAGGAAGAGGTCCTTGATTCCCTGATCAACAACCATAAATCACAATAATTATTTATAAACAACTGAGGAGATGAAAGTATCTTGATATGATAAACAAAATTGGATATAACACCATTTCAGATGATTCATGGTTAATTGCTAAAGAGATAATATCAATAAGGGTTTTCTTAAATAAAAGTTATAACAATAAATCATTCTAAAGTGATTTTAGTTGAAGTAAATGGGTTCTCATAAATCTAAATTGATAAAATGTATGTTCACTGAACATGCTCCCCCCCTATCAGGGCTTTAGTCCTGATACTGAGGGAGTAATGCCAACTTGTGCACCGGGCGTTTGAAGAATGAAGACCCGCGTTGCACAGTCACCACTCGGTTGAGTCCATCACTGCCTGGGTGGACCTCCGTAATACGGCCCAACGGCCAAGTTCCAGGTGGTTGATTTGCGTCCGTTAATAAGACTACCTGGCCCACCTCGATGTTAGGCGTGGCGATCTTCCACTTAGCTCTGGGTTGCAGCGAGGCCAAGTATTCTCTGGTCCAACGTTTGGAGAAGCCGGCTTTCATGTCTTGGAGTAGCTCCCATCGTTTCTTTAGATTGGTTGTAGTGGTTGCTGACTCATCGGGCATAGAATGCCAAACATCCCCTGTAAGAAAATGTGAGAGTGAGAACATTTATTGAATCAGTATCATTATCGTTTAAATGTATAAGCGGCCGCGAGTTGAGCAAGGCTTCTATCTGGGTGAGTAATGTGGTTAGCTCTTCGAAAGTGAGCAATGTCTCTCCTATGACTCGCTTGATGTGATACTTTGTTGATTTTATCGCGGCCTCCCGAATCCCGCCAAAATGAGGGGCAGAAGGAGGGATGAAATGCCATTCTAGAGAGTTTTCAGCTTGATAGTGGGACATTATTTCATTATCTGTAAATGAACGCCACAATTCATAAATTTTGTCCAACTTTCTGGATGCACCGACAAAATTGGTGCCATTGTCGCTGTAAAGATGCCGTGGGGTGCCTCGCCTTGCACTAAAACGTCGAAGGGCGGCGATAAATGCCTCAGCTGTCATATCACTCACAGCTTCAATATGCACAGCTTTTGTAGCCAAACAAATAAACAAAGCTATATAGCCCTTAGTTGTTTTCGCACCCCGACCCTTACTAAATTTAATAGATATAGGGCCTGCGTAATCGACACCGCTGGAAAAAAATGGACGTTCCAGGGTTACTCGATGCTGTGGGAAATTCCCCATTAGTTGAGGGGTTGCAATAGACCTTTTATATCTGTAGCATTTTAAACATCTATTGATGCATTTGTTAATGATCTTTTTTCCACCAACTATCCAATAAGATTGTCTGATGATGTGGGATAGCAGTGAAGGCCCAGCATGTAAATGGGCAATGTGTTGTTGCTGTATTAATAACTCAGCCATTTTATGCTGTGAGGGCAAGATTAAAGGATGTTTGTGGTTGAAGGATAATTGTGAATTTTGTAAGCGTCCTCCCACCCGTAACAGACCCTTATCATCAATAAACGGGTGGAGGGATTGTAGCGTACTTTTCTTTGGCAAAACTTTCTGTTCTTGGATACATTTAAATTCTTTCTGAAAGTAAGAATTCTGAATCCAACGAACAATATTCTCTTCAGCAGCTTTTGTTTCTTTGTAAGTAAGATGTGGTGAAAAAATTTCTGTTTTGTTAGACTTCTTGCATTTTTTGATAAATCTTTGGCAATATGCCAAAATGCGAATAATTTTTGCAAGTGAAGAGTGCTTTTGAAACAAATTATCAAATAGATCATTTGATGTGTGGGCGTGAAAGGAAAAAATTGGATCAGACCTTTGTTCGGCTTTGATTTGATCATCAAATTCCTCGACATTTGAGTCGTCTTTGGGCCAATTGGATGGGTCTAAAGTTAGCCAACTTGGCCCCTTCCACCACAAATCACAACCTGGAAGACATTTTGGATCAATACCGCATGAAGCGATATCTGCGGGGTTCTCTTTGGATGGTACATGTCTCCAGTGCTTTGTAGGTAGAATTTCGGTAATTTGAGCTGCCCTATTCGCGACAGAAGTCTTCCATTTACGCGGATGTGCTGATAGCCAAGAAAGGACGACTTCGGAGTCCGTCCAGGCGAAAATATCGAACTTGTAACTCTTTAATGTTTCCATGACGGAACGGAACAGCTTAGCTAGTAGGTGCGCACTGCAAAGCTCTAATTTTGGCACTGAAATCTGTTTGATTGGAGCAACTTTAGTTTTAGAAACTAAGAGAAAAGAGTTTGTTTCCCCTTATAACTTTGTCGGCAATAAATTGCGGCAGCATATGCCAATGTTGAGGCATCAGAAAAACCGTGTAATTCAAACGGGTTACCGGATGAAAGCGTGACACATCTAGGAACAGACAATTGATTTAGTCCGTTAAAGGAAATTTGAAATTGTAACAATTCGTCTGTAAGATGTTGCGGTATAACAGAGTCCCAGTCCCCTTTTGTAAGCCAAAGTTTCTGATAAAATACCTTTAAAGTCACAGTACAGGGCGAAATTAGACCTAGCGGGTCGAAAATCCGTGCAGACTCAGCTAAAATGTGTCTCTTTGTAAGAGGTGGAGTGAGTGTTAATGCAGTTATGAAAATAAAACTATCTGATGAAGAGTTCCAGCTTAAGCCTAGAACTTTGGAGCTTCCGTTGTGACTAGGAATGATTTCAAAATTTGATTCAGTGCTAGAAGAATCTATAAATTCATTAAGAAATGCCTGTGAATTTGAATTCCACTTCCTCAAGTGGAAACCATGCGCGTCTAAACAATCTGTAATTTCTTTGCAAGTTTCTATTGCTTCCCTAACAGTATTCGTATCGGATAATAAGTCGTCCATGTACATATCCTCTTCTAACATGCGCGAAATGCAAGGATTTTTTGTATAATCCTGAGCGATTTGTTTTATACATCTAGTTGCCAGAAAAGATGCTGGCGCTAAACCATATGTGACAGTTTTCAATTTGTAATTTTTTATTTCCTCATTAGGATTAGACCTCCAAACTATTTGCTGATAAATTTGATCCTCTTCGGCAACCAAAATCTGGCGGTTCATTTTCTCTATATCCGCTGAAAAGACTATTTTCTGAACTCGAAAATTAAGTAAGATTTCGAAAATGTCCCGTTGTAACTTAGGGCCTACACCCAAAATAGAATTCAAGGAAATACCACTTGAAGTTTTGCATGAAGCGTCAAAAACTACCCTTAATTTAGTAGTGATACTAGAAGATTTAATAACCGCATGATGAGGAAGAAAGTAGTGTCTGTTTTCATAATTATTAATGTCATTTTGTGCAACTAATTCCATGTGATCTAATTCTTCATATTCGTACATAAACTCTTTGTACTGATTTTCAAATTCTGGTTTTTCTCTAAATTTCTTTTCCATAGCAAGCAAGCGAGAAATTGCGGCAGGTTTAGAATTACCTAATTCTGATTTAGATTGAATAAAAGGTAACTTAACCACAAAACGACCCTCGGAATTAATTGAATAACTTTCCTGAAAATGTGATTCAACAAATTGCTCTTCAGGTGACAACATTTGAGTATTCTTATTAAATACTTCTTCTACTTCCCAAAAACGCTTTAACTCTTTATCAATATTAACTTCATAAATATGTAAATTATGTATTGAATTTGGAGATGTACTAGAATGTGGCATTTTCCCTGATACCAGAAAGCCAAAAATTGAATTTTGAGCAATTAAATTGCTCTGAGTATCTGTTACTTGACCAGGAAGCAAAATAGAAAAGAAATAATCAGATCTAGAATAATGTCTATTTTACTCGGTGTCCCGAAATGTGGATCCGCTAAGTTTATATTCTTTAAATGCGAAAAATGCTTCTCATGTATTTTTTCCGCAGGTAACGGAGCAGTTAAATCATCTAAAATAAATGCCTTAACAGACAACTTGGTGTCTGCATTATAAATTGATGTAAGATCAAACATTACGTAACCCTTAGTTACTGCGATCTTTGAGTTAGACAGACCTTTTACGGGGAACCTAGCATTTTTCCTTTTAATTCCTAACATTTTCATGCAGGATTCAGAAACAAATGTAGACTCTGATCCACTATCACACATGATTCTTAAAGTGTGCTTTTGACCCATGCAATCATTAATATATACACTAGCAGTGGGCAAAAGTGCGAAAGATGTTTGAACTGCATT